>NC_069437.1:33418868-33513675 GCF_026875155.1 Cherax quadricarinatus
CCCCCCCCCCCCCCCCACTACATTTTTAAACTGAACATTAACACCCTCCTCAGGTGCAGGGCATGTACTTCCCATCTCCAGGACTCAAGTCCGGCCAATCTTTGATGTTCTAACATTTTGTTTTAGGTATGGTGGTACGGAGGCTGCCACATTCTGTGCATTAACTACCCTAAAAAGTCAAGTAGAGTTTGAGCAGCATTTGGATACTTACATGTATTGTAAACTTTATCATAACAGAAGACCAAGCATTTGGACGAGTCAGGTAAGCACTTATGCTTTTGTGTTGATGTGAGTACTAAACATGAGGGAGTGTGTTCTTAATTTACAGCACAGAAGAGGCCTTTTTGTCTTAAAAGTTATTAAAATGGAACATAACTATAATATTCTGTCAAGATCTGTGAGTTAAACAAGCATTTTATTCAATAGATGAACCCATAAAAATTTAAATAGCTTAAAATTGTTTAGATAGCATCTGAGACCTTGGGCTAAAAATAATCATTTCTCGAAAACTCTCTTAATTTGCGAGTCAAGAGAGCAGCAATATTTGCCAGCTCAGTTTCAGTGTGGGCGGTCACACTGGCTGACATTGTAAACAAATTACATTTTATAATTGAAGTCGCACAGAACAGCAAACCTTAACTGAACGATGCAATTCTGCTATTGCTGTGCATCTGATGATTGATAAGAAACATAATTGAAAAAACAAGCATGAGAAGCAGAAAGGTTGTTGAGGAACTCTGAGCAGATAACGTGTGACTATTAATTTCTTAATTTTTTTTTTTTTTTTTTTTTTTTTTTTATATATACAAATCGGCTGTCTCCACCGAGACAGGGTGACCCAAAAAAAACAATCCCCAAGAAAATACTTTCATCATTCAAAACTTTCACCTCACTCACACATAATCACTGTTTTTGCAGAGGTGCTCAGAATTTAACAGTTTAGAAGTACAGTGGTCCCTCGTTCATCGTCTTAATCCATTCCTGGAAGTGGGACTGTTATCGAAATAGACGATTTTCGAACCATTTTTCCCATAAGAAATAATGTAAATCCAATTTAATCCATTCCTGACACCAGATTTATTAAACAAAAAATTTTTTTACATGAAATATAGTTGTAGTACAAAAACAATACAATGGCACATGGTGAATGAAACATTAACAGCATTAACACTACCTTTATTGGTGATTCTTCTTAGTGTATGGAAGACTGGAGGAGGAGACAGATTGAGTTACTGTTGGAAGGGAATCCCCTTCTATCAAACACCTCAGGTACCAAGTGCTTTTCTGGGGTTACTTCTCTTCTCTGTTTCTTAATGCCACTAGGACCAGCTTGAGAGTCACTGGAGTCCTGTCTCGCAAAAAAAAACTGTCCAGAGAGCTCTGTTTCTAGCGTCTCTTTAAAACTTCCCTAAAATGGGCCAAGACTCTCCGTCACTGTACAAGTTGCCGATATGGCTTGCAACATCCTTCTCAGGGTGATGTTTCTCCATAAATCTTTCCATCCTACCCCACATTTCAAAAATCTCCTTAATTTCTGAAGAAGGCACTTTATTCCATCTCTCTTCCTCCTCCTCTGCAGCAAGATTCTGAGCTGTGATCTGTTGCTCTTCCTGCTGAAGCTCTTGCAGCTCCTCAGTGGTTAGCTCTTCGTTGTGGTCCTCCACCAACTCTTCCACATCCTCCAAACTCACATCCAACCCCATGGAACTCCCCAATGCCACAATAGAGTTCACAAGTGACGTAGGCTCATCAGGGCTGCCTCAAATACCCTTCCAAAATCCTCTTGTGGACACAGTCTGGCCACAGTTTCTCCCAAGCAGAGTTCAAAGTCCTGGTAGTCACTCCCTCCCAAGCCTTACCTATAAGGCTTATGCAATGGAGAATACTGAAGTGTTCTTTCCAAAAATCACTTAAGGTCAAGTGAGTGTCTGAGGCCACATTAAAGCACCTTTCAAACATTGCTTTGGAGTAGAGTTCTTTAAAGTTTGAAATGACCTGCTGGTCCGTGGGCTGGAGGAGAGGAGTGGTATTAGGGGGCAAGAACTTTACTGTGATGAACTCAAACTCCTTCAGAATTAGGTCATCCAAGTTTGGAGGATGAGCAGGTGCATTGTCCATTACTAGCAGGCACTTGAGATCCAATTTCTTTACCAGGAGATAATTCTTCACACTAGGGCCAAACACTTCATTGAACCACTCGACGAAAATTTCCCTAGTGACCCATGCCTTATTATTAGATCTCCAAAACTTACACAATTTACTCTTCATAACATTGTTTTTCTTGAACACACTGGGATTTTCAGAATGGTACACTGGTAACGGCTTCACTTTGAAATCCCCACTAGCATTAGCACAGAGCATGAGCGTCAGCCTGTCTTTCATAGGCTTGTGTCCTGGCAGTGCCTTTTCCTCTTGAGTAATGTAGGTCCTCTTTGGCATTTTCTTCCAAAAGAGGCCTGTTTTGTCACAATTGAACACTTGTTCAGGTTTCAGTCCTTCAGCCTCTATGTACTCCTTGAATTCATGCACATATTTTTCAGCCACTTTTTGGTCCGAAGTGGCAGCCTCACCATGCCTTATCACACTGTGTATGCCAGTACGCTTCTTAAATCTCTCAAACCAGCCTTTGCTGGCCTTAAATTCACTCACATCCCCACTAGTTGCAGGCAATTTCTTTACCAAATCGTCATGCAACTGCCTAGCCTTTTCACAAATAATCGACGTCATAAGACTATCTCCTGCTAATCGTTTCTCGTTTATCCACACCAATAATAACTTCTCAGCGTCTTCGAGTACTGGTGATCTAATTTTTTTCAGCATATTTATTCCCTTTGCAACAACAGGTTCCTTGATTTCCTTTTTCTTGGCCACGATGGATGATATGGGTATGGGATTTGTTATACATCCTGGCCAGTTTGCCCACACATACTCCACTTTCATATTGTTCAATGATGTTTTTCTTAAATTCAGTCGTATTTCTCACCTTTACCAAAGGCTTGGCACTAGGAGCTTTCTTTGGAGCCATGGTAGCTTATTTAGCATTTGCAAGCACTAAAATGAATGGAATATTATGAAATATTTGATATGAACAAGTGAGGGGACCATCGCTCGCTGGTAAACAATGGCACACTGGCTGGGAAGGTAGGCCTAGGCAGCTCAGAGCGTGAGTACACGTCCAGGACGAAAGACGATTATAAGAACATAAGAACATAAGAATGTAGGAACACTGCAGAAGGCCTACTGGCCCATACGAGGCAGGTCCTTATCAAAACGACATCTACCTAAAGCTACTCAAGAAACAACTCCGCACCCCCCACACCAATCAACCCAGCCCTCCCACTCATATATTTGTCCAGTCTCTTCTTAAAGCTACCCAAGGTCTAGCCTCTATCACCCCACTGGGAAGACTGTTCCACGCATCTACAACTCTGTTAGAAAACCAGTACTTACCTATGTCCTTTCTAAATTTAAATTTATCCAACTTAAATCCATTATTCCTGGTTCTTACCTGGTTCGACACCCTCAGTACTTTATTAATGTCTCCCTTGTTTATGCCGTCATCCACTTATACACTTCAATGATATCTCCCCTCATTCTACGCCTCTCCAGAGAGTGGAGATTTAAGGCTTTAAGTCTATCTTCATACGGGAGGTTCCTTACACAGTAAATCATTTTAGTCATCTCTTCTCTGTATGTTCTCTAATGAGTCTATGTCCATCCTGTAGTAAGGGGACCAAAACTGAGCAGCATAATCCAATGAGGCCTCACTAGTGATGTATATGGCTGTAAAATAACTTTTGGACTTCTGTTACTTATACTTCTTGAGATAAATCCAAGTAATCTGTTGGCCTTGTTGCGCACACTGAGGCACTGCTGTCTTGGCTTTAGATTTTGCTTACCATGACTCCCAAGTCTTTTTCACATTCTGTATGACCAAGCTCTACTTCACCTAGATTATAGCTTCGAGGGTTATTTTCATTACCAAGGGCAAGTACCTTACACTTATCCACATTAAACTTCATCTGCCATTTCTCAGACCAAGACATTAATTTGTCCAAATCGTCCTGGAGTTCATTGATATCCTCCTCAGAGTGAATTATACGGCCTATCTTTGTATCATCAGCAAACTTACTCATGTCACTAGTAATCCCTTCATCAAGGTCATTAATGTAAATTATGAACAAGAGAGGGCCTAAAACTGATCCTTGTGGAACGCCACTCAACGGACCATTTGCAAGCCAATGTTTGGACGAAATAAAGCGACGATTTCTGAAAAGGACGACTATCAAGCCGGACGATTATTGAGGGACCACTGTATATATGTATAAAGATACACAACATATCTTTCCAAACTGCCAATATCCCAAACCCCTCCTTTAAAGTGCAGGCATTGTACTTCCCATTTCCAGGACTCAAGTGCGGCTATATAAAATAACAGGTTTCCCTGAATTCCTTCACTAAATATTACCCTGCTAACACTCCAACAGCTTGTCAGGTCCCAAATACCATTTGTCTCCATTCACTCCTATCTAACACGTTCACACACACTTGCTGAAAGTCCAAGCCCCCTCGCCCACAGAACCTCCTTTACCCCCTCCCTCCAACCTTTTCGAGGATGACTCCTACCCTGCCTTCCTTCCCCATCAGATTTATATGCTCTCCATGTCATTCTACTTTGATCCATTCTCTCTAAATGACCAAACCTCAACAACCCCTCTTCAGCCCTCTGACAAATACTTTTATTAACTCCACACCTTCTCCTAATTTCCACACTCCAAATTTTCTGCATAGTATTTACACCACACATTGCCCTTAGACAGGACATCTCCACTGCCTCCAGCCGCCTCCTCACTGCAGCATTTACAACCCAAGCTTCACACCCATATAAGTGTGTTAGTACTACTGTACTCTCATATATTCCCTTCTTTGCCTCCATAGATAACATTTTTTGTCTCCACATATACCTCAATGCACCACTCACCTTTTTTCCCTCATCAGTTACTATGATTAACTTCATCCTTCATAAATCCATCCGCTGACACATCAGCTTCCGAATATCTGAAAACATTCACTTCTTCCATACTACTCCTCCCCAATTTGATATCCAATTTTTCTTTATCTAAATCATTTGATACCCTCATCACTTTACCCTTTTCTATGTTCACTTTCAACTTTCTACCTTTACACACACTCCCAAATTCATCCACTAACCTTTGCAATTTTGCTTTAGAATCTCCCATAACCACAGTATCATATGTATCATGGATTTTTTGCTTAAATGCAAAATTTTATAAAAATCTTTATCAAAATACAGTACAGTGAACCTTCAGTTTAAAGGACTGAAAGGGAAGGGGAATTGGATGGCTGGTAATGATGATAGTGGTAAATATTAATGAGATTGTCTTGCTGTGATTTTAACAATAATGGACAATTCTGTAACCAGTGGACTTAGTTGTTTCTGAATCGATTGACCAAATGGATTTCATCCCATATTTTCGAAGTTCATTAAACTGAGGTCTGTTAAATTTGCTAGTTTGAAAAGGAAACACTGTAGTGTGCAAGTCACTAGTATATCATACTTTAAACCATAATTACACATTCCCATACTTTCTTCGTTGATCTGTTTACTCGAGAGAGAATTCTATTAACCCTTTGAGGGTCCAGAGGCCAAATCTCAGAGTGACAGTCAGGGTCCAAGAATTTAAAAAAAAAAAAAATTTATTTTTCTTATGAAATGGTAGAGAATCTTTTTCTGAAACTAATAAAACAAAAAGTATGAAATTTGATGGAAAATTGACAAAATTATGCTCTTGCGAATTTTGCTGTGTCAGCGATATTTACGCATCGGTGATTTTGCCAACTTCAACTTCCATTTTAGGCCAATTGCGGTGGAACCTCGACTTTCGAACTTAATCCGTTCCAGGAGCTAGTTCTAAAGTCGAAAAGTTTGAAAGGCGAAGCAATATTTTCCATAAGAAATAATGGAAATACAATTAACCCGTTCCAGAAACCCAAAAATATTCACAAGAAAATACATTTTATAGATAGTATTACATTATAGTTTTACATACACACCCTGCCTTGGAGGGAATCGGCCAGTGTGATAATAAAAAAAAATATAATTTATTAATAAATTTAAATAAACATAAATTAACATTTTTATTTACCTTTGTTGAAGACTGGTGATGGCATCTCTTAGAAGATAGGGAGAAGAGAGGAGAGGGAGTTTGGGGTTAGTGTTTGGAAGGGGTACTCCCCCTCCCATAAGGGACTTCAGGTATCAAAAGCCCGAATTCTGGAGGTTACTTCCTTCTCCCCTTTTAATTCCACTAGGACCGCGTGTGCGTCCATGGGACCCCTGTCTCACATAATAACTGTCCACTGTCCCTTGTTTCTGGGTGCCTCTTTTAAGATTTTCCCCTCTTCAAGGGGGGGCTCCTTGGCGTGGTGAAGAGGCTTTCTTGGTCTGTAGGATTAAGCCTGTCGGGTCTTCTTCTCAGACCGGAAAAACCTAATTAACCCCCATTCTTCCCCTCCCTAATCTTTCCTCCCCTCCTCCCCACATCCTCCCCTTTTTCCATTCCTTCCTTCCTCCTCACCCCTCCACTTTTGCCCTTCCTCTATTTTAGCCTTCGTGATATTCTTCCCACAGGCGCGCTAGGTTCCTGGGTAGGGGAAAGGACACCGGGGTCCAATCCCATTCGTTGAGGTTTTTGGCGGGTGCGTAGTTTGCTGTTGGAAATTGGATTGCCTAGGGATGTCCCCGATCCCTATCCGGTAATTCCCGGGAGAGCATTTGGGTTTGTCTTTTGGGGCGACGGGGTGTATTCTCTGGAATAAGCCACCTTTCGGATGATCCGGGCGGGGGTGGTGGGCTGAAGGAGGTATCTTTGTGGCGGGATATCCCCCCCCCCCCGGCCGCCCGTCTCTTTGGTCCACCGGAGGTTAGCGCGGCAGATTGTGAGGTTGCTTATCCCAGCATTTGCAGGTTTATGGCATGAAGGGTAGGGTATGCACGGGTTCAATGCTGCATTCTTGCGCTTACTAGCGGTGTCGGAGGTCCTCTTGGGCGCGGAGGGAGATGTTCAGGCCCTTTTCATTCCTTCCTAGGAAAGATTATCCTCCGGTCCCCCCTTTTTTTTTTCTTTTTTTTTTTATTTTTATTTTCTTTTTCGTCTTTCTTTTTTTTTTCTGAAAAAAAACAAAAAAGAAAGAAGTACCTAACCATGGCAGCCTATTCTGCACCCTGGTACCCCCGGGCCCCTTCTTATACCGGCCCCACCCCGTTCTGACCCCGGCCTCGTCTTTGGACCATTCTTTCAGACATTCTCTTGCCTCCAGTACCATTTGCGGTGCTGTTTTCCTGCCACCCGCTTTCAGGTACTGTGGCCTCGGAATGGACTACTTCGATTTATCAAGACCCTTTCGCTCCCTCTGGGGACTAGGCTTCCGCCTCTCCCTCTACGGTGCGGCAATTTTCAAAAAGGCCGACCCGTTCCCACGTCGGGGACCAAATTCTGGTCCTCGCCTAAAAACGTACAACGACAATTACCTGCAGGATGAATAACTTCTCCCCCACCTTCACCTTTCTCGTTTCTTCTCAGAAACGATCGATCGGACACGTCCTTCACTACCTTTCCACGCTTCAGTTTCAGGGACTGAAACAGTTGGACTAAATTTCTTCACTTTACGGACCAAATTCCCTCTATGCCTAATCTTTCTGCAAATAGTATTGGCAAGGCACTCCTTCGGCCCATTGTTGGTTAAGGATTTTCCTTTTCATGCTTTAAGGAGCGGTACGCGCATCAATGTACCGTACCGAAAGCTACCCAGGCTCGTGAGCTCCTTCTAGTCTTTCCCATAGGATTTTGTACTGTGCCTGTCACACCCTTGAAAATCATTCAATTCCCTCAATTCTTGTTAGTGGTATCCCGTTATTCTGCCCCATACCATTAGTTCAAACAAAAAATTTCCAGACATGTTGGCACCGCCATTCTTAGAACAGCAGAACTGCCAGATCTCCCAAACTCCTCAATAGGTAGACATTACGTTCTTTCCTGCCGTGGGCGAGGACGGATACCCTGCCAATGTGGCACAGTTTAACTTTGACCAGCGAAGAACCTCCCATCTCGTTTATATTAGCCAGGGACACGGTTACAAGTTCGAATAGGGATCCTTTACACCACAACCAGTGTAGAAAATTGCTGGCGATTTTATGGGCCATCCAGACGATATATTGCATATTATCGCCGAACCAATGCCCAGTCTAGTGGTAGGCCGCTGACCTTTTAATTTACGTCTTGCCAAAATCGATCTCCCTTTGCCCTTAACTGTCATGAGGGCTCACCCCTTCTTTTACTCTCGCCGTTGGTTCAGGTCTATTTTAAACGAGGGCGGGAAATTCCCGTTACCTCAAAGAGGACAGAAGGTCTCCCCTTATGCCATGGCAGATTCTCATTTCTCGCCTCCAAGGGATGACTCCCACGTGTTCTTTTCCCGTGTTTCCAAAAAACGTCTCCCCCACTTCTGGTTATCCCATCTTTCTACACCCACCTCTATGGTTACATCTCCCATTAATCCTCCTGTATCTAATCCTTTTTGCTGGTCCTGGTCAGACGTTCCCTTACTTCACGCATCAGTCTAATCTCGCTTTCTTCGAGTTCTCTTCTTACAAGGCCTCAGTATCGTCGAGACATCGTACGGCACCCCTCATCCCCAAATCGTTCCCTTACTTTCTCAAAAGTCAAAAAAGGTCCGGTTTAACACCTCCCTACCCATTCTTCCACCCTCCTCATTCATTTTTACCCTCCTGTCTCTGTCCCTAGTTCTTTCCTCTCACTGGGCGCAGTTTACAATGTGCAGAGGTTTCACCTCCTCCTCGTAATGTACTTTTCTCCCCAGTTTCCCTCCAAAGTTTTCTTCTCTTCTGCCACCTCCCAGGTTCCCGGTCTCTTCTGTCCCCTGGCCCGCTTACCTCCAGTTCCCCTCCCACCCTTTCGCCCCCCCCTACCTTGGTACAGTCCAATACAGTTCCATTTTTACTCATCCTCCCCATACCTTCACAATATGTTCTACCATACGACATCTCTGAATTCCGATAACACTTGAAAGGCAAATCTCTCTGAATTTTTTGCAGAGGACCCAAAACCATCAATGGACACTGAATCCACTTCCGCTTCTTTCTCTTCCTTTCTGCTCAAATCTGCGAAACTCCTTTCTTCACAGGCGCCACGTTTCCTTCGCTTGCTTGAACATTTTCCCACGGCCTCCGCATGGTGGACTTTTCTAACCCTTCCTAGTCCGTAGGAAACCCTTACCTTGTGGGATTTCAAACGTATCTTGATCATTGCCAATCATGGCATGTTTACGTGGAAAATATTTAACGCGGCCCTCAGGGGTTACGGGTGTGAACTTCAGGATGTTACGCTCCCAGTTTGCCCCTTGTTGGTGTTTTGCTTACAGAAACCATAAATTACCACTCTGCTGTTATTTCTCACATCTAAGGCTATATTTATTGTATTACTTTCAGATACTTTTTCATGATGGGACCTTTAATGGAAAGTGCCCTTCTTCTCCGCCACTTGGATATTCGTACCATCAGCTATGATACATACTTCGCTAGCATTACCACAGCAGGGCCGTATCCCTCACTTTACATAGGTGGGATACGCTCTGTTCTTTATATATATCTCTCTCCTTCTCGGGGGCATTATCTATTCCGGATTTTGCCTTACTTGTTTTCGGTCAGTACCGCCAACGATTTTGTTTACTTGGTGATTTTAATGCCCCCACCCCATTGTCCTCTGGGGAGGGTTCACTGTGATTTCCCGTGGAATTCAGTTAGAGGCTTTTTCCTTGCCCACCCACCCCTCCATGTTTATAAAGAACAGTTACTCACCACCCTTTTGATCTCGGGGACCTCATACTCTCTCTTGCATCGATCCTACAGTTGGACTCTTTCCTCCGCCGGGCATTAGACTTTACTTGGTCTTGTTTTTCTCCCGGGACTTACATGGACAGCTTATCATTTCCCTATTTCATTCTTACTTCCCCTTTTCCATATTTTCGCCACCTCCGTTGCAACCCCATCGCTGGCGCTTAAATTCGGGCAAATTGGAAACCTGTATCTCACACCTGACTGTTTTTAAAGAGGTTCCTTTCTTCGTTCCTCCATCGATGAGCGCTTTTACACCTCTTCTCGTCCCTCAGTTTTCACCGCAAGCTACTCATTTCTATACCCCAAACTTCGGGCAGGGCATTCTCAGAAATGCGTTTGCCCTGGGTGGTCTCCTGCTTTGTGGGCTCGTGCAGTACGTTTGAAACGCGCTTGCATGGGCAGGTCCTGTACAATAGATCCACAGAGCGAACTCCGTGATTTTAAACAGAAGCGTGGTTGCGATCGCACGCCGTGTCATCCGTGACGATAAACGCACTTGCTGGCGAAGATTATGTCTCCACCATTCACCTCTGCTTCCTCTCTTGAGTGCTGTCTGGAAAAAAGTTACGAAAAACTGAGTGTAAATATTTCTCTGAACCCGGTTCCTGTTTCTGCGAGTGCCGGTGTTGAATACGCAAATCCACAGTGTTGCCCAATGGAAATTGGGGCAATTCATTCTGTCGTATTTTTCGCAGGGGACTCCATCTATGCCCATCATTTTCTTTTCCTCAAAGTCTTGCCAGAGAGTAGCACCCTTGTTGGACTTTTTCTTCTCTCAGAGAAGTAACAGTATAATGTGCCTTTTACACTTCGAGAACTGGAGCAACACTCTCAGGCTTGGTCGATCATCAGCAGCTTGCGGGCCGACGACAAGTCATATTGTATTGCTTTACAAAACATTTACCATCAGTTCCAAAGCCCTTGCAGTTCCATTACGCCTTTTACCACTTCTTTATTTGGTTACAAGGTGTTCTTCCACAGAGGGGAAATCCGCCATTGGCTTTTTTTCCCTTTCGCAAACACCAGGGGCATACGGGGACGTTGAAAAAACCTCCCACTAATGTTCCCAATTGCTCTTGACCTGTTGCCCAGTTTGCAAAGGCCAAAGTAATGGACACGGTTCTAGTAAAATAGAGTTTTAGTTGTGGTATTTAGAGACAACACAACTGTTCTCTTCCACTTCGGTCAATATGGCTTTCTGTAAGGGACGTTCTACCAATAGGGACCCCCTTACTGCGCTTGGGATACGTAGTTCGTTAATGCCTTTCGAAATAAACCACTAGTTATTGCCATATTTTTTGACCTTGGTGAAGGATTTATGGACACAACTTGGAGGTATAATATTTTTAGCCCAAGCCACTCCTTAGGGCCTTCGAGGCAATCTTACCATCCTTCCTTAATATTTTTAACCTGACAGGCCATTTTCAGTGGTTGGGGTGTTAATAATGTGCTCTCCCCGGGCGGACTTTTGTCCAGCAGGAAGGTGTCCCCCCAGGGATGTGTGTTTGAGCACAACTTTTTTCTTTGGCTAATTTATGACATTTTGGCCTCTAGTCTTCCCTTTCAAAGAATTGGTCATCAACTCTTATGTTGATGGGGACTTCGCCTATTGCTGTGCATGGCGCTGACTGTTTCACCTCCTTACGTTTCTCTACCCCAGCTGGTCGACCGTGTTCCAAATTGGGCCACCAACATGGGGTTTAAATTTTCCAAGCAACACTAAAAAACCCACCAATCACTGTCACTAGACGCTCTGTCATTCTCTGATCAACTCCTTTGTACCTCTATGGCTCACGTATCCCGGAAAAGTTTACAGTCTAGTTTCTGGGGCCTCCTCTTTGATCGTAGGTTTCCTGGAAACCCTCACATTTACCTCTCTGAAGGCAAACTTGTACAGCCGGCTCTGAAACCTCTTAAACACTTGCTCCCATCTTTCGTGGGGAGCTGATCGGCGTACCCTCCTTCACCTTCTTTCACCCTTATATTTTGATCGAAACTTTGGATTATGGTGACCAGATCTATTCCAAGGCGGCCATCTCCTGCTACTCTCTCTAACTTAAAACCCCCATGTCATCACCAAGGGAATTTACGTTTATGCCTTGGTGCTTTTCGCTCCTTTCCCTGTCGATAAGCCTCTATTGCATGAAGGCGAACGTTCCATCCTTATCCGATCGCCGTGATGCCATTGGCCTGCGCTACTTGTACGCTCTTCATGATCTCCGCAATCCTTCCAATTTATAGAATGTCACTGATATTAGTAGACCACTCTTATTTGTTCGCCGCCACTGTTTACGCCGTCCATTCTCTTTCACCTTCATTCGCTTCTTGTCTTCTCTTCAAAACTACCCCACCTTTCTTTGTACATGTAGCATTCTCACTTTTCCCTACCCCCCTGGGAAAGGTTCCAGCTGTTTTTATTTTCCGAGGGGTCTGTTTCTTTTCACCTTCCCTTGCTCGAAAATGGCCAACTGTCTACGTCGCATTCCCGCACTCTTCTTTTTCTGGACCACTTTCCCACCTCTCTTTATCATGCCATTGATGTGTAACACCAGATGGCCTCTAACTATGTCTTCTGAACGGCGTAGGATTCGCAGCATGGTGTTCCGGGGACTAGCGTTCGTACAAGGGCATTTACTATCTTCAGCTAGTTATTTTTTAAATGATGAATTATATTTGCCATCCTTACAGGCACCTTATCGTATTCTGATCTATGCCGGTGTCATCATATGTGGTTGTCTCGGGACTCCCTTATGTGCTTACAGGCTATACAAAAATTTGATAACCTCACCCCTTAGTACTCCGTATCCAACTTTGGGCTACGCCGCTCATCTTTACTAAGCATAAAGATATTGGTTTTTTTGTTGGGGGTCTGGTCATGTTGGACCGTTACAGGGGCATCTGAAACAGGGGGCCAGACACTTGCTGCGCGGGGTCAGCCAGTACATGACCTACCAGTTTCTTTTAGAGGTATTCCTGGTACGGGGGACTATTTTGCGGTAATTATCTTCCCACCTTCACCACCCGTTGGGGCTCAACAACGTTGGGTCTACTATTGGCTCGGCAACAAACTTCAGGGCTCTATTAAAAAACGGAGGTATAGGTTAACTGGCCGTCTTCCTTAATCACCAGGTCGTGGTTGGGAGTACTACGCTCTCCCGTCATTCTCATTGCCCATTACTCGTCGTACTCATGGATATCTCATGGAGAGGCGTCTTGCTTCCTCTCATGTGAGGAATTTGCCATTCTCATTATCAAGTCAGCCACATTCTGTTTGGGGGATGCCCAAACTATATCAAACGAGCCGCAGAATTTACACCTCTGTCGTCGTCTTCGCCCCGCCTGCTTCTCTCCTTTACCTTCCCTTTCTCGTGGCTGGGACCCACCTTTCATCGGGGAACTCTCTCATTGGACTTTTTGACAACGAACTGACTTACTTCACACATTCTGTTACTTTCAGGCCCTTTGACTTGTATCTCTTGCTACCCTCTACCCCCGTACTATCCCCTGCCCCCGCTGGTTTTCTGTTAAAACCTGCTGTTCAATCCCCCCTCCCCTTCTTGCCATCCAATTCCCTTGCTCTCTTTCCCTACCCTTGCAGCGCTGTATAGCCCTTGGGCTTAGGCGCTTCTTTTTTGAATTATAATATAATTATTTAAGATTTCCTAAAATTGGTACATGGTTCTGTCCCCTGAAAACTTGTTTGCAAAAGAATGGCCTTGGTTTCCTCAGCTTGCTCAGGGTGGTACGTCTCCCACCACTAAGAGCTAGCTGAAACAAGTGCCTTAGCTGTGGGGTGATTACTGATTCCAGATGAAGCTTACCTCAGCATCTTCAGTAGTTAGCTCTTCCCTGTGGTCCTCCACCAACTCTTCTGCATCCTCCCCACTCGCCTCCAGCCCCAGGGTGTTCCTCAATGCCACAATAGAGTCAACAGGCAGAGGGTCAGCTGGGTCAGGGTCAGCCTCAAACCCTTCAAAATCCCTCTTTTGGACACAATCTGGCCACAGTTGTCTCCAAGCAGAGTTCAAAGTCAAGCAGAGTTCGAAGTCCTGGAAGTCACTCCTTTCCAAACCTTACCTATAAGACTTATGGAGCTGTAGATATTGAAGTGATTCCTCCAGAACTCTCTTAGAGTCAATTTAGTGTCTGTGGTCACTTCAAAGCACTTTTCAAACACTGCTTTTGTGTAGAGTTTTCTGAAGCTAGAAATGACTTGCTGGTCCATGGGCTGGAGGAGAGGAGTGGTGTTAGGAGGCAAGAACTTCTGTGATGAAACTGTAGTCCCTAGACAGTAGGTCTACCAGGTTTGGAGGATGTGCAGGAGCATTGTCC
Source organism: Cherax quadricarinatus (assembly GCF_026875155.1). NCBI lineage: Eukaryota > Metazoa > Arthropoda > Malacostraca > Decapoda > Parastacidae > Cherax > Cherax quadricarinatus. The sequence goes on from NC_069437.1 coordinate 33,433,138, forward strand.
ATTAACAGGAGGCATTTGAGTGGCAAATTATTTTCTAGGAGGTATTTTCTCACACTGGGGCCAGACACTTCATGGACCCACTCTTTGAAAATTTGCCTTGTGACCCATGCCTTATTATTTGCTTTCCACAGAGACACATAACATGTTCTTTATGACATTTTTTCTTGTGATGAATGATACACGGTTAAAGGCTTCACTTTAAAATCACCGCTAGCATTAGCACAGAACAAAAGAGTTAGCCTGTCTTTCATAGGCTTGTGTCCTGGGAGTACCTTTTCCCCCTGAGTAATGTAGGTCCGCTTTGGCATTTTCTTCCAAAACAGGCCTGTTTCGTCACAAATGAACACTTGCTGGGGTTTGAATTTTTCAGTATCTACGTACCCCTTAAACTCCTGTACAAACTTCTCAGCCACCCGTTTGTCTGAACTGGCTGCCTCGCCATGCCTTACAACATTGTGTATGCCACTATGCTTCTTAAATCTGTCAAACCAGTCTCTACTGGCCTTAAATTCACTATTAGCACTGGTTCCAGGAGTTTTCGTACCAGATCAGCATGCAACTTCCTTGCCTTTTCACAAATAATTATCTCTGAAACACTATCACCTGCCATCTCTTTATCCTTGATCCACACCAGCAACAACTTCTCAACCTGATCGACTGTCTATGGTCTATTTTTGGTTAGCATATCAACACCTTTTGCAACATCAGCTTCCTTGATATGTTCTTTCTTTACCAGGATAGAGGCAATGGTCAATTTGTTATTTCTGTACATCCTGGCATGCTCAACAAATCTCACACCACTCTCATATTTTTGTATTACGTATTTCCTTCTTTATTGGTAGTAGGTTGGTAGACAGCAACCACCCAGGGAGGTACTACCGTCCTGCCAAGTGAGTGTAAAACGAAGCCTGTGATTGTTTTACATGATGGTAGGATTGCTGATGTCTTTTGTCTGTCTCATAAATATGCAAGATTACAGGCATGTCTTGCTACTTCTACTTACACTTAGGTCACACTACACATACATGTACACATTTATTTATACACACTCATCTGAGTTTTCTTTGATTTTATCTTAATAGTTCTTGGTCTTATTAATTTTCCTTTTATATCCATGGGGAAGTGGAATAAGAATCTTTCCTCCGTAAGCATGCGTGTTGTAAAAGTCAACTAAAATGCCGGGAACAATGGGCTAGTAACCCCTTTTCCTGTAAAGATTACTAAAAAGAATAAGAAGAAGAAAATTGTCAAAGTGGGAAGTCTGAATGTGCGTGGATGTTGTGCAGATGATAAGAAAGAGATGATTGTGGATGTATATGAATGAGAAGAAGCTGGATGTCCTGGCTTTAGTGAAACAAAGCTGAAGGGGTGGAGAGTTTCAGTGAGAGGAATAAATGGGATTAGGTCAGGGGTTTCAAAAGAGTTAGAGCTAAAGAAGGAGTAGCAATAATGTTGAAGGATAAGCTATGGCTGGAAAGAGGGACTATAAATGATATTAATTCAAGGATTAAGTGGAGTAAAATAAAGATTGGATGTGAAAAGTGGGTTATAATAAGCGTGTATGCACCTGGAGAAGAGAGAAGTGTAGAGGAGAAGAGAGAGATTTTGGGAAATGTTGAGTGAATGCGTGGGAGTTTTGAATCAAGTGTGAGAGTAATGGTGGTTGGGGATTTTAATGCTAAAGTGGGTAAAAATGTTATGGAGGGAGTAGTAGTAAATTTGGGGTGCCAGGGGTAAATGCAAATGGGGAGCCTTTAATTGAGCTATGTGTAGAAAGAAATTTGGTAATAAGTAATACATATTTTATGAAAAAGAGGATAAATAAAATACAAGGTATGATGTAGCACGTAATGAAAGTATTTATTAGATTATGTATTGGTGGATAAAAGGTGATGGGTAGGCTCCAGGATGTACATGTTTATAGAGGGGCAACTGATATATCGGATCATTATTTAGTTGTAGCTACAGTTAGAGTAAGAGGTAGATGGGAAAAGAGGAAGGTGGCAACAACAAGTAAGAGGGAGGTGAAAGTGTATAAACTAAGGGAGGAGGAAGTTCGGGTGAGATATAAGCGACTTGGCAGAAAGGTGGGCTAGTGCAAAGATGAGTAGTGGGGGGGTTGAAGAGGGTTGGAATAGTTTTAAAAATGCAGTATTAGAATGTGGGGCAGAAGTTTGTGGTTATAGAGGATGTGGGGCAGGAGGAAAGAGGAGTGATTGGTGGAATGATGAAGTAAAGGGTGTGATAAAAGAGAAAAAGGTAGCTTATGAGAGGTTTTTACAAAGCAGAAGTGTTATAAGAAGAGCAGAGTATATGGAGAGTAAAAGAAAGGTAAAGAGAGTGGTGAGAGAGTGCAAAAGGAGAGCAGATGATAGAGTGGGAGAGGCACTGTCAAGAAATTTTAATGAAAATAAGAAAAAATTTTGGAGTGAGTTAAACAAGTTAAGAAAGCCTAGGGAAAATATGGATTTGTCAGTTAAAAACAGAGTAGGGAGTTAGTAGATGGGAGATGGAGGTATTGGGAAGATGGCGAGAATATTTTGAGGAACTTTTAAATGTTAAGGAAGAAACAGAGGCAGTAATTCATGCACTGGTCAGGGAGGTATAACCATCTTTTAGGAGTGAAGAAAGCAGAATGTAAGTGTGGGGGAGGTACTGAGGCATTACGTAAAATGAAAGGGGGTAAAGCAGCTGAACTGATGGATCATGACAGAAATGTTAAAAGCAGGGGGGATATAGTGTTGGAGTGGTTGGAAACTTTTGTTTAATAAATGTATGAAAGAGGGAAGGTACCTAGGGATTGGCAGAGAGCATGTATATCCCTTTAATAAAGGGAAAGGGGACAAAAGAGACTGTAAAAATTATAGAGGAATAAGCTTACTGAGTATACCAGGAAAAGTGTACGGTAGGGTTATAATTGAAAGAATTAGAGGTAAGACAGAATGTAGGATTGCGGATGAGCAAGGAGGTTTTAGAGTGGGTAGGGGATGTGTAGATCAGGTGTTTACATTGAAGCATATATGTGAACAGTATTTAGATAAAGAAGGGAAGTTTTTATTGCATTTATGGATTTAGAAAAGGCATATGATAGAGTGGATAGAGGAGCAATGTGGCAGATGTTGCAAGTATATGGAATAGGTGGTAAGTTAAATTTAAAAGCTGTAAAGAGTTTTTATGAGGATAGTGAGGCTCAGGTTAGGGTGTGTAGAAGAGAGGGAGACTACTTCCCCGGTAAAAGTAGGTCTTAGACAGGGATGTGTAATGTCACCATGGTTGTTTAATATATTTATAGATGGGGTTGTAAAGGAAGTAAAATGCTAGGGTGTTGGGAGAGGGGTGGGATTAAATTATGGGGAATCAAATTCAAAATGGGAATGACACAGTTACTTTTTGCTGAGATACTGTGCTTATGGGAGATTCAAAGAAAAATTGCAAAGGTTAGTGGATGAGTTTGGGAATGTGTGTAAAGGTAGAAAGTTGAAAGTGAACATAGAAAAGAGTAAGGTGATGAGGGGGTCAAATGATTTAGATAAAGAAAAATTGGATATCAAATTGGGGAGGAGGAGTATGGAAGAAGTGAATAGTTTTCAGATACTTGGGAGTTTGACGTGTCGGCGGATGGATTTATGAAGGATGAGGTTAATCATAGAATTGATGAGGGAAAAAAGGTGAGTGGTGCGTTGAGGTAATGTGGAGTCAAAAAAACGTTATCTATGGAGGCAAAGAAGGGGAATGTATGAAAGTATAGTAGTACCAACACTCTTATATGGGTGTGAAGCTTGGGTGGTAAATGCAGCAGCGAGAGACGGTTGGAGGCAGCGGAGATGTCCTGTTTAAGGGCAATGTGTGGTGTAAATATTATGCAGAAAATTCGGAGTGTGGAAATTAGGAGAAGTGTGGAGTTAATAAAAGTATTAGTCAGAGGGCAGAAGAGGGTTGTTGAGGTGGTTTGGTCATTTAGAGAGAATGGATCACAGTAGAATGACATGGAAAGCATATAAATCTATAGGGGAAGGAAGGCGGGGTAGGGGTCGTCCTCGAAAGGGTTGGAGAGAGGGGGTAAAGGAGGTTTTGTGGGTAAGGGGCTTGGACTTCCAGCAAGCGTGCGTGAGCGTGTTAGATAGGAGTGAATGGAGACGAATGGTACTTGGGACCTGACGATCTGTTGGAGTGTGAGCAGGGTAATATTTAGTGAAGGGATTCAGGGAAACCGGTTATTTTCATATAGTCGGACTGAGTCCTGGAAATGGGAAGTACAATGCCTGCACTTTAAAGGAGGGGTTTGGGATATTGCAGTTGGAGGGATATGTTGTGTATCTTTATATGTTTATGCTTCTAGACTGTTGTATTCTGAGCACCTCTGCAAAAACAGTGATAATGTGCGAGTGTGGTGAAAGTGTTGAATGATGATGAAAGTATTTTCTTTTTGGGGATTTTCTTTCTTTTTGGGTCACCCTGCCTCGGTGGGAGACGGCCGACTTGTTGAAAAAAAAAAAAAAAAAAAAAAAAAATTTCCTTCTCACACTATGGTTTTCTCATTTTCCCTTTACCACGGGGGTACCATTAGCAATTTCTTGGCCCTTGGGTAGCTTATTTCAAAATTTGCACAAGCACGAACACAAGAATTAATAGAAAAATGTTTGAATGAGACGGGGGTTAGTGTTACATCAAGCATCAGCAAAGCCAACTGGCTTCGTTGATACCGGACAAGCGGCTGGCGGATAGGCCGGTACCCCAGTTCGAAAAAAGGGAGGCGAGTTCGATAATAGAGACAAAGTTGTTTGAAAAAATGGGTAAAAAAACTCGAAGATTTTTCGATAAGAAATGCTGTGAAACCCGGGGGTTCCACTGTACATTATTCCATTCGACCAAATTCTTATCTTTTGGCTAGTACATGGAACCAGAGTTTGGGCCACCCTGGTTCGGCCGTTTTCGGTTTCACGTTTTTTTGGGCAAATTTTTTGTCCCATTATGGCCGTGCATGTGTTTTCGGCCAGCGTACCAGCCCTGTCCCCGCCCACGCTTGCGCGCCGCCCTGCAGGCACGGACCGTCAGTTTTGTTTACCCTCGAGTCAACATTGCCCGCACACCATCTAAACATTTCACAATAAATTCATTGTGTTTAGTGTTTGTTTTGATTGTGACAGTGAAATAACCCACCAGGGGCCCAAAGAAACTTCATAGTGCCAGCCCTTTGTAAAAAAAAAATGTGAAACAAAGTTTAATTGAAAAAAAATTTTAGCAAAGTACCAAAATAGAGGGGGAAAGAGAGGGGGAAATGCCTTCTTTAAAAATTTATGATTTTATGTATTATGGGACTAAAGCACAAGCGATAAAGGGTATAGCGCTAGCCAAATGATAAAGTGAGCATTAACAGTGTAACAAGTAATTAAGCATTTAAATTTAAGAAAGAGGGCAGTAAAAAAATTGACTCCTCAAATTTGTTGGGCATACAGAGCGACTGAAAAACACCCCTGTCTCTTCCCGCATCACCCCCACTAGAAGCTTAACTTTCATGGGCCTTTTACACCCAACGCAACAACACAGCAACACTTTTTGGTTAGGGAGAGACATATGACGTATTTTATTCATTCTAGAGTATATATCAGTTTTTTTTTTATTAATATTGTTTATTATTCATGTTAATGAAATTTTGCTAATAAATAAGTCGAAGTTGATATTTTGTCATATTGAAGGAACTTGTCCTGCCCCCAACAAACCTCCTGCCTCTTCATATGCCAACAAGAGCTTCAATAAAAGGGAAAACGATTTAAATGTTCATTTATCCATTAAACCTAGTGCTTTATATTTATTTTTCATTGTTTTCTGTATGTAAAACTATAGTATTTATTCTTTAAAAAAAATGAACTTTTTGTGAATTTTTTTAGGTGGAATGGATTATTTGGATTTACATTACTTCTTTTGGGAAATATTGCTTCGACTTTAGGCTGTTTTGACTTGAGGCCTAGCTCCTGGAACAGATTATGGCCGAAACTTCGGGGTTCCACTGTATTACTCTTATTTTATCGATTGAGCACAAGGAATTGTCTAGTCATCTGTTTCAACTATCCAATAAAGTGACTGGAAATTGGTAATTTGGCCAATTTAACACAAAGTTCAAAATATTTGAATTTCAAAATAGGGTCCAGAATATACAGTGCAGGCATTCCTGGCACTATAATAACATTTCCTCTGTTTATTAGTTACATTTTCATGCTTTACAAATGAATTCCATTTTTATTTTTTGTTGACAATGAATTTTTTTTCACACCAAAAAATAGAAGATTTACTGTTATACAATATTGTAATAATTGTATAAATAATATCAACACATTCATGAACATATATTAGACCCACCAGCTGACATATATTGGATGCGTAATGTCATTTGTTTACTTTTGAACATTGGCAAATATTGAACATTTCTGCTACTTTGAGCTCAGTTTCAAGCAATTTTCAGTACTGAAACCAGTCAAAATCATCTCTATTTCTGGAATATATCTTCAATTCTATCAAAAGAGACCAAGAAATCGCGAATGCAACTGTGAAAAGCATAGGAAAAAACACCGCAAATTCATTGTTTTAATCCAAAAATATGGTCAGTTTTTTTTCTCATTATGCACTGTGTGCTGCAGTACAGCCTCTCCTTGCTTAACAATGGAGTTCCGTTCCTAAGACCACATCGTTAAACGAATTCATCGCTAAGTGAGGAGCATAGTATAATGATAGTAAGTTTGTGTCAACCATCTTGGATATGTTTTAATGTCACCTTTGCACCATTCATAACATTTCTGGTATATTTTTAAATGTTTATTCAGTAGTGTACTGTATATTGAAATAAACAGAATAGAGGAAATCATCTCTAATATACATTATTTAGATATGAATATAAGCATGGATAAGTCCGAGGCATCAGTAAACGAGTACGTCACTAAGTGAGGAGAGGCTGTATTTGTTTTATGTGGTGCACACTTACCACACAGATGTATTCTCTCATATCTAGGCCCATATTTACCACTCACAGCTTATCTGAGTGAGCTGAGCTTCAGAGCCATAGAACTATGGGACTGATAAAAAATATAAGGAAGAGTGTGAGAATGAGAAAGGTGTTTTGATGTAAAAAGAAAATAGAAAAGCATGGGGGTTGTTTATGAAATACATTAGTACAGTAAAACCTCCCATTAACCCTTTCACTGTTGAGACCCCTGCTCACGAACTTGCTCTCAGTGTCGAAGAATTTAAAAAAAAAAAAAAAACATTCTTTTGAAATTATAAAGAATCTTTTCCCGATGGTAATGACACCAAAAGTAGGAGATTTGATGGAAAACTTACGAAATTATGCTCTCGCGAGTTAGTGGTGTTGGCGATATTCACGCATCGGCAATTTTGCCTCACTTTGAGCCCTATTTTTGGCCAATTCCATTGTTCCAGTCGACCTAACTCATAGCTGCTTCACTAGAACTTCATTTGTTTTACTGAGTATAAGCAACTGCCCATTTACCAATTTCAACTACCCAATAAAGTGATCAGAAATTGGTAATTTGGTCAGTTTCATACACAGTTCATGTATAAGGCCAATTTCAAAATAGGGTCCAGAATTAACAATACAAACATTCCTAGCACTAAAATAACATTTTCTGTTCATTAGTCATGCCTCAAGGCCCCTCCTATACATATTATATTTTTATTCTCACAAAAAATAGAAGATTTACTGTTATGCAGACTACTGCATTATTGTAAAACTGATATAATATCAGCGCATTTGTGAAAGCATATTAGACCCACCAATTGATGACGTGTATTGGACGTGTGACGTCATTTGTTTACTCTTGAACATCGGCAAAAATCGAACATTTCTGCTACGTTGAGCTCAATTTCAAAGTACTTTTAGTCCATAAACCATTCAAAATCATCTCTGTTTCTGTAATATATCTTCCATTCTATCAAATGAGACCAAGAAAACGAGAATATAACCATAAATACCATTAAAAAATACACCGCAAAGCCGGTGTTTTAAACCAAAAACACGGTTGGAGTTTGTTTTTCTCATGCACTGCGTGCTGCAGAATTTACTTTGTACTGCACACACTGACTATGTGGAAATCGTGTTTGCACTGCCTCCTTGTGAGCTACTCACCTTGGCAAGTACTGTTGACACAGACACCCTGAGATTAGTCGTTTCAGTCTCACAAGTGGCTTTTAGGACATATTTCCATATGCAACCGATCTTGCAAGAAATTCCTAACTACATGCACAGATAAAGGACTGACTGATTTGGTGGTGGGGAATATGCTACTAGAAATCCCCTGATTTCACCTCAGCAACCTAGATTCCTCAAGACACCATGTGCAGTGAAGGACTTACTTCTGCAAGTATTCAAATGGTATTTGTATCCCTGCCTGCACCTTTGAGATCCCTGATTTCAATGGGTATTCCCTAAGCATTATTTATGCAGTACGTGACACTAGCTTCTAGAGTAATACTTAAGAGGAGATGCCTGTAAATGTACTGGTCTATGGGCACCCGTCCACTCATGACCCACAGTTCAAATAACCCACATTTCCTCAGAATACCGCTGGCCAACTATACCAAGAGAAACAAAAGGTATCGTGTCTGCAAGGGGCCTGGAAAGAGATGAATATCCACAGTACTTTGGGAAGCCTCTATGATTCTTTGTTCCACAGGCCAGGTATACTATATAGACGCAGGGGTACCAAGCTGCAGCTCCCAGCACCTGTTGTCACCACGGTGTCACGTTCAAGAAGGACGAGCTAGCGTCTGTATGACCTGATCTAGCTTTTGTTCAGGCATGGGGGTTGCTAGCTCACCTTATCTGATGTAACCTAATACAGCCTCTCCTCACTTAACGACGGAGTTAGGGGCCTAAGACCCTGTCGGTAAATGATTTCGTCGCTAATCGAGGAATCACCCCTTACTGACACTTCAAAAGTGTCACCACCCAAAATTAAAACATTCAGTTTTATGTTTGTTGGGAAATTCCTTTCAATCTGTTTATTATTAATGGTAATACAAAGACAAAGAACTTTGTCCTTGGAGGCAAAGAGGGGAATGTATGAGAGTATAGTTTTACCAACGCTCTTATATGGGTGTGAAGCGTGGGTGATGAATGTTGCAGCGAGGAGAAGGCTGGAGGCAGTGGAGATGTCATGTCTGAGGGCAATGTGTGGTGTGAATATAATGCAGAGAATTCGTAGTTTGGAAGTTAGGAGGAGGTGCGGGATTTCCAAAACTGTTGTCCAGAGGGCTGAGGAAGGGTTGTTGAGGTGGTTCGGACATGTAGAGAGAATGGAGCGAAACAGAATGACTTCAAGAGTGTATCAGTCTGTAGTGGAAGGAAGGCGGGGTAGGGGTCGGCCTAGGAAGGGTTGGAGGGAGGGGGTAAAGGAGGTTTTGTGTGCGAGGGGCTTGACTTCCAGCAGGCATGCATGAGCGTGTTTGATAGGAGTGAATGGAGACAAATGGTTTTTAATACTTGACGTGCTGTTGGAGTGTGAGCAAAGTAACATTTATGAAGGGATTCAGGGAAACCGGCAGGCCGGACTTGAGTCCTGGAGATGGGAAGTACAGTGCCTGCACTCTGAAGGAGGGGTGTTAATGTTGCAGTTTAAAAACTGTAGTGTAAAGCACCCTTCTGGCAAGACAGTGATGGAGTGAATGATGGTGAAAGTTTTTCTTTTTCGGGCCACCCTGCCTTGGTGGGAATCGGCCGGTGTGATAATAAAAAAAAAAAATAACAACATGAAATAGGTCAATGACTTACTTCCGAGATATTCCAGGAAACATGTGCATAGCTGATTGCTTGGAAATTTTTTTTCGAGAAAATTGCACTTTTTTCAGTCTTTGCATAGGGTAAGAGTGATTTTCTATAGTTACCCTTCATGCGCATAGCATTTTCTCTTATGATCATGATCACTTTTTTTTTTTTTTTATCCCTCCCGGCACCCCACCCTTCAATACCTCTATTTAATGTCAGTTTTCATTAATTTGGGCATCTTTATCATGCTTCTACATTATTTATATTATACCTAGTATTCTGGAATAAATATGTTAGGTAGATAACCTTTATTGATAGTAATAGTATAATTATACAATATTTTATAGTGCCGTGAGCTTACACGTCCATACATCATGGTGAAGCATGAGTTACTGAGAGACACTGCTGATGCCTTCTCCCTCTCTCTCGTATAGCCCCACACACCTTCCAGTACCTCTCCATATATGTCAGTTTTTATTAATTTTTGTGTCTTTATCATGCTTCTGCTGCCTAGTTATTATGGCTTGAAATTCTGTCGATGCTTTCACTGCCTCTTTCACTCTATCTTTATCCTTCAAGATAGTGGGAATGGTAGAATTCTCCAGCTTTAAGTTATCAGCTATCACTTCCACTTTCTAACCAGCTTCATACTCGTTTATAATCTTCATTTTCACATGAAGATTGAGAGCCTTCCTTTGTTTCTTGGCACTTCCTCCAGGTGAAGTCAAGATCTTCCTTTTTGCCAACATCTTGTACTATGGGATGCACAATAAAGTGCAAATTTGTACAAATATGTAATCTTGGAGACAGTGAAAGCTAGTGTACTCAGTGGCTGTAGGAAGCAGACTGAGATACTTGACACTGAGACACCGCGCTGTCTGTTTCAATGACCCAATTTCTCGTTTGGCGTAAAATCCTAAATAATAATAATAATAATAGTAAAATACGTACTACCACTACTACTAATAATAATAATCATAAAAATAATAAATGATCGCTCTGGAGCGGCTTAAATGTCATATGTATTTTGTACAGGTTTGGTAGCTGACACTTTTTTATTTTTATTTATTTATTTATTTATTTAGTAATTTGAGCATACATATAGAGGTACAAAAAAATACAGGTAAGAGCAGCATGCCAAAGCCACTTATATGCATAGCATTACGGGCTGGCTTAAAATTAACTTAAGATTAACTAAGCAATGATGAAATCAGTGATAAGACATTATTGTAAACAGATAACTATAAAGCACAAATGAGTATTACAAAGACAGGTCATATGGTTGCATGCATTGCTGTACATTCAGTCGAATGGAGTATTCTGTTAGATTGGGTTTTAGGTTTAACGTTTGTGATATAATTGTGAGAAACATTTAAGATATACAATTTATAAGGTTCAGTTATTCAGTATTTATTTGGTTTTGGGTGAGTAAGTGATCTTTGAGAAGAGACTTGAATTTATAAACAGGTAGTGTTTCTTTTATATTTACAGGTAATGAATTCCAGATTTTAGGGCCTTTTATGTGCATTGAGTTTTTGCATAGCGTGAGATGTGTTATGGTCATGTGTTCTGTTGAGGTTGGCAAGGAGATGTTTGAGGGGAGGGTTAATATCAGAGTTAAGTGTTCTTAAACCACTCCAGAGTGATTATTATTATTATTATTATTATTATTACATATTATTACATATTATAATTATTATTATTACCATCCACGTACCTTGTTCACTGGTTTAATTATTTATTAAGCTGTCATGAGAGAGACAGAGAATGTAATAATAATTAATAATAATAATTGCTCTGGAGTGTTTTAAATGTCAGCTACCAAAACCATATGAAATACGTATGACATTGAAAGCGCCCCAGAGTGATTAATTATATTTTATTATTCTTATTATTCTTAATTATTATTATTAGTATTATCACCATTGACATATCTTTTTCACTGAGTTTGCTCATTTCATAATTAAGTTACCACAAGAGACCGAGAATGTAAACACAGACGAACATACCAGCTAACCCGTTTATTGTGTACTTCTTCCATTTTCCTATCTTTCCTCTTCCAAGTGCTGCTGCATTTTTATCTTGTACTATGGGGTGCACAATCAAGTACAAATTTACAGACGAAATATGTAGTCTTGGAGATTGCTTGATACTCGGACCCATCACAAACTTCTATTGTATGGTAGAACCTCAAATCTCGAACTGGTCCCAACTCGACCAATTATGTAAGTGTATTTGTGTAAGTGCTTTTATAAGTGTATTTTTCAGGGTCTGAAATGGACTAATCTATTTTACATTATTCCTGATGGGAATAAATTCGTTCGGTAACAGCACTTGAACAGCCTTCTGGAATGAAGAACGTTTGAAATTTGAGGTTCCACTGTACTTCTTCCATTTAACTCTTCCAAGTGCTGCTGCACTTCTGTCTTGTACTATGGGGTGCACACTCAAGTACAAATTTGTACAAATATGTAGTCTTGGAGACTTTAAAAGCTAGTGTACTGAGTGGCTGTAAGAAGGAGATTGAGATGCTTGACGCTGAGACACTGTGCTGCCCGTTTCTGTGACCCAAATTCTCGTACGGCATACTATACTGATTTGTCGGAGAGCCCATCGTAACTCCGAGTTGTCTGTAAACGAGTATGCTGGTAAGTGAGGAGAGGCTGTTTTTGCTTAAACATATTAAGGTCTAAGGCTACATTATTAACCCTTAAACTGTCCAGACAGATCTACGTTCACATGCGTAGTGTTCCAAAAGTAGATCTATGTTTTTTTTACATATTTTCAAATATAACAAAAAAAAAAAAACATAGATCAAAGTTTTTTTTACACTTTTTCAAATGTAAAAAAAGAAAAGAAGATCTACTTTTTTTAGATACTTTCATATGTTGAAAAAACGTAGATCTACGTTTGGACAGTTTAAGGGCTAATATCTAAGGTTACGTCACTAATTCTAATATTAATTACTAACAGTATAATCCTACCTAAACTTTCCTTTTAGGGTAAATCTATCAATTGGTATGTACAGTCTCACTGCCTCCACCAGCTAGTGTTTTGTTTGGGTGAATGTTAAGGGCTTGTAGAGCTCATGTCCTGTGAACCCATCCGTGGAATTTTTTGGGAGACCAAATAAATTTCCACAGACCACTCAGACCAATTCTCTCATATAATGGCCTACCAGCTTTCTTCTGCAAGATTGGAAGCCACTAGAATTTTGGTGTAATATTATGGCACCAACACTGGCTTGCAAGCCGTAATATTATGGCACCGACAGTGAAAGGGTTCATGGATTGTGGCAGTTTTGGAAAAAAAAGGGCTAAACAAACATTGGAAGTATAGGATAAAATGGACCAAAGTCCATAATGTTAAATTTTTTTGTAGCATCAGTGTCCAGTTGTCTTCTGAAGTATGTATTGGACCAAACCCATGACTCTGACATTTGTCCAGTATGGGTCAGAGTGACCATGTCCGAGACCTGCCTGTTTTCATTTACTCCCTTAGCTGTATGCTCATGCCAATATATTGTTTGTGCTTACTTGTGCATACACTATTCATTCAATCTCCAATTTTCCTTTGATTAAGAGCAGTTTGTGACTTCATTAACATATTAGGTAAAGTGCATTTAACAATGGCTTCTAAAAAAAAGTGGTGATGCCAAGAGGAAATGTGTGGCCCTCAGTGTTAACCAGGAACTTAGGCTAATAAAGAAGGTCGAGTCTGATGTTTTGATGGCATGGGTTTGTGAGGAATGTGATGTCTGATATCCATAGATGCTAGTAGAACTTTACAATGTTCATCTCTCCACCACAACAAAGTAAGTAAAATTACTGTAAGTTTCATATAGTATTGTACTGCAGTACTACGGTTAATGATCCACATATTCTTAGTGCCCTATTGTCTTCTGTATCAGCGGACCAAGTCTGCTAGTTCAGAAGACTACTGGATGATCATGATATATTTATTTTATAATATGGAGGTTTTGGACAGTAGGCAGTATAGTATTGTACACTGCCCTATTAGTCCATTAATGAGAGGGTTCACTGTATAACTGAATAGTTAAAAATATTATTATTCCTTACTTTGATGTGCGATTTTATTATAAATTTGGGAATCCCATGAATTCTTTTGTCCGATATGATGCTGTGTTTGAATCCTAGTATGTGAAGAGGCTGTATAAAAAATATTGGAGGAGAAAATAGTGTGCATTTCTAATATAACCTAGCATGCAGCACATACTGCATGGTATTTTATGCTATAAATACTCATTCTTGTGCAGTCTATGATAGTGTATCTACTTGGGGTGTAATTTTTTATTTTATTCATATTTTTTGGGATGATCTTGTGAGGAAGTTTTTTGCTGTCAAATCAACCTCAGCTGTGATGAGTGCATGATAATGGACCTCTACAGTGGAAGGCTTTTTATGCACATAAAAACATATTGCACATAAACCAAAGATAATTTTATGGATGTAGTGGTGAAATGAATATCTGAATATCTGTGAAGCAATAGTCAGTGGCTAATTAAATTATTATTTTGTATTAAAATATATTTATTTCATTAGTATCAAACTGGATAATTGAAGTTATTGAAAATACTGCATTCATAACCATACTACTATAGACACTAAAATCAGTCATCTCTGCTTGTTAGACAATAACTGAAATTCTTAATTTTTTTTTTTTTTTTTTGTAGTGTTCTATTTTATATAATTTTGTGATAAACACTTGTCTGTAATGAATATCTTTTATTTTGTTTGCTTCGGTATATAAAACAAATGAATGTTTTTGCTTGATCTTTATTTAATTTTAATAAATACTTAAGGTTTAATGCCAGTTTTGAAAGACTTGGTTAATGACTTAAAACTTGCTTAACCATTTAAAGTTTGCATGTCCAGCAGTTGCATCCAGTAACTACATAACATATTTAATGATAATGACTCAGAAATTATGTAATACATATACAGTAGAAACTCGGTTGTTGAACTTAATTCGTTCTAGATGTTGATCCGACAACCAAAATGGTCGACTACGAAACCAATTTTTCCCATAAAAGTAATGTAAATAGAATTAACCCTTTCAGGGTTGGCAGGCCCTCTCCTAAACTTGTTCTCAGGGTCGGAAATTTTTCGAAAAAGAAAAGTTTTCTTATGAAATGATAGAGAATCTTTTCCCCGATCATAATGACACCAAAAGTATGAAATTTGATGGAAAACTTACGGAATTATGCTCTTGCAAAGTTAGCAGTCTCGCCGATGTTTACGCATCGGCGATTTTTCCCACTTTGATCCCTATTTTTGGCCAATTCCAATGTACCAGTTGACAAAAATCATAACTATTTTGCTAGAACTCCATTTTTTCTATCAAATGAATACAAGAAACCACCCATTTACAGATTTCAGCTATTCAATAAAGTGGTCAGAAATTGGCAATTTTGCCAATTTCACACAAATTTCAAAAGATGCTAATTTCCAAATAGGGTCCAGAATAAACAAGACACACATTCCTGACACTAAAATAACATTTCTTCTCTTCATTAGTCACGTCCCCAGGCCTCTGTTACATTTCTTTTGCTTTCCACTTTGAATTTTTATTCTCACATAAAATAGAAGATTTACTGTTATGCAGACTACTGCATTAGTGTAGAAATGGTATAAATAATATCAGCACACTTTTGAACTTTGGTAAAAATCGAACATTTCTGCTACTTTGAGCTCAATTTCAAGGTACTTTTCATTGTGAAACCAATCAAAATCATCTCAATTTCTGTGATATGTCTTCCATTCTATAAAATGAGACCAGGAAAACTAGAATACAACCATAAATAGCATACGAAAATACACTGCAAAGTTGCTGTTTTAAACCAAACACATGGTCAGAGTTTTTTTTTTCTTTTTATGCACTGTGTGCTGCAGGAATTTTTTTATACTGCATACACTGACCACATAGACCCATTCTTTCATATGTATTCCTACCAGCTTTCTCTCGCTAGATTTGAAGGCGCTAGAATTTATGCATACTAGTATGGCACCAACCCTGGTGTGCAAGCCGTACTAGTATGGCACCAACCCTGAAAGGGTTAATTTGTTCCAGACCAAAAATGACAATATAATAATTTATTAATAATAATGTACTAACTACTACATAAAACAATGTATAAAGTTATACAGCACACAAAAACTGTAACAATGAATACTAAATGAAAATGTAATGAAACACTACAGTAAATGAAAATTTAACTGCTGCTTCTCTGTCAAAGGAGAGCTAATGGAAAAATTCTAGGGGCTTCAAATCTTGCAGGAGAAAGCTGGTAGGCCTACCTATGAGAGAATTGGTCTACATGGTCAGTGTGCAGTGTATAAAAGATTCTGCAGCACGCAGTGCATAATGAGAAAAAAAACTGCAACTGTGTTTTTGGTTTAAAACGGCAACTTTGCTGTGCATTTTCATATAGTATTTACTGTTGTATTCTCGTTTTCTTAGTCTCATTCAACAGAATGGAAGATATGTTACAGAAATAGAGATGAATTTTAAGGACTAAAAGTAGCTCAAAGTAGCGGACGTGTTCGATTTTTGCTAATGTTCAAGAGCAAACAAATCATGTCATGTGTCCAATACACATCAACTGGTGGGTCTAATATGCATTCATGAATGCACTGATATATTTATACAATTATTTCAATTATGCAGTAGTCGGAATAACAGTAAATGTTTCATTTTTTTATGAATAAAAATTCAAAATGAAAAGCAAGCGTAATATAAGAGGGGCCTGGAGATGTGACTAATGAATAGATAAAATGTTATTTTAGTGTCAGGAATGTCTGCATTGTTTATGCTGGACCCTATTTTGAAATTGGCCTTGTTATTTTTGTGAAATTGGCCAAATTAGTACAGTGGACCTCGCCGTTTGCCGGGGGTCCACTGTTTATGCAAACATTTTTTTTTTTTTTTTTTTTTTTTTCAACAAGTCGGCCGTCTCCCACCGAGGCAGGGTGACCCAAAAAAGAAAGAAAATCCCCAAAAAGAAAATACTTTCATCATCATTCAACACTTTCACCACACTCGCACATTATCACTGTTTTTGCAGAGGTGCTCAGAATACAACAGTCTAGAAGCATACACATATAAAGATACACAACATATCCCTCCAAACTGCCAATATCCCAAACCCCTCCTTTAAAGTGCAGGCATTGTACTTCCCATTTCCAGGACTCAAGTCCGACTATATGAAAATAACCGGTTTCCCTGAATCCCTTCACTAAATATTACCCTGCTCACACTCCAACAGATCGTCAGGTCCCAAGTACCATTCGTCTCCATTCACTCCTATCTAACACGCTCACGCACGCTTGCTGGAAGTCCAAGCCCCTTACCCACAAAACCTCCTTTACCCCCTCTCTCCAACCCTTTCGAGGACGACCCCTACCCCGCCTTCCTTCCCCTATAGATTTATATGCTTTCCATGTCATTCTACTTTGATCCATTCTCTCTAAATGACCAAACCACCTCAACAACCCTCTTCTGCCCTCTGACTAATACTTTTATAACTCCACACCTTCTCCTAATTTCCACACTCCGAATTTTCTGCATAATATTTACACCACACATTGCCCTTAAACAGGACATCTCCACTGCTCCAACCGTCTCCTCGCTGCTGCATTTACCACCCAAGCTTCACACCCATATAAGAGTGTTGGTACTACTATACTTTCATACATTCCCTTCTTTGCCTCCATAGATAACGTTTTTTGACTCCACATATACCTCAACGCACCACTCACCTTTTTTCCCTCATCAATTCTATGATTAACCTCATCCTTCATAAATCCATCCGCCGACACGTCAACTCCCAAGTATCTGAAAACATTCACTTCTTCCATACTCCTCCTCCCCAATTTGATATCCAATTTTTCTTTATCTAAATCATTTGACACCCTCATCACCTTACTCTTTTCTATGTTCACTTTCAACTTTCTACCTTTACACACATTCCCAAACTCATCCACTAACCTTTGCAATTTTTCTTTAGAATCTCCCATAAGCACAGTATCATCAGCAAAAAGTAACTGTGTCAATTCCCATTTTGAATTTGATTCCCCATATTTAATCCCACCCCTCTCCCAAACACCCTAGCATTTACTTCCTTAACAACCCCATCTATAAATATATTAAACAACCATGGTGACATTACACATCCCTGTCTAAGACCTACTTTTACCGGGAAATAGTCTCCCTCTCTTCTACACACCCTAACCTGAGCCTCACTATCTTCATAAAAACTCTTTACAGCATTTAATAACTTACCACCTATTCCATATACTTGCAACATCTGCCACATTGCTCCTCTATCCACTCTATCATATGCCTTTTCTAAATCCATAAATGCAATAAAAACTTCCTACCTTTATCTAAATACTGTTCACATATATGCTTCAATGTAAACACTTGATCTACACATCCCCTACCCACTCTGAAACCTCCTTGCTCATCCGCAATCCTACATTCTGTCTTACCTCTAATTCTTTCAATTATAACCCTACCGTACACTTTTCCTGGTATACTCAGTAAGCTTATTCCTCTATAATTTTTACAGTCTCTTTTGTCCCCTTTCCCTTTATATAAAGGGACTATACATGCTCTCCGCCAATCCCTAGGTACCATTCCCTCTTTCATACATTTATTGAACAAAAAGTACCAACACTCCAACACTATATTCCCCCCTGCTTTTAACATTTCTGTCATGATCCCATCAGTACCAGCTGCTTTACCCCCTTTCATTTTACGTAATGCCTCACGTACCTCCCCCACACTTACATTCTGCTCTTCTTCACTCCTAAAAGATGGTATACCTCCCTGACCAGTGCATGAAATTACTGCCTCTGTTTCTTCCTTAACATTTAAAAGTTCCTCAAAATATTCTCGCCATCTACCTAATACCTCCATCTCCCCATCTACTAACTCCCCTACTCTGTTTTTAACTGACAAATCCATATTTTCCCTTGGCTTTCTTAACTTGTTTAACTCACTCCAAAATTTTTTCTTATTTTCATTAAAATTTCTTGACAGTGCCTCTCCCACTCTATCATCTGCTCTCCTTTTGCACTCTCTCACCACTCTCTTTACCTTTCTTTTACTCTCCATATATTCTGCTCTTCTTATAACACTTCTGCTTTGTAAAAACCTCTCATAAGCTACCTTTTTCTCTTTTATCACACCCTTTTTACTTCATCATTCCACCAATCACTCCTCTTTCCTCCTGCACCCACCCTCCTATAACCACAAACTTCTGCCCCACATTCTAATACTGCATTTTTAAAACTATTCCAACCCTCTTCAAACCCCCATTACTCATCTTTGCACTATCCCACCTTTCTGCCAATAGTCGCTTATATCTCGCCCGAACTTCCTCCTCCCTTAGTTTATACACTTTCACCTCCCTCTTACTTGTTGTTGCCACCTTCCTCTTTTCCCATCTACCTCTTACTCTAACTGTAGCTACAACTAAATAATGATCCGATATATCAGTTGCCCCTCTATAAACTGTACATCCTGGAGCCTACCCATCAACCTTTTATCCACCAATACATAATCTAATAAACTACTTTCATTACGTGCTACATCATACCTTGTATATTATTTATCCTCTTTTTCATAAAATATGTATTACTTATTACCAAATTTCTTTCTACACATAGCTCAATTAAAGGCTCCCCATTTACATTTACCCCTGGCACCCCAAATTTACCTACTACTCCCTCCATAACATTTTTACCCACTTTAGCATTGAAATCCCCAACCACCATTACTCTCACACTTGATTCAAAACTCCCCACGCATTCACTCAACATTTCCCAAAATCTCTCTCTCTCCTCTACACTTCTCTCTTCTCCAGGTGCATACACGCTTATTATAACCCACTTTTCACATCCAATCTTTATTTTACTCCACATAATCCTTGAATTAATACATTTATAGTCCCTCTTTTCCTGCCATAGCTCATCCTTCAACATTATTGCTACTCCTTCTTTAGCTCTAACTCTATTTGAAACCCCTGACCTAATCCCATTTATTCCTCTCCATTGAAACTCTCCCACCCCCTTCAGCTTTGTTTCACTTAAAGCCAGGACATCCAGCTTCTTCTCATTCATAACATCCACAATCATCTCTTTCTTATCATCTGCACAACATCCACGCACATTCAGACTTCCCACTTTGACAATTTTCTTCTTCTTATTCTTTTTAGTAATCTTTACAGGAAAAGGGGTTACTAGCCCATTGTTCCCGGCATTTTAGTTGACTTTTACAACACGCATGGCTTACGGAGGAAAGATTCTTATTCCACTTCCCCATGGATATAAAAGGAAAATTAATAAGACCAAGAACTATTAAGATAAAATCAAAGAAAACTCAGATGAGTGTGTATGAATAAATGTGTATATGTATGTGTAGTGTGACCTAAGTGTAAGTAGAAGTAGCAAGACATGCCTGTAATCTTGCATATTTATGAGACAGACAAAAGACATCAGCAATCCTACCATCATGTAAAACAATTACAGGCTTTCGTTTTACACTCACTTGGCAGGACGGTAGTACCTCCCTGGGTGGTTGCTGTCTACCAACCTACTACAAATAGGAAACATACTGTTTCCTATTTGTAAACCATGCTTTTTCCAGTTTTTTGTGGCGTTTTATAGGCATTCTGCTAAATCTGCATTCACTGATTTTGCATTAACAAGGGTTCACTGTATTACCATATTTATACATTCCATTTTTAGCCTTCAAGCCATAGTATAGGCACATGAAGTTTACATAATTTAATTGCAGAAGTAATATTTATAGAAAAAGTGAATCATCATACAGTAATTATCAGGTTTTGTAAATAACTATGTTTTAATATGGAAAATGAGGTAGTAGATAGTACTCTTATGAAACTAGCATTTCAGTAAGAGGTTATTAGAGGTGCCCTTTGCTTTATGTGGATTTGGTAAATACAAATGCAATTCTGTGCTGTGATCCTGTCTGATAGGAATTTGCTAAATGCTGTATAAATTCTCTGTTTTGCTCTTACTCAACCCTATCCTCAGTTGTGTATAATTTTCCTTAAATATCATTCTAAACTGGGTTACTGTGTATTGATGAATGTCAATAAGACAAGAACTAAGAGAAAAACAGATTAAGGCATGGGGAGTCCAATGATCATATTACATGAAGACTTATACATTGGACCCTCATTTTTCGTAATTAATCTGTTCCAGAGAGTGTGACTGATGGCGAATTTGATGATTTGCAAAACCATTTTCCCCAAAAGAAATACTGTAAATCCAATTAATCCATTCCAGACACCCAAAAGTATTAAAACAAAATATTATAGATGTACATACACAGAAAACAATGAGACATGAAGAATAAAACAATAATAACATGACATTTACCCTTATTGAAGATTCTTCTTAGTGTATGAAAGCTGGGAGGAGGAGAGAGGATGGAGAAATTACTGTTTGGAAGGGGAATCCCCTTCCATAAAGACTTCAGGTACTAAGTCCTTTTCCGGGGTTACTTCTCTTTGTTTTTTAATGCCACAGGGACCAGCTGGAGAGTCACTGCACACCTGTGGCACTAAATATCTAGCCAGAGAACTCTGTTTCTGGCATCTCTTTATAATTTCCTTAAAATGGGACAAGACATTGTCATTGTACATGTTGCTGACACAGCTTGCAATAGCATTGTTAGGGCAATGTCCCTCCACAGATCTTTCCATCCTACTCCACATTGCACAAATCTCCATTACTACCACACACTACCACCATCATAACCACTATCACCCTCTACCACCATCACAATCACTACCACCCTCTACCACCATCACAATCACTACCACCCTCTACCACCATCACAATCACTACCACCCTCTACCACCATCACAATCACTACCACCCTCTACCACCATCACAATCACTACCACCCTCTACCACCATCACAATCACTACCACCCTCTACCACCATCACTATACCACCACCACTCGTATTTTTCTACAATCTTTTTCTTTAATTCTGTCGTGTTTGTCACCTTCTTTACCAAAGGGCTGGCACTAGCTTTTTTTGGGTCCATGGTGGCTTATTTAGCAGTTGCAAGCACTAAAACGAATTGAATATTGCGAAGTGTATGAACACTTGGGATCGTGCTCACTCGCTGATAAACAATGGCAAACTGTGAATGGTGCATGGGGCCTATTGGGGCCGCTCGTATGCATCTGGGAGGAATGACAATTTGTGACAAAAAAAAATTACAATTTGCAAAAATTACAAATTCCGATGATTACAAAAAATGAGGGTCCACTGTAGTTGGTTTTCAATTAAAATCTTGCTCTAAATAAAAAATTGGGCACATGACCAA
The DNA here is from genome assembly GCF_026875155.1 of Cherax quadricarinatus. Lineage (NCBI taxonomy): Eukaryota > Metazoa > Arthropoda > Malacostraca > Decapoda > Parastacidae > Cherax > Cherax quadricarinatus. The sequence continues at coordinate 33,455,304 of NC_069437.1, forward strand.
ACTAAGTTGGGTTGTGCTGCTGCGAAATCAGGACTAGGCATGGAGTGAGGGAAAACACAGGTATGTACTTTAGCCCAGAAAGAGAGGATGGAAAGCACAAGGGAGAAGGTTAATGATTGAATTTTTTTTTTTTTTTTCCCTCAATTATTTTTGATCAAGTGCATTTATTTTTCATATATGGCTGTTTGGGGCATGTGTAGTTTGATCATAATTTTTTGATAAAACTGTCAGGAAATGTTGATTTTTTCCTGGTTGTTCTCTGTTAATTGTATAAGAATTTTTATTGAATTTTGGATTGTTCCTTTTTTAATTCTTTTTTTTTGTGTACAGCCTCTCCTCACTTAATGACGGAGTTGGGTTCCTAAGACCACATTGGTAAACAAATTCATCGCTAAGCAAGGATCATACTATAGTGGTAGTGGGTTTGTGTCAACCATCTTTGATATTGTTTTAATGTCACTTTTGCACCATTTATAACATTTTTAGTATATTTTTAAATGTTGATACAGTAGTGTACTGTATATTGTAATAAATAGAACAGAGGAATTCAGCTCTCATGTTATTTAGGTATGCATACTGGCCAGAGAGCCTGTCGTAAGTCCGAGTTGTTGGTAAACGAGTATGTCGCTAAGTGAGGAGAACATGTATTAGGCTCATTTTTTTTTTTTTTTTTTTTGGTAAATGCAAGTCAATATACATAGAATGTGCAGGGTCTCGAAAATTATCCCCCCATGTTTTGCATATTGAATTGCTTAATGCACCATAGGCCTGGAACATCTGTCACATAAAGCAAAGGACACTTGTTATATTATTCAGTGCTGCACAGGTATTTTAACCCTTTCAGGGTCCAAGGCCCAAATCTGGAGTCACGCACCAGTGTCCAAGAATTTTCAAAAAAAAAATTTATTTTTTCTTATGAAATCGTAGAGAATCTTTTTGTGAAGGTAATAAAATAAAAAGTACGAAATTTGGTGGAAAATTGACGAAATTATGCTCTGCGAATTTTGATGTGTCAGCGATATTTATGAATCGGCGATTTTGCCGACTTTGACTCCCATTTTAGGCCAATTACATTATTCCAATCAACCAAATTCTTAGCTATTTCACTAGTATTTCTTCTATTCTATCGATTGAGCACAAGAAATCGCCAAGTCAACTGTTTCAACTACAAAATAAAGTGATCGGAAATTGTTAATTTGGCCAATTTAACACAAAGTTCAAAATATTCCAATTTCAAAATAGGGTCCAGAATAAACAATGTAGGCATTCCCGGCACTAAACTAACATTTCCTCTGTTCATTAGTTACGTTTTGAGGCTTTACAAATAAATTCCATTTTGATTTTTTATTCTCATAATGAATTTTTATTCACACCAAAAAATAGAAGATTTACTGTTATGCAATACTGTAATAATTGTATAAATATCATCACCATATTTGTGAATGTATATTAGACCCACCAGCTGACGTGTATTAGACGTGTGAGGTCGTTTGTTTACTCTTGAATATCGGCAAAAATTTAACATTTCCGCTACTTTGAGCTCAGTTTCAAGCCATTTCCAGTGCTAAAACCAATCAAAATCATCTCTATTTCTGTAATATGTCTTCCATTCTATCAAATGAGACCAAGAAATCGCAAATACAACTATAAAAAACATACGAAAAAACACTGCAAAGTTGCTGTTTTAATCGAAAAATCATGATTTCAGTTTTTTTCTCTCATACACAGTGTGCTGCAGGATCTGTTTTATGTGGTGCACACATACCACATAGATGTATTCTCTCATATCTAGGCCCATATGTACCACTCACAGTTTATCAGAGTGAGCTGAGCTCATGGCGTAGATCTACGGTTTGGACACTCACCGTAAAGCCGTAGATCTACGGGACGGACCCTGAAAGGGTTAAAGGTACAAAAATTGCTAAGCACTAGATACATTGTTGTTATTTTCCATTCCCTTAGTCTAATTAAATTTCTTTACCGTAATTGTGGGCGCTCATTTTGAGTAACTATTAACCATCTCTTTTTCTCACTTTCAGGATGATATTTTGTTTGTTTACCGGGCAATGGAGTCTTACATTGCAAGTGATGGTAGCCACAGTGGTAGTAGTAGTGACATGGCTGGACTCAATGACCCTATTATTACCATGCCACCTGTCACCACAATTGCTCCCTTAGCACCAGTAGCCCCTAAAGCTCCTCCTTCACCACTTCCAATAACTTCACCACCTCCCACCCCATCAGCTCCAACCTTACCCAGTGTTAGTACACCTCCCAGTACCTGTGCAAATGGTCAGGTGCCCTCCAATGGACATGCAACTTTAACAGGCAATGGTACTGTCAGAGTGCCTCCTGAGGGTATGGAGGACACCCCACAAGCAACAGATATCCCTCCAGTTTGAATATTTTTTTATATTCTCAGTTGTAACAAAAGACATTATTTATAATATTTAAGTGGTGCATTCATGAGATGAAATATTGAACTACTGCCAAGTTCTTGTCTTTATACATACTGTAAATATGATACAAGCTTATGATATTTAAGGAGTAATATGTCTGTGAAATTGAATGAAAGCTAATGGTGTTTTATAAGTGAATTGAAGAGTGATATGTGACATATAGTTATTTGCTTTATTTGAAATGAAGCTAGTGGTAATTAAAATGTGAAAATGCAAGAACTGTGGATAAAAGATACTGACGACAATGAAAACACATCAATGCATTTAATGTATTTTAATAAAAGACATTGTTAGTTATAAGTGATGCATTCGTCCTGGAAATTAATAAGCAGTTAAAATCTGTTAGGTGCGCTGCCCCCACAAACCAGTGGTAAAAGTAGCCAGTTGTGTGTAAGGAACCATGTGTCCTGCTGCTGCTGCTGTTACTTCTTATCCATGTTAAATGCTTCAGGGCAACTCTGTGCTGCTTTCCCAGACAATTGCTTTTTGTACAGTGTATAGCTAGTTTTCTAAATGAGGGGGACCATTGTGTGGCCTACCCTGTCATGTACAGAATAATTTTCGTAATTTGTCTGTGGTGTCTTTCATTTATGATGATATTTGTTTACATGCTGCTTTATAGCTTACATTTTCTACATGATTGCAGAGAACATTAACAGGGAGGATGTTCCATGTGTAAAAGACATCTAGTCTTAGCTATTGTAATTTAGAGTATAGATATTTTGGTATGGAGGTGCATTTGCCTTGATTCCATAGTGCTCCTGAAAAATGTATTTTCTCAGATATTTTTTTTTCCCCATTTCATGATTGAATGGTTAGATGAGGTGTAAATTTTTTATTAGTGCATGAATAAGGCTACATACAAATTTGATCTTGCATCAAGCCCTGCACAAAGAACACAATCATAATTAGTGGACTGGTTGCAACCTAAATGCATTTAGTTAACGTAGTTGGAATTAAAATTAAACAAATTTAGATTTATTGCACAAGATTATTAGTTGGTTTTGGGTGCTTACCTGCTTTCTTGTTCAGCAATACATGGTGGGATGGTTAACCCTAGAGTTTGTAAAAAAAATCATGTGCTTTGGGTTAAAAGCAGCAAGAGCTTGGCATAAACATTGTATGATAAGGAACCACCAAACGTGTATAACCCCAGTTTCAAATGAGTGAATATTTACTCCAATATTTGTTTATAAAAGCTAACTGTATAAAGAGAGAGTTCCATAAAGTAATTCATAATGTTTAGACAGAATCAGATGGTAAATTTAAAATGATTTCATGGAAATAGAAAACTATAGATATGTTTAAGGTATAATTTTGAAATACACAATATTGATGTCAGTGCTTTGCTAGAAAATATGGATGTTAAACAGTTTATCTGTAATGAAGATGTCCTCTTTGAAAGATCTTACATTGATCGTTGACATAACATTAAAAGCAAATATTAACCCAAAAAGAAGCTTGAAAATATAGAAAAAGAACACTGTTATAAGGACCTAAGACAGTTGCATCCTGGGACCTGTTCACTCTTAAGAAATATAAGTGTACATGAAATACAGTATATAACACCAAAGCAATTGCAGAGGAAGAGAGGCTATGTCAGGTATAAGCAGTGGCCACAATGGGGGTGGAGCAAAACATTGTCAAGAACCATGTGGACTAAGTTAGTGAGAGTATAACTTGCTGCTTTTTGTGTATTCATATTAGAAACTCCAGTCAGCAAAGATTCCAGTTTCTGGAAGCATAACTGAATACAATTTCTAATACAATTTAAGTATAGTAGGAAACTACACCATCTCCACTATCTTGGCCCACATGATTGTAGACCACACTTCGTCCCATCCACATGATGACATGGCCATCAGGCGACCTTGCCTTCCCTCAACTTAAACCTGCTCTGACTGCTACTTGTATGTAATCTGATCTCGCCTCTTTCACATGTACTTTGTCTTTACTGTTCCTTGTGCCCTTTATATCATAAGAGTGAATGAGGCCCCAGGACCAAAACATTTCCTAATAAATTGCTTAAGTGTTTTCATATGTAGTGTTTTCCTCAAAACTCAGAATTTCTCTTTCTGTGATGTGATTAAAGTTTGATTAGTCCTACATAACTGTTCAAAATGACAAAACAGTGTACTTGGGTTTGGCATCATTGTAGCACTACACAGATTTGCATTCCTATTTACAGCTTCAGTGTATAAGCTCATAACACCTTTCTTGAATGTGACCAAGGCTTGTCAATTTTAGCTTCTGTAGAGATCCATCTTTTTCTTTGTTAGCCCCGGTCTGCTGGGTTTGTGACCTTTAAAACAGATTCTGCCTTGCTTCATTAGTTCTGTTTCAAGTCACATCATGGTTATATATTTCAGGAGAGCATTTGTAAAACCTAGAAATACATTCCATGTGTCCCAAGATGTCTTTGTGCCTTTTCCATCACACCCATTGAATGCACGAAACATCAGTATCGACATTGTTTGTTCTGGGTCAGAGGTGGTTGCAGTTTCATGTTTTGCAATATACAGTATTTGTAGGGTTTATTTACACTTCAGTCACTGGAATGCTGTGCTACTTGTTAACAAAAGTGGAAATCATATCTATATATGATGTTTGAACCATAATCATTGGTGCCCCCTTGTGCAAAATTGAGCATGTCAGCTTCGTGTAAGCTTGATTCTGTCCTTTATTGGTCTCTCAATGGTGTCATATAGTGGAACATATTCCATTTTGTTTCTCAGGAAGTATATGTGAGTTTGTTTTTTTATTTGTTTGTGTTCTTGGTTTATTTTATTTTCCATATTTTTTTTTTAATTTATTGCCAGTAGCACTTCAAAGTTTTGCCATCAACCCTATTGTAGCTTTGGACTTGGCATCAACCCAACTGCAGTTTTGAGGCACAATGCCTATAGAGCCAGCAAGAGTAGGCTGGTAGTCTTTCTGTGTTAAGGTGGAGATATGAGAGCACATGGTGCTCTTTGCCTAGTATTGTTATGGTGCATATTTATCAGTAACAGTACAGTTATTTTGGCAATATTTATAGTCAGAAGTATTATATTTGACCTCTTTGTTTTATATGTTAGGGCTTTGTAAGGCACATGGTTGATTTGGGTTAATTTGGGTGTCAAGTGTTCATGTTAAAATCTCACTTTTTTCCAGGAATACCACTATGATATTCTTTTCATAATTACACTTGATCTGTTTGCTGGTGTTTGGCAATGTATGCGATAGAAAGAGTTAAACTAGATAAACTTTGTTGATTTGAGCACTTAGTGTGTATATTAAACTCAGTTTCTCAATAAATGCAGATTTATAAAGCTGATATTCTGCTCATAATTGAAATATGCCTCCATTTGCAAATGCTTGTTAAAGCACATGGCAGTGAGTTACAGAATGAGAAAATTAGTGTTAAGCCAGGTTGTGTTGCTTCAGTTACTGAGTGACTGATGAACCACATGTACCAAATATGGAAAGTCCATGGCTTGCAAACATACTCACTTATGATCACATCACTTTGAAATTGATTATTGTCTTATGAATGCCAGTTTGTAGATACAAACATTGCAAACATTCAAATGTAAATTATTTTCCGTTATACTTTTCATAAAATGCATTCCCATTTTGCGTTTATTTTATGCATATGTGAAGGTCATGTATTTGTTTGGTAGAGAATGATCAAGAAATGCAGATTTAATAATTACAGTACAACTTTATTAAGAGCAAATTATAAATATTTTTTCTCCATTATATTTTATCATACACATTGATATTTTGTGAATGTTCATGTTATGTATGTGTGATGGGCTCATATTTGTTTGGTAAAGATTGGTCAAGCACTGTAGATTTAAATATGTTGGTAGTGGGGGCACTCATGTCTAGTACATGATAAGGGTTGATGTCCTACATTTCCCATTATAGTCCTGGCACTGTTACCTTTACCACAACCTTCCCACACCACACTCACTACCTAATAAACTCATCATGTAAAGTAAAAGGACACAAATGCAACTTTTTTTTTTTTAACAAACCAGCCATATCCCACCAAGGCAGGGTGGCCTAAAAAGAAAAATGAAAGTTTTTCTTTTTAAATTTAGCAATTTGTACAGGAGGCGTTACTAGCCCCTTGCTCCCGGCATCTTAGTCTCGTCTTACAACACACATGGCTTACGGAGGAAGAATTCTGTTCCACTTCTCCATGGAGATAAGAGGAAATAAACAAGAGCAAGCACTAGAAAGAAAATAGAAGAAAACCCAGAGGGGTGTGTGTATATATATGCTTGTATACATGTATGTGTAGTGTGACATAAGTGTAAGAAGTAGCAGCAAGACGTACCTGAAATCTTGCATGTTTCTTTCTTTCTTTCAACACACTGGCCGTATCCCACTGAAGCAGGGTGGCCCAAAAGGAAAAACGAAAGTTTCTCCTTTTACATTTAGTAATATGTACAGGAGAAGGGGTTACTAGCCCCTTACTCCTGTCATTTTAGTCGCCTCTTACGACACGCATGGCTTACGGAGGAAGAATTCTGTTCCACTTCCCCATGGAGGTAAGAGGAAATAAACAAGAACAAGAACTAGTAAGAAAATAGAAGAAAACCCAGAGGGGTGTGTATATATATGCTTGTACATGTATGTGTAGTGTGACCTAAGTGTAAGTAGAAGTAGCAAGACATACCTGAAACCTTGCATGTTTAAGAGACAGAAAAAAGACACCAGCAATCCTACCATCATGTAAAACAATTATAGGTTTCCATTTTACACTCACTTGGCAGGACTGTAGTACCTCCAGGAGCTTTGTCAAGCCATTATGGCTTGACAAAGCTCCTGGAGAGCGAAATGTTGCCACAATAAATTGCCACATTAGTTGCACTTGTGTCCTTTTACTTTACATATTGTTGGTAATTCTACCAAAATATATACAAACTCATCATGCTAGTGAGGTAATGGAAAGCTTATGTAAAGAGGGAGGGAGAGAATATTAAAGAGGAAGGCAAGCTATGCTAACAGGAAAATTATGTTTTTGTGGACTGTGCAACAACCAAATGGCTTTATGAATTGGTCCGCACCATCACTATGAGACAAAGTTCTGCAGTACTGTTGTCCATCAAGAGACAAGGTATTATTTCCTGATCAGCACAAATATCTTTGCCTCTCCCTCTTTGACTGTCTTGTTGCTGTTTCCTATACCTGCACTGCCTCTCACTACAACTCTGTGCTACACACTGCCTCAACTACAGCAGTGAAGGAGTGGAAATGTGTAAAGCATGTTGTGTCATATGTTGAATTGAGTGAGAAAGTGAGATGGAGGGACTCTGAGAGAGGAAAGTTTGGGAATGAGGGAGAGAGAAAGGATTGGGAATGGGAGAAATGGTTTGGTAATGAAAGGAAAGTTTGGGAGGAGAGAGGGAAGTTAGGGTATAGGAGGGAAGGACTTGTCTGAGTTCTGTTCATTGCTTTTAATTTCATTAAGGAATGAAATTATATACAAATTATTGTTTGGGAATGCATCTCCAATTATGGCATGGGTGCCTGTGGTGGAAGTAGGTTCACAGTTCTGAAGACTCGAGTTATAATAAATTCCAGAATTGTATTATTCATTAGAGGGGAATATATTGGATGTATGTGGCACAATACTGTGGTAATCATGATCTGATCAGCAACCACTTTATTATTTTTTTTTTTTTATGCTGCTGAATGTACAGGCTTACAACTGTCATCCAACCCCAGCTCATTTCAAAGCCCAACCTTATCTAAGACATACTGTCAACCTACCTATGCTACAACCCACAATAGTTAACTAACAAAAGGAACTGTACTTAGCATACACAAAAAGAAAAAAAATCTGAACTGAGACAAATAAAAGTTTTCTGCCATTATGTACCAAACAGAAAAGATGTAAAATGTAATAAAAGTAAAAGTTCAGATGACCAGATGTTTTTGCAGTAAACATATTTATATGGAGACTGTATTTACCACTAGGTGAATAATGGTAACGTTTGTAAGAAACTCAGTATTCATCAACATCACAATCCTTGAGTTTTGAGAAGCCAGATTACTAAACTAATTTATAACAAATGCATAACTCAGGACAAGATACATTTAGAGCAGGTCATTACTGCCTCTCTCATTTGTTGGTCCATTACTGCATGTTCTTGGATGCACTGCAAACAAGCAAAATACAAATGTAATGTACACATTGTGTTAAATAAGCGTGATTGTGATGAATAGCACAAGACGTGTGCAAAAGGAGTAACTGGAAAAGTGGGACAATGAATATTTAACTTTCTAACAAATAATTATTGTTGTTCATTTCATGGGGGTGTACAAAACTCAGAGGAGTCTTATTACCAGGGGAAAGGGGAGGTTCAGTTCCTTGGATTAAGAGCCCCTCTTTGGCATCAAGGAACCTACCTTGAAGGGATCTTACAAATACAGTGGACCCTTGACCAACGATGGCATCGTCTAACGTTAAATCCGACTAGCGATACATTTTAATGCAAAAATTTTGCCTCGACTAGCGCTAAAAAACTCGACCAACACAATTCGTTCCATCTGAGACGCGTCCACTTGTGGACAGTGCTTACAAGCCAGCCAGCCACCGCGGTCCCATCCAAACATACAATCGGAACATTTCACATTATCACAGCGTTTTTAGTGATTGCACCTGCAAAATAAGTCACCATGGGCTCCAAGAAAGCTTCTAGTGCCAACCCTACAGCAAAAAGGGTGAGAATTACTATGGATATGAAGGAGGAGATCATTGCTAAGTATGAAAGTGGAGTGTGTCTCTCCGAGCTGGCCAGGTTGTACACAAAACCCCAATCAACCATCACTACTATTGTGGCCAAGAAAACGGCAAGGAAGCTGTTCTTGCCAAAGGTGCAACTATGTTTTCGAAACTGAGATCACAAGTGATAGAAGATGTTGAGAGACTGTTATTGGTGTGGATAAACGAAAAACAGATAGGAGGAGATAGCATCTCTCTAGCGATCATATGTGAAAAGGCTAGGAAGTTGCATGAGGATTTAATTAGAAAAAATGCCTGCAACTAGTGGTGATATGAGTGAATTTAAGGCCAGCAAAGGTTGGTTTGAGAGATTTAAGAATCGTAGTGGCATACATAGTGTGATAAGGCATGGTGAGGCTGCCAGTTTGGACCAAAAAGCAGCTGAAAAATATGTGAAGGAATTCAAGGAGTACATAGACAGTGAAGAATTGAAACCTGAACAAGTGTTTAATTGTGACACTGACAATGTTGTGAAACACTTTAGGAATGTCACAAAGGAACGGGAGGTACAGGCCTCTATGGACAGATATGTTGTGCGACAGAGGTCTAGTGACTCTCAAGCTGGTCCTAGTGGCATTAAAAGAAGAAAGGAAGTAACCCTGGAAAAGGACTTGACACCTCAAGTCCTAATGGAAGAGGATTTCCCTTCTAAACACTAACACCATCCACAGTCTCCCCTCCTCCCACCCCATCAATCATCACCAGATCTTCAATAAAGGTAAGTGTCATGTAATTGTACATGTCTTCTTCAGTTTGTGTGTATTAAAATTAATATTTCATGTGGTAAAAATTTTTTTTTCAATGCTTTAGGGTGTCTTGCACGGATTAATTTGATTTCCATTATTTCTTATGGGGAAAATTAACTCGACTAACGATAATTTCGATTAACAATGAGCTCTCAGGAACGGATTAATATCATTGGTCGAGGGTCCACTGTAGAACCCAAAGAGTAATAGCCACAGTGAAAAGCTTTGCTCATGAAAGCACAGTAGTACTCGCCCCAATTTTTTCTCATTCTTATATCCAACAGTATTGGCCTTCGCAGGCAATACTAGAATTTGTATGAGTGGCATCCATTGATGACATAAATCTCGATGATGTAAACCATGTCTTATAGTGAGCCACAGAGAATATCAAGATGTTTAATAAGGACAGATTTCAGTTTCTCTGATTTGAAAAAATTTAGAAAATGAAACCAAGTATGAAACAAGCTTGGACTACTTGACAGAAGATTAATGTGAGGGGACTTCAGTGATGGTTTCAAGATCACAAGTGTTATTACACATGCTTGATGACTAGAGCCTTCAAAGTAAGAGTTGCCAAGACAGTGATGATATTTTGTCATTTGTCTTTTTGAGACTGGAATATTGCTGTACAGAGAACCTTTATTGACTGTATAAATTCTATTAGTGCCTAAATTATTGGGAATGCTTAAAGTTCCTTGAAAAATACACCTTCAGATGTAGGCAAGGTGCATAAAAAGTTACACCTGAAAATTCTGAAGGAAGTGATACGAAATCTACAGCAAAATCACTCCCTTGAAGCTGGGCCCATGGGCAGACTCTGGGAGTACAAAAACTCGAAACTCATTGAAGGTAAAGGTACGAAAGCAGTAGGTTCTGCAGACAAATGAAAATACTCTCAATGGGACCAAAAACCTTTCAGCACCCTTCCTTCATATGTAAGGGAAATTACCAACAGCCCCCTAGCTGTTTTCAAGGGCTATGGTGTTGGTAATCCTTGAAATTATCTTGCATAATCTCCTGGTAATCTCAGCTTGCTTGGGATTGAACCTGAGTCCTTCAGTTATGAGCTGCAAGCACTACCACTGAGCTCTTGTGTAATTATTAAAGCCATGTTTGCTGGTGCCTCTCATATGATGTAAATGCAGTACAACACTTACTACAATACCTATTATAGTACAGTCATTAGTAAGTGTGTTTTATTTTTTCTTGACAAGCATTTTTGTTTTGACCCAGAGTTTATCTCTCGTGCCTTTATCTTTATGGATTTTTATGTTCTGTTGTATCTTTCTCTGCCTTCAATTTCAGTTGAGGTAACTTTTTCTGTCAGCAATTCTAATATTAATATATGTTATATTTGACCCTATAGTAAGCACCAATTTTAAGTGTCCCATTATATTTTTTACAGTGAGAGTTTGAGTGCAAGTTGAACAAATAATAATTGCCACTAAATACAACCAATATTCCTATGACCCACAACATGTAATAATATGGCATGTGCCATACGTATATCATTTTCACCAGTAAGGCGGGCTATACCACATTTTAAGATAATTAAAAAATATATCCAGTACTGTAGTAAAAAAGTTTACTTTGTTACAAAAAAGTTCATTGGTGAAATACCAGTTATCCATATAAAGTTTTACTGTAACTTGGTAAGGTTTCTACTTGTAAATAAGTAGCTTAGCCAGTTACTGGCCACACTTTAATGTAGGAGCAACTCTCTCCAAGCCTTTGCTGGTTGTTGCCTTTAGTTTTAATGCAATGTGGGTATCCTATATGTTCAATCAGTCCATGTTCTTTCTATATTTGGTAGACACACGGTGTTGATATAATCTTTGAATTCAATGCTTAGGGAGTTCTGGATGAAAGGTTAAAAAAAATCCTGGCACCATCTACTACAGTGACAGTCACTTGTATAGTTACATCTAAAGGATGTGCTTGCACCACCTTACAAGATTACAATAACCAGATCTCATTTTATTAATCTTTGATAATGATTTACATGGCTGTAGCCCTGAAGATTGCCCTCCTGGTACTGGCATGCTGTATGTTATACATTGGACGGAAATTGTTTTACAGAAGTTACGTATGTGATTAGAACAAGTATAAAATGTACAATGTTTAGCATTTAGCACTTCCAAAAATAATTTACTTAAACATGAACGCTTACAAAATATTTTTTTTAAGAAAAAAATGTTTAAAATATAGCAACTGCAATATTATCCTACCCATGACTGGCTGCTTGCGTGTGCGCTGTGCGTGTGCTTGCGTACGTACTCACCTAGTTGAGGTTGCAGGGGTCGAGTCCAAGCTCCTGGCCCCCCCGCCTCTTCACTGGTCGCTACTAGGTCACTCTCCCTGAACCGTGAGTTTTATCATACCTCTGCTTAAAGCTATGTATGGATCCTGCCTCCACTACATCGCTTCCCAAACTATTCCACTTCCTGACTACTCTGTGGCTGAAGAAATACTTTCTAACATCCCTGTGATTCATCTGTGTCTTCAACTTCCAACTGTGTCCCCTTGTTGCTGTGTCCCATCTCTGGAACATTCTGTCTTTGTCCACCTTGTCAATTCCTCTCAGTATTTTGTATGTCATTATCATATCCCCCCTCTCTCTCCTGTCCTACAGTGTTGTCAGGTTGATTTCCCTTAACCTCTCCTCGTAGGACATACCTCTTAGCTCTAGGACTAGTCTTGTTGCAAACCTTTGCACTTTTTCTAGTTTCTTTGTGCTTGGCTAGGTGTGGGTTCCAAACTGGTGCCGCATACTCCAATATGGGCCTAACGTAGACGGTGTACAGGGTCCTGAACGATTCCTTATTAAGATGTCGGAATGCTGTTCTGAGGTTTGCTAGGCGCCCATATGCTGCAGCAGTTATTTGGTTGATGTGCGCTTCAGGAGATGTGCCTGGTGTTATACTCACCCCAAGATCTTTTTCCTTGAGCGAGGTTTGTAGCCTCTGGCCCCCTAGACTGTACTTGTCTGCAGTCTTCTTTGCCCTTCCCCAATGTGTGCGTGCGTGCGTGCGTGCGTGTGTGTGTCAAGTTTCAAGCTTTTAACCCAAATGTACATTGTTAGGCTTTACCACCATCTTTTTAATGTTATAATAAAATACCAAGAAATTTAATTAACATGTGAAGGCATTTAGCAAGTTTCAGTATTCTCTGGCATTCAGTGATGAAGTTTGAAAGGTTTAGTTATGGAAACCTACTTTAATTTGTAACCATGTACAGTATCTCTGTGTGTGTGTGTGTGTGTGTGTGTGTGTGTGTGTGTGTGTGTGTGTCTCTCTCTCTCTCTCTCTCTCTCTCTCTCTCTTCTCTCTCTCTTTCTCTCTCTTTCTCTCTCTTTCTCTCTCTTTCTCTCCTTTCTCTCTCTCTCTCTTTCTCTCTCTCTCTCTTTCTCTCTCTCTCTCTTTCTTCTCTTCTCTCTCTCCTTCTATCTTTCTTCTTCTCGTCTTCTCTGCTCTTCTCTCTCTTTTCTCTCTCTCTTCTCTCCTCTCTCTTCTCCTTCTCTTCTCCTCTTCTCTCTTTCTCTCTCTCTTTCTCTCTCTCTCTTTCTCTTCTTCTCTCTTCTCTCTCTTCTCTTCTCTTTCTCCTTTTCCTCTTTCTCTCTTTCTCTCTCTTTTCTCTCTCTCTCTTCATCTCTCTCTCTCTCTTCTCCTCTCTCTTCTCTCTCTCTCTCTTCTTCTCTCTCTCTCTCTTCTCTCTTCTCTCCTCTCTCTCTTTCTTCTCTCTCTTTCTCTCTCTTTTCTCTCTCCTCTCTCTCTTCTCTCTCTTTCTCCTCTCTCTCTCTCTTCTCTCTCTTTCCTCTCTCTCCTCTCTCTCTCTTCTCTCTCTCTCCTCTCTTCTCTCTCTTCTCTCTCTCTTTCTCTTTCTCTCTCTCTTCTCCTCTCTCTCTTCTCTCTCTCTCTCTCTCTCTCTCTCTCTCTCTCTCTTTCTCTCTCTCTCTTCCTCTCTTCTCCTCTCTCTCTCTCTCTTCTCTTCCTCTCTTCTCTTTCTCTTCTCCTCTTTCTCTCTCTTTCTCTCTCTCCTCTTCTCCTTCTCCTCTTCCTCTCCTTCTCCTTCTCTTTCTTCTCTCTTCTTCTCCTTTCTCTCTCTCTTCTCTCTTTCTCTCCTTCTCTCTCCTTTCTCTCTTCTCTCTCTTTCTCTTCTCTCTCTCTCTCTCTCTCTCTCTCTCTCTCTTCTTTCTTTCTTTCTTTCTTTTTCTTTCTTTCTTTTTACACAAGGATTTTGCAAGGTTAGGTCAACTATATTTACAGGTTAACTTTATTTACAAGCCAAGAGTTATTACGTTTATCAATTCATTTTAAAGCTTTCTCTCATTCTGACTCCCATAATTTATATTTTAATACTAACACTGCCTATGTTACAGTTTCAGTCAGAGTTCATCATGAATGATACTTTAAAACTATTTGTCAATAACAAGCATGTCTTCTTTAAAGAAAATTTTTATTTGAACAATTTGCAATACGGTGACTTAGTGCTCATATCATATTCATTAGAAAATTGTCATTATTGTATTTATTTAGTTACTAGAATCTGTTTTTTGTAATTTAAAAGAAAGCACAAATGTATGTATGTATTAAATATTTTAATTTCTTGGTTACTCCCAGGTTATTTTATGTATTCAGTTACTTATATTACATGACAATGCATATAATACTTGTTAAGAGTTGCACAATTCATGATACTTATAACATATTTAAATCCATAATTACTGAGTACAAAATATTTTTGTGTGTTTTTGTTAGTAGATTTAAAAAAAAATACTGCCAGTTATCTTTGTCAGCATTTTAATTCTGCATAGCAATTAAAGTTAAGAAAAATTATGTAAATATTACCATCAATTCTCTTCAAAATTAATTTCTTTCAGTAGTTAAAAAATTAAGCTGAAAAATCTGTTAATTTTTCAAGGAATGTGCATGCATATTTTTATGATTACAATGTAAACAGTGTTAGTCATGCAGTAGCTATAGTAAATCAGCTAGTACAGTAAATATTGTACATGAGATAAGACTAAATTAGTAAGGATTGGTGGCTTATTGCAAGGCAGTGTTAAAAATTACCTCAGGATTTTCCACATTTCCATTGATCAGCCTAAACTGCATACATCAGCAGTGAAAACAACTTTACTTGAGAGTCACCTTTTTGCACATTTAGCCACTTAACATACATGGTGAGGGACTCTCTGATAGTGGCTGAATGTAGGTAAATATAATTTACAATTAACTTGTAGTATTTGTGACCATATGGGAAATAACATACCTGTAATTACTTTTTGTTACTTACGAAGTGTGCACAAGTATATATCTGATAACATGACTGAGTACCAGTGTAACATTACCTGTTTACTTCTGGCAATGGTTCATTAGTACTGATGGCATTTTCACTTGTTTCTTTGGTGCAGTGACAATACAACTTATAAGCAGCTAGTTCTCCATAGTTGAGGCTTCATCGTAGACATCCATTACATTACTTTCAGATTTTATTATATTTATTCATTTTAATACTTACATTGCATTATCCCTGGAGAATTCATAAATAATTATATAGTTTGGCATTTTATTTGTCTTTTGATAATGCATGTCCAAGACTGGTGCAGGGAAGCAATCACTTGCTGCCAGTTGTTCAACAGTAGATTTCAGTGTCACTGCAAATGTTATTTTTTTTTTAATATCTTCCAAAGAATTACAGTATGTAAAAAGCATTTTTGTATATGTAAATATTTGTACAGATAGAATTTGTTAGAACTGTGTACCTCATGGCTTAATAAGTCTGTCTCGGCTGTGTGTGCAGAATCTTTTAGTATATTTATGCATTTAAGTTTATTTAGGAACCTTGTCATGAATCCAACATTAGAATTTTCTGTATACAGCATTTACAAATTCTGCACCATAGTCAGGTCATGAAAGATTACTTATGTGATTTAGATAATAGCTTACTGTTCCTACTGTGTGTGTCTGGAGTAAACTGCTGATGGCTACTTAGATGGCCAGCACAGCTTACTCTGCCAGTCATTATATTGGATATAAAGGAGTTAATAAAAAGACCAATAAAGTGAATGTAATTGTCATTATTTTTTACCATTTATATTAAGTCAGACTGACAAAGTTAATTTTAATATCAAATCTGTAGTTGTGCTTGGTAATTATTGGCTTATTTTGAATCATTTTCTGCTGTTTAATAATGTGTATTTTCTCCATTGACATTTTTCAACTGTTACATAGTAAATGAACACAACACAGAGAGAGAGAGATGTTAGTTCCTCAGGTATCTAGATGTGGTGTATGCATAAGCCTTCATGGAAAGGGAGTTAAATTTCACCATTTATTACATGTGTCAGCTGACTTTCTGAAGGTATATAGGTATGGATTAGCATATTGATTATTTCCCCAGAATATCTCGAAGAAAAATACTGGAAATGACTGCAAATGCTCAGTTACTTGGGAATTTGTTTTCTTTAATTTTTGTTAAACATTTTTAATAACTTGTTTACCATATTTATTTCTTCCCAAATACTTAACTAAATTGTTTGCTTTCTTTCCTTATTAGATTTATTTAATTAAGAAACCACTGATACCAAGAGATAAGCACTGATGAAGCAATTGAACAGTTGACAAGTAATTGAACATGTTTGTACTAACACAAACACTCATTTCTACATGTATTTGTACTGTTGATATTACCATTAAAAAAAAAAAAGAATATGCAAATGTAAGAAAAAAAAATATTTGGTCTATTGGTGTCTTTCCCACCCCTATCCCTCCTGGACATGGAAGGGGATATACAATCTCTCTTTAGTTTCTACTTGGAGCTGTCCCTCCATACTTTTTTTTTTTTTTAGAAAGAAATAAACCTTGTCATGGAGAACTCTCCCTCTTGGACCTCTTCTTTTCCCAGCAGCATCCTTGCATGACCCTAATGCATCAGTGGACCTTTCAAAGAACCTGGTACCTCCTTTGGTAACACCACATTGCCCACTTCTGGTACCGAAGTTTTGACTGACCCTTTTGATACGTCTGACCTCCACACAACCTTGACCATGATTACAACTTGCCCCTTTACAGCACATTGATTTTTGGATCATCCACACATCTCAAGATGAACCAACTCCAGTCTTCCATCCAAACGATCACAACCTGTAACAGATGACACTAACCCTATTACCTATTGCTCTTATTCTCAGAAATGAACTTCTCAAAAATTTCTTCACTTACAATCTGTGTTTCAAGGTAACTCGTGGACTAAATTCTTTACTCTTCGACTGACATATCCCACAGTCTTTCAGACCACAGTATCAGAAAGGCACTCTTGCAACATGGATGAAACATTTAATTTAATTTTCTCGAGAATGGTGTACGCATTGTCACTGCAAAATGCTGAGCAATCTCTCAAATCTTATCATTCTTAGCACCATTAACGATACTCCCGTGGAACTGTTGTTGACCTGCATACCCTAGTTCAGTGAGACTTCCTAACATGTGATATAGATATTATGGAACAACTCGATCTCCAGGACCCCTGGAGCTAAGGTAACTGTTAACCGCAGTGAACTTCCACCCTCTGTTTATACAGCGAGACACCACTTACAAGTACAGTGGACCCTCGCCTAACGATGGCATCGCATAACGTTAAATCTGCCTAGCGATACATTTTCACGCAAAAATTTTGCCTCGCCTAGCGCTAAACTCGCTCGACGCAATTCGTCCGAGACGCGTCCACATGCGGCCTGAGCCAGCCTCACTTGTTCCGTGGGTGACAGTGCTTACAAGCCAGCCTCCGCGGTCACATCCAAGCATACAATCAGAACATTTCATATTATCACAGAGTTTTTAGTGATTTCACCTGCAAAATAAGTGACCATGGGCCCCAAGAAAGCTTCTAGTGCCAACCCTGTGGTAAAAAGGGTGAGAAATACTATCGTACCACAGTCACCGTCAGCTGTTGCTGGACCAGTCAGCGGCTGGTGCACCTCGGTCAGCTGTTGCTGCACTACAGTCAGCTGCTGCTGCACCACAGTCAGCTGTTGCTGTTGCTGCACCACCACCAGCTGTATTACTCGAAGATGTGGAGTGTGTGTTGTTGGTATGGCTTAACATGAAACAATTACTGAGAAACGATTAACCCCAGAGGGTTAGCCACCCAGGATAACCCAAGAAAGTCGGTGCATCATCGAGGACTGTCTAACTTATTTCCATTGGGGTCCTTAATCTTGTCCCCCAGGATGCGACCCACAACAGTTGACTAACACCCAGGTGAACAGGAAAAAATGCTTGGAACTAGTGCTCATATTGGTGAGGTTAGTGGGGAGGATGTGGAAGAGTTGGTGGAGGAGGACAATGAAGAACTAACCACTGATGAGCTGCTAGATCATCTTCAACAGCAAGAGGCCAGACCTGATGAAACTGCTTTGGAGGAGGGGAGAGAGAAACTGAAGAAGTTGCCTACTTCAAAGATTAAGGAAATGTGTGCAATGTGGCTTAAAGTGCAAACCTTTTTTGATAAAAATCACCCTGACACAGCTATTGCAAGCCGTGCTGGTGATTATTATACTGACAATGTTGTGAAACACTTTAGGAAAGTCATAAAGGAACGAGAGGTACAGGCCTCTGTGGACAGATATGTTGTGCGACAGAGGTCCAGTGACTCTAAAGCTGGTCCTAGTGGCATTAAAAGAAGGGAAGTAACCCCGGAAAAGGACTTGCTACCTCAAGTCCTAATGGAAGGGGATTCCCCTTCTAAACACTAAGACCATCTACACACTCCCCTCCTCCCATCCCATCAATTATCACCAGATCTTCAATAAAGGTAAGTGTCATGTATTGTACATCTCTTCAGTTTGTGTGTATTAAAATTAATATTTCATGTGGTAAAAAAATTTTTTTTCATGCTTTGGGGTGTCTTGCACGGATTAATTTGATTTCCATTATTTCTTATGGGGAAAATTAATTCGCCTAATGATAATTTTGCCTAACGTTGAGCTCTCAGGAACGGATTAATATCGTTAGGCAAGGGTCCACTGTACAGTGGAACCTCGATTTAAGAGTTTAATCCATTCCATGACCTAGCTCGTAACTCAGTTTGCGTGTACAGTATATCAGGTCAATTTTCCTCATTGAAATTAACTGAAATGCCGTCAATCCGTTCCAGCAGAATTTCTGCTCTCTGGAGGCAGGACAAAATACTTCAATGTGACACTAATATCAACTCTACGGCTTATTTATCTATCACAACTCATCTGATATGACATAATAAACAATATAAATAACAATAGAAACATTATACAGTAGACTGTCATTTAGCTCAAGTTTACTTGGCACGATTTGGGTATTGCACGATTGAAGAATTGCGGCACAATTTTATGTAACACATTGTATAATAAATTTAACACGGTTCAGTTTGTGGGAAGGAAAAAAAAAAAAAATTCTCTTTTGCTCAAGCGGCCGCCTTGTTGTGGAACAGCCGGGAAACCCTCCCACCATCCCCTGCCACTCCCCTACACCACCTCACCATCCCAGCGTTCGTAATTCATGCATGTCAAGTCTTTCTCTGCTACAAGGCAGCTGTGTTTGTGAATTGTTATATTTTAATTACTATATCTTGTATCTTCCAAGCAATCATGACACCCAGTAGCCATACCAGTGTTACTGAAAGTAGCACGAAGAGGTATAAGCACTTTAGCCTTAGAATTAACAAAGATATTAGATGAGATAACCTGTAGCTGTAATGAAGTATTACTTTGTACACAGAAAAAGAGGTAAACATGAGTTTGTGTGACTGACTGGACTTACTGAGTGACTTGACTGATTTACTGAATGACTTGACTGACTGAATGACTTACTGAGTGACTCAACTGACTTACTGAATGACTTGACTGATTTACTGAATGACTTGACTGATTTACTGAATGACTTGACTGATTTACTGAATGACTTGACTGACTTACTAAATGACTTAAAGTTAGGCACTCCAGTACAACCATCGACTTCAGTACCAGAACCTCTACCATCCACCTCAGCCCAGTAGGACCACAGCATAACTCCATTCTCTTCACAATCATCCACAAACACAAGCACCCACAATTTAAGGTAAGAAATGTTATTTCTGTTACATTTGTAGTCTTAAGCAGTAAAAACAGCATAATACATCACAACAGTGAACTGTAACTACATATTCACTTTTATTTTTGTAAGATGTGGAGGCCTAAAAAAAAGTTGTTTGACTTTTTGGGGGCTTCCAGGAACATAATCCTATTTTTCTCACAAGTTCTTCAGTTCATCTAACATGATTTTACCTAACATGGTGTATTCAGGAACGTAACTACCATGCTAAATGACGGTCTACTGTATATACTCTAGAATGAATAAAATGTTGTCATTATGTGATGAGTGGTGGTGGTGGCCATTGCCACTGCTGCAATGACCATATCTTCCCATTCTCTTATTATAAGAGAAAATGGAGTGTTTGTGAGGCTAACTGGACTAGATCACTAGTTTCATAAGAAAAACACTGAAAAAATGTATTTATGAAAAAAGAAATATTGTATAAAACATAATAGCGAATGTAAAGAAATAAACTAATTTTATAAAGTGTACGTACACATTTACCTCGGAGAAGAGATGGAGGGTGGAAGATAGGCAGAGCGGCATCCCTCAACCCACACCCCTCTTCAAGGGGGGCTCCTTGGCTTGGTGAAGAGGCTCTTGGTCTGAGGAATTAGACCTGTCAGTCTCCTTCCTCAGACCGAACCTAATTACCCCCCAATCCCCCCTTCCCTCTCCCATTCTCCCATTTTTCCTTTCCTCCTCCTCCTCCCCACCCCTCTCTTTTGCCCTTCCTTTTTGGCCTTTGGGATTTTTTCGCACAGGCACGCTAGTTCCTAGGTAGGGGAAAGGGTACCGGGGTCCATCCCATTCCGTTGAGGTTCTTGGCGGTGGCGTAGTTTGCCGTGGAATCTGGATTGCCTGGGGATGTCCCGATCCCTCTCCGGTATCCCGGAGGGTAGCTTTGGGTGACTTTAGGGTGACGGGTGTATCTCTGGAAGCCACCTTTCGGATTCTGGGGGTGGTGGCCAAAGGAGGTATGCTTTGTGGCGGATATCCGGCCGCCCTCTCTTTTGTCCACCGAGGTAGCTCGGCAGATGCGAGGTTGCTATCCCGGATTGCTGGTTTACTGGCATGATGGCTAGGGTATGGCACGGGTTCCATGCTGCATCTGCGCTACTTGCGGTGTTGAGGTCCTCTTGGGCGTAGAGGGAGATTTCTGGCCCTTTCATTCCTCCTAGGAACTATCCCTCCCCGGTCCCCCCCTTTTTTATTCTTTTTTTATTATTTTCTTTTCTTTCTTTTTTTTTTCTTAACCCTTTGACTGTTTCAGGCCTCTCTCTGAAACTGTCATTCTATGTCGCCAAATATTCGAAAAAAAAAAATTATTTTTTCTTATGAAAATGTTAGGAATATTTTTGTGAGTGTTTTAAGCCTAAAAAAAAATTTTGCCATCAGTACTTACCGAGATATAGAGCCGCAAAGTTTGCAGAAAGTGACGTACGTATGGCAACAGCGGCGACTGCCGCCCACCCGGTATTCTTTTATTTACTCTAATTCAAAGGTTTCTTGCATTTTTCAATATTTTTCTGTTCCAGGTAACTTATGTGGCCTGTGAGACCAATGTAAGGTGCATTCTTCAAATATACACTCATTGTTTACAACACAATAACAGAACAAACTTTATCACTATTAGTTTGTGTATACACTTTGTTTACACAAACAATACAAAACAATGTTTATTACTATTTTTCCATAATATATATACATATGTACAGTCACTAAACACGTTCCTAGAACTGCTGCAGCTTGTGGAACTCTTTGAAACATGGGTATATGCAGAGGGGCACTTCACACTCCTCACACATAAAACGAGTGTCTCTGCGTGTTTGTGGGCGTTTTGTGGTATGCATACATACATAACACCTCTTCTGAGCATTTTTCTTGGCAGTAGTAGGAGGCAGTTGTATGGGGTAGTGATCACCAGGCCTGAAACGAGATGATGTGTGTGGGCGCTGGTCTATTGCAGGAGTTTCTCCTTGGTACTTTGCAATTATTTGTCTGATTACTGACAGGCAAAATTCACCATATTTTGGTGTTTTGTTGGTCTTCAACTTGTATATGTTATAAGCATTTAGCATAGAGATATCAACAAGATGGAAAAAAAGTTTTATATACCACTTATAACTCTTGCGTACACAGTCTGCAAACCCAATCTGCATGTCACATTTGTCCAATAAGCACATATTGAGGTTGTAGTCCATGACAGCTGCAGGCTTTAGAATGGGTTCATTGGTCTCTCTGTTGTCCCTGCCACTGGGTACCATTTCGTTTCTGTGAACTGATGTCAATGTGACATCACGTTTGTCATGCCACCGAAATGCCATGATGTCATTGGCAGCAAAGGCTTGCACCTCACCTCTGCGAGTGCCAGCGTCGAACCTTGGCATATGTTTACGATTACGACGCACTGTGCCACACATGTCTGTCAAGTTCACTCGCAAGAAATCACTGAGTAAGGGGCTTGTGTACCAGTTATCAGTAAATAACATATGCCCCTTACCAAGATACGGTTCCATCATTGTTCGAACCACATCACCAGAGATACCCAATAACTTCATGGTATCTCTCAAAGTATTACTGCCAGTGTACACAATGATATCCAAAACTAGACCACTTCTGCAATCACACAGTACAAATAGCTTTATACCAAAGCGTTTCCTCTTGCTTGGTATGTATTGCTTGAATGAGAGTCTTCCTTTGAATAAAATCAAGGACTCATCAATAACAAGCTTCCTGAAGGGATAAAAATACATGCAGCACTTTTGTTTCAGGTACATAAACACATTTCTGATCTTATATAACCTGTCGCTTCTGTCAGGCCTGGTTTTGTCTGAAAAGTGTAACATACGTAACAGTATCAGGAAACGATTGACACCTATAATGTCACTAAAACCTGGAGTTGAAATCAGGCGTTCTGTTGCCCAGTATGTGGTGACAGTGTGCTTATACACATGTGGCATAAGCCATTATTGTGGCAAAAATTAACAGGTACATCTCTGCCACTGTTGTCTCCTTCCACTTGTGTAGCCGTGATTTTGGTGAGAGAATTGTATTTGCCATGGTGTAATCACAGTATGTGTTTGTTTCCCTGACAATGATGTCCATCAGGGGTTCATCGAAGTATAACTCAAAGCAGTTCAGTTCACTGGCATTGTTCCCAAGTGGGCAAGATGGCTTTATTCCACTTTGTGTTTCATCAAAGTCATGGGGACTAGGAACAAACTCGTCACCGTCCTGCCAATCCCAGATGCGGTCTGCTGGTGGGGTCTGGATATTGTACCGTGGTTGTGGTTGTGCAGGTTGTGGTTGTGCAGGTTGTGGTTGTGCAGGTTGTGGTGGTGCAGGTTGTGGGAGTGTGGGGTAGGGGGAGGCTGGTTGTTGTGCAGAGTCAGCAGCGTGGGTAGTAGCGTGGCCCACTGATGGTGCCATATGGGCCGTGCCACCCTCACTATCACCACCACTGCCTGCTCCATCACTCGCATCATTCATACCCATCGTTACAATATCGTCATCTTCACTATCAGGTCGTGGTGTAGGGCCACGGGATGTGCTCCCAGAGTTTCTCCTTCCCCTTGGAACAACATATGAAACACTACCAGACCGCTTGCTACGTCGTACATACTGCCGCTTCACTGGGGAATATTCACCCTCACTGTCACTAGAACTGCTTTCAATGACCTTGAAATCACTATCACTGCCACTGCTAACATCTTGGTGTTGTACACGACCAAATAGTTTCCTCTTTCGTCCTGGTACAGGCGAACATGAACGTGAACAAGCCGGCCCAGCACCAGAGGTGGAAGATTGTGGGTCATCTGGGTTTTCATCACTAATTACGTTATCCTGGGCACTTTTTCCGGTAACACTCGCTTCAAAACCCTGCAATTCACTGTCACTGACATTTTCATCGCTGTTAGAGCTATCACTTGGGAACAAAAGACCTCCAATCCGCCGAGGAGTGAGGAACTTCTTACCGAGAGGCACCCCGTTCTGACCGTGCCTCGTCTTTTGGCCACTCTTCGGACATTCCTAAGGCCCCTGTACCTCTTGCTGGTGCTGTTTTCTCACTTGCTTCAGGTACCGGGGCTTCCACTGACTCCTTCGATTTGTCTGACCTCCACTCTCCTTTGACTATGCTTCCGGCTTCTCCCTCTACGGTGCGGCGATTTTCGAATCGCCAGCCCGTCCCACATCGGACCGACTCTGGTCCCACTTCTAAACGTCAACGACAATCTCCTAATGATGTTACTTCGTTACCTTCCCTCTCTACTAGGAAAAGACTGACATGTCATGCACTCCCTCTCCACACTCAGTTTCAGACCACACAACGGACTAAATTCTTTACATTAAGACCGACTCCTTCCTACTGCCTATCTTTCCGACCATAGTATTGGCAAAGCGCTCCTACGCCATGTTGGTAGAGATATTTCCTTTCATGCTTTTAAGAGTGGTACGTGCATCATCACAGTCCAGAATTCTACCCAAGCTCATGATCTTTCTCTTCTTTCACATATTGATACTATTCCTATCACTATCGAAAAACATCATTCCCTCAATTTTTGTAGTGGTACTGTTATTCTGCCCCATACCATAGTCCAACAGAATTTCCAGACATGTGGCACTGACATTCTCGAACAGCTGGAACTCCAAGATCTCCCAATTCTCAAGGTAGACACTTATGTTCTTCCTGCCCGCGGCCGAAGATGATACCCTTGCAATGTGGCTCGTTTAACTTTTGACAGCCGTTCTACCATAGACCTCTTACTAAGCTTGGATATGTATGTTTGTAATGCCTTTGCGAATAACCACTCAGTTATTGACATTTTTTGACCTTGAGAAGGCATATGACAACTTGGAGGTATAATATTTTGGCCCAAGCCCACTCCTTAGGCCTTCGAGGCAATCTACCATCCTTCCTTAAGAACTTTTTAACCCTTTGAGGGTTTTGGTCGTACTAGTACGTCTTACGAGTAGGGGTTTTTGACGTACTAGTACGCATAAATTCTAGCGGCCTCAAATCTCGCAGGAAAAGGCTGATAAGCCTAGATGTGAGAGAATGGGTCTGTGTGGTGGGTGTGCGCAGTAGGAAAAAAATCTGGGACCCAGTGGTGCATTGTGGGAATGCCATCATAGTACACAATTTCCACCGTGCCCTGCGGTAAGAAGTTCCTCACTCCTCGGCGAATTGGGACACTTTTGTTCCCCAGTGACAGTTCTAATACAGATGGAAGTGACAGTAAAGATGAGTTTCAAGGTTCTGGTGAGGTTTTGACCGAAACTAATGACCATAATATGGGTAATAGTGAGGAAAACCCAGACAACCCACAGCCTTCCACCTCTGGTGCTGGGCCGTCTTGTTCACGTTCAGTTGTACTAGAATCAAAGAGGAAACTCCTATTTTCCAAAATCCCAGACTCAGATGTGAGCATTGGTGATGATAGTGATTATGAACTACAAGCTCTTCAAACTTGTTCCAAGAATGGAGGAGGAGGAGGAGGCAAGAGGAGGAGGAGGCAAGAGGAGGAGGAGGCAAGAGGAGGAGGAGGCAAGAGGAGGAGGAGGAGGCAGAAGGAGGAGGAGGAGGAGGAGGAGGAAGAAGAAGAAGGGAGGAGGAGGAGGACAAGAGGAGGGAGGAAGAAGAGGAGGAGGAAGAAGAGGAGGGAGGAAGAAGAGAGAGGAGGAAGAAGAAGAATACGTAATAACAGTAATACATAATAATAATAATACATAATAATAATAATACATAATAATAATAATACATAATAATAATACATAATAATATACATAATAATAATATAATAAATATAATAAATGTTCACCCATGACAGTAACAAGATAAGGGGAGATAACATCTGATAAGTGCTGACGTTTGATGAGGGTAAATGAGGGTAGAGCTGATGCCAAAAGATGAGATGAACATCGCCCTCCCTTTGTTTTTGCTGGTATACTAACATTTCTGTCTGTCTATTTGCCTGTCTGTCAAGCTCCCTGTCTATCCATCTAGCTCTCTGTCTCAGAGAGCCACAAGACTGCGTCATCACTTTTACTCGCATCTTCAAGCAGAGTATAGCACTTTGTCTGGGTTTCTTGGGTTATCCTAGGTAATTTATACTGTGTATACTTGTATTTATGTGTACCTGTGAGACAGAGATAAACAGACAGATAGAATGAGGGAGAAAGATAATTAGATAGAATGGAGGAAGGGAAGCAGCATCCGACCCCATTGTTTTGACAGGCGGTAGGGGAAGTGAGTAATGAGACAATATGTCATTTTGACAGCTGCCGACTCCTGGTAATTTACACTATGGAGGAGGAGGAGGAGAAGGAGAAGGAGGAAGAGTAGGGGGAAGAGGAAGAAGAGGAGGAGGAGGAAGAGGAAGAGTAGGAGGAAGAGGAATAAGAGGAAGAGGAGGAGGAAGAGGAATAGTAGGAGGAAGATTAGGGGGAAGAGAGGAAGAAGAGGAGGAGGAGGAAGAGGAGGAGGAGGAAGAGGAAGAGTAGGAGGAAGAGGAAGAGTATGAGGAAGAGTAGGGGGAAGAGGAGGAAGAGTAGGGGGAAGAGGAGGAAGAAGAAGAGGAGGAGGGTGGAACACTGGTACTGGTACACTAACATTTCTGTCTGTCTATTTGTCTGTCTGTCAAGCTCCCTGTCTATCTGTCTATCCGTCTAGCTCTGTCTCTGAGAGCCACAAGACTGTGTCATCACTTTTACTCACATCTTCAAGCAGAGTATAGCACTTTGTCTGGATTTCTTGGGTTATCCTAGGTAATTTATACTATGTATACTTGTATTATGTGTACCTGTGAGACAGAGATAGACAGACAGATAGAAAGAGAGAGACAGATTGAAAGAGATAGAATGAGGGAGAAAGATAAAACACCATTGTGTATGACACCACGTTTCAGAGTTCCACAAGCTGCAGAACTAATAGGAATATGTTCAGTGACTGTATATTGGTATATATATTATAGAACAATAATAATAAACAATGTTTTGTATTGTTTGTTTTTGTAAACAAGTTTTGTAAACAATATATTGATATTTATGTTTGTGTGCTTATTGTGTTGTATACAACGAGTGTATATATGTACATTGCACCTTACTTTGGTCTCACAGGCCACATAAGTTATGTGAAAAAATAAAATAGTGAAAAAAACAACAAACCTTCAAATACAAGTAAACTAAAGTTTACCGGGTGAGCGGCAGTCGCCGCTGTTGCCATACGCGGCTCATTTTCTGCAAACTTCATGCATCTATATCTCCGTAAGTATTGATGGTAAATTTTTTTTGTTTATCCTATAATGTTTAGAAAAAAAAACAATTTTTTCATAAGAAAAAATAATTTTTTTTTTTTTGAAATTTGGCCGACCCTGAGAACGAGTTTCGGAGAGGGCCTGTCGACCCTCAAAGGGTTAACTGACAGACATTTCCGTGTTCGGGTTAATAATGTGCTCTCCCCGGACTTTATCCAAGCTGAAGGTGTCCCCCAGGGATGTGTTCTGAGCACAACACTTTTTCTCCTTGCTATAAATGATTTGGCCTCTAGTCTTCCATCCAATATTTGGTCATCACTCTATGTTGATGACTTCGCTATTGCATGTGCAGGCGCTGACTGTCTCCTCATTACAGTTTCTCTCCAACATGCGGTCAACCGTATTTCCAATTGGGCCACCACACATGGGTTTAAATTTTCCAGTACCAAAACTCACCAAATTACTTTCACTAGACGCTCTGTCATCTCCGATCATCCTTTGTACCTCTATGGCTCCCGCATCCCTGAACATGATAGTCAGGTTTCTAGGCCCCCTCTTTGACTGTAGGTTATCCTGGAAACCTCACATTACCTCTCTGAAGGCAATTGTCACAGCCGGCTGAACCTTCTTAAAACCCTTGCTCATCTTTCATGGGGAGCTGATCGTCGAACTCTCCTTCGCCTACATTCCGCCCTCATTTTATCGAAACATATTGAGGAGTGGAGAGACTGTTGTGTGCCATAATACCAACTTGCCTCATAATTTTGTAATATTTTAAACTTAAGATTTAATCTAAGTCTGCCCGAAATGCCTAGCCATGCTAGGTGTTCTAGTGGTACACTCTGTAATTATTACGTATTTTACATGTAAACCACACAATAACCAAATTCTGTAAACTCAGCATTGTAATCCTTATAGAGAATAAACTTTGAATTGAATTGAAATGGTGACCAGAGCTATTCAGCAGCCTCTCCTGCTACTCTCTCTAGCCTTAACCCCAGTCATCACCAAGGATTACGTTTATGCCTTGGTGCATTTCGCTCTTCCCCTGTTGAGAGCCTCTATGCAGAAGCGAACGTTCCATCCTTATCCAATCGCCGTGATGCCTATTGCCTTCGCTACTATGTATGCTCTCACGATCTCCGCAATCCTTCCATTTATAGAATGGTCACCGATATTAGTAGACATTCTTTATTTGTTCGCCGCCCCTGTTTGCTCCATCCCTTCTCCCTTCGCCTACATTCGCTCTTGTCTTCTCTTCAATTACCACCTCTCTATGTTCATGTAGCATCTCAGTTTTCCCTACCCCCCTGGGAAGTTCCAGCTATTTGAGTCTGTTCTTTCTCACTCCCTTGCTCGAAAGCCCAACTGTCTACGGTAGCTTCCCGCTCTCTTTTTCTTGACCACTTCCACTCTCATTCTCATGCCATTGCAGTGTACACAGATGGCTCTAAGTCTTCTGACGGCGTAGGATTCGCAGCAATGTTTCCGGACAGCGTCGTACGAGGGCATTTACTATCTTTGGCTAGTATCTTTACTGCTGAATTGTATGCCATTCTTGCAGCACTTATCCGTATTGCATCTATGCCTATGTCATCATTTGTGGTTGTCTCAGACTCCCTTAGTGTTTTACAAGCTATACAGAAATTTGATACACCTCACCCCTTAGTCCTCCATATCCAACTTTGGCTATGCCGCATCTCTTCCAAGCATAAAGATAGTTTTTTGTTGGGTTCTTGGTCATGTTGACGTACAGGGCAATGAACAGGCAGACACTGCTGCGCAGCCAGCAGTACATGACCTACCAGTTTCATATAGAGGTGTTCCATTTACGGACTATTTTGCTGCAATAGCTACCCACCTTCACACCCGTTGGCAACAACGTTGGTCTACTGTGCTCAGTAACAAACTTCAATCTATTAAACCGAGTATAGGTTACTGGCCATCTTCTTGTCACCAGTGTCGAGGTTGGGAGACTACTCTCTCCCATCTTTGCATTGGCCATATTCGTCTTACTCATGGTTATCTCATGGAGAGGCGCCCTGCTCCTCTCTGAGAATTGTCAGGTTCCATTATCGGTTAGCCACATTCTATTAGACTGCCCACTTTATCAACGAGCACGCAGAATATACCTCCGTCATCTCTCTGCTGCTCTCTCTTTACCTTCCCTTCTAGCTGATGGACCCACCTTTCATCCAGACTCTCTCATTGACTTTTTGACAACAACTTACTTCACAAACTCTGATGATACCTTCAGCCCTTTCTTCCTCAATCTCTTGCTGCCCTCTACCCCCCCATTATCCCCTGCCCTGCTGTTTTCGTAACCTACTGATCATCCCTCCCCCCTTCTACCACCCGATACCCTCGCTTCCTTCGCTACCCTGCAGCGCTGTATAGCCCTTGTGGCTTAGGGCTTCTTTTTTATTATAATAATAATCAACCCACACCTCCACTTGGCTTGTTTATCTATGATTTCATGCTTTAACTCCATGGAAATCATCCTCTTTTTCTTCTCAGCACTGTCCTTTGCTCTTAATTCCTTAGGACCTATGGTTGGAAAAAAGAAATTTGGCCAAATAACTGTAAAAATGCAAGCAGAGCATGACAAAATGTTTCCTCAGTGAGGTAAAATGCGCTGTGCCATCTAGTAGCATCTTTCTGAAGTTCCTCCTATTATTATTACATTATTATTACTATTATTTTGTATTTTTATTAATTTAGGGAACTGAAGCTCACTCATTATTAATTATTATTATTATTATTAATTTAGGGAACTGGAGCACAGATCCAATTCACTAGATCAAGAGCCCCTCACCAGAGTCGAGGAATCTTGATGCTGGTGAGGGGCTCTTGATCTAGGGAATTGGATCTGTGCTCCAGTTCCCTAAATTAATAATAATAATTAATCATAATAATAATTATTATAATAGTAATAGGACGAACTTCAGAAAGCTGCACTAGATAACGCAGCACACGGTTTACCTCGCTGTGGAATCATTTTTGTTGTGCTCTGCTTGCATTTTTACAGTTATTTGGCCAACTTTCTGTTTTCTAACCATGGGTCCTAAGAAAGTAAGTACATTGCAGAATCACTTGTTTGCACAGAACTGCTTAATGCCTCAAATGATGTAGTGGAAGTTTTAGCAGTAAAGGTCGAGAACCAAAACCTAGTCATTGTGGTAGTCTACAAGCCTCCGGATGCAACATCCCAGCAATTCCAGGAACAGCTGTTAAAAATTGACCACTGTCTGGAAAATCTTCCAGCTCCTGCACCCAACATCTTGCTCCTGGGGGATTTCAACTTAAGGCACCTAAAATGGAGAAATATAGCAAATAATATTGTTGCAGTAATAACACCAGGAGACAGCTCTGATGAAAACTCACACTCACACGAGCTTTTAAATCTCTGCACAAAATTCAATTTAAACCAGCAAATAATAGAGCCTACTAGACTGGAGAATACACTAGACCTCATCTTCACTACAATGATGATCTGATAAGAAATGTCACCATATCAAAAACAATATACTCAGATCACAACATAATTGAGGTTCAGACATGTATGCGTGGAGCCCCAGACCGACATAGAGATTAGTCACGAGGGAGCATTCACCAAATTCAACTTCAATAACAAAAGCATTAAGTGGGACCAAGTAAACCAAGTCCTAACCGATATAAGCTGGGAAGATATACTAAGCAACACAGGCCTTCCACATCCCCCCCCAGGCGCTGTATAATCCTCCGGGTTTAGCGCTTCCCCTTTGATTATAATAATAATAATAATAAGCAACACAAACCCCAACTTATGCCTAGAACAGATTAACTTGGTGGCAGTCGATGTATGCACAAGGCTTATTCCTCTATGAAAAAGGAGGAGTAGATGTAAAATAGAAAGAGACAGGCGCTCCCTTTACAGGCGACGGAAAAGAATAACAGAGAGGCTAAAAGAGGTCAATATATCTGAAATGCGTAGGGAGACACTGGTCAGGGAAATAGCAAGCATCGAACTTAAGCTAAAGGAATCTTATATGAGTCAGGAATCGCGGGAAGAACTAAAAGCCATAAATGAAATCGAAAGAAACCCAAAGTATTTCTTCTCCTATGCCAAATCAAAGTCGAGAACAACGTCCAGTATTGGGCCCCTACTTAAACAAGATGGGTTCTACACAGATGACAGCAAGGAAATGAGTGAGCTACTCAAGTCCCAATATGACTCGGTTTTTAGCAAGCCGCTAACCAGACTGAGAGTCGAAGATCAAAATGAATTTTTTATGAGAGAGCCACAGAATTGTGGTTAACACAAGCCTATCCTATGTTATCCTGATGCCAAATGACTTCGAACAGGCGATAAATGACATGCCCATGCAATCTGCCCCAGGGCCAGACTCGTGGAACTCCGTGTTCATCAAGAACTGCAAGAAGCCCCTATCATGAGCCTTTTCCATCCTATGGAGAGGGAGCATGGACACGGGGGTCGTCCCACAGTTACTAAAAACAACAGACATAGCCCCACTCCACAAAGGGGGCAGTAAAACAACAGCAAAGAACTACAGACCGATAGCACTAACATCCCATATCATAAAAATCTTCGAAAGGGTCCTAAGAAGCAAGATCACCTCCCATCTAGAAACCCATCAGTTACACAACCCAGGGCAACATGGGTTTAGAACAGGTCACTCCTGTCTGTCTCAACTATTGGATCACTACAACAAGGTCCTAGATGCACTAGAAGACAAAAAGAATGCAGATGTAATATATACAGACTTTGCAAAAGCCTTTGACAAGTGTGACCATGGCGTAATAGCGCACAAAATGCGTGCTAAAGGAATAACAGGAAAAGTCGGTCGATGGATCTATAATTTCCTCACTAACAGAACACAGAGAGTAGTCGTCAACAGAGTAAAGTCCGAGGCAGCTACGGTGAAAAGCTCTGTTCCACAAGGCACAGCACTCACTCCCATCTTGTTCCTCATCCTCATATCCGACATAGACAAGGATGTCAGCCACAGCACCTGTTCTCTCGATGACACCCGAATCTGCATGACAGTGTCTTCCATTGCAGACACTGCAAGGCTCCAGGCGGACATCAACCAAATCTTTCAGTGGGCTGCAGAAAACAATATGAAGTTCAACAATGAGAAATTTCAATTACTCAGATATGGTAAACACGAGGAAATTAAATCTTCATCAGAGTACAAAACAAATTCTGGCCACAAAATAGAGCGAAACGCCAACGTCAAAGACCTGGGAGTGATCATGTCGGAGGATCTCACCTTCAAGGATCATAACATTGTATCAATCGCATCTGCTAGAAAAATGACAGGATGGATAATGAGAACCTTCAAAACTAGGGAGGCCAAACCCATGATGACACTCTTCAGGTCACTTGTTCTATCCAGGCTGGATATTGCTGCACACTAACAGCACCTTTCAAGGCAGGTGGGAAAATTTCTGACCTAGAAAATGTACAGAGAACCTTCACGGTGCGCATAACGGAGATAAAACACCTCAATTACTGGGAGCCCTTGAGGTTCCTAAACCTGTATTCCCTGGAACGCAGGCGGGAGAGATACATGATTACATACACCTGGAAAATCCTAGAGGGACTAGTACCGAACTTGCACACGAAAATCACTCACTACGAAAGCAAAAGACTTGGCAGACGATGCACCATCCCCCCAATGAAAAGCAGGGGTGTCACTAGCACGTTAAGAGACCATACAATAAGTGTCAGGGGCCCGAGACTGTTCAACTGCCTCCCAGCTTACATAAGGGGGATTACCAACAGACCCTGGCAGTCTTCAAGCTGGCACTGGACAAGCACCTAAAGTCGGTTCCTGACCAGCCGGGCTGTGGCTCATACGTTGGTTTGCATGCAGCCAGCAGTAACAGCCTGGTTGATCAGGCTCTGATCCACCAGGAGGCCTGGTCACAGACCGGGCCGCGGGGGCGTTGACCCCCGGAACTCTCCAGGTAAAGGACAGTGCTGAGAAGAAAAAGATGATTTCCATGGAATTAAAGCATGAAATCATAGATAAACAAGCGAGGTGTGGGGTTGTGGGTTGTGGGGGAAGCTTGCTCATAACTCGGATGTTGGCTCGTAACTCAGAGCATAAAATTGACCGAGCAATGGCTTGTATCTCGAAAAACTTGTGTTGGGATACTCGCAAGTCGAGGTTCCACTGTACAAGAATTGATCCCTACACCACAACAATGTAGAAATTGCTGGTGTTTTAGCCACCCAGCAAAATATTGAAGGTCAGTGGCAGAATGCCCAGTCTGTGGCACAGCCGACCATAGCTATCCATCCTGCAGTCAACCTCCCACTTGGTTTAACTGTAGACACACACACCCTGCGTATTCTCTGTTGCCCAGTTTTCTTAAGGGAAAAGGGAGATCCACTGTCTTGTAGGAATAGAGGGGTTTCTGTTATGCCATAGCAGTTTCCTGTCTCTGCCTCTAACCCGTAAACAGTCCAAACATATAGTATATACTTTCACTACTGTACTGCCCCAACTATTTTGAGAAAAAAAAAAAAATCTTGTTTTTTAATAGGAAAAAAGAGCATATGGTACCCAGGCATCCCCAATTATTTTAATATGGTGCACAGTGAGTGCTCACACCCATTCTCACATGTCTAGGCAACTCAGGCTTATCGTGGCAATGTTAAATGTAGGACACATAAAACGTATATATACGTTTGGGGCACTAGCGGTAAAAACGTATACAGTGGACCCCCGGTATTCGATATTAATCCGTTCCTGAGAGCTCATCGAATACAGATAGTATCGAAAACTGAATCAATTTTCCTCATAAGAAATAATGGAAGTCAAATTAATCTGTGCAAGACACCCAAAAGTATGAAAAAAAAAAATTTTTACTACATGAAATATTAAGTTTAATGCAATAGAATAATTACAATAACAATAAAATAATTGACACTTACCTTTAATGAAGATCTGGTGATGATTGATGGGATGGGAGGAGGGGAGAGGTGTGTATTTAGAAGGGGAATCCCCTTCCATTAGGACTCGAGGTATCAAGTCCTTTTCCGGGGTTACTTCCCTTCTTTTAATGCCACTAGGACCAGCTTGAGAGTCACTGGATTTCTGTCGCACAACATATCTGTTCATAGTGGCCTGTACCTCCCGTTCCTTTATGACATTCCTGAAGTGTTTCACATCATTGTTAGTGTAATAGTCACCAGCACGGCATGCAATAGCTGTGTTAGGGTGATTGTCATCAAAAAAGGTTTGCATTTTAAGCCACATTGCACACATTTCCTTAATCTTTGAAATAGACAACTTCTTCAATTTCTCTATCCCCTCCTCCGAAGCAGTTTCCTTAAGTGTGGCCTCTTGCTGTTGAAGATGATCTATCAGCTCATCAGTGGTTCTTCACTGTCCTCCTCCACCAACTCTTCCACATCCTCCCCACTAACCTCCAACCCCAAGGACTTCCCCAATGCCACAATGGATTCCTCAACTGGCATAGGATTCTCAGGGTTAGCCTCAAATCCTTCAAAATCCCTTTTGTCTACACATTCTGGCCACAGTTTTTTCCAAGCAGAGTTCAAGGTCCTCTTAGTCACTCCCTCCCAAGCCGTACCTATAAGGTTTATATAATTGAGGATATTAAAGTGATCCTTCCAAAACTCATTTAGAGTCAATTGAGTTTCTGTGGTCACTATAAAGCACTTTTGAAATAATAGCTTTTGTGTACAGTTTCTTGAAGTTGGAAATGACCTGCTGGTCCATGGGCTGCAGGAGAGGAGTGGTATTAGGAGGCAAAAACTTGACCTTAATGAAGCTCATGTCCCCAGAAAGTCGCTCTTCCAAGTCTGTAGGATGACCAGGGGCATTGTCTAATACCAGGAGGCACTTAAGGTCTAATTTCATTTCAGTTAGGTAATTTTTCACAGTGGGGGCAAATGCTTGGTGTAACCAGTCATAGAAAAAGTCCCTAGTGACCCATGCCTTACTGTTTGCCCTCCACAGCACACACAAATTAGCCTTGAGGACATTGTTTTTCCTGAACACACT
The DNA here is from genome assembly GCF_026875155.1 of Cherax quadricarinatus. Taxonomy (NCBI): domain Eukaryota; kingdom Metazoa; phylum Arthropoda; class Malacostraca; order Decapoda; family Parastacidae; genus Cherax; species Cherax quadricarinatus. Next base: position 33,490,697 of record NC_069437.1, read on the forward strand.
GGGAGTTTCAGAGTGATACACCAATAAAGGCTTCACTTTGCAATCACCACTAGCATTGGCACACATCAACAGAGTAAGCCTGTCTTTCATAGGCTTATGTCCTGGGAGTGCCTTTTCCTCCTGAGTAATGTAGGTCCTGCTTGGCATTTTCTTCCAAAACAGGCCTGTTTCGTCACAATTAAACACTTGTTCAGGTTTCAGTCCTTCACTGTCTATGCAATCCTTGAATTCCTTCACACATTTTTCAGCTGCTTTTTGGTCCGAACTGGCAGCCTCACCATGCCTAATCACACTATGTATGCCACTACGATTCTTAAATCTTTCAAACCAACCTTTGCTGGCCTTAAATTCACTCGCATCGCCACTAGTTTCAGGCAATTTCTTTACCAAATCGTCATGCAACTGCCTAGCCTTTTCACAAATGATCGCTTGAGAGATGCTATCTCCTGCTATCTGTTTTTCATTTATCCACACCAATAACAATCTCTCAACATTTTCTAACACTTGCGGTCGCTGTTTCGTAATCACAGTTGCACTTTTTGCAAGAGCAGCTTCCTTGATTGCCGTTTTCCTGGTCACTATAGTAGAGATGGTTGATTGGGGTTTATTATACAACCTAACCAGCTCCGACACACGCACTCCACTTTCGTACTTTGCAATTACTGTATCTCTTTCTTCATTTCATAAGTCATTAGCGACTTTTTTCTCGAAGGGTTGGCACTAGAAGCTTTCTTGGGACCCCATGGTGACTTATTTTGCAGAAACAACTACCAAACACAGTGATAATATGGATAATATGGAATGTACCGAATATATCCTTAGATGCGCGCACACTGGCTGGCTTGTAAACACTGGCACACACGGGGCAGCTCAGGCCACACGTGGACACGTCTCGTACGAATCGTATCGAATACCGGGTTTTCAATCGAATACCAAGGAAAAATTTTTGCGATATAATGCATCGAATACCGGATTTATCAAATACCGATGCCATCGAATACCGGGGGTCCACTGTATATACATTTGGACCGTTTACGGGTTAAGGGAGACCCCTATGGATTTCTTATCCCAGAGTTGCTAGACAGCATTAAACTTTGGTAATACAGGTACCATCCGACTTACAACCGAGTTCGGTTCCAACAAACTGGTCGTAAGTCGAACCTTACTACTGAATATCAACATCACATTTTTGTAATGACTGTTTTATTGTTTTATTTTGGTATTTCATTTTTTACTTTTTATGCTGTTAGTACTGCATTTTATACTGTAAGGTTTAGGATAAACAATGTGTACAACACAAACAGTTGTTTATTTCCCAGAAATTTGGCATAGAAAACACGGTCGTAAGTCGAATGGTCGCATGTCGAGCAGGTCGTAAGTCGGATGGTAGGTGTACGTACTTCCACAATCAGCTGTGTAGTACTTCTGCATATCTCAGGGGCTCCATCTGTGCCCCTTGTTTCTTTCCTCCAAATCTTCCAGAAAACTGACACCTTTAGATTTTACTTCTAGCATAGAGGAATCCTATAATGTGCCATTTATGTTTCAAGAACTTTAGTCAACACTTTCCACTCTCAAAATGCTGGCAGCTGGGCCTAATGGCATTCATATTTGTATGCTTGAACGTATACATCCCAAGGCCCTCGTCTTGTTTGGTCACAAAAGGTTCTCGTCCATGGAAAACTGCAGTTCTGCCCTTTCATAAACAAGGTACAGTGGAACCTCAAAAATCGAACTGCTCCCAACACGACCAATTTTGTAAGTGTATTTTTGTAAGTGCTTTTATAAGTGTATTTTTGAAGGTCTGAAATGGACTAATCTAATTTACATTATTCCTGATGGGAATAGATTCATTCAGTAAAGGCACTCGAACAGCCTTCTGGACCGAAGAAAGTTCGATATTTGAGGTTCCACTGTACACTACTTTGGGCCATGATGACTCCCACTGTTGAGGCTAGTGCAGTTTGCAAGTTGCTGGAACATCTAGTAAATAAACATTTGGTGTGGTATATATACACACACACAATTGTCTTTCCATTCTTCAATTTGGCTCTTGTAAGGGCCAATCCACTGCTGACCCTTTACTCCATTAGATACTTGTGTTTGTAATGCCTTTGCTAGTCGACGATTATTGTAGTCTCTCTTTTAATTTTGAAAAAAGCCTATAACACTACCTGGTGATATAACATCTTGGCCCCCAAGCTCATTCCTTAGGTGTCTGGGGCACTCTGCCACTTTTCCTTAAAAATTTCATGTCTAAGATAGTATGTCTGTGTTCAGTTTAATGTATGTTTTCTCCTGACTTTATCTAGGCTGTAGGTGTCCCTCAGGGTTGTGTTTTTAGCAGCACTGTTTTTCTACTATTAGTGACCTTGCCTCTGTTCTCCCAAATAATATTTGTTCTTCACTTGGTCATTTTTGCTATATCTTGTACAGGCATTCATTGACTTGCCTAGTAGCACCTTCTCATCAGAATGCTTTTGACAGTGTTTCCCATTGGGTCACTATTCATAGGGTTAAATTTCCTGTTTCTCGGCTGTCTGTTTGATGGATGTCCTAGGAACTTCGCATAACCTCCCTACAAGCAAATTGCCATAGCCAGCCGAATCTCCTGAAAACTCTTGCCAGGCTTTTTTGAGGGTAAAGGGGGCCTGATAGATCAATTCTTCCTCTTCATTCTGCCCTAATCATAATGAAACTGGATTATGGTGATCATCTATATTCTGCAGCCCCTCTCATATCTCTTTCTAAATTTGATCTCATTCATCAAGGACTGCATTTGTTTCTAGGTGCTTTATGTTCCTCCAGGTTGAGAGCCTATACGCAGAGGCAAATGTTCCATCTTTGCACAATCGGTGTGATGCACATTGTCTGATATTTTACCTGCTCTCCTGACCTTTGTGATCCTTCTACATACAGGACAGTAACAGACTTTAGTAGAAGTCCTTTATTTAATCGCTGTCCCTCTTTACTGCATTCCTTTTCTCTTCGTATTCATTCTTGGCTTCTCTTCATTTACCTCCTTTATATATCCATGAGGCATCTAACTTTTCTCTTTCCCCTTGGGAAGTTCCAACGGTTTGTGTCTGTTCTTCCCTGCTTGTGTGTGTGAAAGCTCAGTTACCTACTATAGCTTCTCACTTCCAATCTTATTTTCAGGCCATTGCAGTTTGCACTAATGGTTCTAAATCCTCTGAAGGTGTCAGGTTTGTAGCAGTTTTTCCAGAGGGAGTTGTACAAGGTCATTCATTAGACTCGGCCAGCATTTTCACAGTTGAGCTGTACTCAGTTCTCACGGTTGTTATACATATTGCATCCCTGCTTTCCTCAACGCTTGTAGTTTTTTCAGACTCCATTTATGCTTTACAGGTGATCCAAAAATTTGATACGCCTCATCCCCTTGTTCTTCATACACAACTCTGATTGCACTGCATTTCTAGTAAAAACAAAGGCATCATTTTCTGCTGGGTCCCTGGACATGCAGATGTTCAGGGTAACAAGCAGGTAGACTCTGCCGCAGTAATCTCTAGACGACTTTGGAACCGTTGGTAATGGTGGTGGTCTGAGTTGACCCATAACAAGTTGTATTCTCTCAAACCTTGTTTACTGGAAGCTTCTTTGCCTCTTGCATACTCCTAACCCTCACTGGTCTCTGATTTTTGCATATTTCACACATCTGGTCCTGCAGCACTGTATGACCCTTATGGATTTAGAGCTTAGTTTTGATTGTAATACAGCCTCTCCTCAGCGATGTACTCATTTACCAATGCCTCAGACTTATGACGGGATCTCTGACCAGTATTTATACCTTTATAATATATATTAGATCTGATTTCCTCTATTCTGTTTATTTCACTATACAGTAAACTATAAACATTTAAAAATATACCAGAAATGTTATATATAGTGCAAAGGTGACATTAAAAAAATATCAGAGATGGATGACACAAACCCACTACCATTATAGTATGCTCCTCATTTAGCAATGAAGTCGTTTAACAACGTGGTCTTAGGAACGGAACTCCATCGTTAAGCGAGGAGAGGCTGTAATACCCTTAAGGAAAACACATTAGCACCAAAGGTTTAAAGCTGACCAAATGATGCATTTTCCAGTTACTGCATAGAAGCCAACAAAATTTGTGCAACATCTGGGTATTGTTATTGTAGAAGTTTTACCATCCAGTGGCTTTATCAATACAAATTCTAGGACATAATTTGAAGACAGTAGAACTATATACAAAAGATGAGGTAATTAAACCCTTAGTCATAGAGTTGGTGTGAAGGACACCATATATAGTTCTGCTGCCTTCAAATTACATCGGAACCTTCGTTTTCGTCATTAATTTGTTCCAGAAATTCTGACGAAAACCAAATTCGATGAAAACTGAAGCAATATTTCCCATAAGAAATAATGTAACTCAAATTAATCCATTCCAGACATCCAAAAGCATTAACAAAAAATACATTATGACCCTGCCACCTCCTGCTTCGCCTCTCCTGACTACAGTATATAAGCCACGTCTACGGCCCCATGCTGTACATTCTACAAGATTGATGGACTAAACACATTGACTCCAGGCTGAGGGACTGATTACCTCAAACTACTACTCTCCTTACACCTTTCTACTTTGTATTGGACTGATAAAGCCACTGTGTGGCGAAACGTTTCTTCAATAAAGATTCCGATATGTTGCATGTCTCAATCTTGAACTTGTCGGTTTTTAAACCATTTATCACATCTGTCAGACTGCAGCATCATGGGATCTTGGTACAAAGAATTCTTCAAAACTTGTCCAATCTTTGGACGAAGACCTACTTCGACTAGTGGATGGTACCACTATGACCCCGCTGCCTCCTGCTTCGCCTCGCCTGGCTACAGTATATAAGCCACGTCTATGGCTCTATGCTGTACAATCTACAAGATTGATGGAGTGAACACATCAACTCCAGGCTGAGGGACTAATTACCTCAAATTCCTCCTCTCCTTATGCCTTTCTACTTTGTAATGGACTGATGAAGCCACGTGTGGAGTGTACACCATTGGAGTGCCAGGACTTGCATGGCTGATATTTTCTATACCGCATTTCATAAGTCGGAGGAAAAGGGTCAGTACTTGGAGCCTGCTGACACAGAAGACTAGGCACACCACGGGTGTGGAAGTGTGTTACTCATGTCACTACTCTACTTGTTCATGTTGTAGCCAAAGTATAAACGTAACGTAACATTTACAGAATTCATTACCTTGTAACTTGTGAGCTCATTACCTTTGTACCTAGTTCAGCTATCAAAACTTTGGGGGCCCAGTCCCTGGACCCATTAGTACTCTGTATTCTGTAAATACTTGTTGAAACTTGTCATGATTGTGACCAGACTTACCTGGAGTTCATTACCTTTGTAAATTGTGAGTTCATTACCTTTGTAAATTGTGAGTTCATTACCTTTGTAAATTGTGAGTTCATTACCTTTGTAAATTGTGAGTTCATTACCTCTGTAACTTGCTCAGCTATCAAAACTTTGGAGTCCAGTCCCTGGACCAATTATGTACCTCTGTAATCTTTTGACTACCGCCCACAGGATGGGTATGGGGTGCATAATAAACATATTAAACTAACAACTAACCACCACCACCCACCTCAAGGCGATCCCGACAGTAAACAGTACAACCAGACAACGGAACAGAATGACGAGGACGTAACCATGTCTTGGAGAGGCCCACCACTAGTGGTTATACCTCAGCCAGATACTTCTGGAGGTCTGGGAGCTTCCCCAATATGGAACGGACGTTCCAGAGAAGAAAAACGGAAGAGCGGAAATGAGTCGTGTGTGAACTAAGAAGCCCAGTGAGGTGAGGAAGAACCGAGACATGCATTCACAAAAGAGGAGTCCTGTAAGGAGTGAAGCACTTCCTCCACCAAAAGGAGGACAGGACAAAGAAATGAAGCTCCTACAGGCGAGAGTGAAACAGCTGAACCTTCAGTAGGGAAGGGTCCTGAAACAGGAACAGGTTGGGGCTGGGGTTGAGAAGAAATGGAGGGGAAAAAAAACTTGTTAGGAGTGAGGCACTGGGTCAGACAAGAGGTCCACTTTGACTGGGTGGGGTACTGAACTTCGAGTCGGTTTTAAAGCTGCGCCACCTTGAAAGGGAAGACACCCATCATGAACGAGGAGGAGCGTGAGCAGTAACTTCCGCAGTAGAAGCTGGTTCTGAAGACACCTTGAGATGCTGCTGCTCTGGAGGTGGGAAATCCTTTGAAGGAAGAGAGAGTTCCGCAAGAGCCACAAAGTGATTTGTAACGGATATTAGCCCTCACAGCTGTGAAGAACAGGCAACGCAGTCTGACTGCTGAGTGAAACCCGCTACAGAATGTGCATTTAACCTTACCATGGCAAGACAGCTCTCCATACCCAAAAGGGAAACATTTCTGACATCGGAGTGTAGGAAAAATATAAGGAAGGATGGGGAACCTAAGAATGCTAAAAGTCACAAATTCCAGGAGAGCACCTGAGAAACACACGAACCATACAAGACAGGGCTGGACGAGTGGAGAGGCTTCAAACCTTTCGTTTATGAAAGGTTTGGAGCCTCTCCACTAGTCCCCCCTCTCAAAACCAACTCAGAATGGATCACCTCATTTGAGAGGGACTAGGAAATCCATCTAATCCTGCCATAACAACCAGTAACAAGGCTGGAGGAGCGGCCCTCCCAACACACAACACTCCACTTGCCTAGGACATGAATGGCACTAAGTAGTAAATTTCTGGGCAGAAAAAATTACGATGAAACCGGAGCCTTAGGGCAGCACCCCTGCCGAGTTGCTGGACACCCCCATCTATGGAAGCCTTGCTGAAAGGAGAGCCACTGATAACATTGGTGACTTCTCGTGGATTGGTGAAGGGTGTACCACCGTCCTTGGGGCGCACATGAACCAACATCACATCTGGAGTAATTTGGGATGGAGAAGGAGCCAAGTTTTGGGCCACATAGGGACCTAGCTCCATCATCAACCTCAAAGACCCGTTTATGTATCCCAGTAGGGGGCACAGTAACCATATCATGGCCCAGAGGTGAAGAAACAGTTGTCAACTGAGAAGGGGCCGGAGGGGGCGTCTTCCTCCACTGGGCGAAAGACATCCCAGCCTAGCTCACCAAAAAGGGGCCAAACACCGTTTTAAGTAGAAATGTGAACAACACCCACAAGAAAGGATACTGATATGGGAACTAAAACAAAACAGGACAACCCTCAAAACCTGAGAAGCTCCAGAAAAACGGTCTTCATTTCCACCAAGCTGGCAAAATTTTTGAAAATGCTATCCAACCCTAAGGAAACAGTTTAACATCGGAACGATTTAGCTTTGCCTCCTTTGCTAAAAAAAAATCAGCCACCCTTTTAAAGCCCCGATAGGGCTTAAACGACTTCCCACTTGACTCATGGACAGTAAAAATAACAAATGAAAGTAGCATTGTTGAACGGTTTATTTATTGGAGGAGTTCCTCCAGGGGTTAAATCAAAATCCAAAATTAGGAATAAACTAAAAGAAATGAGGGAAAGAGCCTTGGATTTTAGTGCACAGATAAGCTGAAGTTAATACTAGAAACTTGATTAAAAGTAAGAAAATGAAGCTTCAAATTTAATCTTGGGTCCAAATACAAAGATAAATGAGGAAGGCAGTGGATTCTAGTATAGGAAGGATGTGGGGAACACTGACTGATTAAAGAAAAAAGAAAAACACTGTCACAATAAAATTTAAATGTTGAAGTAAATAAACAGAAACCCCCTCGAAAAGGCTAGGGGAGGGTCTTAAAGGGGAAGGACGTTCATTTCCCAAACTAATGAAGCCTTACACAAGGCGAAAAATTCGGAAGGCCCGATTAAAAAAAAAGAAAAAAGCCGAAAGAGAAAAGAAAGAAGGAGGAATTAAAAGAAAAAGAGAAGAAGAGGAAATAGGGGGAAAAGGGAAGAAGAAAGAAGAAAAGAAAAAGAAAAAAAAGAAGAAAAGAAAAAGAAAGAAGAAAAGAAAAAATAAGAAGAAAGAAGAAGAAAAGAAGAAGAAGAAGAAAAAGAAAGAAAAAGAAAAAAAAGAAAAAAAGAAAAGAAAGAAGAAGAAGAAAAAAAAAAAAAGAGAAAAGAAGAAGGAAAGAAAAAGAAAAAAAAGAAGAAAAAAGAAAAAAAAAGAAAAAAAAGAAGAAGGAAAAGAAAAAGAAAGAAGAGGAAAGAAAGAAGAAGAAAGAAGAGAATGAAGAAAAAGGAGAAGAAGAAGAAAGAAGGAGGAAGAAGAAGAAAGAGAAAGAAGAAGGAAGAAGAGAAGAAAGAAGAAGAATGAAGAAAGAGGAGAAGAAGAAGAAACAGAGGAAGGAAAGAAAAAAAGGGAAAGGGAATTAAGAAAGAAAGAAAAGAAAGAAAGAAGAAAAGGAAAGAAAATAAAGAAGAAAAGAATAAAATAAGAAAGAGGGAAGAAAATGAAGAAGAAGAAAGAATAAAGGAAGAAAGAAGAAAAAAAAGAAGAAAAAAAGGGGAGAAGAAGAAGAGAAAAAAGAATGAAAGAAGGAAGAATAAGAAAAGAAGAAGAAAAGAACACAAGGAAAAGAATGAAGAAAAAAGGGAGAAGAACAAGAAGATAAAAGAGAAAAGAGAGAGAAATAAAAAAGAAGGCAGGAGAAGGAAGAAAGAAGAAAGGGAAAAAAAAAAGAAAAAGAAAGAAGAAGGAAAGTGAACAACAGAAGAAGGAAGAAGGAAGAAGAAGAAAAAGAAGAAATGGAAGGAAGAAAAGAAGAAAGAAAGAGAAAAAGGAAACAAAAAGAAGAAGTAAGAAGGAAGAAAAAAGAAGGAAGAAGAAATAGAGAAAGAAGGAAGAAGAAAAAAGAAAAAAGGAAGAAGAAAAAGAAAAGAAGTAAAATAATGAAAGAGGAGAGTAAAAAAAAGCAAGAAGAAGAGGAAGAAGAATAAGAAGAAAATAACGAAAAAAAAAAAAGAAGAAAAAAAGAGAAAAAAAGAAAGAAGAAAGAGAAAAAAGAAGAAAGAAAAGTAATGAAGAAAGATAGAAAGGAAAAAAAAGAAAAAAGAAAAAAAAAGAAAGAAGAGAAAACATGAAAAAGAAGAAAAGGAAGAAGAATAGTAAAAGAAAGAAGATAAAGAAAGATAAGAAAGAAGAAGAAAGAAGAAGAAGAAGAAGAAAAGAAAGAAAAGAAGAAGAAAAAAGCATGAAGAAAGATAGAAGAAAGAAAGGGAAGAAAGAAAAAATTGGGGAAGTAAGAGGAGGAACCAGTCAAACCAGAGTCCACTTGGTTTGCACAAACTGCTAAATGCCTCAAATGTTTGTAGTGGAAGTTTTAGCATTAAAGGTCGAGAACCAAAACCTATCATTGTGGTAGTCTAAAGCCTCCGGATGCAACTTCCCAGAAATTTTCCAGGAACAGCTTTAAAAATTGACCACTGTCTGGAAAATCTTCCAGCCTCACCCAATCTTGCTCTGGGATTTCAACTAAGGCACCTAAAATGGAGGAATATAGCAAATAATATTGTTTGAGTAATAACACCAGGAGGCAGCTCTGATGAAAACTCAACTCAACACGAGCTTTAAATCTCTGCACAAAATTCAATTTAAATCAGCAAATAATAGAGCCTACTAGAGAATACACTACTGGAGAATACACTAGACCTCATATTCCTAACAATGATAAATCTGATAAGAAATGTCACCATATCAAAAACAATATACCAGATCACAACATAATTGAGGTTCAGACATTTGCGAGGAGCCCCAGACGCGACAAAATGAACTAGTCACGAGGAGCATCACCAAATTCAACTTCATAACAAAACATAAAGTGGGACCAAGTAAACCAAGTCCTAACGATATAAGCTGGGAAGATATACTAAGCAACACAGACCAAATATGCCTAGAACAGATTAAACTCGTGGCACTCGATGTATGCATCAAGGCTTAATTCCTCTAAGAAAAAAGGAGGAGTAGAAGTAAAATAGAAAGAGACAGGCGCTCCCTTTACAGGCGACGGAAAAGAATAACAGAGCGGACTAAAAGAGGTCAAATATCTGAAATGCGTAAGGGAGAACACGGGTCAAGAGAAATAGCAAGCAACGAACTTAAGCTAAAAGAATCCTTAGGAGTCAGAGAACGCGGGAAAGAACTAAAAGCAATAAATGAAATCGAAAGAAACCCAAAGTATTTCTTCCCTATGCCAAATCAAAATCGAGAACAACGCCCAGTAATTGGGCCCTACTTAAACAAGATGGGTCCTACACAGAGACAGCAAGAAATGAGTGAGCTACTCAAGTCCCAATATGACTCAGTTTTTAGCAAGCCGCTAACCAGACTGAGAGTCGAAGATCAAAAGAATTTTTTATGAGAGAGCCACAAAATTTGATTAACACAAGCCTATCCGATGTTATCCTGACGCCAAATGACTTCGAACAGGCGATAAATGACATGCCCAGCACTCTGCCCCAGGGCAGACTCATGGAACTCTGTGTTCATCAAGAACTGCAAGAAGCCCCTATCACAAAGCCTTTTCATCCTATGGAGAGGGAGCATGGACACGGGGGTCGTCCCTCAGTACTAAAAACAACAGACATAGCCCCACTCACAAAGGGGCAGTAAAGCAACAGCAAAGAACTACAGACCAATAGCAAACACCCATATCATAAAAAATCTTTTGAAAGGGTCTAAGAAGCAAGATCACCACCCATCTAGAAACCCATCAGTTACACAACCCAGGGCAACATAGGGTTTAGAACAGGTCGCTCCTGTCTGTCCAGTACGATCACTACGACAAGGTCCTAAAGCACTAGAAGACAAAAAGAATGCAGATGTAATAATACAGACTTTGCAAAAGCCTCGACAAGTGTGACCATGGCGTAATAGCGCACAAAATGCGCGCTAAAGGAATAACAGGAAAAGTCGGTCGATGGATCTAAAATTTCCATCACTAACAGAACACAGAGAGTAATCGTCAACAGAGTAAAGTCGAGGCAGCTACGGTGAAAAGCTCTGTTCCACAAGGCACAGTACTAGCTCCAAATCTTGTTCCTACATCCTCATATCCGACATAGACAAGGATGTAAGCCACAGCACGTGTCTTCCTTGCAAAATGACACCAATCTGCATGACAGTGTCTTCAATTGCAGACACTGCAAGGCTCAGGCGGACATCAACCAAATCTTTCAGTGGGCGCAGAAAACAATATGAAGTTCAAACGATGAGAAATTTCAATTACTCAGATGGTAAACATGAGGAAATTAAATCTTGATAAAGTAAAAAACAAATTCTGGCCACGAAATAGAGCGAAACACCAACGTCAAAGACCTGAGTGATTAGTCGGAGGATCTCACCTTCAAGACCATAACATTGTATCAATCGCATCTGCTAGAAAAATGACAGGATGGAAATGAGAACCTTCAAAACTAGGGAGGCCAAGCCCATGATGAACACTCTCAGGTCATTGTTCTATCTAGGCTGGAATATTGCTGCACTCTAACAGCACCTTTCAAGGCAGGGAAATGCCGACCTAGAAAATGTAAGAGAACTTTCACGGCGCGCATAACGGAGATAAAAACAACCTCAATTACTGGAGCGCTTGAGGTTTCTAAACCTGTATTCCCTGGAACGCAGGAGGGAGAGATACATGATTATATACACCTGGAAAATCCTAGAGGGACTGAAGAACTTGACACGAAAATAAACTCACTACGAAAGCAAAAGATTGGGGCAGACGATGCACATCCCCCCAATGAAAAGCAGGGGTTGTCACTAGCACTTAAGAGACCATACAAAAATGTCGGGGGCCCGAGACTGTTCAACTGCCTCCCAGCACACATAAGGGGTATTCCCAAACAGACCCCTGGCAGTCTTCAAGCTGGCACTGGACAAGCACCTAAAGTCAGTTTCCTGATCACCGGGCTGTGGCTCGTACGTTGGTTTGCGTGCAGCCAGCATCAACAGCCTGGTTGATCAGGGTTTGATCACCAGGAGCCTGGTCACAGACCGGGCCGCGGGGGCTTTTGACCCCAAACTCTCTCCAGTAAACTCCAGGTAAACTAGACTGGAGAATAATAGACCTCATCTTCACTAACATGAGATCTGATAAGAAATGTCACCATATAAAAACCAATATACTCAATCACAACAATTGAGGTTCAGACATGTATGCGTGGAGCCCCAACGACATAATGAGACTAGTCACGAGGAGCATTCCCAAATTCAACTTCAATAACAAAAACAAAGTGGGACCAAGTAAACCAAGTCCTAACCGATAAAAGCTGGGAAGATAACTAAGAAACCCACAGACCCCAACTATGCCTAGAAACAGATTAACTTGGTGGCACTCGATGTAGCACAAGGCTTATTCCTCTAAGAAAAAGGAGGAGTAGATGTAAAATGAAAGAGACAGGCGCTCCATTTACAGGCGACGGAAAAGAATAACAGAGGGGCCCTAAAAGAGGTCAATATATCTGAAATGCGTAGGGAGACACTGGTCAGAGAAATAGCAAGCATCGAACTCAAGCTAAAGGAATCTTATAGGAGTCAGGAATCGCGGGAAGAACTAAAAGCCATAAATGAAATCGAAAAAAAACCCAAAGTATTTCTTCTCCTATGCCAAATCAAAGTCTAGAACAACGTCCAGTATTGGGCCCCTACTTAAACAAGATGGGTCCTACACAGATGACAGCAAGGAAATGAGTGAGCTACTCAAGTCCCAATATGACTCAGTTTTTAGCAAGCCGCTAACCAGACTGAGAGTCGAAGATCAAAATGAATTTTTTATGGGAGAGCCACAAAATTTGGTTAACACAAGCCTATCCGATGTTATCCTGACGCCAAATGACTTTGAACAGGCGATAAATGACATGCCCATGCACTCTGCCCCAGGGCCAGACTCATGGAACTCCGTGTTCATCAAGAACTGCAAGAAGCCCCTATCACGAGCCTTTTCCATCCTATGGAGAGGGAGCATGGACACGGGGGTCGTCCCACAGTTACTAAAAACAACAGACATAGCCCCACTCCACAAAGGGGGCAGTAAAGCAACAGCAAAGAACTACAGACCGATAGCACTAACATCCCATATCATGGTTTAGAAAGACACGTAAGCAAACACTATAACATATTTATTAGAAAACGTTTCGGTCCTGGAACCTTGATCACTTCTAACATACAGAGGTAGAAAGACATTATATATATAGGCGGAGAGTGAGATGTGACGCACGTGACCTGAGGAATGTCACTGGAAACTACAAAATTTCAAAAACATTGGCATACATGATACTTAAGCAGCACCAACCCAACAACACAGGAGTCACGTGATTTCATCGTCTACCCTCGCCTAGCATGGGCCAGTTGGCCTTCTACAGTGTTCCTCCATTCTTATGTTCTTATGACATTCCTCCGGTCACGTGCGTCACATCTCACTCTCCGCCTATATATATATATAATGTCTTTCTACCTCTGTATGTTAGAAGTGATCAAGGTTCCAGGACCGAAACGTTTTCTAATAAATATGTTATAGTGTTTGCTTACGTGTCTTTCTAAACCAACTTGTCGGTATTTATTACCAAGGTTTATACCATCCCATATCATAAAAATCTTTGAAAGGGTCCTAAGAAGCAAGATCACCACCCATCTAGAAACCCATCAGTTACACAACCCAGGGCAACATGGGTTTAGAACAGGTCGCTCCTGTCTGTCTCAACTATTGGATCACTACGATAAGGTCCTAAATGCACTAGAAGATAAAAAGAATGCAGATGTAATATATACAGACTTTGCAAAAGCCTTCGACAAGTGTGACCATGGCGTAATAGCGCACAAAATGCGTGCTAAAGGAATAACAGGAAAAGTCGGTCGATGGATCTATAATTTCCTCACTAACAGAACACAGAGTAGTCGTCAACAGAGTAAAGTACGAGGCAGCTACGGTGAAAAGCTCTGTTCCACAAGGCACAGTACTCGCTCCCATCTTGTTCCTCATCCTCATATCCGATATAGACAAGGATGTCAGCCACAGCACCGTGTCTTCCTTTGCAGATGACACCCGAATCTGCATGACAGTGTCTTCCATTGCAGACACTGCAAGGCTCCAGGCGGACATCAAGGGAATCTTTCAGTGGGCTGCAGAAAACAATTTGAAGTTCAACGATGAGAAATTTCAATTACTCAGATATGGTAAACATGAGGAAATTAAATCTTCATCAGAGTACAAAACAAATTCTGGCCACAAAATAGAGCGAAACACCAACGTCAAAGACCTGGGAGTGATTATGTCGGAGGATCTCACCTTCAAGGACCATAACATTGTATCAATCGCATCTGCTAGAAAAATGACAGGATGGATAATGAGAACCTTCAAAACTAGGGAGGCCAAGCCCATGATGACACTCTTCAGGTCACTTGTTCTATCTAGGCTGGAATATTGCTGCTCACTAACAGCACCTTTCAGCACACGAAAATCACTCACTACGAAAGCAAAAGACTTGGCAGACGATGCACCATCCCCCCAATGAAAAGCAGGGGTGTCACTAGCACGTTAAGAGACCATACAATAAGTGTCAGGGGCCCGAGACTGTTCAACTGCCTCCCAGCACACATAAGGGGGATTACCAACAGACCCCTGGCAGTTTTCAAGCTGGCACTGGACAAGCACCTAAAGTCAGTTCCTGATCAGCCGGGCTGTGGCTCGTACGTTGGTTTGCGTGCAGCCAGCAGCAACAGCCTGGTTGATCAGGCGCTGATCCACCAGGAGGCCTGGTCACAGACCGGGCCGCGGGGGCGTTGACCCCCGAAACTCTCTCCAGGTAAACTCCAGGTTTCTAATAGGTATCAGGCCCGGTGGCTAAAGCTCCCGCTTCACATACGGAGGGCCCGGGTTCGATTCCCGGCGGGTGGAAACATTTCGACACGTTTCCTTACACCTGTTGTCCTGTTCACCTAGCAGCAAATAGGTACCTGGGTGTTAGTCGACTGGTGTGGGTCGCATCCTGGGGGACAAGATTAAGGACCCCAATGGAAATAAGTTACATTCCTCGATGACGCACTGACTTTCTTGGGTTATCCTGGGTGGCTAACCCTCCGGGGTTAAAAATCCGAACGAAATCTTATCTTACCATTACGGCCACTTGATACTGGAGTTCCGCAGGGAAGTGTCCTTGGACCCCTGCTCTTCCTCATTTACATCAATGATCTTCCAAACATATCCCAACACCTGAAACCCATTCTCTTTGCTGACGACACGACTTATGTCATCTCCCACCCTAATCTTGCCACCCTCAACACCATTGTTAACGAGGAGCTGTTCAAAATATGGAGCACCTCCACCAAACTTGCCTGGATATGCAGCTTATAACCTAAGGTCAACCAACTGTTGTGTGATGTATGTCAGAAAGAGCTTGCCACATTCACTCCTTTCCTTGCAGAGTCGAGTTAACATGCAGTATCATGGTGTCAAAGTATATGCAGGCGATTTTTCCATAAACATTTTTAATCTTTATGCCCCAGCGAACCAGCTTCGACCTGATGCTTTACCAGATCGCATCAATAGTGAACCTACCATCATTCTTGGAGATATTAATGCCAGACATAAGATATTGGTGGGTCTATAACAAACACCAATGGAACTAAACTAGTGAGATTGCTAAATGAGCATGATAATGTTCGAATTGTGGGCACTACTGAGCCTACTCACATATATGGTGGCATACTAGATCTGTGTCTTGGATTTAATACATCATATACGATGCATGACTCTGTCATAGTTGATGATCTTCTATCTGATCACTTCCCAAGACTAACAAATATCAATCTTGATCACATCTCCAGCAATCAAGGAGCTAAATACAGAAGGAGGAAACTTATTCTCAAACCAGAACACAGAGACAACTTTATTAACCACTTGGATCAATGGTATAAGAATTACGAGCCCATTGGCACAAAAATTTAATGATTTAATTACCACTATTGAGAGTGTTCTCACAGATCAAGTGGGCAGGAATAGGAAACAAAAACCCTCCACTATAAATAACAATAAAAACCAATGTAAATACTATAATGATCCACAGCTGCGCAATCTAACACATGCAGCTAGGAGGATTGGTAAAGTTAGTTTAATATGTTTATTATGCACCCCATACCCATCCTGTGGGCGGTAGTCAAAAGATTACAGAGGTACATAATTGGTCCAGGGACTGGACTCCAAAGTTTTGATAGCTGAGCAAGTTACAGAGGTAATGAACTCACAATTTACAAAGCATACCGTGAATGTAGAACCCCAGACCTGCTCAGAACGTTCCAAGCTGCACTAACAAATGCAAGGAATAGAAAGGAAGAACTTAGGCAACAGGAATGGGAACAGTTTGTTAGTGGATTAAACAGGTCCACCCCTTTGAGTTTGGCTTGGAAAGGTATAAATAAAATAACCAGGAAAAAGACTGGCAGTGTTGCTCATCCCTTTCCTCTTGAAAAAGCAAATGACCTCATAAATGACTGGTCCAAAACATCCAGGCATGAAAGCCTTCCATCTCATATTAGAAAAAATTTAGGGAGTACTTCTGAAGAAATGTTGAAACTGGTTAATTTTATGAGCCAAAATATTGATGAGAGTGATTGCCTCTTTACCGAGTATGAATTAGATAATGCATTAACCAAAGGTCGATCAACTGCTCCTGGAGAGGATGGTATAACCTATGATATTCTCAGAACTCTAAGGCACGTGCCTGATAACCCTTTGTTGGCACTGTATAATCTCAGTTAATTGAGGGGCGTTCTTCCTACTTCCTGGACCAATAGTCTCATTGTGCCTATCCCTAAGCCCCAACAGCCTGATGCATTTAGGCCGATCTCCTTAACTAGTTGTCTTTGTAAAACTTTTGAAAGAATGATGCTTAACAGACTGTACTACAGAATCAGAGATCAACTTTTCCCCCTACCTCTATGGGTTCATGAAAGGTAAAAGTGTGCAGAACTGTATTTCCACCTTTCTCACTGCACACCCTCTACTAGTTTTTACCACTTTTCTTGATCTAAAATCTGCATTTGATATTGCGAACAGAACCGTTTATACTACATGAACTAGCCAAAATGAATATTGGTGGTAGCTTACTCTGCTGGATAATAGGATACCTGTCAAATAGAGTATCCTCTGTCCTTTACCAAGGCTTCAGAAGTGATTGTAAAGAAATGTCTTTAGGGACCCGCAGGGAGGAGTTCTTAGTCCCATGCTATTTAATATTCTGATTAATGCTCTCCTAAATGCTCTACCTGCCTCACCTAAACATATAGCTATAAGCTATGCTGATGATATCATGATCCATACAACAGGGCATAAGAAGATGAATACCATTCTTAATGAAGTTCAAGCAATTTAATCGACTAGGCCTCATAATATCTTCCTCTAAAACTAAGATATTAACAAGCAAACGACATCCCCCACCCATCTATTTGCAGGGTGAAATCATTAGCTACGTTAAAACTTACAGATATCTTGGTGTAGATGTACCCTTTAACAAATCCACTATACCACAACTAAACAAGAAATGTAAAGCTAGGCTAAATGCTCTCAAAGCTGTTGCTGGCTACAATCCCAACTATGGTGCAAATGTGAGAATCGTGGGGAATGATGTACATAGCCTATGTTAGGTCCTTAATTGATTATGCTGCTCCCATGTTGATATTAGCTAGAGAAAGTTCTCTCCGACCCTTGGAGTTAATGCAAAATGAAGCTCTCAGGATTATTCTTGGCTGTCCCAGATCTACAAAAGTTCTTAACATGAGGAAGGAGCTTGGTATTTCTGTATCTGTGATAGGATTGTTGAAATTAACACTGTACTCGGTATTAGAATGTTGAGAAACGAACCAGACACTGTCACAGTGAATCTTACCAAGTGTCTAGAGGTAAATACACACAGATCTAAATGGATTGTGAAAACGTGCAATTGCATTAAGTTGTTTTAACCTGCATGAACTGTATCACTGTAGGCAACAAGAGCATTTCACCCTCCATGGAAGATGTGTTCATTTAATATCACATACCTACAAGTCCCTCCCAAGAAGCTCATTGCTAGTAATCCCTTCCTTAAATCTCTTGTTAGAGCAACTGCTCAAGAAGAAATTTCTCACCTAGCTGGTAGTAACAAGTTATCACAAGTTATATACACTGATGGATCTAAAAAGGAGTCTTCTGGCAGGGCTGCATCTGCTCTTGTTGCCACCTCCCTAGTTAACAACGATAATAAATTTGTTGAGTTAGGCATAAGAATTAACAACTGGGCGTCTACACTGCAAACTGAATTGTTTGCAATCCTAATGGCGCTAAAGCTAACCTATGACACTGAGCTTGACTCTATCATCATTACTGATTCTATGTCATCATTGAAGGCTCTTGGCTCATATAATGACTCCAACAACATGCTCATTGGGGAAGCCAGTGTATAGATACTCAAAAATTAGGACAAAGGAATTAATGTACAATTGTTATGGATCCCATCACACATTGGATTACTCCTTCATGATAAAGTTGATATGTTAGCCAAGAAAAGTATCGAGAAGGAGAATGTAGAATATAACTTTGGTATAACTGTGTCTAGCATTAGGAATAATATTAGGAGAGAAGTAAATAATGAAGATGATTGTTATAGGAATGCAGTTAGAAGCCTGAGTAGATCTATAACCCACTTTGATAACATGAACGTTGATAAGTATGTTTATGGAGCAACTTGCAATGTGAACAGACTGACTGATGTTGTAGTGGCCAGGCTTAGGCTTGGTTACAAGTATTCTGGCAGTTTGGGAGACACACAGATGATGATCAAACTAAATGTAAATTATGTGATCAGGCATATGGTCACTCTCTTGAACAATATGTGCTTAATTGTCCACTTATTGAGGAATACAGAGACAGACAGTATAATAACCTATGTGACATGTCAAGATATCTTATTAATGAAAATAAGATACCAGATATACTAAGCAAATTTCCTAAATTTGCTTGTAACAGATAAGTGAACTATAGATATGTAGATATAAATCCATATGTATTCCTGTTAACCCTTTGGGGCCTAGTTCCTAGGCCTTTTGTGTATCCAAATGCTCTCGCGCTATCATCCACAGGATGGATATGGGGTGCACAATAAACTAGCCACTTCGGTGGCAAAATCTAAAAAATCTAAAAATCTAAATCGTGCCGCAAACTGCCCTTCTCACACTATACCATTCACTTGTACATCCATACCTCACCTATGCTATCTGCACTTGGGGTTCAACTGCAGCAACACACCTAAAGCCAATAATAACCCAACAAAAAGCCGCAGTAAGAATAATCACTAAATCCCATCCCTGGCAACACCCCCCCCCACTCTTCATAGATCTAAATTTACTCCCTGTTCAGCACATCCACACTTACTACTGTGCAATCTATATCTACAGGACCTTAAATTCCAATATTAACCTTGACCTAAAACGCTTGATAGTTGTGACAGGACCCACA
Source organism: Cherax quadricarinatus (assembly GCF_026875155.1). Lineage (NCBI taxonomy): Eukaryota > Metazoa > Arthropoda > Malacostraca > Decapoda > Parastacidae > Cherax > Cherax quadricarinatus. Next base: position 33,510,186 of record NC_069437.1, read on the forward strand.
GGCATAACACCAGACACAAACATCTCTATGACATTCCCCGTGTTCAACTAAATCTTTACAAAAATTCAACGTATTTCAAAGGACCTAAAATCTGGAACACCCTACCTGAAAACTCTAAAACTGCAGACACATTCGTCACTTTCAATACTAGTGTTAGAAAACATCTTATCTCCCTGATCCACCCCGACAACTACATGATAACCACCTGGTGGTTCACAATTACACTCACTCACCCACTGACTATAAACCCAGAAATACTAATCTTAATATTAAAATAATAAATCCTAACTAGTCATAAGTTTGCCTATGTTACTCAAATACAGACACCTTTTATTGTGCCAAAACAAAAGCATTCACATTGCTAAACTTACAAATTATGATGTAGTCACTTAGCCTTAATACCATAATCTGTAAGGATTTAATGTTAAGAATTAATCTAAGTCTGCTCGAAATTCCTAGCCATATTAGGTGTCCTAGTGGCCCCCTCTGTAATTAGTATTTTATAACATGTAAACCACACAATACCCAAAACCTGTAAACCCCACATTGTAACCCTTATAGAGAATAAACTTGAATTGAATTGAGAAGGGTTTGATACGGCGTAAATTGTGGTGATCCTATAAACCGTCAACAAGACTGTGAGACTGAGCGCGACACTTCAGCACCGGTGTTGGTGGAGTGAGGTCCAGTTCTTCACTACTGTCTTGAGTACCGGTGATGCAGAGCACATTCTAGCTGCAGGTAGGTAATTAGTTTCTCTTGACCTATACTTAATGGGGGGGGGGGTATTCCTTCGTGCTCTTGATTCAAGTAGTTGGAGCTACCCTCCCTTCAATCAAACCTGATTTATTTCCCAGGCGTTGTATAACTCCTGTAAGTTTAGTACTTCCTCATGAATATAATAATTCTCTTGATTTATGTCCACTTACATTACAAGTAAATACTGTTTATTCACTGGAACAAGGCATTTGTGTACAGTTCAGGACATTTATTGAAAGAAACTTTTCGCCAGTAGTGACTGAAGAAGTCACTCATGGTGAAACATTACTTTTAATAAATATCTTAAACCGCACACGTGTCCTTTTCTACAGTTCGTCAGTGACACCATACTATTTATAACCAACTGTTAATTGCAGAACAGGTGAGGGCTCGAACCTATGGGAAGCAAGTCTTAAAACTCAAGCTAGTGTGTAATACACTAGCTTGTGAGTCTTAGTATATCTTCCACGGCTCAAGGCCCATCAACTGTAATTTGAGCCATTAATGTGGTAAAAATGGTATGTGCAACTGACAGGTTGTTGGGAAAAGACAGACTTTGAACATTAGGATATTATGGATAGACATATGCAGCATTTACTGCATTTGTGTTTACCCACTGTGTTGGTATTTTATATCATTTCTTTCCACTAGGGCCATTTTATTGGAAATGTTTTGGACCTGGGATCTTGGTCACTTTTCACATTTGGGGTGACCAAGGTCCTAGGACCAAAATGTTTCCAGTATAATATCCTAGTGTTTACATTTTTTTTTTTTTTTTTTTTAGCAATCCATTATTTAAATTCTCAAATATTAATAATAAGTAACTTGTGTAGTGCAGACAGTTGTACTGTGTATGGGCTTTAGAAGTAAGTTCTAGGTTAGGTTAGTTTACATTTTTTGGGCTTACCCCCCCCCCCAAAAAAAAAAAAAAAAAAAAAAAAATATCCTCATGGATCCACTACATAATGGTTTCCTTTGCATAACCCATTTGATATTAGAGAATTTACACAATAAATAACTCTAGCCTCTAAACTTGACATTAATTGTGATAATTGTGTTATGTAATTGACAGTTACAGAATGAAGGTAGATCTTTATCTTACCTGTGTTTGGTAAGATTTTCTATCAAATAATAATTCTTTGCTTCTTTAAACATTACATTTCTTGTATCTTTTTACATTATAAAAATCCTCTATACACCAGCCTCTGGTGGCCTGGTGGCTAACGCTCTCGCTTCACATGGCGAGGGTCTGGGTTCGATTCCCAGCCAGAGTAGAAACATTGGACGTGTTTCTTTCCACCTGTTGTCTATGTTCCCCATCAGTAAAATGGGTACCTGGGTGTTAGTCGACTGGTGTGGGTCGCATCCTGGGACACTGACCTAATTTGCCCGAAATGCAGAGCATAACAAGGGACTTTCTATATAGTAGTATGTCATTGTTGTCAGCTAGGACTGTATACCTTGTACATGTACTTGTAGTAAATAAAGATATTATTAATATTGTTACAATTGTTAGTGCTTCATTTTATCAGTCACTTCTCTTTCCTCCTGCATCTGCCTTCCCACAACCATATGTTTTTTCTGCACACTGATATTGCATTCTTTAACCTATACAACGATTTTCAACATCCTTCTCAATACTTTTTACACTAGCCAACTTTTCATCCACCAGTACTAATGCCTCTAACAAGCAGTTCTTTTCTTTAATTGATTGGCCTAAATTTTCACTGCCACGTACCATAGAGGTTTAGAAAATTTACAAGTTTAAAAGCTATAGGTTGTCAATAAAACTCATCAAGGATGTGATGTATAATATATTTTTTTGTTTCAGTTGTGTAGTGTGATTGTGGCCTCTGGAAGATCAGCTACATTTATTGAGGATTGCATCGGTAGTAAGGCCATTTCTCAGTATGGCTCAATGCACATTACTTCTACAGTCAATGTTCGCCAAACATTTCTCTTCAGGTATGATTGATTTTCAAATTAAACTGTTCCACGTTACCATGACTAGGTTTCACCAAGATTATGCACCAGATGCTGTATTATGAAAGTCGTCACTTTGTGTGTCATGGTGCTTTTGCTTGCAGAGGTTAAACTTTCGATAACAGGTTTACAAGAACTCGTACAGTTTCAAGCTTTACATTGGTTTTACTGTATGTTAATATTTTTTTTTGTGTGTACTCACCTATTTGTGGTTGCAGGGGTCGAGTCTTAGCTCCTGGCCGTGTGTGGTTTGTGTGTGTGTGTGTGTTTGTGTGTGTGTGTTTGTGTGTGTGGTGTTTGTGTGTGTGTGTTTGTGTGTGTGTGTTTGTGTGTGTGTGTTTGTGGTGTGTGTGTTTGTGTGTGGTGTTGTGTTGTGTGTTTGTGTGTTTGTGTGTTGTGTGTTTGTGTGTGTGTGTTTGTGTGTGTGTGTTTGGTGTGTGTGTGTTGTGTGTGTGTGTTTGTGTGTGTGTGTTTTTGTGTGTGTGTGTTTGTGTGTGTGTGTTTGTGTGTGTGTGTTTGTGTGTGTGTGTTTGTGTGTGTGTGTTTGGTGTGTGTGTTTGTGTGTGTGTGTTTGTGTGTGTGTGTTTGTGTGTGTGTGTTTGTGTGTGTGTGTTTGTGTGTGTGTGTTTTTGTGTGTGTGTTTGTGTGTGTGTGTTTGTGTGGTGTGTTTGTGTGTGTGTGTTTGTGTGTGTGTGTTTGTGTGTGTGTGTTTGTGTGTGTGTGTTTGTGTTGTTTTTGTGTGGGGTTT
>NC_069437.1:33514175-33544038 GCF_026875155.1 Cherax quadricarinatus
TCCCCCCCCCTTTTAAAGTGAGGCATTTATTCCCTTTTCCCGGATCAAGTCCGATAAGAAAATAAGGGTTTCCCTGAATCCCTTCACTAAATATTCCCCTGTCAACTCCAAAGATCTCGGGTCCCAAGTCCCATTCGTCTCCATTCCCCCTATCTAAACGCTCACCACGCTTGTGAAGTCCAAGCCCCTTCCCCACAAAACCTCCTTTACCCCTCCTCCAACCCTTTCGAGGACGCCCCCTACCCGCCTTCCTTCCCCAATGTTTTTTTGCTTCCTGCATTCACTTTGACCATTTTCTCTAAAGGACCAAACCACCCAACAACCCTCTTCTCCCCTTGACTAATCTTTTATTAACTCCACCCCTTTTTCCCTAATTTCCACATCCAAATTTTTTGCATAATATTTAACCCAACTGCCCTTAAACAGGACATCTCCACTGCCCCCCAAACCGTCTCCCCTCTGATTTACCCCCCAAGCTTCCCCCCTAAAAAGGTGTTGGTACTACTTTACTTTATCTTCCTTCTTTGCCCCATAGTTAACGTTTTTTGACTCCACATATCCCTCAACGCCCCCACTCACCTTTTTTCCCCTCAATTCTATGTTTTAACCCTCATCCTTCATAAACCCACCCGCCGACCGTCAACCCCCAAAGACTAAAAACATTCACTTCTTCCTACCCCTCCTCCCCCCCCAATTTGATACCCAATTTTTTCTTTTTTAAATCTTTTTGATACCCTCACCATTACTCTTTTCTATTTTCATTTTCAACTTTCTCCCTTTTACATACTTTCCCAAAACTCACCCACTAACATTTGAAATTTTTCTTTAAAATCTCCCATAAGACATTATCTCACAAAAAGACTGTGTCAATTCCCATTTTGAATTTTTTCCCCCAAAAAATTTTAACCCCACCCGTTCCCAAACACCTACATTTCTTCCTTTACAACCCCTTATAAAATATTAAAAAACCCCAGGGACTTTTCACCCCCTGTCAAGACCTATTTTTTGGGACTTCCCCCCCCCCCCCTTTCTAAACCCAAACTAGCCTCACTTCCTCAAAAAAACTCTTTACAGCATTTAATAACTTCCCAACCTATTCCATAACGGAGGGCCCCACTTAAGGGGGGGGTTTCCCGGCTACCGCCTTTTAAACAAACCCCCGGGTAAGTGGAACACCCTTTTTTTCACTTACAAATGCATAAAACACAGAAAACAAGTTTACACTAAATTTGTTAGTTAGCAATAGAACCGCATCAAAAAAACAAAAAAAAAAAGTACAATACACACATATGCACTCATTACTTACCTTAAAATTTTTATATCTTAATCTGGGTGGACAAGTAGTATTTATTGTAAGAAATCAAGTGGGTATGTATGGTATCACCGGCTACCATACGGGCCCACCCCCCCCCCACCATACTTTTCAGATATTTAAGCACCCAAGCGAAAAAATGTATATACAGTTCACTCTTATTCCCCTTTAAAATTTTGGGTGAGATGAGAGTATTTATTGAAAAAAATCAGTGTGGTTTATGGTATCAGCAGGCTATCATCCCGGGCCCAAACCCACCCACACATCTATTCATGATATTAAGCATCCCAGAGTGATAAAAGTAATACAGTTCACTCATTTTCCCCTTAAAATATGGGTGAGATGAGTAGTATTTATTGAAAAAATAAAGTGGGTATGTATGGTAGCAGCCCAGGCTACCATACGGATAAAGAATGAGTGCATGAGAGGGGACCCAGGCGCCAGAGTTATGTAAACAAACCAGGCGAAGTAAATTTTTTGTAAACGGACAGTTGTTTGTGTAAAAGTTATTGTGTACGGTTGTTCACTTGATTGGTAAATAAATAAAGAAGAACACTCCCATTCTCATTAACATCATTTTGAGAAGAAATTTGCTCTGATGAAGGCAATGGAAGTAAGTCACTCTGCTTTTTTGGGTTACCCTAGGTTCTCTACACATATTTATTATTTATGTTTTATCGTGTTTATTATAAAATTTTGAAAAAAATATCGGGGAGGGGATTCATGAAAATGTTATATTAAGTAATATACAACATTTAAGATACACCGAGCTCAGACAGCGTAAAAAAAAAAACTGAACAGGTTGGGGACATCACTGGGTAGGCAAATAGACGGTATTAATAGTTCAGTTTTAGTTCATTCATTACATTTGTAATTTTTTGTGAAACTTTTATTTAATATTTTTATTTTATTATAAAAAATTAAATCACAAAACAAATACTCCACTGTGTACAATTTGTACAGAATTATAGCAAAGTAAAGGGGCATACGAAAGGAATATTTTCTCATTATCCCTAGTAAAGGTGAGGGGTAGAGAAAACGTAATTCTTCCGACATTTCTACAAAACCCTTTGGTAAACACTCATATATATTTGTTAAAAAATTTTTTTACTGGGGTGCATGTTCAGTTTTTGTGTTTCATAATTGTTTTTTATAAATTTTTAAAAAAATATCATAGATAATTAGGGGAAAAGTCTATATTAACGTAAAATCGACATTAATGCGCCAAAGATTTTTAATTTTTTATTTTATTTTTATTATTTTATTTATTTATTTTATTATTTTTATTTTATTTTGTCAAGAGTAAGGATTAGTGATTTTAATGTGACCTACTGCCCCAGTGTGTAAGTTTTTTTAGGTAAGGTGTAACAAGTTTAATTATCAAGTACAATACATATAAAATATACAATAACTTTAAAAAAACTTGAAAATTTTGGAAAGCTTCCCGACATAAAAAGGAGATGGCTCGGGAAATGTAAACAAACTCGGGGGCAGCTGGGACCCTATTAGAAAGAAGGTGGGGGGAGCTGTATAGCAGTTTTGGGCATAATTTAAATGCCGTTTAGCGGAACACCCTAAAGCGAAACCCGTAAGGGGACCCTGCTGTACTTGCAACATTGCACATTGCTCCTCTATCACCTATCATATGCCTTTTTTATATCCAAAATGCAATAAAAACTTTCCCCACCTTTATTAAATATGTTCACATATATCTTTAAAGTAAACCTTTACTACACATCCCCTACCCACTCTGAAACCCCCTTGCTCATCCGCAATCCTACATTCTGTCTTACCCCTAATTCTTTTAATTTTAACCCCACCGTACCTTTTCCCGGTATACTCGGGAAAATTTTCCCATAATTTTTTAAGCTCTTTTGTCCCCTTTCCCTTTTTAAAGGGACATACATCTCTCCCCCCCAATCCCTAGGTACCTTCCCCTCTTTCAACATTTATTAAACAAAAAATCCACCACTCCAAAACATCCCCCCCCGCTTTTACATTTCTGTCTGATCCATGTTCCCGCTCTTTACCCCCTTTCATTTACGTAATCCCCAGTACCCCCCCCCGCTTACATTTGCTCTTCTTCACTCCTAAAAGATGGGATCCTCCCTGCCATGCATGAAATTACTGCCTCTCTTTCTTCCTTAACATTTAAAAGTTTTTCAAAAAATTTTTCGCCATCTACCTAATACCTAATTCCCCATTTTAACTCCCCCCCATCTGTTTTTTAAATGACAAATCCATCTTTCCCTAGGGTTTCTTAACTTGTTTAAATCACTCCAAAATTTTTCCTTATTTTTTAAAAAATTTTTGACAGTGCCCCTCCCACTCTTCATTCTTCCTTTTGCACTCTTCACCCCTCTCTTTACCCTTTTTTTTATCTCCATATACAGTGTACTCTCTCTTTTATAACACTTCTGCTTTGTAAAAAACCTCTATAAAATCCTTTTTTTCTTTTATCACACCCTTACTTAAACATTTTCCCCCAACACTCCTCTTTTTCCCCTGCCCCCACCCCTATAACCATAAACTTCTGCCCCACATTTTAAATGCATTTTTAAAACTATTCCACCCTCTTCAACCCCCCCCCCCTACCATCTTTGCACTAGCCCACCCCTTTCTGCCAAAAGTGCTTATATCTCACCCGAAATTCCTCCCCCTATTTTATACACTTTTACCCCCCTCTTATTGTTGTTGCCACCTTCCCCTTTTTTCCCAAACTACCTCTTACTTAACTGTAGCTCAACTAAATAAGATCCCATATATCAGTTGGCCCCTCTATAAAAAATGTACATCCCGGCCCACCCATTAACCTTTTATCCACCAATAAAAACAATAAAAACGTACTTTCTTACGTGTACATCATCCTTGTAATTTATTTATCCTTTTTCATAAAATATGTATTACTTTTTTCCAATCTCTTTCACACTACTAATTAAAGGGCCCCCCATTTTTCATTTCCCTCTGGCCCCCAAAATTTTCCCACTACTCTCTCCATAACATTTTTACCCATTTAGCATTGAAATCCCCAACCCATTTCTTCAAAATTTATCAAAACTCCCACGCATTCACTCAACATTTTTCCAAAATCTCTCTCTCTCCCCTACACTTCTCTCTTTCCAGGGGCATAAACGCTTTTATAACCCCCTTTTTACATCCATTTTTTATTTTCCCACATAATCCTTTTAATTAATACATTTATGTCCCCCTTTCCCGCCCTGCTTATCCTCAAAAATTATTGCTACTCCTTTTTAGCTCTAACTCGTTTTAGGGAAGACCATATGCAAAAAGTTAGGTACTTTATTATGAAACGTTTCGCCTACACAAGCTTTTTAGTCAAGTACAGAAAAGTTGTAGAAGCAGAAGATACTTGAAAGCGATGTAATCACCACACCCCTTTAAAAATTTTGAGGTGGTCAGTCCCTCAGTTGGGAAGAGCATTTTTCCATTAGAAAAAAAATAGGAGAAGAAGTGAAGGATGGAGCTTTTAAAAGCGCCAGAGGGAGAGTGGCCCCTAGGGGAGGTAAGAAAACTAGTGTTGAAAAAGGGTTGGTCCCTCTCAAACCCAGCCCCCCCAGTGGAAGTTGTGAAGTTGATTGAGGGCTGTACCAAGAACCCTTGTGTTGCGTGTCGCAGATTGAACATTAAAATGGTATAAAATACCGACAGGGTTTTTTAGGTAAGACACATATGCAAAGTTAGGACTTTTTTATGAAAAGTTTCGCCCACACAGTGGTTTTCAGTCAAGTACAGAAAAGTTGATAGAAGCAGAAGATACTTGAAGACGATGTAATCAGTCCATCACCCTTAAAGGGTGATGGACTGATTACATCGTCTTCAAGTATCTTCTGCTTCTATCAACTTTTCTGTACTTGACTGAAGAAGCCTACTGTGTAGGCGAAACGTTTCATAATAAAGATACCTAACTGTTGCATATGTGTCTTACCTAACAACCTGTCGGCATTTTATACCATTTTAATGTTCAGCTCTAACTCTATTTGAAACCCCTGACCTAATCCCATTTATTCCTCTCCATTGAAACTCTCCCACCCCCTTCAGCTTTGTTTCACTTAAATCTTTATTTAATTTGAAAAAAAAAAATTTAATTTAATATTTTTTGTGTCTGGAACGGATTAATATTATTTTCATTATTTCTTATTGGGAAAATGGTTTCGCCATTCGGCAATTTCAACATTCGGCAGACTCTCTGGAACGGATTAATCACGAAACTCAGGGGTCCACTGTATAGAGAATAACTATAGTATTACATACAAACTAGGGCATATGAAAACCGAGATTCCACTGTATTGTATTGTCTATTATATCCTGGGTACAAACCCCAACTCTGACGAGCTGGACGAGATATTTGTAATGTAATTTTTGACAAGCACATAGCTGTATGGAGTAGTAATGTACCCCTCAAACATCATGAATTGTGTACTCCATCTATGTAACATCAATATATCTTTTAAGCTTTGTGAACCATATTGTATAATGAAATACAGTGGAACCTTGGCTTACGAATGCCCCACCATGTGAATTTTTCAGGGTACAAGACGTCATTCGATTGATTTTTTGCTTCTGGATTCAAACAAAATTTCAGGATGCACACTTCCCCTCAAGGGAGGTTCCTTAACCCTTTGACTGTTTTCGGCGTATAAATACGTCTTACGAGCCAATGTTTCTGATGTACATATATATACTCAATAATTCTAGCGGCTTCAAATCAAGCGGGAGAAAGCTGGTAGGCTCACATGTGAGAGAATGGGTCTGTGTGGTCAGTGTGCACCACATAAAAAAAATCCTGCAGCATACATTGCATAATGAGAAAAAAAAAACTCTGATCCTTTTTTTGGAATAAAACGCCGCTTTGAGGTGTATTTTCATATAGTATTTATCGTTGTATTCGCGTTTTCATGGTCTTAGGTGATAAAATAGAAAACATATTACAGAAACAGAGATGATTTTCATTACTTTGACGATGAAAACGACCTTGAAACTGAGCTCAAATTAGCGGAAATGTTCGATTTTTACCAATGTTCAGGACTAAACAAATCACACCACACGCCCAATACACATCAACTGGGGAGTCTAATATTCTTTCACTAGTGCACTGATATTATTTATACCATTTTTACAATAATGCAGTAGTCTGCATAACAGTAAATTTTGTATTTTTTTGTATGAATAAAAAATCAAAATAGAAAGCAATAATAATATAAGAGGGGCCTAGAGATGTGACTAATGAACAGAGGATATGCTATTTTAGTGCCAAGAATGTCTACCTTGTTTATTCTGGACCCTATTTTGAAATTGGCATCTTTTTTAATTTGCGTGAAATTGGCCAAATTGCCAATTTCTGACCACTATATTGGGTAGTTCAAATTGGTAAATGGGCGGTTTCTTGTACTCAGCTGATAGATAAAATGAAGTTCTAAAGAAATAGCTATGAGTTTGGTCAACTGGAATGACGAAATTGGCTGAAAACAGGGCTCAAAGTCGGCGAAATCGCCGATACACATATGTCGCCGATTCCGCTAAATTCGCGGGAGCGTAATTCCGTGAGTTTTCGACCAAATTTCGAACTTTTGGTGTCATTACCATTGGGAAAAGATTCTCTATCATTTTTAATATTTGGCGACATAGAATGACAGTTTCAGAAAGGGGCCTGAAACAGTCAAAGGGTTAAATAAATAAATTAATTAATTTCTTTGCAAAGGTTACACTGTGTGTATGCATATCATAATATGATTGGAGCAAAGAAAGCCACTATCATGCTGAGGCATTTTGCGCAGACTTAATCTAATACACTGGACCCTCACCTAACGAACGCATCGCATAACGCTAAATCCGCCTAGCGATACATTTTAACGCAAAAATTTTGCGTCGGATAGCGCTAAAAAACTCGCTCAACGCGATTCGTTCGAGACGTGTCCACTTGTGGCCTGAGCGTGCCTCACTTGTCCCGTGGGTGCCAGTGTTTACAAGCCAGCCACCGCGGTCGCTTCCAAACATACAATCGGAACATTTCACATTATCACAGCATTTCTAGTGATTGCACCTGCGAAATAAGTCACCATGGGCCCCAAGAAAGCTTCTAGTGCCAACCCTACAGCAAAAAGGGTGAGAATTACTATGGATACGAAGAAAGAGATCATTGCTAAGTATGAAAGTGGAGTGCGTGTCTCTGAGCTGGCCAGATTGTACACAAAACCCCAATCAACCATCGCTACTATTGTGGCCAAGAAAACGGCAATCAAGGAAGCTGTTCTTGCCAAAGGTGCAAGTGATAGAAGTGATAGAAGATGTTGAGAGACTGTGGTGTGGATAAATGAAAAACAGATAGCAGGAGATAGCATCTCTCAAGCGATCATATGTGAAAAGGCTAGGAAGTTGCATGACGATTTAATTAGAAAAATGCCTGCAACTAGTGGTGATGTGAGTGAATTTAAGGCCAGCAGAGGTTGGTTTGAGAGATTTAAGAATCATAGTGGCATACAGTGTGATAAGGCATGGTGAGGCTGCCAGTTCGGACCACAAAGCGGCTGAAAAATAAGTGCAGGAATTCAAGGAGTACATAGACAGTGAAGGACTGAAACTTGAACAAGTGTTTAATTGTGATGAAACAGGCCTGTTTTGGAAGAAAATACCAAGCAGGACCTACATTACTCAGGAGGAAAAGGCACTCCCAGGACATAAGCCTATGAAAGACAGGCTTACTCTGTTGATGTGTGCCAATGCTAGTGGTGATTGCAAAGTGAAGCCTTTATTGGTGTATCACTCTGAAACTCCCAGAGTGTTCAGGAAAAACAATGTCCTCAAGGCTAATTTATGTGTGCTGTGGAAGGCAAACAGTAAGGCATGGGTCACTAGGGACTTTTTCTATGACTGGTTACACCATGCATTTGGCCCCACTGTGAAAAATTACCTCCTGGAAAATAATTTGGACCTTAAGTGCCTCCTGGTATTAGACAATGCTCCTGGTCATCCTTCAGATGTGGGGTTGGAGGTTAGTGGGGAGGATGTGGAAGAGTTGGTGGAGGAGGACAATGAAGAACTAACCACTGATGAGCTGCAAGATCATCTTCAACAGCAAGACGCCAGACCTGAGGAAACTGCTCCGGAGGAGGGGATAGAGAAATTAAAGAAGTTGCCTACTCCAAAGATTAAGGAAATCTGTGCAATGTGGCTTAAAGTGCAAACCTTTTTTGATGAAAATCACCCTCACACAGCTATTGCAAGCTGTGCTGGTGATTATTACACTGACAATGTTGTGAAACACTTTAGGAATGTCATAAAGGAATGGGAGGTACAGGCCTCTATGGACAGTATGTTGTGCGACAGAGGTCCAGCGACTCTCAAGCTGATCCTAGTGGCATTAAAAGAAGAAGGGAAGTAACCCCGGAAAAGGACTTGCCACCTCAAGTCCTAATGGAAGGGGATTCCCCTTCTAAACATTAACACAATCCACACTCTCCCCTGCTCCCATCCCATCAATCACCACCAGATCTTCAATAAAGGTAAGTGTCATGTAATTGTACATGTCTTCTTCAGTTTGTGTATTAAAATTAATATTTCATGTGGTAAAGTTTTTTTTTCATACTTTGGGGTGTCAGGAACGGATTAATTTGATTTCCATTATTTCTTATGGGGAAAATTAATTCGGCTAACGATAATTTCGCCTAACGCTGAGCTCTCAGGAACGGATTAATATCGTTAGGCGAGGGTCCAGTGTACTTATAGACTACTTAACTCTGGACAAGTGAATAGTAGTGGTTGGATCCCCCCCACAAGCACTTCCCCATTATAATAATAACAATAATAATAATAATAACAATAATAATTATTATTTTTTTTTATTATCACACTGGCCGATTCCCACCAAGGCAGGGTGGCCCGAAAAAGAAAAGCTTTCACCATCATTCACTCCATCACTGTCTTGCCAGAAGGGTGCTTTACACTTGTTTTTAAACTGCAACATTAATACCCCTCCTTCAGAGTGCAGGCACTGTACTTCCCATCTCCAGGACTCAAGTCCGGCCTGCCGGTTTCCCTGAACCCCTTCATAAATGTTACTTTGCTCACACTCCAACAGCACTTCAAGTATTAAAAACCATTTGTCTCCATTCACTCCTATCAAACACGCTCACGCATGCCTGCTGGAAGTCCAAGCCCCTCGCACACAAAAACCTCCTTTACCCCCTCCCTCCCACCTTTCCTAGGCCGGCCCCTACCCTGCCTTCCTTCCACTACAGACTGATACACTCTTGAAGTCACTCTGTTTCGCTCCATTCTCTCTACATGTCCGAACCACCTCAACAACCCTTCCTCAGCCCTCTGGACAACAGTTTTGGTAATCCAGCACCTCCTCCTAACTTCCAAACTACGAATTCTCTGCATTATATTCACACCACACATTGCCTTCAGACATGACATCTCCACTGCCTCCAGCCTTCTCCTCGCTGCAACATTCATCACCCATGCTTCACACCCATATAAGAGCGTTGGTAAAACTATACTCTCATACATTCCCCTCTTTGCCTCCAAGGACAAAGTTCTTTGTCTCCACAGACTCCTAAGTGCACCACTCACCCTTTTCCCCTCATCAATTCTATGATTCACCTCATCTTTCATAGACCCATCTGCTGACACGTCCACTCCCAAATACAGTGGACCCCCGCATAACGATTACCTCAGAATGTGACCAATTATGTAAGTGTATTTATGTAAGTGCGTTTGTATGTGTATGTTTGGGGGTCTGAAATGGACTAATCTACTTCACAATATTCCTTATGGGAACAAATTCGGTCAGTACTGGCACCTGAACATACTTCTGGAGTGAAAAAATATCGTTAACCGGGGGTCCACTGTATCTGAATACATTCACCTCCTCCATACTCTCTCCCTCCAATCTGATATCCAATCTTTCATCACCTAATCTTTTTATCCTCATAACCTTACTCTTTCCTGTATTCACTTTTAATTTTCTTCTTTTGCACACCCTACCAAATTCATCCACCAATCTCTGCAACTTCTCTTCAGAATCTCCCAAGAGCACAGTGTCATCAGCAAAGAGCAACTGTGACAACTCCCACTTTATGTGTGATTCTTTATCTTTTAACTCCACGCCTCTTGCCAAGACCCTCGCATTTACTTCTCTTACAACCCCATCTATAAATATATTAAACAACCACGGTGACATCACACATCCTTGTCTAAGGCCTACTTTTACTGGGAAATAATTTCCCTCTTTCCTACATACTCTAACTTGAGCCTCACTATCCTCGTAAAAACTCTTCAATGCTTTCAGTAACTTACCTCCTACACCATACACCTGCAACATCTGCCACATTGCCCCCCTATCCACCCTGTCATACGCCTTTTCCAAATCCATAAATGCCACAAAGACCTCTTTAGCCTTATCTAAATACTGTTCACTTATATGTTTCACTGTAAACACCTGGTCCACACACCCCCTACCTTTCCTAAAGCCTCCTTGTTCATCTGCTATCCTATTCTCCGTCTAACTCTTAATTCTTTCAATAATAACTCTACCATACACTTTACCAGGTATACTCAACAGACTTATCCCCCTATAATTTTTGCACTCTCTTTTGTCCCCTTTGCCTTTATACAAAGGAACTAAGCATGCTCTCTGCCAATCCCTAGGTACCTTACCCTCTTCCATACATTTATTAAATAATCGCACCAACCGCTCCAAAACTATATCCCCACCTGCTTTTAACATTTCTATCTTTATCCCATCAATCCCGGCTGCCTTACCCCCTTTCATTTTACCTACTGCCTCACGAACTTCCCCCACACTCACAACTGGCTCTTCCTCACTCCTACAAGATGTTATTCCTCCTTGCCCTATACACGAAATCACAGCTTCCCTATCTTCATCAACATTTAACAATTCCTCAAAGTATTCCCTCCATCTTCCCAATACCTCTAATTGCCAACACTTCTGGTCACAGTGTTCGCCTCAGAGCAAATACCAATCTTGTTGACCTTGTTCACTATCCTTACCCTGTTCAGGTAGAGGATGAGTTGTCACCTGACCAGTGGGTCGGTGCTATTTCTGCCGGGGAGACCTCATCCACTTCACTGGATCAATCTGTTCCACCAGTTGAGGAGAAAGACTTAGCTCCCACTGACTTCCCAGATGAAGTCAAGCGTTTGTTGACTCTGTTGAACAAACGTCGTAAAGCCATTGCTTTACCAGGTGAGAAGATGGGTATAACGAACTTATTGTCCCATCGTATTCCACTTGAACCTGGTACTAGACCTATCTACATACCTGCGTACAGAATGCCTCATTCACAAGTTGCTGTCGCAGAAGAATTGATCAATCAAATGCTTGATGATGGAGTTATTGCACCTAGCAATTCCCCTTGGAATGCACCCTTGATACTAGTACCTAAGAAGGATGGTACTTGGCGCCCAGTAATTGACTTTAGGAAGTTAAACGCGAAAACCATTCCAGATCGCTTTCCACTCCCTGTACTGGGTGATCTTTTACGTAATATCGGAGATAACAAAGTCTTTTCAACCCTAGATTTGTTACAAGGGTTTTGGCAAGTCCCTCTTCACGAGGACAGCCAAGAGCTAACTGCATTCTCCACTCCTACAGGTCATTATCACTTCCTCCGTATGGCGTTTGGATTACGATCTTCCCCTATCACGTTCTCAAGGCTCATGACTAATATCTTTAGAGGTCTCATAGGTAATGCACTTATGGTGTACTTAGATGACGTAATTGTCATGTCTAAAGACGTGGATACACACTTGAAAAGACTTGATGTAGTACTTGGTAAGCTTGAAGAAGCCAATTTAAAGATCAAACTGTCTAAATGTCAATTTTTCAGATGAGAAATTAAGTTTCTTGGTCACGTAGTCACTCCTAGAGGGGTTACGACTGACCAAAGTAAAGTAACTGCAGTACTAAATTTTCCAACTCCCAAAACTGCTGATGCCGTAAGATCCTTTGTGGGCTTAGCAGGTTTTTATAGATCCTTCATTGCCAATTTTTCTTCTATAGCTGCTCCTCTAACTGAGTTGCTTAAGAAAGATGCTCCTTTTGTTTGGACCTTCCGTCAAGAAAGAGCATTCCAAACTCTAAAAGAAAAGCTAACATCTGCTCCAATTTTGAAATTTCCAGATTTTTCTAAGCCCTTCTATCTGACAACTGATGCTAGTTCAATTGGCATAGGTGCCGTACTAGCTCAGAAGACCGATGGCAAGTACAACGCAGTTGCATTTGCTAGCCGAGTCCTTACGAAGGCTGAACGTAATTATACAGTAACTGAGCAAGAAGCTTTAGCAATAGTATGGTCTTTAAAGCACTTCCGAGACATTATTTATCAGTACTCTGTTCATGTCTTGACAGACCATGCTCCACTGATACCCTTATTCCAGAACAAACAACCTACTGGAAGGTTAGCCAGATGGACCTTGACTATCCAAGAGTTCAATCCCACCGCTGCCACCATTTATCATGTGGGAGTTCGACACGTGGATTAGGTAAGAAATACTCACGTAGGCTGGTATTACGTATAATTACAGACAAGGTGGGTTGCGCCCTTACAGCCGTGACCTGCCTCCTTGCTCACTCTCGTATCACTGACTGACTGCCTGGCCGCCCAGTACCCATATGTGAGAGGGTCTTTGAATGCCAGGTCAGCACAATATGAATATATGAATAGACAGTGACTCAGGCAGAGACGGTTGGTCGTGAGTCAACTGGCACAGTGGTTACTGGTAACTGGTTACTACTACTGAGATATAAACATATACATCCTGAAGTCTATTCAACAGTCTTTTATCTACCAATACATAATCCAACAAACTACTGTCATTTTGCCCTACATCATATCTTGTTTACTTATTTATCCTCTTTTTCTTAAAATTTGTATTACCTATAACTAAAACCCTTTCTATACAAAGTTCAATCAAAGAGCTCCCATTATCATTTACACCTGGCACCCCAAACTTACCTACCACACCCTCTCTAAAAGTTTCTCCTACTTTAGCATTCAGGTCCTCTACCACAATTACTCTCTCACTTGGTTCAAAGGCTCCTATACATTCACTTAACATCTCCTAAAATCTCTCTCTCTCCTCTGCATTCCTCTCTTCTCCAGGTGCATACACGCTTATTATGACCCACTTTTCGCATCCAACCTTTACTTTAATCCACATAATTCTTGAATTTACACATCATATTCTCTTTTCTCCTTCCATAACTGATCCTTCAACATTACTGCTACCCCTTCCTTTGCTCTAACTCTCTCAGATACTCCAGATTTAATCCCATTTATTTCCCCCCACCGAAACTCCCCTACCCCCTTCAGCTTTGTTTCACTTAGGGCCAGGACATCCAACTTCTTTTCATTCATAACATCAGCAATCATCTGTTTCTTGTCATCCGCACTACATCCACGCACATTCAAGCATCCCAGTTTTATAAAGTTTTTCTTCTTCTCTTTTTTTAGTAAATGTCTACAGGAGAAGGGGTTACTAGCCCATTGCTCCCGGCATTTTAGTCGCCTCATACGACACGCATGGCTTAGGGAGGAAAGATTCTTTTCCACTTCCCCATGGACAAAAGAAGAAATAAAGAAAAACAAGAGCTATTTAGAAAAAGGAGAAAAACCTAGATGAATATACAGTGGACCCCCGCATAACGATTACCTCCGAATGCGACCAATTATGTAAGTGTATTTATGTAAGTGCGTTTGTACGTGTATGTTTGTGGGTCTGAAATGGACTAATCTACTTCACAATATTCCTTATGGGAACAAATTCGGTCAGTACTGGCACCTGAACATACTTCTGGAGTGAAAAAATATCGTTAACCGGGGTCCACTGTATATATGCATGTGCATGTCTGTGAAGTGTGACCAAAGTGTAAGTAGGAGTAGCAACATATCCCTGTTATCTAGCGTGTTTATGAGACAGAAAAAGAAACCAGCAATCCTACCATCATGCAAAACAGTTATAGGTTTCTGTTTCACAGTCATCTGGCAGGACGGTAGTACTTCCCTGGGTGGTTGCTGTCTACCAACCTACTACTTATAATAATAATATAATACAATAACACAATATAACAATAATAATATAATAATACAGTGGACCCCCGCCTTACGATATTAATCCGTTCCTGAGAGCTCACTGTAAGCCGAAATTATTGTTAGCCGAATTAATTTTCCCTGTAAGAAATAATGGAAATCAAATTAATCCGTTCCTGACACCCCAAAGTATGAAAAAAAAAAAAAAATTTTTACCACACAAAATATTAATTTTAATACACACAAACTGAATAAGACATGCACAATTACTACTCTACTAAGAATAGACACTTACCTTTATTGAAGATCTGGTGACGATTGATGGGATGGGAGGAGGGGAGTGTGTGGAAGTTATTGTTTAGAAGGGGAATCCCCTTCCATTAGGGCTTGAGGTAGCAAGTCCTTTTCCAGGGTTACTTCCCTTCTTCTTTTAGTGCTACTAAGACCAGCTTGAGAGTCACTGGACCTCTGTCGCACAACAAATCTGTCCACAGAGCTCTGTACCTCCTGTTCCTTTAAGACTTTCCTAAAATGGGCCATAACTTTGTCATTGTACAGGTTGCCAACACGGCTTGCAGTAGCTGTGTCAGGGTGATTCTCATCCGTAAAGGTTAGCAGTTCAATCCACTTTGCACACATTTCCTTAATCTCTTTTTTCAATTCCATACTAATTCTCGCACTTTTTACCACAGGGATGGCACTAGAAGCTTTCTTGGGGTCCATGGTGACTTATTTTGCAGTTACAAACACTAAAAACACTGGGATAACGTGAAATGTACCGAATGTATGCGTAGATGCGACCGCACTGGCTGGCTTGTAAACAATGGCGCTGAGGCCACACGTGGGACGCGTCCCGGACGAATCATGCAAGGCGAGTTTTTTATCGTGAGGCGAGGCAAAATTTTTGCGTTCAAATGCTTCATATGGCGGATTTAACGTAACGTGATGCATTCGTAAGGCGGGGGTTCACTGTATATATAATAATACAGTGGACCCCCGGTTAACGATATTTTTTCACTCCAGAAGTATGTTCAGGTGCTAGTACTGACCGAATTTGTTCCCATAAGGAATATTGTGAAGTAGATTAGTCCATTTCAGACCCCCAAACATACACGTACAAACGCACTTACATAAATACACTTACATAATTGGTCGCATTCGGAGGTAATCGTTATGCGGGGGTCCACTGTAATAATAATACATATAATAAAAATGGACTATAATAATTATAATAATAAATAGCTTCGAAAGGCCGTCACTAGATGGCAGTGAATACCACAACAATGCGGGAGCGGTTATGGCCGCCTCCATTTGTCACATAATGACATATTTTATTCATTCTAGAGTATATATCAGGCTTCTATGTTATTTATATTGTTTATTGTGTCATATTAAACCAATTTTTATAGATAAATAAGCCATAGAGTTGATATTAGCACTACAGTGGACTTTCAACTAACGAAGGCATCATCTAACGATATAATCGACTTACGAAGCGTTTCAGCGTAAAAAAATTTCCCCAACCTACGAAGAAAAACTCAACTTACATCATTCGTCCTGAACGGATCTATGCCTCCTGTCTGGCATGAGCACGCCTCAGCTGCCCTACCTTCAGTTAGTGTGTCAATGTTTACAAGCCAGTGCGGTCGCTCCCACACATACATTCGATACATTTTGTATTATTCCAGTGTTTTTAGTGCTTGTAACTGCTAAATAAGCCACCAAAGAAAGCTTCTAGTGCCAACCCTGTGGTAAAAAGGGTGAGAATTACAATCAAAATGAAGAGGGAGATAATAACAAAGTATGAAAGTGAAGCGCGTGTCTCCGAGCTGGCCAGGTTGTACAACAAACCCCAATCAACCATCGCTACTATCTTGGCCAACAAAAAGGCAATCAAGGAAGCTGTTGTTGTGAAAGGTGCAAGTATCTTTTCGAAACACAGATTGCAAGTACTCAAAGATGTTGAGAGACTGTTATTGGTGTGGATAAACGAAAAACAGATATCAGGAGATAGCATCTCTCAAGCGATCATATGTGAAAAGGCAAGACAGTTGCATGACGATTTAAACAAAGGCCTGCAACTAGTGGTAATGTGAGTGAATTTAAGGTCAGCAAAGGCTGGTTTGAGAGATTTAAGATTCGTAGTGGCATACACAGTGTGGTAAGGCATGGTGAGGCTGAAAATTTCAGAACAAAAAGCGGCTGAAAAATATGTGCAGGAATTCCAGGGGTACATAGAGGCTGAAGGATTGCAACCCCAACAAGTGTTTAATTGTGACATAACAACCCTGTTTTGGAAGAAAATGCGAAACAGGACCTACATTACACAGGAGGAAAAAGCACTGCCAGGACACAAGCCTATGAAAGACAGAGTAACGCTCATGTTGTGTAGTAATGCTAGTGGGGATTGCAAAGTGAAGCCTCTACTCGTGTATCACTCAAACTCCCAGTGTGTTCAGGAAAAACAATGTCATCAAGGCTAATTTGTGTGTGATGTGGAGGGCAAA
Source organism: Cherax quadricarinatus (assembly GCF_026875155.1). NCBI lineage: Eukaryota > Metazoa > Arthropoda > Malacostraca > Decapoda > Parastacidae > Cherax > Cherax quadricarinatus. The sequence goes on from NC_069437.1 coordinate 33,531,068, forward strand.
CAGTAAGGCATGGGTCACTAGGGACATTTTCTATGAATGGTTTTATCATGTGTTTGGAAACACTGAAAAATTACCTCCTGGAAAATAAATTGGACCTTAGGTGCCTCCTGGTATTAGACAATGCTCCTGCTCATCCTTCAGACTTGCCAGAGCAAATTTGGGGGGAGTTGAGTTTTATCAAAGTGAAATTCTTGCCTCCTAATACCACTCCTTTCCTCCAGCCCATGGACCAGCAGGTCATTTCAAATTTCAAAAAAGTGTACACCAAAGCAATGTTTCAAAAGTGCTTTGAAGTGATCTCAGACACTCGATTGACCCTAAGAGAGCTTTGGAAAGATCACTTTAGTATCCTCAATTGCATAAACCTTAAAGGTAAGGCTTGGGAGGGAGTGACTAATAGGACCTTGAACTCTGCTTGGAGGAAATTGTGGCCAGAATGCGTACAAGAGAGGGATTTTCAAGGGTTTGGGGGCTAACCCTGAGAAGCCTATGCCAGGTTGTGGATCTATTGTGGCATTGGGGAAGTCCTAGGGGTTGGAGGTTAGTGGGGAGGATGTGGAAGAGTTGGTGGAGTCTCAGTAGTAGTACCAGTTCCTAGTAACCAGTTACCAGTAACCAGTGTACCAGTAGATGACTCACTACCAACCGTCTGCGTGAATCACTGACTGATTATTCATATTGCTGCTGACCATAGCAGGATTTCAAACACCCCTCACCCATAGGCACTTTGAGAGTCAGTCGAAGATAGGGAGCAGAGAGAGGCAGGTCGGCTGTTGGCGCTTCCCATACTTCCCGTTATATATTATACGTACTACCAGCCTACTTGAGTAATTTTACCCATCCACATTATCAAAAACCCACTTGACAGGAGGACGACGATGAAGAACTAACCACTGATGAGCTGCAAGAGCATCTGCAACAGCAAGAGGTCACAACTGAGGAAATTGCTTCAGAGGAGGAGAGAGAGAAATTGAGGAAGTTGTCTTCTTCAAAGATTAAGGAAATTTGTGCAAAGTGGGTTAACGTGCAAACCTTCATGGAAGAAAATCACCCTGACACAGCTATTGCAAGTCGTGCTGGTGACTTTTACAATGACAATGTTGTGACTCACTTTAGGAAAATCTTAAAGGAACGTGAGGTACAGAGCTCTATGGACAGATTTTTGGTGCAACAGAGGTCCAGTGACTCAAGTTGTTCCCAGTGGCATTAAAAAACAAAGAAGGGAATTAACCCCAGAAAAAGACTTGCTACCTTAAGTCCTAATGGAAGGGGATTCCCCTTCCAAAAAATAATAAACTTCCATCTACCCCCCCTCCAATCCCATCACCCATCACTACATCTTCAATAAAGGTGTCATTTATTCTTCGTTTAGTACAGTACGTATACTGTGCATGTATCCTTTTTCTGTGTAGGAAAATGTATATTTCAAGTGGTAAAAAAATTTTTTTTTCATACTTTTGGGTGTCTGGAACAGATTAATTTGATTTACATTATTTCTTATGGGGAAAATTAATTCAACTAACGATAATTTTGTCTAACGATGAGCTCTCTGGAACGGATTAATATCGTTAGCTGAGGGTCCACTGTATACTGAAGTGTGTTTTTCCTGCCTCTGAGAGCAGGAATTCCACCGGAACGAATTAATGGTTTCTCAATTACAGTGGACCCCCGCATACCGTTGGCCTTACATAACGTTAAATCCGCATACCAATACATTTTATCGCTAAGATTTTGCCTCGCATACCGCTAAAAAACCCGCTCAACGCTGTTCGTCCGAGACGCGTCTAATGTGCGGCCTTAGCCAGCCTCACATGTTCCGCCGGTGGCATTGTTTACCAGCCAGCCTCCGCGGTAACATCCAAGCAGACAATCGGAACATTTCGTATTATTACAGTGTTTTTGGTGATTTTATTTGCAAAGTAAGTGACCATGGGCCCCAAGAAAGCTTCTAGTGCCAACCCTACAGCAATAAGGGTGAGAATTACTATAGAGATGAAGAAAGAGATCATTGATAAGTATGAAAGTGGAGTGCGTGTCTCCGAGCTGGCCAGGTTGTATAATAAACCCCAATCAACCATCGCTACTATTGTGGGCAACAAAACGGCAATCAAGGAAGCTGTTCTTGCCAAAGGTTCAACTGTGTTTTCGAAACAGAGATCGCAAGTGATGGAAGATGTTGAGAGACTCTTATTGGTGTGGATAAATGAAAAACAGATAGCAGGAGATAGCATCTCTCAAGTGATCATAAGTGAAAAGGCTAGGAAGTTGCATCAGGATTTAATTAAAAAAATGCCTGCAACTAGTGATGATGTGAGTGAATTTAAGGCCAGCAAAGGTTGGTTTGAGAGATTTAAGAAGCGTAGTGGCATACATAGTGTGATAAGGCATGGTGAGGCTGCCAGTTCGGACCACAAAGCAGATGAAAAATTTTATTTTATTTTATTATCACACCGGCCGATTCCCACCAAGGCAGGGTGGCCCGAAAAAGAAAAACTTTCACCATCATTCACTCCATCACTGTCTTGCCAGAAGGGTGCTTTACACTACAGTTTTTAAACTGCAACATTAACACCCCTCCTTCAGAGTGCAGGCACTGTACTTCCCATCTCCAGGACTCAAGTCCGGCCTGCCGGTTTCCCTGAATCCCTTCATAAATGTTACTTTGCTCACACTCCAACAGCACGTCAAGTATTAAAAACCATTTGTCTCCATTCACTCCTATCAAACACGCTCACGCATGCCTGCTGGAAAGTCCAAGCCCCGCACACAAAACCTCCTTTACCCCCTCCCTCCAACCCTTCCTAGGCCGACCCCTACCCCGCCTTCCTTCCACTACAGACTGATACATCTTGAAGTCATTCTGTTTCGCTCCATTCTCTCTACATGTCCGAACCACCTCAACAACCCTTCCTCAGCCCTCTGGACAACAGTTTTGGTAATCCCGCACCTCCTCCTAATTCCAAACTACGAATTCTCTGCATTATATTCACACCACACATTGCCCTCAGACATGACATCTCCACTGCCTCCAGCCTTCTCCTCGCTGCAACATTCATCACCCACGCTTCACACCCATATAAGAGCGTTGGTAAAACTATACTCTCATAAAATTCCCCTCTTTGCCTCCAAGGACAAAGTTCTTTGTCTCCACAGACTCCTAAGTGCACCACTCACTCTTTTTCCCTCATCAATTCTATGATTCACCTCATCTTTCATAGACCCATCCGCTGACACGTCCACTCCCAAATATCTGAATACGTTCACCTCCTCCATACTCTCTCCCTCCAATCTGATATTCAATCTTTCATCCCCAAATCTTTTTTTTATCCTCAAAACCTTACTCTTTCCTGTTTTCCCCCTTTTAAATTTTCTTCTTTTGCAAAACCCAAACCAAATTAAACCCCCAACCCTTGAAACTTTCCTTCAGAATCTCCCAAGGCCGGTCATCGGCAAAGAGCGCTGGGGACAACTCCCATTTTGTGTGTGATTTTTTATCTTTTAACTCCACGCCTTTTGCCAAGACCCTCGTTTTTAACTTCTCTTAAAACCCCCATCTATAATATATTTAAAAAAACCACGGGAAAAATCACACATCCTTGTCTAAGGCCTACTTTTTTTTTGGGAAAAAAATTTTCCCCCTTTTTTACATACTCTAAAATTGAGCCTCACTATCCCCGGAAAAAAATCTTCACGCTTTCCAGTAACCCCTTTCCTCCTACCCCATCCCCTTGGGAAAATCTGCCCCATTGCCCCCCTATCCACCCCCGCCCTAAACCCCTTTTTTTCCAAAACCATAAATGCCACAAAGACCTTTCCCCGAAAGAAAAAAAAGTGCGGAATTCAAGGAGTACCCAAAAACAGTGAAGGGCTGAAAACCCGAACAAGTGTTTAATTTGATGAAACAGGCCGTTTTTTGGGGAAAAAAACCAAGCGGGGCCTACATTACTGAGGAGGGAAAAGGCACTCCCAGGAAAATAAGCCTAGAAAAACAGGGTTACTCTGTTGGGTGTGTTCCCCAAAGCTAGTGGGGGGGTTGCAAATTTAAGCCTGTTTTGTGTACACCAGAAACTCCCAAAGCGTTCAGGCCCAAAAAAATTTTCCTCAAGGGTAAATTTTTTGGGGTGCGTGGGGGGGGCAAACAAAAGGCCCGGTCATGGGGCTTTTTCAAAGATGGTTCCCCGGGATTTGCCCCCAATTTTGAAAGATTACCAAAATGAAAAAAATTAAAACCCTTTTGTGCCTCCCGGTGTTTGAAAAATGCTTTTCCCCCGGGCACCTACCCGGGCAGGGGCGACTTTTGGGGGGTATGGCTTTATTAAGGGAAGTTTTTTCCTTTCCCAATACCACTCCCCCCCCCGCACCCATTTGACCAGGGAGGTTATTGCAAACTTCAAAAAAAATGTACACAAAACTCTGTTTAAAAGGTTTCTTTGTAAATGACCTCAAAAATCAAATGACTCTAAGAGAGTTTTGGAAAAGAGCACTTTAATATCCTTTAAAATTTTGTAAAAACCCTTTTAAAAGGTAAGGCTTGGGAGGGAGTGACTAAAGGACCTTGAACCTGCTTGGAAGAAACGTGGCCAGAATGTGTAGACCAAAGGGATTTTGAAGGTTTAGGAAACCCTGGGGGGAGTAGCCAATTGAGGAATCCTTGTGGTTTGGGGAAAGCCCTTTGGGGGTTGGGAGTTAGTGGGTATGTGGAAATTGGGGGGGGGAAAATGAAGAACAACCACTGATGAGCTAGATCAACTTAAACACAAGGGGCCCCGACGAGGAAACTGGCTCGGAGGAGGGGAAGAAAAATTTGAAAAAGTTGCCTATACAAAGATTAAGGAAATCTGTGAAATGTGGCTGAAAGTGCAAACCTTTAGGGATGAAAATCACCCAAAAGACTCTCCCCCCTCCCATCCTCAATCATCCCCAGATCTTAAATAAAGGAAGTGTCAGAAAATTGTGCAGCCTTTTTCTTTGTGGTTTAAAATTAATTTTTCATGGGTAAAAAGTTTTTTTTTCAACTTTGGGGTGTCTTGCAGGGAAAATTTTTGATTTCCATTTTTCTTAGGGGGGAAAAATCATTCGCATAACGAAATTTTTGCATAACAATGAGCTCTCAGAAGGGTTTTTAATTTTTATGGGGGGGGGGTCCCGAAAATTTAAAAAGGGAAAATTGACTTAGCATACGAAAAAATCAGGATACAAACAAGGTCATGAACAGATTGGGTTCGAAAGCCGAGTTCCACGTATACAGGGGACCCTCGCCTAACGATATTAACCCTTTCCTGGAGCTTAACGTTAGGCGAAATTATTTTTAGGAAAAATTATTTTTCCCCATAGAAAAAATGGAAATCAAATTAATCCGTTCCTAACCTCAAAGTATGAAAAAAAAAAATTTTTTTTTTCCCCACAGAAATATTAATTTTAAACACGCAAACTAAGAAGCATACACAGTTACATGCACTTACCTTTTTTGAAGATCGTGATGATTGAGGGGAGGGGAGGAGGACTGTGGAGGGTTTAAGTTTAAAAGGGGGAACCCCCCCTTCCTTTGGATTTTGAGGTGGCAAGTCCTTTTCTGGGGTTCCCTTTCCCTTCTTTTTTAATGCCAAGGGGACCAGCTTGAACACTGGCCCTCTGTCGTACAACAATCTGTCCATAGAGGCCTGTACCTCCCCGTTCCTTTAGAGATTCCTAAAGTGTTTCCAACTTTGTCAGTTAAAGTCACCAGACGGCTTGCAATAGTGTGGGGGGTGATTTTCATCAAAAAAAGGTTTCCCTTTTTTAAGCCACATTGCAACTTTTCCCAAAATCTTTGAGTGGGCAACTTCAATTTCTCTATCCCCCCCCCGAAGCAGTTTCCTCAGGTGTGTCCCCTTGCGTTAAAGATGTAGCAGCTCATCAGTGGTTTTATTCTTCTTTGTCCTCCCACACCAACCCCCACATCCTCCCCACAACCTCCAACCCCAAAGGGATTTCCCCAATCCACAATGCATTCCTCAACGCATGTTTCCCGGGGTTTTCCCTAAAAACCCTTCAAAATCCCTTTTGTCTACACATTCGGGCCCACGTTTCTTCCAAAGAGTTCAAAGGTCCCTTAGCACTTCCTCCAAGCCTTACCTATAATTTTTACAAAAATTGGGGAGCAAAGTGATCTCCCCCAAAACTCTCAAGGGGTCAATTGAGTTTTCTGGGGTCACTAAAAAGCACCTTTCAAAATAGTTTTTGTGTAGATTTTTTTGAAGTTTGCAAAGCCCCGGCCAGGGCTGCAGGAGAGGAGTGGTATTAGGAAGCAAAACGCCCCAAAAGAAGCCTTTCCCCAGAATGTCACTCTGCCACGCTGAAGGATGACCGGAGATTGTCAAATCCCAGAGGCATTTAAAGGGTCCAATTTATTTTCCAGGAGGTAATTTTTCACAGGGGGGGCAAAGCATGGTGTAACCATCTTAATAAGTCCCTAGGACCCATGCCTTCTGTTCCCCCACAGCCACACAAATTAACCTTGAGAATTTTTTCCCAAACACTCTGGGGTTTCAGAGTGATACCCAATAAAGGGTTCATTTTTGCAATCACCACTGCTTTGGACACATCAACAGAGTAAGCCTGTCTTTCATAGGTTACCCCCGGGAGTCCCTTTTTCCCCCTGAGTAATTAGGTCCTGCTGGCTTTTCTTCCAAAACAGGTCTGTTTCGCACAATTAAACACTTTTTCAGGTTTCAGTCCTTCACTGTCTATGTACCCCTTTGAATTCCGCACATATTTTTCACCCCCCTTTGGGTCCGAACGGCACCTCACCATCCCTTACACATATGTATCCCTACTTTTTAAAATCTCTCAAACCCCCCTTGGGCCTTTAAAATTTCACTCATCCCCTTTTTGCGGGTTTTTTTCAAATTAAATCGTCATGTAACCCCTAGCCTTTTCACATTGATCGCTTGAGAGATGCTATCTCTGCTATCTTTTTTTTTTTATCCACACCAATAACTTCCCAACATCTTCTATCACTGCGATCTCTTTTCGAAAACATAGTTGCACCTTTGGCAAAACAGTTTCCCTTTGATTGCCGTTTTGTTGCCCAAAATAGTAGCGAGGTTGTTTGGGGGTTTTTTGTGTACAACCGGCCCGCTCGAGACACCCACTCACTTTCAACTTACAATGACCCTTTTCTTAAAATCCTAGAAATTCTCACCCTTTTTTCCGTGGGGTTTGGCACTAAAAGCTTTTTGGGGGCCCCAGGGTGACTTATTTTGCAGGTGCAATCACAAAAAGGCTGTGATAATATGAAATTTTCCAAACTGTATGCTGGAAGCGACCGCGGTGGCTGGCTTGTAAACACGGGCACCCCAGAACAATGAGGCGGGCTCGGCCGTATGTGGACGCTCTTGAACGAACGCGTTACGAGTTTTTTAGCGCTAGCCGGAAAATTTTGCTTTTAAAATGTATCCAAGGGGGATTTAACGTTATGAAAAGCGTTCCGTTACGGGGTCCACTGACCTTTTTGGGGAAATTTTTAAAAAATTTTGGAGGGTAAGGAAGTGGAATATTCAAATAGCTTGGGAAAATCCAAATATATTTTCTCTAATCCTTTTTACTATTTTCTCCTGGTATACAGGTCCCCACAAACTGCACAGAGGTGGACCCCCATTTATTATAAAAATTATTTTATCATTTAAAACCTTCAAAATCAGTGTATTTAATGGGAAAGTTTTGTAGAGAATATATGACAAAATTAGTTTGGTTTTGTAAAAATCAAAAACTGTGCAGGGAAACAGCTATTTTAAAAATAATGAATTTTTAAGGTTCTTTTGTACCACAGATAGCCTGAGACCAGAACCCCCAAAAATAACAAATCGAACAGTACAATACCAGTGGTTTTTAATACCGAAACTGCACTTTTTTATTAAGGAACCAACTTCAAAAAAAAGAAAACAAAAATGTTTCACTTCTTGAGAAGCTTTCATTAGGAAAAAAAATATTACAAAAATGTAAAAAAATCAATGAATTTTTCCAAAAATAACAAAGAAAAATTTTAGTACAGTGGACCCCCCCCCTAAAAATTTATTTTAATCCAGAGTCTGTTTTGGGGGCCTTTTAGACCAATTTGTTCCCCCAAGGGAAATTTTTGAATTAGATTTGTCCGTTTCAGACCCCCAAAAAAAACACCAACAAAAAAAAACTTACAAAAAACACTACATAATTGGTCGGTTGGGAGCTGACATTTGGCGGGGGGCCACTATAACAAAATCAATCAAATTTAAAAAAAAAAAAAAATTTGCCTTGAATGGATCCAAAATGTCTACAAGGGGCTTTTGAGTAATAAAACAAGGGAATGGGGATGTACCTGCAGATAGTAATTTCACATCAAAATCCTATCAAAAAACCCCATGCAAAATTAATATTAAATAATAGAACATCTTCTAATACTCACTTTTCAGGGTTTTCAGTAATTACAAATAACGTTTAATGTGTGGATGTTCTACCCGATACTTTTCCCGGGCGACAAGTAATTTATCTTTATTGCCGTCGTCCAATCCGACTGAAATTTTTGGATAAAATATGCTCCTAACTGGGGAAAAAAAAATATATCACATGTAACAAATACCATTAACAAGTTTAAAAGGTTTCATGTTACGCCCAAAAAAAGTATAACTTGTCAGAGCAATATTAGAATCACTGTTTCAGTATTTCATTTAAAAAAAAAAAAAAACACTCAATACACTCTACTTACAGATTTTACAATCTATTGAGTATTACTTTTGAATTACTTTTTGGCAATAAGGTTAAAAAACTTAATTTTCAGTGGTTCATATCTTCCTTTGGAACTTTGGCCAGTACCTGGAACCTTCAATATACGGTGTTCCCCGCGAAAAACGCACCTCCTCGGCTGAAAACAAATTTTTAATGCTGTATAAAAAAAAAAACAAGATATCTTAACTGCCATTATTTAAGCAACTCTTTCTTTACACATGGTTCTTGATAGTCAAATTATTTTTGGGGGTAAATTTCCTGGTTTCCAAATATTTATTTTGCCCCTTAAATTTTTTAAGAAATTTTAGACATTACATAACATTTTAGATATTAAAATATACGTTTAGAATTTTGTTGGGTATACCATACAGTAACTGAAAGCTCATTTTGTCCTCCATTTCAGGAACTTTCACTATTAAAATGTTTTACAAGCTAATATCTAAAACTGTTAAAAATATGAACACCCATAACGTAAAACTAAAAGTAAAGATGATTAAATCACTTTTTGGAATTTTTTGAGAAAAAAAAAAAAAAAATAATTGAAACATTTATAAAGAGGCAAGACTATTGCTACTTGCAATTACGTACAATTTAGTAATACCTGTAACATGCATGGACAGAACCTGGGAAGGCTCCAGACCCTTCTTTTAATTTGGTTATAAATTTTTTAGGAAGATGTTCATTTTTTCTTTTGGGCCTTTATTTGCATGGGGACAATACTCTATTCAATCAATGTATGGGGAACCAAAGAAGTAATTTTTGGGGTTGTGCCAAGTTTTTTGTTACAGCTATTAAAAGCTTTGGATGATTTAGATACACAGTATTTTTATTCAGGGTTCAGTAGATGTAGTGAAAAAAATCATGTATGAATACCTAATGCCAATAGTTTGTAAGGGAGGCATGCTGTCTAAATTGTGTGACCTAGTTTTAAGGCAGCCCGTTTTACAGATCTTTTAGGGGGTTGGTGTTTTTTTCATTTTTTTTTACATACATGGGTTACAAGAAAAGGTCCAAAATACTGTTAATTTTAAAAATTTTAAAGGGAAATGTCTCCAACTGTAATTTTTATTTCCACTATAAGGCCTGTACGTGGCCAAAAATTGGACCATTTTATGCAATTTAAAGGTTTTGCAAAACTTCATCTTTTTGGGTTTTTATCACAGTGGGACCCAGCACTGATACATGAAGTCATCAAATGGGGTTAGTTTAGGGGGCCCCTTCGAAAAATGTGTCAGAATGTTGCTAACCTAAAACAGGCCTAAAAAAATATTCACCCTTTAAATTTGAATAAGGCAAAATGGTTTATAATAATATAAACCTTTCTTGGATTAACGGGCCAGGGAAAGGTCCAGGGGTGGCGTGAGTGGGGCCCGCAAAAAACCCGCATTTAAAGGGCCCCTTTTGGACACAGGGTCCCGATAAAACTCCACCACCGCCCTCCACCTGCCGGGTGACACCTACTTATTACTGTAAATAAAAAAATCATCATTCATTTAAATTTTTTTTGTACAGTGTGACTGGAAATAAAGAGAAAGCACAAGTCCAAAGTACAAAACTTTGCCTTCTGAAATAGAAGAAGTGAAGGGAAAGTCCTGGATCACTGGGACTTTTTCATGGAAGGAGAGGGAAACAAAATATAGATCAAGTGACTCTACAAAGGTCTGCAAGCATAAACTGAAGAGAGACAATAATACAAGAATAAGGAGACTACTGAAACCATTAACTTTACTAATGTCCATAATAATTACATATGTTGTATGAGTATGAAGGCCATAGAAACAAACAAGATGATACTGGAGACAATAAACATTTTTTGTTATCCACACTATGGGGATGTTTGACTGTACATGTACTCCTAACTTAATGACCTACCTGTTTAACGACTCCTCGGACTTATGACCAACTTTCCGACCAGTGTACTGTATGTGTATTTTGCTTTTTTATTGTTTTTAATACATAGTTCTATTTTTTAATATACTAAAATTGTCATAAATGGTGCAAAGGTTACATTAAAACAATATCTAAAGATAAGCAATACAAACCCACTACCAGTAGTGTATGCTTGAAATATCAGTAAGGGGCAGCTCCTCGCTTAATGACCAATTCGCTTAGGAACGGAACTTTGTCATTAACTGAGGAGTACCTGTATAATGAACAAGCTTTCCATTGAAGATTACAAAGGCTTTCCTGGCACAAATTTCACCACTTATGATGAATGAAATGCAGCCCCCCCCCCATATATATATATATATATATATATATATATTATATATATATATATATATATATATATATATATAATATATATATATTTATATTTATATATATATATATATTTATATTATTTATATATATATATATATAATATATATATATATATATATATATATATATATATATATATTATATATATAATATATATTCTTTCAACACATCGGCCGTATCCCACCGAGGCGGGGTGGCCCAAAAGGAAAAATGAAAGTTTCTCCTTTTACATTTAGTAATATATACAGGAGAAGGGTTACTAGCCCCTTGCTCCCGGCATTTAGTCGCCTCTTATAACACGCATAGCTTACGGAGGAAGAATTCTGTTCCACTTCCCCATGGAGATAAGAGGAAATAAACAAGAACTAGAAAGAAAATAGAAGAAAACCAAGATGGGTGTGTACATATATGTTTGTACATGTATGTGTAGTGTGACCTAAGTGTCAGTAGAAGTATCAAGACGTACCTGAAATCTTGCACGTTTATGAGACAAAAAAAAGACACCAGCAATCCTACCATCATGTAAAACAATTACAGGCTTCCGTTTTACACTCACTTGGCAGGACGGTAGTACCTCCCTGGGCGGTTGCTGTCTACCAACCCACTACATATACATACATACATACATATAATATATATAATATTATATATAATATATATATATATATATATATATATATTATATATATATATATAGGTAGTGGGTTGGTAGACAGCAACCGCCCAGGGAGGTACTACCGTCCTGCCAAGTGAGTGTGTATATATGTATATATATGTATATATATATATAATATGTATATATATATATATATATATATATATATATATATATATATATATATATATATATATAATATAATATATATATATATATGCGCAATAAGATCACAGTAAACAGGTGATTTCAAATATGCAAAACAACCACTCTGAAAGAATAGAGAAATTCCAAGTGCTTCGTTACTACTCACATTATCAAGGAACTATATAATATATATATATATAATAAATATATATATATATATATAATATATATATATATATATATATACATATACATATACATATATATACATATATGTATATGCAATATATATACATACATCTAGGTTTTTCTCCTTTTTCTAAATAGCTCTTGTTCTTCTTTATTTCTTCTATTGTCCATTAAGAAGTGGAAAAGAATCTTTCCTCCGTAAGCCATGCGTGTCGTATGAGGCGACTAAAATGCCAGGAGCAATGGGCTAGCGACCCGTTCTCCTGTAGACATTTACTAAAAAAGAGAAGAAAAACTTTATAGAACTGGGATGCTTAAATGTGCGTGGATGTTGTGCGGATGACAAGAAACAGATGATTGCTGATGTTATGAATGAAAAGAAGTTGGATGTCCTGTCCCTAAGCAAAACAAAGCTGAAGGGGTAGGGGAGTTTCAGTGGGGGAAATAAATGGGATTAAATCTGAGTATCTGAGAGAGTTAGAGCAAAGGAAGGGGTAGCAGTAATGTTAAATGATCAGTTAATGGAAGGAGAAAAGAGAATATGAATGTGTAAATTCAAGAATTATGTGGATTAAAGTAAAGGTTGGATGCGAGAAGTGGGTCATAATAAGCATGCATGCACCTGTAGAAGAGAGGAATGCAGAGGAGAGAGAGAGATTTTGGGAGATGTTAAGTGAATGTATAGGAGCCTTTGAACCAAGTGAGAGAGTAATTGTGGTAGGGGACCTGAATGCTAAAGTAGGAGAAACTTTTAGAGAGGGTGTGGTAGGTAAGTTTGGGGTGCCAGGTGAAATGATAATGGGAGCCCTTTGATTGAAAATTTGTATAGAAAGGGGTTTAGTTATGGTAATACATATTTTAAGAAAAAGAGGATAAATAAGTATACAAGATATGATGTTTGGACGAAATGACAGTAGTTTGTTGGATTATGATTGGAGATAAAAGACGTTTTATGACTTCAAAATAAAATGTT
>NC_069437.1:33544538-33717038 GCF_026875155.1 Cherax quadricarinatus
GGCAGAGGCAGGGGGCATGTTTTTTTTATCGCCTGTCGAATCATTTGGCGTCGGGGATAACAGGGATGGGTTTGGGTGTTAACAAAATTTCCCTGTGGCTTTTCCCCAAAAAAAATTCCCATTTTGATCTTCGACTCTCGTCGGTTAAAGGCGGCTTTTAAAAACGAGTCATTTTGGGAAACTTATTACCCTTCATTTCATTTCCTTTTGCTGTCATCTGGGGAGAACCCCCTTTTTTAAAGTGGGGCCCAATCGGGACGTTTTTCCCCGACTTGGGTTTTTGGCAAAAGGAGAAGAAATACTTTGGGTTTTTTTGGGGTTTTCATTTATGGTTTTAGTTCTTCCCGCGATTCCTGACTCCTAAAAATTTCCTTTAGCTTAATTCGATGCTTGTTTATTTCTCCGACCATTCTTCCTCCCAAAATTTCAGATATATTGACCTCTTTTACCCGGGCTCTGTTATTCTTTCCCGTCCCCCTGTAAAGGGAGCCTTTCCCCAAGTAAAATTTTGCAAAAATTAGGGAGAACTTTCCCAAAAACAAGATAGTAAAGGTGGTTTAATCACCACAGCCATTTTTTTTTCAATATTTCCCTCTCCCCCATGGACAGGAAGCCCACCATGTAAATTCAAAACCCCGCCATGGGTTTTCCCTGTCAAGAAAAGCTTGGCCCTTTTTTTGGAAACCTACCACCATAAAAGTTTCCCCGAAAGCGGGGCACCAAAGATAAAAATAAATACAAAACGGTAATTTTTATATAGTGAAAGAGGGGAAATATTTTAACAAACTGAAAAAAATACTGTTATTCTTAGCCAAAAAATTTTGAAAAAAAAAAATCAGAAAAATTTTTCAAAAACCTAACAATTTTTCAAAAATAGCGGTTTTAAAATTAAATTTTTATTTTCTTTTCTTTTTTGAAATTAAATTTTCTTTTCCCTCTGGGGCCCCCCCCCTTGGTCTAAACCCGGGAAACGTCAAAACAAAGGGCACTAAACCCCCCCCAAGAAAAGGGCCCAAAATACTAAGTCCAATATCAAGGAGATTTTTTTACACGATCCATGGGCATTTTTTCATTAAATTACGAATATGGGGGGCAAACGGGGGCCCCCTTTTGGGGTTTCGTGCCCAGAGCGTTAAAAATATAAAGGGTTCAACCCACGAAAACAAGACTTAAAAATTTTACCAAAGTGACAAAAACCCCCCCTTTATTTCCCCCCCCCCATCTCTGGGCCTGGTGGTTAACGCTCCGTTTTTCACACGGGGGGGGGGCCGGGTTCGATTCCCGGGCCAAGTGAAACATTGGGGGGGTGTTTCTTTCCCCCGTTTTTCCCTATTTTCCCCCCATCAGTAAAAGGGGTCCCTTTGGGTTTGTTACCCGACGGGTGTGGGTCGCATCCTGGGACACGGGCCCTTTTTTTTTGCCCAGAGCTCGGGCATAACAATGGTTTTTCTATGAAATAGTATGTCATTTTTTGCAGCAGGCCCTGAAACCCAAAGTACTGTACTTGTAGTAAATGAAGATTATTATTATTTTTAAATTTTTTATTTTTAAACCCCCCCCCCCAAAAAACAACTATTTCAACCCAAACCCCCCTACCACAGCAAACCCCCCGACCCTTTCCCTTTAACCGACCTTCCCCCCCCCCACAAACAACCACTGCGCATCCCCCTCCTCCGGGCCCCAATGGCGCCATTTACCCAAAGGGGGTTCAAAAACTAGGGGGACCCCCAAGTCACCCCTCTGCCAAATACTTTTACTACTTGCCAAAAATAAAGCCCTACTCCCCACAACACTTTTCCCACTCGTCTATCCCACCTTACCTATGCTATTGTGTCGGGGGATAAACAGCAGAACACACCCCCAAAGGGGCCCAAAATAACCTAAAAAAAAACGCATTAAAAAAATTCACGAAATCCAATCCCAGGCAAAAACCCCCCCCCCCCGTAAATCTTCAAAGTCTAAACTTACTGAAAAGAACATCCACTAGCGCGTTACGAGACAATACAATAAGTGTCAGGGGCCGAGACTGTTCCAAATGCCTCCCGGGGGGGGGTTTTAAAATAAGGGGGTTACCAATAAAACTCCTTGGGGCTTCAAGTAAAAAAAAGGGGGGTTGGGGACAAAAAAGTCGGGACCCTTTCCCGCCCCGGGGGGTGGGTCCCAATTTGGGTTGCGTGCAGCCCGCAGTAACACCTGGGTTTTATCAGCTGATCCACCCGGGGCCCCTGGCACAGATCGGGGCCCCGGGGCGTTGACCCCCGGGAAATCTCCCCCGGTAAACAACAGGTTTTCTACTATGCAACCTAAAATTTTCAGAAACCTTTTAAATTTTTAATTAACCCAGAAAAAAACACTTTCCTTATAGTTTAAAAGGGCCCACAGGGAAAAAACCCCAGGCACAAAAATCTGATATTCCCCGTGTCCAGCAAACCTATACAAAAATTCTATGACATAAAGGGGCCTAAAATCTGGAACACCCTACCTGAAAACCAAACTCTAGAACTGCCGACAACCATCACTTTTAAACTACCATTTGAAAAAAAATCTCCTTGACACCCACTGTCATACATACACCAAAAAAAAACCAGACCCACTCTCCCATATCGAAATTTCCCCCCCCATTCAACTTACACTCACCCAATTGTCCTGGAAACAGAAAAACGTAAAAAAACTATTACCTAATAATCGTACCAATCAAAACCATTCACATTGGGTAAAATTTTCGAACGAATGCACTACCTAAACCTTAATATCAACAGGGTCTATAATCTCTACCAAAAGGAAGGGGGGGGGGGGAATTTTAATTTTAAAACTTGTCTCCCAGAAAATGCCTAATTTTCTTGGCCCTGAATGGCCCCCTCCCAAAATTTGTATTTTTATGTAAACACAAAACTGTAACCAATATCCTATAATTGTAAAAACCCCACGTTGGGAATCCTTTTTTAGTAAGAAATATTCAAGGAAACCCCAAAAAAAGAAATAACTGAGACTAGCCTCAACCCGCTGTTTTTCCCCTCAGACGGGTCAAAATTGACTTGTTGATCAAAGTTGCAGTACACCCCACCAAGCACAGCAAACCTTATTTTTCACACCCAAAAACATTTTCCCTTAAAACCATAGCAATTTCACACATTAATAGGGAAACATTACCAGTAATAAAAAACCGTAACATTAACGCCTGCGATGTACCCATTTTAAATTTTCCTTTGGGTCAAAGATCTTCACTAAGTTTTTTTTAAATAATGGAAAAAAAAAGCCTAAACGGGATACCATTATGGGTTATGTAACGCCTAGTGTGAGAGTTATTGTTTGATCAGAGGAAGGGGAGTAGCTCCAGTTCCTCGCATCAAACCCCCCTCCAAGAGATTAGACCCCAAAGAACATTAACTGTTAAAATATTAATAATTTGGTGACCAAACTGGTGGTGGGGAACAGGAGCTGCAGCTCAACTGTTGCTGTACTGACAAACACGTCACCAGACAATACTTACGTTATCTAGGTGCATTAAAAGGATGAGGAAATGGTAAAGCCGGCGGGGGTGGCAGGAGGAGGAGCTACACAACCTTTCCATACGACCATCGAAGTTCAACTGATCTTTAGTGCCCTTGAAGTTGGTCACTGTCCTGACCTTCACTATAACACCATCACTGATAACCTGGCTAACTCAAACTACCACCACTAGATGGCACTACTACACCACCACTAGATGGCATCACTATCAGTACTACTCATGGTGGAGCGCTCAACCCGTGGGGGTCATGAACCACCTGGGAGGATAAGTTCACTCCCAGGTGGCATAAATCACATTCCTTGGATGTGATCTATGCCACCGCCCAGGGCCGGATTTAGACCTTGGGGGTCCTGGGGCACTTTAGGTATGGGGGGCCCTGAACATGGAAATTAAATTGAATTACAAATAAGAAATGAACTAAAATGGATGATAAACAGCAGTTTTCGAAAACAATATGTAAGGTTTCGAAGAAGACGTCTGATTTTTATTTTTCTCAATTTTATTGACTTTAAGAATAACTGACTATAATTTTCAGTTTGTAATACATTTAATCTACACTATATAATAATTACCGATGTGTATTTATTTATATCTTTAGTGTCACGCTTTCGGCATCTATATGGTGGCAGTTGACCAAAAGGACACAAGCTTTTCTCTGACAGGAAACCACATGGCTGGGTCTGAATCACATGGTGGCGTTTCACTGTCCATGTATAGAGAAGTATCTGTAGAATGTGGTTGTGGTGATTCACCACCTTTACTATCTTACCTGGAGAGGGTTTCGGGGGTCAACGCCCCCGCGGCCCGGTCTGAGACCAGGCCATCCTCCTCCAGGCGATGTATGACCCCCTACGACTTAGTGCTTCTAAGCATATTATTTATAAGAAAAAAGAAGCGCTAAACCTAGGAGGGTCATACACCACAGCAGGACAGGGGGTGGTGCAGGATCATAGAGTAGCAAGGGTGGCTTCTAGGCATATTATTATAATAAAAAAGAAGCATTAAACCTACAAGGGTCACACAGCACAGCAGGACAGAGGATAGTGCAGAATTATAAAGTAGCAAGGGTGGAGTGGACAACAGAGGGAGAGTTAGAAAGGGCTGTGAAGAGTGCTAGAGGAAGGATTGTCAAAGTTTGTGTAGTAAATCAGTCAAAAAATCAATGAGGGAGTCTGAGTCAAAGGTGGGGCTGTCAGCAAGGAGGGAAGATAAAGTAAGAGCGGTGACGACATCGAGGTAAAATCTGCTTGCCCATTGATAGACTGGACAGTCCAACAGAATATGGCAAACTGAAATTGAAACCTGACAAGTCTCGGAATGGGACAGGGTGCCTTTCCATAAGATACCTGTGAGTAAGACGAGTGTGTCCAATGCGAAGACGGGAAAGCATAGTCTCCCAACCTCAACATCAATGACAAGATGGCCAGAAACCTAAACTTGGCTTGATAAAGTTGCCAGCAGTTGCAAAGTGGTCAGAAATTACAGCAAAATAATCTGTGAAAGGAACACTTCTATATGAAACTAGGTTATGTACTGCTAACCTCATAGCAGTGTCCGAAAGTTCATTTCCCTCTACATCAAGCTGACCGGGGACCCAACAGAAAACTCAATTTTTTTTATTGCTTGCAATGCACTAATGGAGTTAGAAACTACCACAAATGGTGACACAGGCATCATCTATCATCATTCCATCATGCAGGAGGAGCCACATGTCTATGGTGCATCCAACAAGATAAGCAGACTCTTGGATGTCATTACTGCCCAGCTCCGGCTGGGTTACAAGTATCTATGGTAGGTTAAATCACCACCACCAGATGTAGACCAAACGAAATGTAAACTTTGCCAGATGGACTATTGTCACACCTTGCGTCATTATGTATTTGAGTGCGATCAAATTAATGAAGTTAGAGACAACTCACTCAGAAATGTTCAAGAAATGGCAAAGTAATTTATCCACAGTGGTATATTACAGACCATTCTGGAGAAATACCCTGACTTTGCTAGCTGTAAATAATGCATTACCACGTACGTACGTTTATGTAAGCAGTCCTTATTTCCCTCGTATGTACTACATATGTTTTGCATATGTATCCTATCTCTTGGTTTCCACTGTACTGTCTTGTGTGCCTAAAATTACGTAAATTCACATAAAGGTGTGAAATCCTGTATATGTATGTGTGTGTGTACTCACCTAATTGTGGTTGCAGGGGTCGAGACTCAGCTCCTGGCCCCGCCTCTTCACTGATCGCTACTGGATCCTCTCTCTCTCTGCTTCCTGAGCTTTGTCATACCTCTTCTTAAAACTATGTATGGTTCCTGCCTCCACTACTTCACTTGCTAGGCTATTCCACTTGCTGACAACTCTATGACTGAAGAAATACTTCCTAACGTCCCTGTGACTCGTCTGAGTCTTCAGCTTCCAGTTGTGACCCCTTGTCCCTGTGTCCCCTCTCTTGGAACATCCTATCTCTGTCCACCTGTCTATTCCCCGCAGTATCTTGTATGTCGTTATCATGTCTCCCTGACCCTTCTGTCCTCCAGTGTCGTCAGTCCGATTTCCCTTAACCTTTCCTCGTACGACATTCCCTTGAGCTCTGGGACTAGCCTTGTTGCAAACCTTTGTACTTTCTCTAACTTCTTGACGTGCTTGACCAGGTGTGGGTTCCAGACTGGTGCTGCATACTCCAGTATGGGCCTAACATACACAGTGTACAGTGTCTTGAACGATTCCTTATTAAGGTATCGGAACGCTATTCTCAGGTTTGCCAGGCGCCCGTATGCTGCAGCGGTTATTTGGTTGATGTGTGCCTCCGGTGATGTGCTCGGTGTTATGGTCACCCAAGGTCTTTTCTCCCTGAGTGAGGTCTGTAGTCTTTGTCCACCTAGCCTATACTCTGTCTGCGGTCTTCTTTGCCCCTCCTCAATCTTCATGACTTTGCATTTGGCTGGATTGAATTCGAGAAGCCAGTTACTGGACCACATGTCCAGCCTCTCCAGGTCTCTTTGCAGTCCTGCCTCATCCTCGTCCGATTTAATTCTTCTCATCAACTTCACTCATCTGTGAACAGGGACACTTCAGAGTCTATTCCTTCCATCATGTCGTTCACATATATCAAAAATAGCACTGGTCCTAGAACTGACCCCTGTGGGACCCCGCTCGTAACAGGCGCCCACTGTGATACCTCTTCACGTACCATGACTCGTTGCTGCCTCCCTGTCAGGTATTCCCTTATCCATTGCAGTGCCCTTCCTTTTACGTGTGCCTGATCCTCCAGCTTCTGCACTAATCTCTTGTGGGGAACTGTGTCAAAGGCCTTCCTGCAGTCTAGGAAAACGCAATCTACCCACCCCTCTCTCTCGTGTCTTACTTCTGTTACCTGTGTGTGTGTGCGTTGCTGTGCATGTGTGTGTGCAAGTGTGTGTGTGGTGTGTGTGTGTGTGTGTGTGTGTGTGTGTGTGTGTGTGTGTGTGTGTGTGTGTGTGTGTGTGTGTGTGTGTGTGTGTTCAGCAGTAAATATACTAGAAGAGTCTAATAAATGCCCTCGCACTATGCTGCTTGGAAACACCGCTGCAAACTCGACTCGGGCAGATTTAGAACTATAGTGTACACTGCGACAGCATGAGAATGAGACCAGAGGTGATTAAGAAAAAGAAAGTGAGAAGCAACTGTAGGTATTTGGGTTTTCACTCATGACAGTGGGGAATAATAATATCTTTATATATTACAAGTACATGTACATGGTATACAGCTCTAGTGACATCAACGACATACTACTATATAGAAACCTGCTTGTTATGCAGAGCATTTCGGCCAAATTAGGTCAATTTTGTCCTAGGATGCCATCCACACCAGTCAACTAACGCCCAGGTACCCATTTTACTGATAGTTGAACAGACAACCGGTGTAAAGAAACATGCCCAATGTTTCTACCCTTGCTGGTAGGAAGGGATAAAGTTAGATGCTACATGAACATATAAAGGGGGCAACTGAAGAGAAGACAAGAGCACTGTAGAATGTAGACGAAGGGAAAGGGGACGGAATAAACTGGGGCGATAAACAAACAATGAACCTCTATTAACATTTGTTACTATCCTATACATGGAAGGATTGCGAAGTCACGAGAGCAAACAAAATAACGGAGGCAATGAGCATCACAGCGATCATTCGAAGATCGAATATTCGCCTCTGCAAATAGGCTCTCTACAAGTGATGGATGGGATCAAGGTTAGAGAGTTGCAAGAGGGGCCTCTGAATATATCTGGTCTCCATAATCTAGTTTTGATAAATGAGGGCTGAATGCAGTTGAAGGAGAGCCTCTAAGCATAACATAGCACTACTATTATTATTATACTCAAAACCACCAGGGTCAAATAACAGAGCCAGCGGAGGGCCAGAAACAAAAGCTGAGACTCAACCCCTGTAACCACAAACAGGTGCGTATGCACAATCAAGACATTAAGGAGACGTTTGGCCAATTTTTACTGTCACACTCCAAAATACTGAATGTGCTGTGTTGCAGCAATAAGATATTACATTCATGGGGAGTATACCTGGAAGGGGGTATTCCTCGAGTGGGTATATCTGGAGGGGGTTTCAGGGGTCAACGCCTCACCAGCCCAGTCTATGACCAGGCCTCATGGTGGGTCAGGGTCTGATGAATGAGGCTGTTACTGCTGGACACACACAAACTGACATATGAACCACGTTATTATTATAATCATAAAGAAGCGCTCAACCACAAGGGCTATACAGCATATGAACCACAGCACGGCTGGTCAGGTGCTGAGTTTAGGTGCCTGTCCAGCGCCTTCTTGAAGACAGCCAGGGGTCCCTGACACTTATTATGTTGTCTCTCAGCATACTCATGATGTCCCTGCTTTTCACTGGGGGGGGGGGGATGTTGCATTGCCTGCCAAGGCACTATACCCACAAGGGTCATACAGCACCTGGGAAGAGAGGCAATCAGGTTTGATTCAAGGGGTATCAGGTCAAATTCTTTGCATCAAGACCCACCCCTTCCTCCCACTTTCACTCGCATCAGAGAGCTATTATGGGGAATGGGAGGCAGGTTTGATCCAGGTCGGCACCCATCTGAGGCCTCATGTTTCCTACACTGGTTTAAGGAGAGGGTAAAGAGGTTTTACTTTATTATTTGCTGCATTTCAATCAGGAGGAAGCACCAAACATGTAAGGATCATATAATGCCTGGGGATCAGGAGACACTCAGGTTCGATCCAGGGAAGGGTAAAATAAGTTTCCTGAATCAAAAACCCATGACTGGCATAGTACCTCCCTTGATGGGAGGAAAAAATGGTTTGGGTTCTAAGAGTTTGAGCATTCAGCAGGCTTGTGGGCATGTTAGGAGTGAATGAATTGAAGTAATTTGCAATGTAAGTGCTGTTGGAGAATGAGCAGAGTAACTTTTATGAAGGGATTCAGGTAAACCAATTAGCCATACTTGAGCCCTGGAGGTGGAAAATTGAGAGTCTGTACTCTTAAGGATGGGTGGGGATGTTACAGTCTGATGGTAATTGGAATGTAAAACTCCTTTATCTTTCACCAGTATTAGGGCAACCCCTGCAAAGGAAGAAAAATTTGAAATTAAAAAAAATGTCCCATCAGTTACCCTGCTGATGAAAGAGCTTGCAATGCCTTATACCTAAAATTATGATGTGAGCATCAATTATGGGCTAATCAATGCATGTCTGATATGTACCACACAAAAGCTTCAGTCCTTACAAAACTGCTGCCCGAGTTTTTTTTTTAAACACACAGACCATCTCTCACTGAGGCAGAATGACCCGAAAAAGAAACAAAAGTTTTTCTTCTCACATTTAGTGGTTTAAACAGAAGGGGTTACTAGCCCCTTGCTCCCGGCGTTTTAGTCCCATCTTACAATAAGCATGGCTTACGGATGAACGATTCTTTTCCTTCATAAAAATGAAAGGAAATAAGAACTATTAAGAAGAATACATGTAGAAGAAAACTCACATGGGTGTATATACATATGCATGCATTTGTAGCTATCTATACCTGTAGGAGTCATAACTTCTGGAAAAAATAGAAGACATTCAGGTTTGATCAAAGGAAAGTATAAGCCAAATTCCTTGCATCAGAAGCCTCTCACCAGCATCAAGGAACTTCTCTTGAGGGGTGTAATGAACAATTGTCTTGCAGGGTTCATATTTAAAAAGAGCAATTTGGTACTATTAAGTGCTGTGACATACATCACCACAATTAAAAAAAAATATTGATCCTACTAGGCATAGAGTTTTGCTGAGACTGGGAGAATGGCAGTTCTGATTAATTCTTACTAACTCACACAAGCATCACTGAACCTGCAGGGTACACACTGGATACTTGGCAAAATGTTCTCAGTCTTATACACCTGCTGGATGTTCAAGCACCCTCACATAAAAAACCCCTTTTGCTCCCTCCCTCTAACCTTTCCTAGGGTGACCCCTACCCCACCTTCCCTCCACTACAGATTTTTTACACCTTCCAAGTTATTCTGTTTTACTTCATCCTCTTTAAATATCCAAACTGCCTCAACAATCCCTCTGCAGCCCTCTGGATAATGCTTTTAGTAACTCCACACCTCCTCCTAATCTTCAAACTACAAATTCTCTGCATAATATTTGCACCACACATCACCTTCAGACACATCTCCGCTGCCTCACTGCAACATTCACAACCCACATACTACCATCATACTCTCATACATTCCCCTTTTTGCCTCCACGGAAATACGTACTTTCTTTGTCCACAGATTCCTCAATGACATGCAATAAAAGAGATCCAAGGCAGACAGGAGGGAAATATGTTACCTGAGGAGCCTTGATAACTGACCACATCAAAGTGAAAAGCAGAAAAACTAGCTTAAATGCAGTGGCTGGAGGCATGCTAGGAGGGAGCCTAGCATAATTAGGAAAGCATTGACAATCCCACAGAAGATGAATAAATAGCTTAAGATAGTGACTGGTAAAACCTTGTCAAGATCGCTGTAAATAACTTAATCCACAATCTCTACATATCTCAAACAATGGCTTTTCCTATACTGAGGTTTCCTATATTTTTTTTTTTTTTTTTTCAAACAAGTCGGCCTTGGGCAAGTTTTTTTTTTTTACCAAAAAAGTATCAAAATCCCAAAAAGGAAATATTTAATAAACATTTACTTACCAAAGCCCACATTTCATCGTTTTTGCAGAGGTTCAGAATAAACTTCTGTACTTATCACTTATAAAGAACCAAGAATACCCTCCAAACTGGAATCGTAACTAAAATGTCATCATTATTGCAAAATTATGGCTTGTGCAAAAAGTTTTTTTTTTTTTTTTGATGGGAGCCCTCTCACAAGGTTAGCAGTAAAAAAGAAAAAATTTCTTGCCAAAAGCATCCTGCAGCACTCATCAGTCAGTTTCAGTATTCAAAGGTTTTCCTGATCCTTTCATGTTACTTTTTATCTTGCTTATTATAAGAACCACAGGAGTGAAGACACAAATTCTGGAAGTCAAACTTAACTGAGCATATTGACACATTGTGATGTGTGTGCCATCCACATCCGGTAAGCTGTGGCATGGGAGACCCAGACAAGGATAGCACTGCTAATACAAGTAGGAAATGCAAGCTTCTCCTCCAACACATCATTGCACAGCTACACTAGTAGGTCAGTTAGTGTAAAGGTGGGTTTCCTCCAGTCGTGTGATGCCCAGTGATTGTAATCATTGGACGTCTTTGTTGAATCTCCAGGGGATAAATAAGTCAAATAGGTATGTAGATATTTAGTATAGCATTTTCCCATATTGGAGATCCTGAAAAAAAAAAAAATGGCAGCACAGCTCGCCAACACAACTATCTGGGGTCAAGGTGGGGAAAAGGGAATAAATACAAATAATTTTTTTCTTCTATATTTCATTTAACAAAAAAAAAAGTCACTCACAATGAGCACAATCAAACAATACCTAAAATTACCTATGTACAAGAAACACCAAAAAATGTACAATAAATGATAAATATATATCAAAACAGACCACTTGAACATGCTTTGATCAAAGTTAAAACAATGGGCTACTTTAGATTACCTAGTTATGTAAATTTCATATGATTCCATATAATAAACTCAAAATATAACCTTTGTCCACTTTTCATCATGGCATATTCTTGGGCAGTTTTCCATGGGAAACATTGTCTGGACATTAATAAAGTCCACCATGATGATGTAACAATATGCTGTTTTTATGACAACCTTGTTCTATAAACTGTAGCATGATACACACATACATACACACACATATTAAATAAAATTTTGCCTAAAAATTCTATGATTTGCTCAGTTACATGATTGCACATACAATGAAGTGATTGAAATACACAACTTTGAGCATATCCTTCAGAAGTATGAAAGCTATATGTATGCTGTACAATACATATAAAGCTTCAGTGAGTTTAGTTATATAGTACTGTACAATTATTGTACATATAATTACTGAATGATTCAGTTAGGGCTAAAAGCTGCTACAATGTGGATTATTGCAAACCACATAAGAGAATTTTCCAAATTCATAAATTTTAAAAGTATTTTATGAAATGCTATAATTGCTGAGCACGGCTCGTTGTAGCCATACTAGCAATAAATAACAACTAAGTAGCAAATCAGTAGCCATACCTATCTAATATTTATATGTTATAGGCATTCACTATATCAATATTTTTAAATACCTACCCTATGTTTAAGTTGCTAAAGTTGGCACAAGTCAATAACAGCTATTAAAATTCTTGAAAATTTTTTTACATTTTTTATTCATAATTATACTGCTGTAATTTTTTCTTCAGTTTATTACTTAAAAAAATTAATTTTAATCCTTTTGCTGCATACAGCACATATCTACAAATATAATGCATTCTTTGCAAAGATCGTTAAAAAAAATAAATAAACAAACAGCTGTCCTGTTCTATGACTCCTCCCACTTTCCGGGCCATTCTCCAAGAACAAGGATGTGCTGCCACCTTTTGACCAGTGTCAAATATCCCAACATAATCAATGATAGCTAATTTATTCTCTTCAGTTGAATTATAGAAATGTCTCATATTTTGGCCACCAGGTAATGTAGGAAATGCAGACGAGGATGTATGTGATGCACCATATAAAGGCCTATTTTAGCTAAGGTAAATATTTACAGAATTATGCATTGTATACTAGCAACAGAGAAGAAAGAATTGGACACAAGGCTGACTGAAAGACATTTTTTGCATAGTTTGAGAATAAAAAATTATATCTAGTTCTGCTGTGTACTTTTATAGTGCCCCAATCCTCCAAGAACGGTGAAGGAAAGTGAAGAGGCAAGCAGACATCCTTAGCGAATAGCTGCTTCAATAAATCTGTTTTCTGAATTATACCTTATGTTGAGTATTAAACCCATTAGTTAAAGAAAATATGAAAATGTAGATAAAATATGTACAATGTACATTAAGTAATCAAAAAGGGTTGATTATGTTTGTGTGTGTTTTACCCTCGGTGAGCATAGTGGGATTAAGAAAAATAATTAAATTTTACCTAAATTATTGATTACATTTTACTGTAACTTTAATATGAATTACAATAGATTGTCAATTAACACATGATATATTAAAACTTTTTTGACATAAGGATGAAAAATTGTGGCATATTTTTTATGAGCACAGAGTAAATCTAGGAGAAAATAGTGGTACACATGAAGGCTGGTAACTGGTAATTTCATTGTAACTACTCATTTACTTGTGTGTGTATTTAGCAGTCTTTATTAGCTTACCTGGGTATATTTACACAAATCTTGAATATGTTAATGATTGATAATGAAGTGTGAAAATAATACTAACTAAACAAGAAAGTGAAGGGATGATCCTATGGCACTGCTATGATACATGTTTGTATTTGAAGTTAACAGGGCCACCACAATATCCAGTGAGAGACAGACACAGGCCCACAGGCCACTGCAACCCTTAAAACCAACAATAATAATAGGACACATGATAATTTAAAAGACTTTTTCATTACTGTGCTCATATTCATTCTTATTAAGACAGCTTGCACTCATATCATGGTGAGTATTACTCTGGGCATATTTATTTAGTAAAAAATCTTGTCTTATGGCCAATAATAAATGGTATATTTACTGGTGTTACCAGGTGATTGTGGTGCTTCCGGGTGATAATTGTGGAACTGCTTGTCCTATGTTAGTACAAATATCATACAGGGTCACCTTAACCCTCCCCACACATATCTGTATCAACAAGCAACAGCAACTAAAATGTCATGAATACAAAACATTTATTATTGTTAAGTCTTGACAAATTACAAAGCCTTAAAAAAAATGGCTTGCTATTTTTTTTGGATGAAAAGGGGTGTCAGAAACATAACCCTATTTTTTCTATATATTCTTCAGGTCATTTTTCACAATTTTTTTTTATTATATGCCATTTTCAAGAACTTAGCTAATGTGTTAATCAAGAGTTAACTGTATGATATTTTCAAAGAATGAAAAATTCATTCAAAATTTTCATTTTTTTTATGACAAAATGACATGTTCTAAGCACTAATGTTAAAACTTAATGACAAGACGTAAGGGTCAAAATTTCAGTCATGTGGTGCATGATTTATACAGCACACTAATAATTTTCAAATTATATTTCTTAAATTCGCTAATCTCAATTGAAATTTGTCCATCTAAAAACTTAATTAACTTTCAAAATAGCTTTAATCTGACCATGGCCAGCATTTTTAACATATTTGATAAAATCTTTGTAGCAAGCCGATACAGAAACATGGACACAAAAGATGCTATTACATAAATTTATAAATTACTGCACTCAAAAATACATAAACTTACAGAAATTTTACAAGCCAGCTGTACGTGGGCAATGTTTTGACTTGATGTAATGTTCTTTCTAGTTTTAACATGACCATAATTTTAAATTAAGCTTATACAAATGTACATATAATTATACCCATAAAACACGTTACTAGGTCATTTTATAAATGCCTTTCCATATGGTCTTCAAATTAAGTTAGCATAAATGATCAGTTTAAAATTAGTTTGACTTCTGATCCCTTATGAATAAAGAACCAAATGCAATTTGTACTCAAAAGTCATAGTAAAGGTAAATTAAACAAGGAAAAGTCTAACTGAATGAAGTGTTCATTACATCTGAGAATGCTACAGATACATAAGAGAAGAATGGTTATTGCAGAACAAACCAGTAAATGTACCTTAAAATACCACCTTCATTTCCGTACAACCCAAAGTCTGCTTTAGAAATACAGTAGGGCCCCGTTTTATGGCGTTTCGCCTTACGGCATTCCGCTAATACGGACATTACAACTAAAACTCTCTATACAGCTCCCTCAACCTGACTTTCTAATACGGTCACCACAGACCACCTGGTTTGTTTACGTTCTCCGTGAGCATGACTCTCCATTATGTCTGGAAACTTTCCAAAATTTCAAGTGTTTTAAAGTTATTTTATATATACTCTGATATAGGTAGGTTGGTAGACAGCAACCACCCAGGGAGGTACTACCGTCCTGCCAAGTGAGTGTAAAACGAAAGCCTGTAATTGTTTTACATGATGGTAGGATTGCTGGTGTCTTTTGTCTGTCTCATAAATATGCAAGATTACAGGCATGTCTTGCTACTTCTACTTACACTTAGGTCACACTACACATACATGTACACATTTATTTATACACACTCATCTGAGTTTTCTTTGATTTTATCTTAATAGTTCTTGGTCTTATTACTTTTCCTTTTATATCCATGGGGAAGTGGAATAAGAATCTTTCCTCCGTAAGCCATGCGTGTTGTAAAAGTTGTATGCACCTGGAGAAGAGAGAAGTGTAGAGGAGAGAGAGAGATTCTGGAAATGTTGAGTGAATGCATGGGGAGTTTTGAATCAAGTGTGAGAGTAATGGTGGTTGGGGATTTCAATGCTAAAGTGGGTAAAAATGTTATAGAGGGAGTAGTAGGTAAATTTGGGATGCCAGGGGTAAATGTAAATGGGGAGCCTTTAATTGAGCTATGTGTAGAAAGAAATTTGGTAATAAGTAATACATATTTTATGAAAAAGAGGATAAATAAATATACAAGGTATGATGTAGCACGTAATGAAAGTAGTTTGTTAGATTATGTATTGGTGGATTTAAAAAGGGTTGATGGGTAGGCTCCAGGATGTACATGTTTATAGAGGGGGCAACTGATATATCGGATCATTATTTAGTTGTAGCTACAGTTAGAGTAAGAGGTAGATGGGAAAAGAGGAAGGTGGCAACAACAAGTAAGAGGGAGGTGAAAGTGTATAAACTAACGGAGGAAGAAGTTCGGGCGACATATAAGCGACTATTGGCAGAAAGGTGGGCTAGTGCAAAGATGAGTAGTGGGGGGGGGGGGGGGGGTTGAAGAGGGTTGGAATAGTTTTAAAAATGCAGTATTAGAATGTGGGGCAGAAGTTTGTGGTTATAGGAGGGTGGGGGCAGGAGGAAAGAGGAGTGATTGGTGGAATGATGAAGTAAAGGGTGTGATAAAAGAGAAAAAGGTAGCTTATGAGAGGTTTTTACAAAGCAGAAGTGTTATAAGAAGAGCAGAGTATATGGAGAGTAAAAGAAAGGTGAAGAGAGTGGTAAGAGAGTGCAAAAGGAGAGCAGATGAAAGAGTGGGAGAGGCACTGTCAAGAAAATTTTAATGAAATAAAAAAAAAAAAATTGGAGTTTAAACAAGTTAAGAAAGCCTAGGGAAAAGTATGGATTTGTCAGTTAAAACAGAGTAGGGGAGTTAGTAGATGGGGAGAGGGAGGTATGTATTAGGTAGATGGCGAGAATATTTTGAGGAACTTTTAAATGTTGAGGAAGAAAGGGAGGCGGTAATTTCATGCACTGGCCAGGGAGGTATACCATCTTTTAGGAGTGAAGAAGAGCAGAATGTAAGTGTGGTGGAGGTACGTGAGGCATTACGTAGAATGAAAGGGGGTAAAGCAGCTGGAACTGATGGGATCATGACAGAAATGTTAAAGGCAGGGGGGAGATATAGTGTTGGAGTGGTTGGTACTTTTGTTTAATAAATTTATGAAAGAGGGGAAGGTACCTAGGGATTGGCAGAGAGCATGTATAGTCCCTTTATATAAAGGGAAAGGGGACAAAAGAGAGTGTAAAAATTATAGAGGAATAAGTTTACTGAGTATACCAGGAAAAGTATACGGAAGGGTTATAATTGAAAGAATTAGAGGCAAGACAGAATGTAGGATTGCGGATGAGCAGGGAGGCTTCAGAGTGGGTAGGGGATGTGTAGATCAAGTGTTTACATTGAAGCATATATGTGAACAGTATTTAGATAAAGGTAGGGAAGTTTTTATTGCATTTGATTTAGAAAAGGCATATGATAGAGTGGATAGAGGAGCAATGTGGCAGATGTTGCAAGTATATGGAATAGGTGGTAAGTCACTAAATGCTGTAAAGAGCTTTTATGAGGATAGTGAGGCTCAGGTTAGGGTGTGTAGATGAGAGGGAGAATACTTCCCAGTAAAAGTAGGCCTTAGACAGGGATGTGTAATGTCACCATGGTTGTTTAATATATTTATAGATGGGGTTGTAAAAGAAGTAAATGCTAGGGTGTTTGGGAGAGGGGTGGGATTAAATTATGGGGAATCAAATTCAAAATGGGAATTGACACAGTTACTTTTTGCTGATGATACTGTGCTTATGGGAGATTCTAAAGAAAAATTGCAAAGGTTAGTGGATGAGTTTGAGAATGTGTGTAAAGGTAGAAAGTTGAAAGTGAACATAGAAAAGAGTAAGGTGATGAGGGTATCAAATGATTTAGATAAAGAAAAATTGGATATCAAATTGGGGAGGAGGAGTATGGAAGAAGTGAATGTTTTCAGATACTTGGGAGTTGACGTGTCGGCGGATGGATTTATGAAGGATGAGGTTAATCATAGAATTGATGAGGGAAAAAAGGTGAGTGGTGCGTTGAGATATATGTGGAGTCAAAAAACATTATCTATGGAGGCAAAGAAGGGAATGTATGAAAGTATAGTAGTACCAACACTCTTATATGGATGTGAAGCTTGGGTGGTAAATGCAACAGCGAGGAGACGGTTGGAGGCAGTGGAGATGTCCTGTCTAAGGGCAATGTGTGGTGTAAATATTATGCAGAAAATTTGGAGTGTGGAAATTAGGAGAAGGTGTGGAGTTAATAAAAGCATTAGTTAGAGGGCAGAAGAGGGGTTGTTGAGGTGGTTTGGTCATTTAGAGAGAATGGATCAAAGTAGAATGACATGGAAAGCATATAAATCTATAGGGGAAGGAAGGAGGGGTAGGGGTCGTCCTCGAAAGGGTTGGAAAGAGGGGGTAAAGGAGGTTTTGTTGGCTAGGGGCTTGGACTTCCAGCAAGCGTGCATGAGCGTGTTAGATAGGAGTGAATGGAGGCGAATGATACTTGGGACCTGACGATCTGTTGGAGTGTGAGCAGGGTAATATTTAGTGAAGGGATTCAGGGAAACCGGTTATGTTCATATAGTCGGACTTGAGTCCTGGAAATGGGAAGTACAATGCCTGCACTTTAAAGGAGGGGTTTGGGATATTGGCAGTTTGGAGGGATATGTTGTGTATCTTTATACGTATATGCTTCTAAGCTGTTGTATTCTGAGCACCTCTGCAAAAGCAGTGATAATGTGTGAATGTGGTGAAAGTGTTGAATGATGAAAGTATTTTCTTTTTGGGGATTTTCTTTCTTTTTTGGGTCACCCTGCCTCGGTGGGAGACGGCCGACTTGTTGAAAAAAAAAAAAAAAATTATACTTATGTGTACCTGTACCTAAATAAACTTACACACTGTGCTGGCATGCAGGTACATGCCAAAATCACTAAGTGTGTTATATTAGTCTGAAGACACCATATTAATAACAATAATAATAATAATCACTCTGAGGTACATTAAATGTCGTATATTACGTTATTATAGACATTTTGATTAATCCAGCAATGATATGTTCTTCAAATTATATAATAAACACTATGTAATGTATAAACATGATAAATACACCCGCAGCATAATAAATTAACATAAATATGAGATGCTTTTACTGGGAGTAACTGTCGAAAATTACTACTTTCATATGCCTTCACTCCTAGTATTATTCCTTCTAAAAATGGTGTGTTATATGAGAATGGGAGTGTTGCTCTTTATTTATTCTATTTTACCATGGAGACAACTTGTACACAATGTAAGGTGTTTGTATTATTTACAGACATGGGAATGAACATGTATCAACCAAAACCAGATGCATCAGTCTGTTTGTTTACATACTCTGTGTTTCTGTCCTCTCTCATTTACTTGTTCTCTGTCTCTCTCCTTTATTCATTTTTATATAGTTTACTCACCTCTCACCCTACATTAAGACTACAAATGTTTTAAGGTAAGTAATGAGTGTATTGTATATGCATTTTATTGCTCTGGGGCGCTTTCACCCTTTCACTGTCGGTGCTTTAACATTACGGCTTGCAAGCCATTGTTGGTGTCGTAATATTGAGCGAAAATTCTAGTGGCTTCAAATCTTGCGGGAGAAAGCTGCTAGGCCTACATATGAGAGAAAGGATCCGAGTGGTCAGTGTGTGCAGTATAAAAAAAAAAATCCTGCAGCACGTGGTGCATAATAAAAAAAAAATCAATTTTTTTGGTTTAAAACACCAACTTTGTGGTGTATTTTCGTATGGTATTTAAGGTTGCATTCTCATTTTCTTGGTCTCATTTGATAGAATGGAAGATATGTTACAGAAATAGAGATGATTTTGAATGGTTTACAGACTAAAAGTACCTTGAAATTCAGCTCAAAGTAGCGGTGGGTCTAATACGCTTTCACAAATGTGACGATATTATTTATACCATTTTTACAATAATGCAGTAGTCTGCATAACAGTAAATTTTTGGTGTGAATAAAAATTCAAAATGGAAAGCAAGTGTAATATAAGAGGGGCATGGAGACATGACTATTGAATAGAGAAAATGTTATTTTAGTGCTAGGAATGTTTGTATTGTTAATTCTGGATCTTATTTTGAAATTGGCCTTATTTGAATTGTGTATGAAATTAGCCAAATTGCCAATTTCTGATCACTTTATTGGGGAGTTGAAATCAGTAAATGGGCAGTTTCTTGTACTGAATCGATAGAACAAATAGAGTTCTAGTGAAATAGCTAACCACTAAATACGCGAGAGCATAATTCCATAAGTTTTCGATCAAATTTTGTACCTTTGGTCTCATTACCATTGGGAAAAGATTCTCTATCAGTTCATAAGAATTTTTTTTTTTTTTAAATTCTTTGACATTGAGAGCAAGTTTGTGAGCAGGGGTCTCTACAGTAAAAGAGTTAAATGTTACAGTAGGTGGGGTGGCCAGGCAGGCTACCATACCTCCCACACCTGACTTTCTACAAATAAATACTATTCACCTCCCACACCTGATTTTCTACAAATAAATACTATTCACCTCCCACACCTGATTTTCTACAAATAAATACTAGTCACCTCTCACCCTACATTAAGACCATTAAGGCTACGAATATTTTATGTTACATAATGAGTGTACTGTATATGCATATTATTGTTTTAGGGCGCTTTCAATGTCATAGCACATTATGTGTGGATGGGTTGGCTAGGAGGACTACCATACCTACCACACCTGACTTCTTACAATAAATACTACTCACCTCTCACCCTACATTAAGACTACAAATATTTTGAGGTAAGTAATGAGTGTACTGTGTGTATTTTACTTTTTATTGTTTTTTAATGCCTAGTTATATTGCTAACTTAATATATATTAGTGTAAACTTATTATCTGGCATGTATATGCATTTATTAGTGGGAAAAAATGGCGTTCTGCTTTCCGGCGGTAGCCTGGAACCTAACCTGCCACATAAGTGGGGCCCTACTGTACATACTTTGCCTGTATTCTCTGTGAGAGATATAGTGAAGTGAATTTTAAGCTTTAAGAGCAGCATGAAATATGGTTTACTTAAAGACTATGAATCTCCATTCAGTGTGCTGCAACCTTGCTTTAATTATATAAAAGTATTAAATTTTGGACCCACTATAAATAACACCCACATGGACAATAATGTCCAGACTATATCTTTGAAGTCATGTTATACATTGCTGTATATCTGATTCAATAATATAATATCTGGATAAATGTATAAAATGTATATACAACTGTATTTAACCATTGGAAATAATGTATCAACATAAGCTTCAAACCTTAGGTCCACACCAAAAAGCATTTGATAACAATAATCCCAAGTATAAGAATTGTATAAAATAATAAATCTGCAATGGTTTGTACCATTATATTTTCATTAATATTAAAAACCCTTTTTTTGTTGTTGTAAATGCAAGATATCTTTAAGCAAAGACAAAAAGTTTAGGAGTTTTTCTTTCTGGTTTTCTACTTTGCACACACACACACACACACACACACACACACACACACACACCACACACACACACACACACACACACACACACACACACACACACAAAAAAAAAAAAAAAACTTGTGGTACCATTGTGGATTTATAAAATAAATATGGTAGAGTTGGATAATGACTAGTAGGTTACAATTAGTGGAAATGAATCTATAAAGCAGTTGCTGAAAATATCATGAGAATACATTATATAACTGAAACATCTGAGATCTTGAAAAATGGTGTCAAGCAACAGAGAGAAACATAAACTGGAAAACATAGAAAACAAAGTAATCTGGTTGACATAAAATGGGGTTCTTTAATTTTAAATACCTGAGTAGCACAAAAAGGGAGTGCTGAAAAAATGAAGCTTGATAATCAGCGCTGAAAATTAAGCAGTGCAAAAGTAGGCTCTTTGCCATTCATATACAAGAGATTGCCACTTCTCTTCTGGTACATCATGAGATGATTACTTAATTAAAGCTCAACTGAAACTTCAGTAGTGCAATTTGTTAACAGAAACTACACAACAATCTTGGGCCAAGATTAAAATTCAAACCATGACCAAAAACAATGTCCAAGA
The DNA here is from genome assembly GCF_026875155.1 of Cherax quadricarinatus. Lineage (NCBI taxonomy): Eukaryota > Metazoa > Arthropoda > Malacostraca > Decapoda > Parastacidae > Cherax > Cherax quadricarinatus. Next base: position 33,566,122 of record NC_069437.1, read on the forward strand.
AAATTATGCTTAATTTCCTGTATCCCCAAAACTTAATTTTTTTTTTTTTACCCATAGAAGTCAACAAAAACATTAAGATGCTAATGATGTCAACAACCAGAAAATAAATCAACTGAAGCAATCTTAACTGATATGACAAAGATATTGTATGTGCTACTGGGAAGTGTGTGTGTGTGTGTGTGCGTGTGTGCGTGTGTGCGTGTGTGCGTGTGCGTGTGTGTGTGTGTGTGTGTGTGTGTGTGTGTGTGTGTGTGTGTGTGTGTGTGTAAGGCATTGATAAAGAAATAGGTAAAGAAAAAAAAAAAGTTAGACAACTGGTTCTCCACTTAAGGATACAAAGAAGGAAACTGCCTATCTTAATGTAATCATTTGAGATTCACTAAGTACCAAGGAGTAAACATTAAATTCTCATTAAATTATTAGAAAACTAGAGGTAGTCATAACGTCTAGTATTCATTAACTCCCACAATTTGCTCATTTGCATAGATACATGTGTGTAAATGAGAGCATCTAGGTACTTTTAAAAGTAAAAAAATGATCAAGGTCTTTCATTATAAGATTCCAACAAGCTTTTCTGAGAGATCTGTGAACTACCCAAACATACAAAAATCTCCATTCATAATAGAACACTCATATTAGTCTCACTTGCTCCTGAAGCAATCTGATCACTAATAAATTTAAAGAGAGGATGTTATCAATAATGATGTACACCATGTTTCAGGAATTGTTACAAGAGTGGTTTTTATCTATTTAATGCTGGCATCTCTGAGGAATCAGCAAGAAGTATTTCTCCTTGGGTCATCTTTGGGATAAAAAATGAATACATTCAGAATGTGAGGCTTTGAGCAATAAATTTCATTGTAGTTTCCTGCTACTAAATTACTAACTAAAACTTTGGTCAGACTGACAAAGGTAGAATGAATGCGAGGACATATTAGACCTAACTCATATACACATATAACTGAAATAAAGAAGACTACAATACCAGTACCCAAGTTACATCAATCAGTAGCTTCCAACTCCATGTACCTTCCCTCTAAAATGAGAGAAGAGTTGGCAACCACCTCATTCACACTGATGTGAAACTACATGTGATTCCACATGTAAATGTCTTTAGAGTTTAAAATTAAGTTCACTAGTTATATCAATGTAAATGTTTGAAGAAAATCCTTCACCAGTTGCTGGAATATGGCATTTACAGTAAGAGCAGACATGTTACATTAAAAAATAAGTATACAAAAATTATATCTCCAGATTCTAAATACACATATAAGCCAAATGCAATCCAACCAAGGTAAATAAACAATATGCTAAATACAGTGGACCCCCGCTTAACGATCACCTCCCAATGCGACCAATTATGTAAGTGTATTTATGTAAGTGCGTTTGTACATGTATATTTGGGGGTCTGAAATGGACTAATCTACTTCACAATATTCCTTATGGAAACAAATTCGGTCAGTACTGGCACCTGAACATACTTCTGTAATGAAAAAATATCGTTAACCGGGGGTCCACTGTACTCCACTTACAGGAGTGTTCAGATATACAAGTAACACTTGTTTATCTGGCAGGTATTACAAACAGAAAAAAATGTGTATACAGAAAAGTTCATGTACAGGTTTATGGGTGTCTGTGTATTGAAGTAAAATTAATTATATTTGCCTACAAATTTGAATGTTTGGTAAGCTCTGTTGCTTGGTACTGCCTTTTAACTAGATGGTGAAACATCTACAAATAAAGATACCTAGATGTTACACATGTTTAATGCTTCATCTTGTCAGTATTGTATACCAGTCATATACAATATCAAATAGCTTCCATCATATCTACTGTACTTCCTGAACCCTTGTATAAGTCCACTACTGTACCAGTGTTCAGTTTATTCCACTTCTTTACCAGTACAGTATACAGTGGTACCCTGAGTTTTGAACTGCTCCCAACTCGAACAATTATGTAAGTGTATTATTGTAAGTGCTTTTGTAAGTGTATTTTGGGGGATCTGAAACAGACTAATCTAATTTACATTATTCCTCATGGAACAAATTCATTTGCTAACGGCACTCAAACAACCTTCTGGAACGAAGAAAGTTTGAAACTCGGGGTACCACTGTATTTAATTTCTGTTTTGTTTGGGAAAGAGAAGGGGTATCTTTTTGGCTCATTTCAGCATGTAATTTCCATCCATGCTTTCCTTTCTTTATCCATCTCTGATTAGCCATTCATGAGAAATTCTAATGAAATATTTTGTAGTTCAAATAAATGCTGTCACCTCAACTGTCCTTCCTGTATAATTTCTGTGACTAGGGCAGTAAAAGGATATACAGTGGTCCCCCGCTTTTTGTAGTTCTCGGCAATTGTAAATTTCGCCAATCATAGGGGTATTTTCGTATAAACATGGACTCGCTTTTCATAGGTTGACTCGCGAGTCGTAGTTCGTCCGGGACGCGTACCCACGGCGTGAGCCGGGGCGGCAGCCAGTCTGTCATTGTTTACCAGTGAGCGAAGGTCCCCTCACGTGCTCCAGCAAAATATTTCATAATATTCCATTTTAGTGCTTGCAAGTACTAAATAAGCTACCATGGCTCCAAAGAAAGCTCCTAGTGCCAAGCCTGTGGTAAAGAAGGTGAGAAATACGATTGAATTTAAGAAAACCATCATTGAACAATATGAAAGTGGTACAAGTGTGGCCAAACTGTCCAGGATGTATAAGAAACCCTACACAACCTTATGTTCCATAGTGGCCAAGAAAAAGGAAATAAAGGATGCGGTTGTTGCAAAGGGAGTAACTATGCTAACAAAAATGAGATCACCAGTACTGGAAGAGGTTGAGAAGCTATTATTGGTGTGGATAAATGAGAAACAATTAGAAGGAGATACTCTTATGACTTCGATTATTTGTGAAAAGGCTAGGCAGTTGGATGAAGATTTGATAAAGAAATTGCCTGCAAATAGTGGTGATGCGAGTGTATTTAAGGCCAGCAAAGGCTGGTTTGAGAGATTTAAGAACCGTACTGGCATACACAGTGTGGTAAGGCATGGTGAGGCTGCCAGTTCAGACCACAAGGCGGCTGAAAAATATGTGCATGAATTCCAGGAGTATATAGAGGCTGAAGGGCTGAACCTGAACAAGTGTTCAATTGTGATGAAACAGGCCTCTTTTGGAAGAAAATGCCAAAGAGGACCTTCATTACACAAGAGGAAAAGGCAATGCCAGGACACAAGCCTATGAAAGACAGGCTGACGCTAATGTTCTGTGCTAATGCTACTGGGGATTTCAAAGTGAAGCCATTACTAGTGTACCATTCTGAAAATCCCAGAGTGTTCAGGAAAAACAATGTTATGAAGAGTAAATTGTGTGTGTTTTGGAAATCTAATAGTAAGGCATGGGTCACGAGGGAAATTTTCGTTGAGTGGTTCAATTAAGTGTTTGGCCCTAGTGTGAAGGAGTATCTCCTGGAAAAGAAATTGGATCTCAAGTGCCTGCTAATAATGGACAATGCACCTGCTCATCCTCCAAACTTGGATGACCTAATTTTCGAGGAGTTTGGGTTCATCACAGTAAAGTTCTTGCCCCCGAATACCACTCCTCTCCTCCAACCCATGGACCAGCAGGTTATTGCAAACTTTAAAAAACTCTACACAAAAGCAATGTTTCACAGGTGCTTGACTGTGACCACAGACACTCACTTGACCCTAAGGGAATTTTGGAGAGAACACTTCAGCATCCTCCATTGCAAAACCCTTATAGGTATGGCTTGGGAGGGAAATGACTACCAGGACTTTGAACTCTGCCTGGAGAAAATTGTGGCCAGATTGTGTCGACAAGAGGGATTTTGAAGGATTTGGGACTGACCCTAATGAGCCTATGCCTGTTGTAAAATCAATTGTGGCACTGGGGAGTTCCATGGGGTTGGATGTGAGTTTGGAGGATGTGGAAGACCACAATGAAGAGCTCACCACTGAGGAGCTGCAAGAGCTTCAGCAGGAAGAGCAACACATCGAAGCTCAGAATCTTGCTGCAGAGGAGGAGGAAGAGAGATGGAAGAAGGTGCCTTTTTCAGAAATTAAAGAGATTTTTACTATGTGGGGTAAGATGGAAAGCTTTATGGAGAAACATCACCCTAACAAGGTTGTTGCAAGCCAGGTTGGCAACATGTACAGTGACAAAGTCTTGGGCCATTTTAGGGAAGTGTTAAAGAGACGCCAGAAACAGGGCTCTCTCCACAGTTATTTTGTGAGACAGGACTCCAGTGACTCTCAAGGTGGTCCTGGTGGCATTAAGAAACAGAGAAGAGAAGCAAACCCCAGAAAAGCAAATGGTACCTGAGGTGTTGATGGAAGGGGATTCCCCTTCCAAACTATAAACAATCCACTCTCTCTCCTCCTCCAGTCTCCCATACACTAAGAAGAATCTCCAATAAAGGTAATTGTTATGCTGTTAATGTTTCATTCATCATTTCCCATTGTATTGTTTATGTACTACATGTATATTTCATGTAAAATTTTTTTTTGTTTTAATACTTCTGGGTGTCAGGAACGGATTAATTGTATTTACATTATTTCTTATGGGGAAAATTGATTCGTAAATCATAAATTTCGTTTATAGTAACGGTTCCAGGAACGGATTAATTACAAAAAACGAGGGACCACTGTATTTAATATATAGCTTTCCATATATTATATCCACTTTCCTCTAATGGCACTTTTTAGTGTTATGAAAGCATCACCACTTGTTAGTGAGACAATGTTCATCATTTTCCATTGGCTGACAGTTTGCTGCAGGTAGCAAGAAACTGGGTGATCAGATGAAGTAGGAAAAAACTCAAAACTTGTCACGAGTATAATCCACAACTGACAGCACAGTTTTTCAAAACCCAGAATGTCATCTTATCTTTACTATTCAAATATATTTCATTTAAGACATTTTCTCATGTAAATATTTTACCATGTAGAACTTTCAAATTTAGAATCTCTTGAATTTTTTACTCAGATTCGGCATTCACCGAGTCCCAGAATACATTACTTAAATACTACATGCATGTCTTTGCTTTATATTTAGTGGCCAGTAACCAAATGATTAAAGTACATGTATATGGATACAAAATGAATTTTTTTTTTTTTTAAGAAAATGACCTTAATAACAGACAACAAAGGCTTTTTATCATTCTAATTATTTTTATGATAATCCATATTTGCTAAAAATTTAAATATGTATTCTTTCATTGCAACGTGATCTTATCTGTGTGCCAATGATATAACTGCTTTAAAAGCAAGCAAAAAAAATGTTTCCATGAAAGCAATGTGACATTTGAAAAGAAATAAGCTAAGGAAGAGTGTTGATAATGGATGTGGCATTAAACCACTATATGGTATTATTACAAAGATTGAGGAACAACTTAAAGCATCATATTTCTTTTAAAATATTATCTTTTCCAATATAAAATGGAACTCTGTGAACATTGGCAAGAATGACCCCTTGGAATTCTTATCAGTTTCATTTTTTGGGTTGATAGCCAACAAATTAAACCATGACATTAGTTGTAAAATGCTATTGTTAGACAACTTGTAAAACCAAACGTTTTATCACATCCATTATCAAAATTGTCCAATATGTTTTATATAAAACAGTATTGTCTGCCCTTTGTTGCTGATGTATCTTCATTTATAAAGCTATTGAAAAAGGGCAGTTTTCAAATACTTCCTTTTCACTTTTCAACTGTCTACCTTAGGTACAGGCAGGTGTTAAAGTAAAAGAACTAAGAAAGTATGCTGATAATGAAGGAAAGAAACTCAAGTATGAAGGCATTCTACAATGCAGTACACAAATAACCCGCACATAGATGAGAGGAGCTTACGATGACGTTTCGGTCCGACTTGGACCATTTACATTTTACAAAGTCACACTAATGAAAAGGAGAGCAGGAAGGTTATATATAGGCTGCTGCTGGTGGTGGTGGCAGCGGCGGGGCAGCAGCAGCAGCAGTAGTAGTGGAGGTGGAAGGAAGTAATAGTGGGGAGGTAGTATGTCCCCACTACTACTTCCTTCCACCTCCACTACTACTACTACTTCCTTCCACCTCCACTACTACTACTTCCTTCCACCTCTTCTACTACTACCACCTCCTGCCTATATATACCCTTCCTGCTCTCCTTTTTGTTAGTGTGACTTTGTAAATGGTCCAAGTCGGACCGAAACGTCATCATAAGCTCCTCTCTTCTATGTGCGGGTTATCTGTGTATCGTTCCAGTCACGGTATTGTGCCTTTATTTTGTTACCTACAATGCAGTATTGTTAGGGCATGATATTAGTGGCAAGTACATATGTGATTATATGTATGTAGTAAATGTTTTCTTCTTTTGGTTACTTTGCCTTGGCAAGAGAGAATTGATGAGTTAATAAATAAATAAATAAAGAAATAAAATAAAATAAATAAAATAAAATAAATAAATGTATGTATGTATGTATGTATGTATGTATGTATATATGTATACATGCATGCATGCATGTACATATGTCACATTCATCAACATTTGCTGTCTAGCGTGAGGTCTGATAACATCACAATTCAGAGTACCTTCTGAGTGCAACATTCCCACTCCTCTTTCAGCACAGGCACTGACCTTCACACCCTCCAGGACTCAAGTCTGGCAAACCAGTTTTCATGGCTCCCTTCATAAATGTTACCTTGCTCACACTCCAACATCACATCCCTTAGTAAAACCACTGATCTCCATTTCCCCAAATCTAACATGTTCACACACCCTCTGTCATCCAATCCTTCTCCATCCTATTTACATGCCCAAACCATCTCAATAACTTTTGGTTGGTGACCCCCACATCTGCTTTTAACTCCTATACCCTGAATTCTCTACACGATATTCACATCACCCATCAATGGGTGTCTTAGGAAATGATTTTGATTAAAAATTCACAAAAACATTTTGTTTCTCCCTGAAAAAGCAAACAACTACATCCTTTAGAGCAATTACATAATTTGGCAACATCTGAGAATAGAATTTTCTTCAAAAGATCTTTGAATTATAAACAGTATGCTTATGATCAACTGATCATACAGATTCCATTTAGCAGCACACTTCTTTTTCCTTGCTTTCTTGCTTTTGTGCCAACTACATGAAACACAATCTTGAAAGACACGTTTAATTAAGCTACATGCAATCTGGAAGAAATAATATAATTACTCAGAAGAATGACTGCATTAATGCAAAAATGCACAAAATGATGAAAGTTGTCAAAGCATCTGCAGATTATAAATTTCTTTCACTATACAGCAGAACAGAACTTGAAGCTTGAAAGTTATCTGAAAAACTAGGCTGAACAAGACAATTAAAGAACAGTAAAGATATAACTGGCTGAATACTGCTCCATTGCAATCTGTTTTACCCATATTTAATGTTTATGATTTAATCCTCTTGATTTTTCAGTCTGCAAACACATCTGGTGTAACTTAATTTTGGATTGGAGAGGTCCATCCTGGCTCTCTAATCTGCTGTGTTTGGTTTTCAGCATGTATCATGGCCAACTCTTTATATGTAAGCACATCTATTCTCACATATTTCTCAGACACTTGCTAAAAGTAATTGACGGCAATGACTCATAGCAACAAATGTTCAGAATACATAAAAGCGGATAAAGGACCATTTTCTTTCTAGTTATAAAAGAAAAACCTTCATGAAGTTGTTCAAGGAAACCAGTTAGCCGGACCTGAGTCCTGGAGGTGGAAAGTACAGTGCCTGCACTCTGAAGGAGGGGTGGGGGGGTGTTGTGGTTTAAAGGAATATCTGAGCTGTAATGTCAATGCCCTTCTGGCAAGACAGTGACTGAATGACAGTGAAAGTGTTTTCTCCTTTGTCAGGCCACTCACAGCCAGATTGTCAAGAAAGAGAAAAAAAAAAGTTTTACATGTATGGGAAACAGGAAGATACCTGTCTTACCAAGACCTAGGTAATGTCATCACCTAGTGCATCAGATATAGGTGCCATGCATATATTACTACCTGCATCACAGAACACAGTATTTATTTTTGTGACAAATAATTGGAGAAGCTAGCTACACACTGCTGAAACAGCTATTTCTTTGTGCCAGAAGAGAAATAAAATGGGACAGGAGACTAATGTGTATGAGACAGTGAAATATCTGTATTACTGTATTAGTTTTCAGTCCCTCAAACCTTTTTCCTCTTGTCACAATGTTCACTATTTTATTTTGCTGGAATATACAGTACTTTCTCTCGCATATCATGTGGGTTGCTTTCCTGAAATTGGAGCTAAATGAAATCTGATTCGTCAAAAATAATAGTTTCATGTTTTACAATGTAGTTATAATACTGCTTGTTGGTCTGGAAATATGTGCAGAAGGTTTGTGTGGGTGGTTAAACATTTACAGACAGTGATATGTAGTATCAGCTACCACCACCACCACCACCACCACCAACACAATTACGTGCTCTAAACATAAGTAAAAACAAAATACATTTCCTTAACAAATTGTACCAATGATTGCTGTTGGTGTATGTAGAAGGTTTATGTAACCCTGTACAATACCTGCATAAATGTATGACAAGCAGTATCATCTACTACCACAAACATTACCACCACCTAAATCACCCTGTTAACATCAACAAAAATAAGTTAAATTTCCTTACAAACTGTACCAAACATATAGAAACTGAAATGACAATGGTTACTGGTGCAGTACTGAGCCATGAAGAGTGCTGCTAGGGGTGACAGGTGAACAGAGCTGGTAGGTAGTTGTGGTGATAGCAGTTACAGTACATAATATTGGCCATAGGTAATGGTGGAAGATAGTTAGTGGTGATACAGGGTGTTAGATGACTATAGTGTTGGTTGGCAGAGACAGATGGTGTCTTAAGGTCAGTAAGCAACATCATCTACAATGTAAGTTATTAAAACTTATTACTGTTGATAAAATAAGACTATGACTTTTTATCTTGGTAGAGGATGGGGAGAAAGCTTTTTGGGAGGTGACAAGAACCTAACCTTAATTTTTCCACATAAAATTCACATTACATAGTGCAAAATTATATAAAGTGTCAATTTCAGGAATGTAGAACATGCGTTATGTGAGAATTTACTGTACCAATAACTGAACACAGTGATGTGCGAGCTGCAACATTCTACTGTACATAATGGAAACATGGCTACATACCACAGGTGTTCAATGTAGATAGATGGTAGAAAGGACCATCAGAAATAACAGAAGTGAAGAATGGATCAGAGGAGGGAATGTGGGGATGTACAGAACTTATTGTCCAGGGGCTTGGAAAAAGGATCAACAAGAAAAGGCATGAACTAGAGAGAGGAGGACATAAGAAAATGGAAGAGAATCAGAAAGGAACAGTAAGTGAAGACAAAAAGGCAAACAAATGGATGTGAATGGAGATACAAAGGGAGGGATGAAAGAATTAAAGACCAGTTTACAATGGGTATCAAGAAAAGGAAAGGAAATGACAAAGGGAAAGAAAAAGAAGTTCTGCTGATATAATAAAGTTGGATGATTAAGAGAAAATAATAGGGAAGCAGTACAAGATAAGACAGAAATATGGATGGCAAGACAGAGGCAAGAAAAAAAAAAAAAATGTTGATAACTTTCATAATGGCAAACAGCAACAAGGCCAATAATAAAAAAAAAAGATTTTTAAGTGAGCCCAAAGGCAAATAAAGTAAATTTGGAGAAGATATTGAGGTTCATGTAAAACAAAGAATGCCTACTGAGAAGAGTAACCTATTAGGCAAGGTGCTAAATAGAAATAGAGAACTACAGTAGAGGACCAGACATGGAATGCAACCTGAGAGAAGGGATGCTGCAGACAGAGAAGAAAGATTTGTGTGCGAGGGGCTTGGACTTCCAGCAGGCATGCGTGAGCGTGTTTGATAGGAGTGAATGGAGACGAATGGTTTTTAATACTTGACGTGCTGTTGGAGTGTGAGCAAAGTAACATTTATGAAGGGGTTCAGGGAAACCGGCAGGCCGGACTTGAGTCCTGGAGATGGGAAGTACAGTGCCTGCACTCTGAAGGAGGGGTGTTAATGTTGCAGTTTAAAAACTGTAGTGTAAAGCACCCTTCTGGCAAGACAGTGATGGAGTGAATGATGGTGAAAGTTTTCTTTTTCGGGCCACCCTGCCTTGGTGGGAATCGGCCAGTGAGATAATAAAAAAAAAAAAAAAATAAATAATACTGGCTGTCTCCCACTGAGGCAGGGTGAAAAAAAAAAATTCTACCATCTTGCAGGAGGCACACTGATATTACAGCTCAGATGTCCCTCCAAACTGCAATATTCCCATCCCCCCCCCCCTACAGAGTGCAGGCACTTTGCTTCCTACCTCTAGCTAACCACTTTCCCTGAATACCTTCATAAATGTTAGCTTGCTCACATTCTGAAAGTATGTCACGTCATACAATCCACCTGCCTCCACTCACTCCTATGCTCATACAAGCTTGTTGGATGTCATATCAGCATATAACTTCCATAGCACATATTAAACTAGGTAATCTTAAGAGCTACTTGCAAAAGCTTAACAAAAATATATTTAGGACAAGCACAGCTTAGGCCTAAAGCAGTCAAATGTGGTACCAACAGATAATCAAGTATAAAAATTAAGAGAGAGTATCCAATGGTTCACCAAAGTGGGGATGGAATATTTGGTAACTCTGGTTTTATGGGATAACCTACAGAACACTATGGAACTTTGACCAGTGGAAACATGATCATGACACAAAATCCATATCAATACCGCAAATAAAGTGGCTAAGGACAGGTTGTCTGGAGATAAGAGGAGAGGAGCTGGAGTTATAGCAATCTAAAGGACTATGATAAATCCAGGAACATTAGGAAATACATTTTCAGCCTTATGGCAGTTAGAACCCATTAAGATACTATCTTCACCTGAGAACTAATTCCCAGGCCACTTTGACTAGAGCAACATCAAAATCATTCATTATGTTGTAGTAAATACAGCAAAACTAGGTAAAAGTGGTGGAGGAGGACAATGACATACGTATTTGAAGAATGTATATGATTTCTGGCCTTCGAGCAGTCAGAAATCTAATAATGCTACTCAGACTGTAGTATACAAAAAAAAAAGAAAAAAAAAAATGGGGGTCAAGAAGCTATAATTATACTAGTAAGTTACCAGACTGCTCAGTACTATTCTTGCTTACATTTATTAAATACGACTTCTCACGAACTAAAAACACGTAGCAGCTGACTTATATGGAAAGTGTTAATTATAACAGTAACGATATTTGGTACGTATCTACAAAGCGATGTGTTATAATGAAGAGCACAGAGTATAGGAGAATAAAAAGGAAAGGTGAAAGAGAGTGCGTGAGAGAGTGCAAAAGGAGAGGCAGATGAAAGAGTGGGAGAGGCACTGTCAAGAAAATTTTAATGAAAATAAGAAAAAATTTTGGAATGGGAGTGAGGTTAAAACAAGATAAGAAAGCCTAGGGACCCCCAGTATGGATTTGCAGTCAGTTAAAAAACCGAGTAGGGGGTTATTGTGGAGAGGAGGGAGGTATTAGGTAGAGGCGAGAATATTTTTGAGGAACTTTTAAATGTTAAGGAGAAAGGGAGGCGGTAATTTCATGCACTGGCCAGGGGAGGTATACCATCTTTTAGGAGTTGAAGAAGAGCAGAATGTAAGTGTGGTGATGGTACGTGAGGCATTTACGTAGAATGAAAAGGGGTGTAAAGCAGCTGGGAACTGATGGGATCATGACAGAAATGTTAAAAGCAGGGGGGGATATAGTGTTTGGAGTGGTTGGTACTTTTGTTTAAATAAATGTATTGAAAGAGGGGAAGGTACCTAAGGGATTGGCAGAGAGCATGTATAAGTCCTACTTATATAAAGGGAAAGGGGACAAAGAGATTGTAAAAATTCTAGGGAATAAGTTTACTGAGTATACCAGGGAAAAGTATACGGTAGGGTTATAAGTTGAAAGAATTAGAGGTAAGACAGAATGTAGGATTGCGGATGAGCAGGGAGGCTTCAAGTGGGTACGGGGATGTGTAGATCAGTGTTTACATTGAAGCATATATTGTGAACAGTATTTAGGTATAAAGGGTAGGGAAGTTTTTATTGAATTATGGATTTAGAAAAGCATATGATAGAGTGGATAGAGGTGCAATGTGGCAGTGTTGCAAGTATATGGAATAGGTGGTAAGTTACTAAATGCTGTAAAGAGTTTTTATGAGGATAGTGAGGTCAGGTTAGGGTGTGTTGAAGAGAGGGAGAATACTTCCAGTAAAAGTAGGTCTTAGCAGGGATGTGTAATGTCACCTTTGGTTGTTTAATATTTATAGATGGGGTTGTAAAAAGTAAATGCTAGGGTGTTCGGGAGAGGGGTGGGATTAAATTATGGGGAATCAAATTCAAAATGGGAATTGACACGTTACTTTTTGCTGATGATACTGTGCTTAGGGGAGATTCTAAAGAAAAATTGAAAAAGGTTAGTGGATGAGTTGAGAATGTGTGTAAAGGTAGAAAGTTGAAAGTGAACATAGAAAGAGTAAGGTGATGAGGGTATCAAATGATTTAGATAAAGAAAAATTGGTTTATCAAATTGGGGAGGAGGAGTATGGAAAAGTGAATGTTTTCAGATACTTGGGACGTTGACGTGTCGCGGATGGATTTATAAAGGATAGGTTAATCATAGAATTGATGAGGGAAAAAAGGTGAGTGTTGCTTTGAGGTATATGTGGAGTCAAAAAACGTTATCTAATGGAGGCAAAGAAGGGAATGTATGAATTATAGTAGTACCAAAAAATCTTATATGGATGTGAAGCTTGGGTGGTAAATGCAGCAGCGAGGAGACGGTTGGAGGCAGTGGAGATGTCCTGTCTAAGGGCAATGTGTGGTGTAAATATTATGCAGAAAATTCGGATTGTGGAAATTAGGAGAAGGTGTGGAAATTAATAAAAGCATTAGTCAAAGGGGAGAAGAGGGGTTGTTGAGGTGGTATTTGGTCATTTAGAGAGGAATGGATCAAAGTAGAATGACATGGAAAGCATATAAATCTATAGGGGAAGGAAGGAGGGGTAGGGGGGCGTCCCCGAAAGGGTTTTGGGAAAAAGGGGGTAAAGGAGGTTTTGTGGGCTAGGGGCTTGGACTTCCAGCAAGCGTGCATGAGCGTGTTAGATAGGAGTGAATGGGGGGCGAATGATACTTGGGACCTGACGATCTGTTGGAGGGGTGAGCAGGGTAATATTTAGTGAAGGGATTCAGGGAAACCGGTTATTTTCATATATTCGGACTTGATTCCTGGAAATGGGAAGTACAATGCCTGCACTTTAAAGAGGGTTTGGGATATTGGCAGTTTGGAGGGATATGTTGTGTATCTTTATACGTATATGCTTCTGAACTGTTGTATTCTGAGCACCTCTGCAAAAGCAGTGATAATGTGTGAGTGTGGTGAAAGTGTTGAATGATGATGAAGTATTTTCTTTTTGGGGATTTTCTTTCTTTTTTGGGTCACCCTGCCTCGGTGGGAGATGGCCGACTTGTTGAAAAAAAAAAAAAAAATCTCTTAAATGACTTTTGTACTATAATGGTATGTAAATTTAGGGTTATTGTTCTTCCAAATAATAGGATTTTCCCAAAGTTCAATATTTTCCTTTGATCATTGCTTATTACGTTCTGAAGTCTTGGACTCAACATTAAACACCTGGAAAGGCATGCCTGTACACAATGACAAGGACGGATTAAAAAGATGATGCCACCAACAGTAGTTAAAATTATGATCTGTAAAAAGCATGAAACAGTATAAGGCATTTTACATACAGTCAGATATCTCACGTATGTACCTACATGGCACAGTTTTAACAGAATACATTTCAGATTTTCTCCACAGGGAAGTGGAACAAAATTCTTCCTCTATAAGCCATGCGTGTCCTAAGAGGAGACTAAAACGAAGGGTGTAAGGGGCTAGTAACCCTTTCTCCTGTATACACAACTAAATTTAAAAACAAATGTTCATTTTTCTTTTTAGGTCACCTGCCCTGGTGGGATATGGCTGGTTTGTTGAAAAACAACTATTCATATTTGTATTCAAAAAATATTAGTACACAATTTTGCTTGGGTTGACATACAGTAGTTCAGGCATGAAAACTTTTCTCTTCAGAGATTTATATGGCTTGTGGAAAGCTGTTTGGTTTAATATAGTGTATGCTGTAGTTGCCCCTCTTAACCTCAACAGACAATTGACACAGATGATTCTCAGCTATCTACTTCTCAGTAGTTCCATAACTATCTCCAAGCATTTTTTTTTATCAACAACAAGAGAACAAGTAATGTAAGGTGGGACAAAATTCTTTATCTCTATTATAAACAAGAAAATTTTAGAATGAAATGTGTAATGCCATTAGCTGAAAAAATGTAAGAGTTGCATCAGTTAATACAATAGACCACAGAGTGGTCTACTGTGCAATGAGCTAGATGACCATCTTCAAACACCTCTTCATCAACAGGCAAGAGAAACAAAGAATTTAAGGTAGAGTAAAAATCTTCCTCATTCATTTTTAAGCATATTTTATACTAATACTCCATGAGGAAGTGAAGAATCCTTCCTCACTGTGCTGTGAGTGTCTTAAGAGATGACTAAAATACTGAGAGCAAGGGGTTTAGTAACCCTTTTTCCTGTATAAACTGCTAAATGTAAAAAGAAAAATTTTCATTTTTATATTTAGGTCACCCTACCTCGGTGGGAGACAGCCAGTACATCAAAAAAAAAAAATATATATATATATAACTGTCATTGGCAATGTATTAACTGTCTGTATTTTCTCTGGAAAGAGTACTATGCCCATTTTCCCATTTTCTTTGGAAGAAGCAGATGATATACTGTACTGAACACCAGTTTTTTACTGTGACTTACAGCTTTATTATTTTTGACAAATTAAAAAAAAATTTTTTTGAGGTGTCATGAATGACCCAAATTGTCCCTTGTATTATTCACATTACAAAACACGAAATTATGTAAAACACCGATTTCAGGAAAATAACCCCTCGCATTATGTAAGGCTCTACTGTAATAAATGAACAACTAAAAGTAATAAACAATCTTGCATTTGTCTGTCACTGATATTCATAGTTTGAATACACATACACAGTTTCATAATTGCTTTACTACTGGTAATAACTTTAGAAACTTGTTTTGAATAGTTGCTCTCGAGTGACCCTTCCACTGGTTTTCAAAAGATAGCTACTGAAATGATAAACCACAAGTATCAGGGAGTATTATTTTTAACTACTAGTTACTGTATTAAAAAAGAAAAAGTGCTTTCTCGCCTCCTAACCCCAGCTTGCATCTGATGAAATATCAAATTGTGGAGTCCATTACAATATTCCATAAAACAGCAAGCATTGGATATTATTTTTGGGATTGTGCTTGGATATGGATTCCTGTTTGCTATTCATCTTGAGCTGGCCAGCAGCTCAACAGTGTAAAAGAATCACTGGATCTCTCATGTCATGGCAATTGTAAACATTTATGGCCAAAAATGTCTGCTAAAACTACCATATCTCTTTAACTAGTGGTGGCAAATTAAACAGCAAAAATGTAAACTATAATGACTTATACAATGTGAAATGTTTCAAATATTAAATTATGAAATATAATATTAACTTACATAATTATTTACATATAGTACAATAGAGATCTCTCTAAAATAGGAATTAACTGCTGTTCTATGAACATGTCATAGATTATACATCAATGAATGGCTGGAAGCTTAGCATTCAGCAGCATATGTAACTCAAATTCTGAGAAAACACTGATTACTAACACTTGATATACAAGTTAACATAAAAAAGTAAGTACTGTATCTGGCTCTTGGATTAGTCACTGTGATGTAAGAATACAACTCTAGAGACAAAAATGTAAATGGTTTATATGGCCTTTGATATACAAGGCAACAACTAGTTGAAGAAGTTTTAAAAAAATATAGAAGTGGATTATGTAGTAGAACAAAATCTGGAGATATGATTAACCACACAACTTTTTCCTTGTCATTTTAATATTTTATATTTCTTTAAGAGGTTAATGCTATTTTAAGTTTAAATAGTAAACTTCAACATGATTGAGAGTGAAAATTCCTTCTCTATTCCCTGACCTTGGTCATTTTAATGACTTAATACTGTGAGAGGAGGCTTTGCTCTTGCCATGATAGGTCTAAAATGATCTGAAAGTAAAAATAAATACTCACAATTTGTAACAACTTTTTCTTGCTCAAAAATATGTTACACTGCCATTCTCTAAATATGAAGGAAAGGCTTGCCTTGCAAACAAACTACATTATATTCACCCAACCTTGATCACTATAATTCATAACAACAGTTATGTATATGACCCAATAAAATAATAAATTTATATGATTTGTATTAGGTGACGACTTACTTGGAGATGAAATATTTAACTTTGCAAGTAACATATTCCAGAACACGAAAACTTAGGCAGATAAACCATTCAAGCACAACAAGTAGACTCCATAACAGTTAAGGGTGAGAAGGATGAAGGCAACTTGTCAGTGGAATCCACGAGTTTGAGCTCCATAATCTGTGCCAGCTAGACCTCGGCCAATCAGCGCCAAGTCTGTCACTGCTTCAAGGATTTTACGCTTGCTTCCACGATTCCTGGAAGAAATGTATCTAATCACATATGTAATTTTCAGCAATTACTTTTCAGTAAACAATTTAGTGACCATGACCATTAAATATTTTTTTATATATTAATGTTATTTAAACTACTGTTTAAACAGGCATCTTATCAACTGAATTAGAGTAATCTTCAGAACATTTGCACCATCAAAAAGATAAACAAATTATTAAATGGATACTAAAACTTTTTTTAGCAACAATATACATAAAAAATATTTGCCAAAAACAAAATTTGACCCCAAAAAATTTTTTTAAAAAATTTTATGACAATAAAAAACACCACTGCAAAATAACTTATTTTTCCCTTCCCAGTGAAATTTAAATTTTTTCTTTTAACACATCGGTTGTTTCCCCCCAAGGCAGGGTCCCCCAAAAAAAAGAAAAAAAAACACTTTCATCATCATTCACTTAAACCACGTCTTCCCCGGGGAGGTGCACCTATACGGTAAATTAAAAAAACGGGAAAACATATAAAAACACCCCCCCTTCAGAGTGCAGGTTTTGAAAAACTTCTGCCTCCGGGGAAACCCCAGGCCCAGTTTGTCTTTTTCCCGGGAATCCCTTATAAACTTTTATTTTCCCTAAAACTTAAAACAGCACTTTAAAGATCAAAAAACCCACTTGTCCCCAACTCACCCCTATCTAACACGCTCATGAGGTTTGCCCTTGCACAAAAAATCCCCTTTTACTCCCTCTCCCCAATTTTTTCCTTTTTAAAGGTTTTTGCCCCCTACTCGCCTTCTTTCCACTAAGTTTTTATACCCCCTTCAAACCTTTTCTTTTTCGTTAACCCTTTTCAAAAATATCTGAAACACCTCAAAAAACCCCCTTCAGCTCGCTAAGAAAATAGTTTTAGAAACCCCTTGCACCCCCTTTTCCTTTAATTTTAAACTACAGATTTTTCTCCCATTAATTCACCCCCGCTTTTACCCCAGACACAAACCCCCCCACTGCCTCCAGCAGGCTTTTGGTATAACTATCCCTCTGTACTTTCCCCCTTTTTGCTTCCATGGATAGTGTTCTTTTTTCCCCAAAAATTTTCTCAGTGCACCCCCCCTTTTGTCCCCTTCATCAATTTAGATTCACCATCTTTCATAGACCCATTGCTCCCAAGCCCAAACTCCCAAATATCCAAAAAAATTCACTTCCTCCATGCTCCTTCGCTCCAATCTGATATCCAATCTTTTATTACCAAAATTTTTTGTTACTCTCGTCACCTTACTATTTCTATGGGCACTTTTAATTTCCCTTTTTTTTACATCCCCACCCAAATTTTTTTTTCCCCAAACCTCTGCAACTTCTCTTCAGAATCTCAAAAAAGCAAAACTCAACTGTGACAACTCCCACTTTGTATTAGATTCTTTATCTTTTAATCTCACACCTCTTGCCAACACATGAGAATTCACTTCTCTTACAACCCTATATATAAATATATCAAACTATGGCAACATCACACATCCCTGTTTCTAAAACCTACTTTTACTGGGAAATAATCGCCCTCTCTCCTACATACTCTAACCTGAGTCTCACTATCATTGTAAAAACTCTTTACTGCTTTTAGTAACCTACCTTCAATTCCACACATTTTCAATATCCATAAACTGCTATAAGTTTACAAAGACAAACACAGTACTTTATTTGGTTAACATTGGTATGTTAACCAGATCATTCATGCACAACTTTAAGAGTAGTCAATAATACTTCTCTACAAAATTCAAGTACAGTAGTTTGCTAGTTTTCCAGTATCCTTCATAAATATTACCATGCTCACACTCCAACAGTTTTGTGCATCAAATTTCAAATAGCATTTGTCTCCACTCTAACCTAATAAGTTTGCATATGATGGCTGAATGTTCAAGCCCTTCCCCCTCAATTACAGTACCTCTTTTACACGTCCCTTCCAACCTATCCGTGGATATTCCCTACATATACATGAACTATTGCCCTGACCTCTCTCTGAATTATTTGTAATTACTTCATCCCTTCAAAGGAGGGAGTAAGGTGTTCTGATACTAGTACAGGTCTCTAATCCAAGGACTTTCTTTCCTTGGATCAAGCTTGATAATTCCCTAGGTACTGTATGAGTTTTACTGGTAATGGAAGCAGTGATATGTACACACGCTTTATGGCTTACTGAAAATGGTAAACTAAAGTTGTGCAATATAAGCAGAAGCCCTAGGTAGTAGGCTGGTAGACAGCAACCACCCAGGGAAGTACTACTGTCCTGCCAGTGAGAGTAAAATGGAAACCTGTAACTGTTTTACATGATGGTAGGATTGCTGGTGTCTTTTTTTCTGTCTCATACTCATCTTGCTACTTATACTTACACTTAGGTCACACTGCACATGCATAGACAAGCGTGTAAATGCACCCTTCTGGGTTTTCTTCTATTTCCTTACTAGCCTCTTTTTCTTGTTTATTTAGCATCTCCATGGGGAAGTGTAACAATTCTTCCTCTGTAAGCCATGCATGCCATAAGAGACGAATAAAATGCTGGGAGCAAGGGGCTA
This sequence comes from Cherax quadricarinatus, assembly GCF_026875155.1. Taxonomy (NCBI): domain Eukaryota; kingdom Metazoa; phylum Arthropoda; class Malacostraca; order Decapoda; family Parastacidae; genus Cherax; species Cherax quadricarinatus. Next base: position 33,585,331 of record NC_069437.1, read on the forward strand.
GTAACCCCACCACCATGCCACCACCACCTCGCTATTTCACTTCATGACAACTCTTTGACTGAAGAAATACTTCCTAACATCCCTGTGACTCACCTGAGTCTTCAACTTCCAATTGTGACCCCTTCTCCTGTATAAATTACTAAATTTAAAAAGAGAAACTTTTGTTTTTCTTTTTACGTTACCCTGCCCCGGTGGGATATGGCTGATTTTGTTGAAAAAATAAAAAAGTACAGTGCAACCTCAAAAATCGAACGCATCGAAAAAAAGGACCCTTTTTTCGGACAAACTGTGTCCCTATTATCGAACGCGCCCCTATTTTCGGACCGCCGGGTACGGGACCTGTCCGCCGGCCCGCTCTGTCTGCGTCCCTGCGCAGGCGCTGTGAGCAGTCTAGCTTTGTTTATGCTTGAGTGAACACTAACCTGCGCTCTCATTCACACATTTTACGATTATTTCATTGTGTTTAGTGCTTGTGGGACTGTGAAATAAGCTGCCATAGGCCCAAAGAAACTTGCTAGTGGTACCCCTGTGGTAAAGAAAGTGAGAAACACCACAGATGTGAAGAAGGAAATAATACAGATGAGAGTGGAATGATGTCCAAATGTTTGTGGAGAAGTACCACCCTCAGCAAGCTGAAACAAGCCATCTTTGCAACAAGCTCAGTGACAGAACCATGTCCCATTTTAGGGAAATGTTAAAGAGGTGCCAGAAACAGAGGACTGTGGACAGTTATTTTGTGAGACAGGGGTCCTGTGACTCTCAAGCTGGTCCTAGTGGCATTAAAAGACAGAGAAGGGAAGTAACCCCAGAGAGGGCTTTACCTGAAGTCTTCATGGAGGGGAATTCTCCTTCCAAACACTAACCCCAACTCCCTCTCTCCTCCTCCCTATCTTCCAGATGCCATCACCAATCTTCAATAAAGGTAAGTAAAAATGTTATTTTATATTTATTACTATACATAATTAAAAACTATAGTATTTGTTGTATGTAAAACTGTAATTAATCTCTATAAAATGTATTTTTTGTGTGAATATTTTTTGGTTTCTGGAACGGATTAATTGTATTTCCATTATTTCTTATGGGAAATATCGCTTCAAATTTCAGACTTTTCGAATTTAGAACTAGCTCCTGGAACGGATTAAGTTCGAAATTTGAGGTTCCATTGTATGGGCCAACAGGCCTACTGCAGTGTTCTTCCTTTCTTATGTTCTTATGTCTGAAAACCTCTTGAAGAGATGCAAATAAGAATAAGTGAGTGGGTTTATAACCCTTTGACTGTTTCGGTCGTATATATACATCTTACGCACCACCGTTTCTGACGTATTTATACGTGTAAATTCTAGCGGCTTCAAATAAAGAGGGAGAAAGCTGGTAGGCCCACATGTGAGAGAATGGGTCTGTGTGGTCAGTGTGCACCACATAAAAAAAATCCTGCAGCACGCAGTACGTAATGAGGAAAAAAATGACAATTTTTGGGGATTAAAACGCCGACTTTGAGGTGTACTTTCATATAGTATTTACCTATTTATCGTTGTATTCTTGTTTTCATGGTCTCGGGTGATAAAATGGAAAACATATTACAGAAATAGAGATGATTCTGATTACTTTCACGATGAAAACGACCTTGAAATTGACCTCAAAGTAGCGGAAATGTTCGATTTTTACCAATGTTCAGAAGTAAGCAAATCACACCACATGTCCAATACACTTCAACTAGGGAGTCTAATATTCTTTCACTAGTGCACTGATATTATTTATACCATTTTTAAAATAATGCAGTAGTCTGCATAACAGTAAATTTTGTGTTTTTTTGTATGAATAAAAAATCAAAATAGAAAGCAATAGTAATGTAAGAGGGGCCTAGAGACGTGACTAATGAACAGAGGATATGTTATTTTAGTACCAAGAATGTCTACAGTGTTTATTCTGGACATTTTGAAATTGGCATCTTTTTTAATTTGTGTGAAATTGGCCAAATTGCCAATTTCTGACTACAATGGACCCCCGGTATACGATATTAATCCGTTCCTGAGAGCTCATCGTATGCCAAAATTATCGAAAGGCGAATTAATTTTCCCCATAAGAAATAATGGAAATCAAATTAATCCGTGCAAGACACCCAAAAGTACTATGGAAAAAAAGTTTTATGACATGAAATATTAAGTTTAATGCATACAAACTGAAGAAGACATGCACAGTTAGTAGTACTCTACTAACAATAGAATACATGACACTTACCTTTAATGAAGATCTGGTGATGATTGATGTGATGGGAGGAGGGGAGAGTGTTGAAGTTGTTAACCCTTTGACTGTTTTCGACGTATAAATACGTCTTACGAGCCAATGTTTCTGACGAATAAATACTCAATAATTCTAGCGGCTTTAAATCAAGCGGGAGAAAACTGGTAGGCCCACATGTGAGAGAATGGGTCTGTGTGGTCAGTGTGCACCACATAAAAAAAATCCTGCAGCACACATTGCGTAATGAGAAAAAACAACTCTGATCGTTTTTTTGGAATAAAACGCCGAATTTGAGGTGTATTTTCGTATAGTATTTATCGTTGTATTCGCGTTTTCATGGTCTTAGGTGATAAAATGGGAAACATATTACAGAAATAGAGATGATTTTCATTACTTTGATGATGAAAACGACCTTGAAACTGAGCTCAAAGTAGCGGAAATGTTCGATTTTTACCAATGTTCAGGAGTAAACAAATCACACCACACGTCCAATACACGTCAACTGGGGAGTCTAATATTCTTTCACTAGTGCACTGATATTATTTATACCATTTTTACAATAATGCAGTAGTCTGCCTAACAGTAAATTTTGTATTTTTTTGTATGAATAAAAAATCAAAATAGAAAGCAATAATAATATGAGAGGGGCCTAGAGATGTGACTAATGAACAGAGCATATGTTATTTTAGTACCACGAATGTCTACCTTGTTTATTCTGGACCCTATTTTGAAATTGGCATCTTTTTTAGTTTGCGTGAAATTGGCCAAATTGCCAATTTCTGACCACCATATTGGGTACTCCAAATTAGTAAATGGGAGGTTTCTTGTACTCAGCTGATAGATAAAATGGAGTTCTAAAGAAATAGCTATGAGTTTGGTCAACTGGAAGAATGGAATTGGCTGAAAATAGGGCTCAAAGTCGGCAAAATCGCCGATACGCATATGTCGCCGAGACCACTAAATTCTCGGGAGCATAATTCCATGAGTTTTCGATCAAATCTCGAACTTTTGGTGTCATTACCATCGGGAAAAGATTCTCTATCATTTCATAAGAAAAAATAATTTTTTTTTTTTTTAAAAAATGAGCGACATATAATGACAGTTTCAGAAAGGGGCCCGAAACAGTCAAAGGGTTAATGTTTAGAAGGGGAATCCCCTTCCATTAGGACTTGAGGTAGCAAGTCCTTTTCCGGGGTTACTTCCCTTCTTTTAATGCCACTAGGATCAGCTTGATAGTCACTGGACCTCTGTCGCACAACAAATCTGTCCATAGAGCTCTGTACCTCCCGTTCCTTTACGATTTGTCTAAAATGGGCCACAACATTGTCATTGTAATAGTCACCTGCACGGCTTGCAATAGCTGTGTTAGGGTGATTTTCATCCATAAAGGTTTGCAGTTCAACCCACTTTGCACACATTTCCTTAATTTTTGAAGTAGGCACAATGGATTCCACAACTAGCATAGGGTTCTTAGGGTTAGCCCCAAACCCTTCAAAATCTTTCTTGATTTCCATACTAATTCTCACCCTTTTTACCACAGGGTTGGCACTAGAAGCTTTCTTGGGGCCCATGGTGACTTATTTTGCAGAAACAAGCACCAAAAACACTGGTAATATGGAATGTACCGAATGCATGCTTAGATGCGAGCACACTGGCTGGCTTGTAAACACTGGCACTCATGTGGACAAGTCCCAGACGAATTGTGTGTGGTGGGTTTTTTAACGAGTGGCGAGGTAAAATTTTTGCGTTAAAATGTATCGAATACCGGATTTAATGTATACCGATGCCATCGAATGCTGGGGGTCCACTGTACTTTATTGGGTAGTTCAAATCGGTAAATGGGCGGTTTCTTGTACTCGACAGATAGAAAAAATGGAGTTCTAAAGAAATAGCTATGAGTTTGGTCACCTGGAACAACGGAATTGGCCAAAAACAGGGCTCAAAGTCGGTGAAATCGCCGATGCGTATACAGTGGACCCCCGCATAACGATGGCATCACATAGCGATTTTTCCGCATACCGATTACTTTTATCGCAAAATTTTTGCCGCGCATACCGATTAAAAACCCGCTCACCGATTTTCGTCCGAGACGCGTCCAATGTGCCCTCAGCCAGCCTCACATGTGCCGCCCGTCCCATTGTTTACCAGCCAGCCTCCGCGGTAACATCCAAGCATACACTCGGAATATTTCGTATTATTACAGTATTTTCGGTGCTGTTTCTGGAAAATAAGTGACCATGGGCCCCAAGAAAGCTTCTAGTGCCAACCCTACACCTCAAAGGGTAAGAATTACTATAGAAATGAAGAAAGAGATAATTGATAAGTATGAAAGTGAGATGCGTATAGCCGACCTAGTCAAGCTGTACAAGAAACCCCAATCAACCATCGCTACTATTGTGGGCACCAGAAAGACAATCAAGGAAGCTGTTCTTTGCCAAAGGTTCAACTGTGTTTTCGAAACAAAGATCGCAAGTGATGGAAGATGTTGAGAGACTCTTATTGGTGTGGATAAATGAAAAACAGCTAGCAGAGATAGCATCTCTCAAGCGATCATATGTGAAAAGGCTAGGAAGTTGCATGAGGATTTAATTAAAAAAATGCCTGCAACTAGTGATGATGTGAGTGAATTTAAGGCCAGCAAAGGTTGGTTTGAGAGATTTAAGAAGCGTAGTGGCATCCATAGTGTGATAAGGCATGGTGAGGCTGCCAGTTCGGACCACAAAGCGGCTGAAAAAATATGTGCAGGAATTCAAGGAGTACATAGAAACTGAAGGACTGAAACCTGAACAAGTGTTTAATTGTGATGAAACAGGCCTGTTCTGGAAGAAAATGCCAAGCAGGACCTACATTACTCAGGAGGAAAAGGCACTCCCAGGACATAAGCCTATGAAAGACAGGCTTACTTTGTTGATGTGTGCCAATGCTACTGGTGATTGCAAAGTGAAGCCTTTATTAGTGTATCACTCTGAAACTCCCAGAGCGTTCAGGCAAAAGAATGTCCTCAAGGATAATTTGTGTGTGCTGTGGAGGGCAAACAGTAAGGCATGGGTCACTAGGGAATTTTTCTATAACTGGTTACACCATGCATTTGCCCCCAATGTGAAAAATTACCTAACTGAAAAGAAATTAGAACTTAAGTGCCTCCTGGTGTTAGACAATGCCCCTGGTCATCCTACAGACGTGGCAGAGCGACTTTATGGGGACATGAGCTTCATTAAGGTGAAGTTTTTGCCTCCTAATACCACTCCTCTCCTGCAGCCCATGGACCAGCAGGTTATTTCCAACTTCAAGAAACTGTACACAAAAGCTCTGTTTGAAAGGTGCTTTGTAATGACCTCAGAAACTCAACTGACTCTAAGAGAGTTTTGGAGAGATCACTTTAATATCCTCAATTGTGTAAACCTTATAGGTAAGGCTTGGGAGGAAGTGACTAAGAGGACCTTGAACTCTGCTTGGAAGAAACTGTGGCCAGAATGTGTAGACAAAAGGGATTTTGAAGGGTTTGAGGCTAACCCTGAGAATCCTGTGCCAGTTGAGGAATCCATTGTGGCATTGGGAAAGTCCTTGGGGTTGGAGGTTAGTGGGGAGGATGTGGAAGAGTTGGTGGAGGAGGACAATGAAGAACTAACCACTGATGAGCTGATAGATCAACTTCAAGAGCAAGAGGCCAGACCTGGGGAAACTGGTTCAGAGGAGGGGAGAGAGAAATTGAAGAAGTTGCCTACTACAAAGATAAAGGAAATCTGTGCAAAGTGGCTTGAAGTGCAAACCTTCATGGATGAAAATCACCCTCACACAGCTATTGCAAGCCGTGCTGGTGATTATTACACTGACAATGTTGTGAAACACTTTAGGCAAGTCATAAAGGAACGAGAGGTACAGGCCACTATGGACAGATATCTTGTGCGAAAGAAGTCCAGTGACTCTGAAGCTGGCCCTAGTGGCACTAAAAAAAGAAGGGAAGTAACCCCAGAAAAGGACTTACTACCTCAAGTCCTAATGGAAGGGGATTCCCCTTCTAAACAGTAAGAAGATAATGCTCTCCCCTCCTCCCATCCCATCAATCATCACCAGATCTTCAATAAAAGTAAGTGTCATGTAATTGTGCATGCCTTTTTCAGTTTGTGTGTATTAAAATTAACATTTCATGTGGTAAAAAAAAATTTTTTTCATACTTTTGGGCGTCTTGCACGGATTAATTTTATTTCCATTATTTCTTATGGGGAAAATTAATTCACATAACGATTATTTCGCATAACAATTATCCCTCTTGCACGGATTAAAATCGTTAACCGGGGGTCCACTGTATGTTGCTGAGACGGCTAACTTCGCGGGAGCGTAATTCTGTGAGTTTTCGACCAAATTTCGTACTTTCGGTGTCATTACCAAAGGGAAAAGATTCTCTATCATTTCATAAGAAATTTTTTTTTCCCAAAAATTTATCGACATAGACTGACAGTTTCAGAAAGGAGCTTGCGACAGTCAAAGGGTTAAGACAATGAATGCTTTGTGAGTAGACATAATCAGTGTCATTGTATAAAATTATAACTAGTCAAATACATAATGTTATGGTCTGACAAAAAAAAAAAAAAAAAAAAAAAAAAAAAAAAAAAAAAAAACATGTATGGAATGAGCAGAAACGTGTTAACTCCCTGCCAGTGTTACACAAATTAGCATAAACTTCCTTTCCACGAAAAAACAGTTTAACAATACAAAATAGATCACTTACCTTTATACCTTTGAAGAGTTTCAAGAGTTAATCTACTCTCTGAGCCCGGCCATGACTTTTATTTACTTTTAGCTTTTCTACTATCAGGACTCCCAAAATGACTGCTTAAACAGTCGAGATTTATAAAAAAAAAAAAAAAATTTTTAACAAGTCGGCCGTCTCCCACCGACGCAGGGTAACCCAAAAAGAAAGAAAATCCCCAAAAAGAAAATACTTTCATCATCATTCAACTCTTTCACCTCACTCACACATAATCACTGTTTTTGCAGAGGTGCTCAGAACACAACAGCTTAGAAGCATATACGTATAAAGATACACAACATATCCCTCCAAACTGCCAATATCCCGAACCCCTCCTTTAGAATGCAGGCATTGTACTTCCCATTTCCAGGACTCCAGTCCGGCTATATAAAAATAACCGGTTTCCCTGAATCCTTTCACTAAATATTACCCTTCTCACACTCCAACAGATCGTCAGGTCCCAAATACCATTCATCTCCATTCACTCCTATCGAACACGCTCATGCACGCCTGCTGGAAGTCCAAGCCCCTCGCCCACAAAACCTCCTTTAGCCCTTCCTTTCAACCTTTTCGAGGACGACCCCTACCCCACCTTCCTTTCCCTACAGATTTAAATGCTCTCCATGTCATTCTACTTTGATCCATTCTCTCTAAATGACCAAACCACCTCAACAACCCCTCTTCAGCCCTCTAATACTTTTATTAATTCCACATCTTCTCCTAATTTCCACACTCCGAATTTTCTGCATAATATTTACACCACACACTGACCTTAGACAGGACATCTCCACTGCCTCCAACCACCTCCTTGCTGCTGCATTCACAACCCAAACTTCACACCCATATAAGAGTGTTGGTACCACTATACTTTCATACATTCCCTTCTTTGCCTCCATAGATAATGTTTTTTTGTCTCCACATATACCTCAATGCACAACTCACCTTTTTTCCCTCATCAATTCTATGATTAACCTCATCCTTCATAAATCCATCCGCCAACACGTCAACTCCCAAGTATCTGAAAACATTCACTTATTCCATACTCCTTCTCCCCAATTTGATATCCTATTTTTCTTTCTCTAAATCATTTGATACCCTCATCACCTTACTCTTTTCTATGTTCACTTTCAACTTTCTACCTTTACACACATTCCCAAACTCGTCCACTAACCTTCGCAATTTTTCTTTAGAATCTCCCATAAGCACAGTATCATCAGCAAATAGCAACTGTGTCAATTCCCATTTTGTATTTGATTCCCCATAATTTAATCCCACCCCTCTCCCGAACACCCTAGCATTTACTTCTTTTACAACCCCATCTATAAATATATTAAACCACTATGGTGACATTACACATCCCTGTCTAAGACCTGCTTTTACTGGGAAGTAGTCTCCCTCTCTTCTACACACCCTAACCTGAGCCTCGCTATCCTCATAAAAACTCTTTACAGCATTTAGTAACTTACCACCTATTCCATATACTTGCAACATCTGCCACATTGCTCCCCTATCCACTCTATCATATGCCTTTTCTAAATCCATAAATGCAATAAAAACTTCCCTACCTTTATCTAAATACTGTTCACATATATGCTTCAATGTAAACACTTGATCTACACATCCCCTACCCACTCTAAAACCTCCTTGCTCATCCACAATCCTACATTCTGTCTTACCTCTAATTCATTCAATTATAACCCTACTGTATACTTTTCCTGGTATACTCAGTAAACTTATTCCTCTATAATTTTTACAATCTCTTTTGTCCCCCTTCCCCTTATATAAAGGGACTATACATGCTCTCTGCCAATCCCTAGGTACCTTCCCCTCTTTCATACATTGACTAAACAAAAATACCAACCACTCCAACACTATATCCCCCCCTGCTTTTAACATTTCTGTCATGGTCCCGTCAGTTCCAGCTGCTTTACCCTCTTTCATTCTACGTAATGTCTCACGCACCTCCCCCATACTCACATCCTGTTCTTCTTCACTCCTAAAAGATGGTATACCTCCCTGGCCAGTGCATGAAATTACCGCCTCTTTCTTCGTCGACATTTAAAAGTTCCTCAAAATATTCTCGCCATCTACCCAAAACCTCCATCTCCCCATCTACTAACTCCCCTACTCTGTTTTTAACTGACAAATCCATTTGTTCCCTAGGCTTTCTTAACTTGTTTAACTCACTCCAAAAATTTTTCTATTTTCATTAAAATTTCTTTACAGTGCCTCTCCTACTCTATCATCTGCTCTCCTTTTGCACTCTCCATATACTCTGCTCTTCTTATAACACTTCTGCTTTGTAAAAACCTCTCATAAGCTAACTTTTTCTCTTTTATCACACCCTTTACTTCATCATTCCACCAATCACTCCTCTTTCCTCCTGCACCCACCCTCCTATAACCACAAACTTCTGCCCCACATTCTAATACTGCATTCTAAAACTATTCCAACCCTCTTCAACCCCCCCCCCCCCCCACTACTCATACTTGCACCAGTCTACCTTTCTGCCAATAGTTGCTTATATCTCACCCGAACTTCCTCTTCCCTTAGTTTATACTTTCACCTCCTGAAATTGTAGAGAATCTTTTCTGAAGATAATGACACCAAAATATTAAATTTGGTAGAAAACCTATGGGAATACACAGGTGCATATTTGCTGGTCACGGTGTAATTTAAACAGTGGCAATTTCACCTACTTTACGTCCTATTTTAAGCAAATTTCATTGCTCAATTCGACTAAATTCTTAGCTGTTTCACTAACATGACTTTTATCAGATCTGCTTCAATTATTCTGATGACATAAATCACAACCAATCATTCTTGGTTATATTTTAATATTCGTGAAACAAAGTAAAACTTTTTGTTTTTTAGTGATGGACTCAACATGGAAGGCAAGTGATATATAGGAGAGCTCTTAGGATGTGATTAATGAACAGAGAAAAGGTTGCTTTAGTGGCTGGAATGCCTACAATGTTTATTTTGGACTCTCCAATTTTGTGTAAATTAGGCCAAACTACCAACTTATGCAATTTTTATAAGAGGGATGTGAATGTTGCAGTTCCGTGGGGCATCTGAACTGTCTTACCAGCGAGTTTCTAGCAACACAGCGACTGAATGAATGATGGTATTTTTTTTTGTGGGGGGAGGGGGGGGACTTTACCTAGGTGGAAGATAGCTGAAGTGTTAAGAAAAAGCAATTTACATCTTTACCAATGTACTTAACATTATTATTATTTTAAGGTGATAAACTCATAAGTGTTTTACAGCACCTGAAAAATGGGAGGCAATGAGGTTTGATCCAAGGAAGGGGAGAACCAGTACAGTTCAGTGGAACAATAACTTCTCATCATATGACAAACATGAAAATATAAATTTTACAAAGAGCAATAACTGGGGCATCTTACTCACCTCTGACTTCTTTTTGTCTATTATAATTACTTACTTTAAAACCTTCTTGGCAAAATCTTCCTTTTGTTGCGCAGTAACACGTGGTAACAAGAAAGTTTCATCAGCTTGTACAGTCTTGAAAGTGCGAGCAAGATCATCTCCATACATTTTGCATAGTGCACTTAAAACATCACTGAAGCTACTCAGGCTATGGCGGGGTGAATTACCTTAAGAGAAAACAAATACTGTATATAGAACTAATGAATTTAGTAAATTTATAATGGTATTTCAACATTTTATTGAACAGTAAAATAAAAATTATTTGGCAAGCCAATATTAAAAAGTTTTTACAAAATACACATACATATACAAAACATGAGCGTTCTGACGAGAGTTTCTGTATTGTGAGCTACAACTGGCTGCAGACATCCTCCTGCTGGGTCTCTGCTAAAATTGATAAAGCCAGCTAAGAAATGACCTGCACTTCGAACTGTTCCTTCTTCAGGTAATTTGAGGGCTTCTACACCTGTCAACAAGAAGTCAGGAATGTAAATTACAATAAGATACATCTTAAAGCTTCCTGATTGTATAAACAAAATCACAAGAAATAAAATATACTACAAATGTCTCCAAGCCCATCAATGATGGACAAGTAGTACATCAAGATATTCTTAACCACAATTACGAGCTAGTTTGAAGATAAACTGAAAACTTACCGAGATGGAATAATGGTGCTAAATGGTTATGGTTAGCCGTTGTTAGATGAGGAGTTTTCTTGAATGTAGCAGTAAGAAGCGTAAGACAACCATGGACAGCATCAGTATGGTTCCACAAATCTGCTGAAGCTCTACTCAAGGTTGTCGAAGTGACCATTCGTAACAAAACTCCCATGTTTGCTTCTTGGCTGCCTTCTCGCCCAAACAGTATAACAAGCTGGGCAAACACATGATCAAAATACATCATTATTCAAGGTTATAACATATGCAGGCTTTATGCTTTTGACTCAGTCATGCAAATTACACATTAACAAAAATAGAGGGTTGAATTAATCACTCCTTCATACAGCCCTCTAATCACATTTCCTAATTTTCTTCCTTCCTAACTACACATGATGGACAACCACCTTACATGTAGGTTACATTCCTGAAAAATGTACCTATATTTGAAAGCACAACTGGTGAAGAACTTGCTGGAAAAGTTGGGCCTATGTTCAAGTACATAAATAACCCGCACATAGGAAAGAGGAGTTTATGACAACACACACAAATAACCCGCACATAAAAGAGAGAAGCTTACGGCGACGTTTCGGTCCGACCTGGACCATTTACAAAGTCACAATAACCAGAAGTGGAGCAGGACGGCTATATATAGGCAGGAAGAGGCGGCAGCAGTGGCAGCAGCAGCAGTACATGAATGGTATATAATACCGACAAGATGAAATTAAGACACCGGGCACCTCTATCGTAGACGTTTCACACAAAGACGTCCACAACAAAGACACCCAGACGCCGCACATGTGTCTCGGCGGCGGCAGCGGCGGCGGCGGCGGCGGCGGCGGCGGCGGCGGCGGCAGCGGCGGCGGCAGCGGCAGCGGCAGCGGCAGCGGCAGCGGCACGGCAGCGGCAGCGGCAGCAGCAGCAGCAGCAGCAGCAGCAGCAGCAGCAGCAGCAGAAGTGGGGAATAAAGAGGACGAGTCAGTCAAATACAAAGGAAGGGGAGCACTGCAAGGGAGCTAGGCGCCCACAGAGGGAGAGCAAGTGCACAGAGGTGCGTGAAAGGGGAAGTGGTGTAATAAATGAAGAAGGAACAGAAACACGAGACAGAAGAGAGAAAGACAACCCAGAGGAGAAAAAGGAAAGAGGAAAGGGGAAGAGGGAGAAGAAGAAAAAGAAAAAGAAAAAATCAGGAGTCAGGTTAAGTCATGGGTGTTCTGAAGTTTGGAGCATTTTACAATGGAGTGGGAGAGGAAGGCATCTACAGAGACGAAGCCAGGGCTAAGATTCATACAAGGAAAGTTGTGTATTAGAGAGGATTCAACTAGACTGCGACTGTTCGAGTTGGAAGTAGGGAAGACAGTTTTAGCAGAAGACCAGTCAATAAGATGGCTATGATCTCTGACGTGACAGAAAAGAGCATTGTTAGTGTCGGCAAGCCTAACACTATTTTTGTGCTCCCTAAGTCTGTCAGAAAGAGATCGACCAGTTTCTCTGAAGTATTGAAGAGGACAGGAGGAGCAAGAAATAGAGCAGACACCAGGAACATCTGTAGAGGGAGGAGATTAGTGCGAAGAGTGTTAGTCTGGCGGAAGGTAAGCTTGATGTTTAAGGGACGGAGAGAATTGTTGAGATTAGAAAGACCGGAAATGTAGGGAAGGCAGAGGATAGAAGAGTTCCCAGGAGTAGAGAGTTTGGGAGAGAAGAAATTACATTTAGCACGTGAGAGGGCAGAGTCTATGAAATGGGAAGGGTAGCCAAGACGGGAAAACGAATTATGAAGAGTGGAAATTTCTGCTGGAAGGAACTGAGGATCACAGATGCGGAGGGCATGGAGAAAGAGGGAAATAAGAACACTTTTCTTGACAGGGGAAGCATGATAGGAAAAGTAGTGAATGTACATGCCACTGTGCATAGGTTTTCGGTAAACGTTAAAGGAAAAACCTGTATCTGAGCGGTGGACATGGACATCAAGGAAAGGAAGCAAGGAATTAGATTCCCATTCAGCTTTAAACTTAATGGAAGGGGCAAGATTATTAAGAGCTTCAAGAAAAGGTTGGGAGAGACTGGAGTCATGAGGCCACAGAGCAAAGATGTCATCCACATAGCGGAGCCAGAGTGAAGGTTGCACATCGAGGGTAGGAAGAAGAACAGTCTCGAAGTATTCCATGTAAAGATTAGCATCTGTGATCCTCAGTTCCTTCCAGCAGAAATTGGCCTATTTTCGGCCAATTCCAATGTACTATTCGACAAAAATCATAACTATTTCGCTAGAACTCCATTTTTTCTATTGAATGAGTACAAGAAACCACCAATTTACAGATTTCAACTATCCAATACAGTGGTCAGAATTTAGCAATTTTGTCAATTTCACACAAATTTCAAAAGATGCCAATTTCCAAATAGGGTCCAGAATAAACAAGACATTCCTGGCACTAAAATAACATTTCCTCTGTTCATTAGTCACGTCCCCAGGCCCCTCTTACATTTTTTTTGCTTTCCACTTTGAATTTTTGTTCTCACACAAAAAATAAGATTTACTGTTATGCAGACTACTGCATTAGTGTAGAAATGGTATAAATAATATCAGCGCACTTGTGAAAGAATATTAGACTCACCAGTTGATGTGTATTGGACGCTTAGCATGATTTGTTTACTTTTGAACTTTGGTAAAAATTGAACATTTCTGCTACTTTGAGCTCAATTTCAAGGTACTTTTCATTGTAAAACCAATCAAAATCATCTTAATTTCTGTAATATGTCTTCCATTCTATACAATGAGACCAGGAAACCTAGAATACAGCAATAAATACCATACAAAGTCTCTGTTTTAATCCCAAAATGTGGTCGAAGTTTCTTTTTTCTCATTACATACTGTGTGCTGCAGGATTTTTTTTATACTGCGCACACTGACCACATAGACCCATTCTTTCATATGTAGGCCTACCAGCTTTCTCTCACTAGATTTGAAGGCGCTAGAATTTATGCGTACTACTACGTCATGGACACTGGTGCGTAAGCCGTACTAGTATGTCCGAAACCCTGAAAGGGTTAAAAATGTTGGTAAGGCCAATTTTTCCATAAGATCCCATTTGAGAAGTGTCTAGGACAATAATTTTCCCTATGCAATTGGAGTTTTTACATTAAGCAAGCCTAATTTTCTCATAAGAGCCCATTTAACAATTTGCCATACAGACCAGGATGATAACATAATGCAACACAACAACTTAGATAAGCATTATAAATATTGTAGAAGTGGCTTGGCACATGACACTTAAACACTCATCACAAGGCCTAACACATACTCTGCCACCATAGCTTAGTCTGACTGCACCAGTCTGCTCTCACGAAGCCTATCTTTCCTCCATTGGTTTAACTTCTTAAATGAATGGCATCTTAGATAGAGTATTTATTCCAGAAAAGGAGCTTCATTAAGAAAGGAATGCAAGAGGCATAACTAAGCAAAAATTAGTAGGAATTATAAACAAGTGATTCACTGAGTTGTTCATAACAACCAGTCTGAAGAAATAAATTGTGTGATATGCTAAGCCTGTGCGAGTCAATCATAAACCCGTGAGGAACAATCATAAACCTGTGAGGGTCAATGATCAGCATGTGTGGATCAATCAACTCAAGGACTCTGGGCTCAATCCTCCATATACTGATTGTGAGACTATTACATTACCTGATTTAACAGTAAAACCTCAATTTAAATTACCCTGATTTAATTAATTTTGGATTTAATGAACAAAATCCGAAAACAATGGATGAAGTTCAGTGTCTCGAGAACTGTCTGTTGCTGTTACCATCCATTGGGATAATTGATTTTGGACAAGGGTCTTCCAAAATTGTCTGATATTGTTACAATCCCAGGACAATAATCTCATAAACCTGTGAGGGTCAATGATCAGCATGTGTGGATCAATCAACTCAAGGACTCTGGGCTCAATCCTCCATATACTGATTGTGAGACTATTACATTACCTGATTTAACAGTAAAACCTCAATTTAAATTACCCTGATTTAATTAATTTTGGATTTAATGGACAAAATCTGAAAACAATGGATGAAGTTCAGTGTCTCGAGAACTGTCTGTTGCTGTTACCATCCATTGGGATAATTGATTTTGGACAAGGGTCTTCCAAAATTGTCTGATATTGTTACAATCCCAGGACAATAATCTCATTATTTGGATTTAATGGACAAATGACATTACTGGACATCCTCTTCTCTATTAGTCTGTTAAATCAAAGTTCACTGTTCTCACCGAACTCTTCATGAGTTGACAGTAACAAAAAATATTATTAAATAACAATGTAGAAATATTATAGCACAACAGTCAGTATAATGACACCAACATAAGCCATACAACAATATGACTTAAACACTTTCAAAATAATGTGACGAATTAATCTGTACACAAAAGGTAATATTAATGAATTCAGATTAGCACCTCAGTATGCCCTGCTATTAAAACATTTTGGCCTGATTATTTTTTTTGCAATACACAAAAATAATTTGCTTACCTGTTTAACTAAATCTAATATTGCTGGGTTGAGGGATGCTTCATAAAGCTGAGGTATAATTTCTAGGATTGCTGGTAAGATGGCTACACAATCATCTACCAGAGTGCTAATGCTGTTTTTTAGAAGTTTACAGAGAGCCTGAAAATAAACAATGTTTTAAAAATGTTAAAAACACGACCTAACCTCACCATATTTGCCCCTAATAACTCGAAACCTTAGAGTCAAAATCCCACATGTGCAACACAAGTAAAATAAATCGAACCAAATTAATTTTTTACCCAATACTTTCCGTCCATAACCTTCTATATTTTTGTCCATTAATAAGTAAAATTCAAAAGACTATTAATGTAGCACTTTGAAAATTAAGTACATACTGTAGTTACTGAACTTGAAATCCTAACACTGGATCCCACAAACTCTGATTGCAAAATCACTATTGTACAGCAGCAGTTACTGAGTAAATTAAAGTGAAAATTATACTATTACAGAGAATACTGTGAAATTATGACAACAGTTGACAAGAAGTGATGAAAAGACGAAGGTTCTTCTGGCTTTCTTATTTCTTCTTTTTTTTTGTTTATAGGGCACAGATCATTGTTGATGCTTTAACCCTTTGACTGTCGCAACCCCCAATCCTGAGGTGTCTCCTGGTGTCGCAAAATTTAAAAAAAAAAAAAAATAATTTTTTTTTTCCTTATGAAATGATAGAGAATCTTTTCCTGATTGTAATGACACCAAAAAAAAAATTGATGGAAAACTGACGGAATTACGCTATCAAGAAGTCAGCGACCTCAGAGATATTTACAAATCGGTGATTTCGCCCACTTTGAGCCCTATTTTTGGCTAATTCCATTGTTCCAGTCAACCAAACTCATAGCTATTTCTTTAGAACTCTGTTTTTTCTATCGACTGAGTACAAGAAACTGCCCATTTACTGATTTCAACTACCCAATAACGTGGTCAGAACTTTGCAATTTGGCCAATTTCACGAAAATTAAAAAATGTGACAATTTCAAAATAAGGTCCAGAATGAACAATGCAGACATTCCTGGCTCTAAAATAACATTTTTTTGGTTAATCAGTCATGTGTCCAGGCCCCTCTGATATTACTCTTGCTTTCTACTTTGAATTTTTATTCAAACAAAAAATAGAAGATTTACTGTTATGCAGACTACTGCAATACTGTAATAATTGTATAAATAACATCAACCCATTCATGACTGCATATTAGTATGGCTAGTTGGACATTTATTGAACAATGACATCATTTGTTTACTTTTGAACATCGGCAAAAATCAAACATTTCCCCTACTTTGAGCTCCATTTCTAGGTTGTTTTTATAGTAAAATCAATCAAAATCACCTCTTTTTCCATAATATGTTTTCCATTCTATCAAATGAGACCAAGAAAACGAGAATACAATCATAAATACAAAAATAGACCACAAAGTTGGCATTTTAATTAAAAACAACGGTTGGAGTTTTTTTTTTCTCATTATGCACTGTGTGCTCCAGGACTTTTTTTATATGGTGCACACTGACCACACAGACCCATTTTCTCACATGTGGGCCTACCAGGTTTCTCCTGCTTGATTTGAAGCCGCTAGAATTTATGTGTATATATACGTCAAACACGGTACCTCGTAAGACGTATATATACGACCGCGACAGTCAAAGGGTTAAATTTGGTACGACTGTACGCACAGTCTGCTCCCTTATGTTTATTTATAGAAATGACAGGTGATGGCAGGTTATATTTGTTGCTGAGAAAAGGAGACGATTATGATAGTCACCAGCATGGTGAAACCAATGATGAAGTGGATCTCTTTCAAAGGACATGTATAATATACAAAGCACTAGAGCTGTTTGGATAGTCAGCACTTTTTAACTTAAAAAGCTACTAACATCATTTTTAAGTCACTGCCACTGTAACTAATTTTCCGCTATTTTAAAATTATCCCATCATTACTAATGTGTAATATCAATGTCATTTTGCTATAATTCTGTCATATTACCAATATTATAATCACAATGTAATTAATTTAAAAATTTCTTAGTCCATTAGTTGCAATACAACCCATATCCATAATTAATTTAAAGTCACAGGCTACAAGTCACAAATTTTGATGAAAAAAGAAATCGCTTCTCTACTAAAGTTGAAAACTGGGTTAATGTGTTTTTAATGATGAACTCAAGCTGCTCAAATCCTGCTACAATAGTAAGGTGACTTAGCATATGAATGTGACTTAACATAATATTAAAGCTAACCTCTATGACTTCCTGGTCTGTTGTGGCTTTGGATGCAATATCAGACAAGAGAGGCATCAGCTGTTGCAAGACCAACAACAATGGCTGGGGAGCTCCACTCACTACCTGAAAAATTCACACAAGACATTGTTCAGTCAAGCGAAATATTTACCAATTACAGCATACCTTGTACACAGATATTCTTAAAAAAAAAAAAAATCCTTATCCTTTTTAGCACTGGTTTTAGAGGAATAATATAAAGTTCCTACATCTATTTCGCATCATAAGAGCCAACCGCCTCAGCTGACCAAGACCAGGCCACAATTGGCAGGCAAAGGATCAAACCTCTTAACATTCTGTGCTGAATGACCCACAAGAATTTGGTGCTTCATGAAATACAACAAATATACATCTTAAGAAATATTATCATATTTCAGCTCATTTCACAGAGGATTATAAATTAATGATATTAAGTAACATTCTGTTCACATATGGTTCAATGCAATGCTGAAGCCATCTGCATGCCAAAACTTTCTATTAATCAGTTAAGTGGGTTTTTTTAACCCTTAAACGGTCCAAATAGATCGATGTTCAAATCCGTAGTGCTCCAAAAGTAGATCTATGTTTTTTTACATATTTTCAAATATAACAAAAAAAAAAAAAATGTAGATAAAAGTTGTTTTACACATTTTCAAATGTAAAAAAAAATGATGATGATGTACATTTTTTACACACTTTCAAATGTCGAAAAAACGTATACATGTATATACGTTTGGACCATTTAAGGGTTAATGGTTTTATTTTGAGAATATGTTAAAATTCAAGTTAGTAGAGGCATATACAATTGTGTATGACTATGTCCTTGAGGAAATCACAGCCAAAATAAAGCTGCTGATGGCTATGTGAGAGATATTTAGAACGTGCTAGAGTATATTGGAAAGGAGTGAATGGAGATGAATGGTTTTTGGGACCTGACAAGCTGTTGGAATGTGAGCAGGGTAATATTTTGTGAAGGGATTCAGGGAAACTGGTTAGCCGGACTTGAGTCCTGGAGGTGGCAAGTACAGTGCCTGCACTTTATTAAAGGAAGGGTTTGAGATATTGGCTGTTTGGAGTGACATCTAAACTGTTGTATCTTGGTGCTTATGCAAAGACAGTGATTATGTGTGAGTGATGGTAAAAGTGTTGAATGATGGTGAAAGTGTTGAATGATGGCAAGAGTGTTTCTTTTTTTTGATCACCCTCCCTCAGTGGAAAGACGGCTAGTGTTTAAAAAAAAAAAAATGCACGTGCATAACGGTAGGACCAATACAATGTCTCCACTGTAGATTTTGCAGGCATGATAGGCTGAACCAAGCCAAGGGCACAAGATGAGTCACCTGCATTTAGCTGTTTGTCTAAAGTTGAAGATGTTAAGGCATGCCATGGTACAGTTTTACAGCTACTTTTGTCAAGCAAAACTTGAAGGTGCATTAATGCTATAAATTTCTTGGTTGCCTTATTTGCAGCTTTAGCAACAGCTCTTTACAGTCATTGCTGTATTAAAATTTTACCCTCAGGATATCAATATGTAAGTGTGTCCATCTTTTCACTCTCATTTTTCCTTCAACAGTTATTTCAGCTGCTTGGATCATCAAATCTCTGGTTTCCTTTAAGCAAGTATAACTTTGCATCACATACAAGAGTATAGCTAAAAGTTTTTGACGATGTTCTGTACTCAGTGAATGGAAAATTTCCTTTTGCAAAGTAAATGTAGAATCATATTTTACTTCCCTCCAAAAAAATTCCAATACCCCAACTAATTTTGAATGTCACTGTTGTTTTCAATGCTTTTACTTCATAGTCTTAATTGGTTTAATATCAAGGAATCTCTCCTTTTTTTACTTCCTCCATTCATTGTTCTATCTTATTTTAATTGAAATAACCATGCTTGTCCTCAGTTTTTCTACCTCACTTTAAAAATCTCTACCCTCCATTTTTTTTTAAAATTCTTTTATAGCCCACCTTATTGAAAACTTTTTATTATTGCCCAATTGTTATTTTATATTTTAGTGCCCAACTTTATTGTAAACTTTTCATCTTATTATTGCACTATTTCTAGTCTTGAGTTAATAACCCAATCTTAATACTTTGGCCCAATTTTACCAATCCCTTATTGCCCAATCTATTTTAAGCTTTTTATTATTGCCCTTATTATTTGTAAAGTTTTACCCAATTTTAATATATACTTTTTTTAATTGCCCTTCTATTGTTAAAATTTTATCACCCACTTTATTTACTTTTTTTTAAACCTTTGTTCCAATTTTTAAGCTTGTATATTCAAACTCCAACTTAATAATATCATGTGTACCCTTCCCATCATATTATAACCAAGTCATTGCCATTTTTATTTTTTTTACTTTCTTTTGCTACCTCAACTTGTGTATTTTGTCTTGTCAAATTAAATTTAGTTATACTCTAGTTCTTGTTAACAACTTTTATTAGACCTTAGTGCAATTACAAGTGAGAGTCTTATGCCATTTTAAACTAGTATTTTTTATATATTAGATTAAACCTAGTTGTACTTTAGCTCATTCTAGCTCAAAATATAGACAACACCAAATTCATTATATTAGACCTTAGTGCAATTACAAATGAGAGTCTGGTGCTATTTTTTATTTGTATTTTTATATTTTTAGTTTATACTGAGTTGTACTTTACCTCATTCTAGCACAACACATAGACAATATCAACTTCATTATGTTTATTAGTGACTATACTCTATATGACCAAAGTGCTTTAGCTATATACTTGTCCAAACTCCCCACTACTACAGATATCAGTATTAGAACTCACAATACAGGATATAAATAACCACTATTTAAACCTAGAAGATGATCACGTCGACCCTGATATAAACCTCCACAACATAACACCCAATCAAAATCTACTGGAAAGTAACTGCTTTTATTACACAGCATCACAAGCCAGCACTATCCTAAACAGTGCTAAAAGTCTATCAGTTCTTAACTACAACATCAGGTCCTTAAGCAAACACTATGATGGCCCCCCTGGGACTCCTTGATCACTAAAGACAAACCCCTTTTCCTGCATTATTCTTACTGAGACCTGGCTTAAAACAGGACACAATAGATATCTACCCACTACCAGGTTACACAGCAATCCACAACTGCAGACCATACCAAGTTGGGGTGGTATTGCAATCTATTACTCCAACCAACTATCTTGTATTAGCACCACTTGCTTTTGTGATGAAAAGGGGAATGCATTTTTGCTAATTTATTGTAAAAAACCTTAAGACGCCTAAAACAATCGGTGCCATTTACCGGATACCCCACACAAACTCTCAAATTTCAGTGAGAAAATTTAAAAGGGACTAATAACAAAAAGACAAATGAACAAGCAACACCTTCTCTTAGCTGGAGACTTCAAATATCACCTTGGCCTACTAGATGATCAGCCTTTAACTGATTTCATCAAAAATATGAAAACACACTTTTATACCAAAAATAACTAAACCAACCAGGCTCACTGAGACAAGTGCAACCATAATAAACCACATATGGACCAATATACTATCCCCCCTTAAATCAGGGGTAATCACAGACAGCACTACAGACCACTACCCAACCTTCCTCTTAACAAACATTAGTAAACCACCACTGGAATACAACAAAGTTTCATTTAGACTCCATGACGAGGCCTCAATTTGGGAAATTCACAGCAACCTAGAGACTGTTGACTGGCCTACAGAATTCTCCAAGGCCCAAAGGTATTGACGATTGGACAGACATTTTTTTTAACAAAATTTCTTAGACTATACAACAAACATTGTCCTATAAAAATGAAACAGATACAGAATAAACAGCTCGGTTGCCCATGGCTAACCAGCAGCATTCTGAAATCCATTTATAAGAAACACCAATATGAAAAGCAAAATAGACAGGGCTTAATACACAAAGATATTCTTAAACATATTCATCAGTTCTCACCAAGGAATAAAGAAAGCCAAACAACTGTACTACTCCAGGGAGATTCACTGACACAAGAGGAGATATAAAAAAGACCTGGAAAACACTCTTTCAGATTCTGGGCACCCACAAACTGAAAAAAAAAACAAGAATATTGTCCTAACTAAACCTAAAAGAAACACCACTGCATCCACTGAAACAGCTAACAAGAAAAAACGACTTCTCAACCATAGATGGGAATTTTCCCAAACCCTAGATGGAATTTCCCCAATTCCTTTACCTTGTACCAACGAGCCCACCAAAATCACTGAGATTATAAAGTCACCCTTAAAAATAAAATCAGGAACCTGTCTCATGTTCCCACCCTTATTGTGCAAGTGAGCGGCCCATGTCCTTTCGCATGCTATTTCATTACTTTTAACAAATCACTAGAAAATAGCACCTTCCCAAAACTACTCAAGACAGCAAGAAATTACACCAATACATAAAGGTGGTGACCCTACAGATGTAAACAAACTATAGGCCATATGAAACTTACCATTGCTATCCAAAAAACTTTTGAGAAACTCGTGCAAGGAGACTGTAATTATTTATAACGGCACAAAACACACTCAACCCTGCCAATTTGGTTTCGGAAAAATAAAAGCACTAATGATGCAATTGTAAAAATGCTAGATCTGCTTTACACAGCATTGGAAAATACGGAATATCCACTAGGAATTTTTGACCTAAGAAAAGCTTTTGACAAAAGTAGACCACGGCATCCTACTCCACAAACTTTACCAATATGGTATAAGAGGCCATGCGCTTGCATTTTTTTCAAATCCTAACCTTACTGATAGGTATCGTATGTCACCATTAAAGACACAGCATCATCAACACGGCCACTTGATACTGGAGTTCCACAGGGAAGTGTCCTTGGGCTCCTGCTCTTCCTCATTTACATCAATGGGTCATCCAAAAAATATCCCAACACCTAAAGCCCATTTCTTTGCTGACGACATACTTATGTCATCTCTCACCCTAATCTTGCCACCCTCAACACCATTGTTAATGAGGAGCTGCTCAAAATATCAACTTGGATGACAGCCAATAAACTTACACTTAACACTGACAAAGCCTACTAGTAATATTTTGCTTGGTAGCAGAGCAGGTGCTGCACAACTAAACATTAAGATTGACAGCACTCTAATTGCCAGACATAATGAGGGCAAATTCCTAGGCCTATACCTCGACAACAACCTGAATTTCAGCACCCATATCCAACACACATCAAAAAAAGTATCCAAAACAGTTGGGATTCTCTCCAAGATACGATACTACGTGCCGCAAAATGCCCTTCTCACACTACACCATTCACTCTAAATATTTATCCATACCTCACCAATGCTATTTGTATTAGGGGATCAACTGCAGCAATACACCTAAAGCCAATAATAACCTAACAAAAAGCCGCAGTAAGAATAATCACTAAATCCCATCCCTGGCAACACACCCCCCCACTCTTCATAGATCTAAACTTACTCCCTGTTCAGAACATCCACACTTACTACTGTGCAATCTACATAAACAGGACCTTAAATTCCAATATTAACCTTGACCTAAAATGCTTTCTTGATAGTTGTGACAGGACCCACAAGCATAACATCAGACACAAGCATCTCTACGACATTCCCCGTGTCCGACTAAATCTATACAAAAATTTAATGTATGTCAAAGGCCCTAAAATCTGGAACACCCTACCTGAAAACTCTAGAATGGCAGACACATTCATCACCTTCAAAACTACTGTTAGAAAACGTCTTATCTCCCTGATACACCCCGTCAACTAACTACATAAAAACCGCCTGGTGGTTCACACTTACACTCACTCACTCACCCATTTGACTATAAGCACAGAAATACATATCTTAATCTTAAAATAATGATTCCTAACTAGTCACAAGTTTGCCTGTGATACTCCAATATAGAAACTATGTATTGTGCCAAAACAAAAGCATTCACATTGCTAAACTCACAAACTAGTATTTAGTCACTTAGCATTTAGTCAACTTACTCCACAATTTGTAATAATTTAGGGTTAAGAATTAATCTAAGTTTGCCCGAAATGCCTAGCCTTGCTAGGTGTTCTAGTGGCTCCCCTCTGTAATTAGTATTTTATTACATGTAAACCACACAATAACCAAAATCTGTAAACCACGCATTGTAATCCTTATAGAGAATAAACTTTGATTTGATTTCAAGAATAGACATCTCAGTCCAAGGGAAAGAATATCAAGCTTCTGGAAGTCTTTCAATTGCCTGCTGATAAGAAGTTGCACACACACACACAGAGCTGTTGTTGAAGCTCTGCAGAAGTGAATATTAAAAGCAGAGTAATGGTCACATTATCTAACACAACCACCAGCAGCACTGACCTTTACACTGCGAGCCTACAAGCTGATAGAACAACTCAGCTGGAACCTGCAGTACCTTCTGCAGGGATCACATACTGAAATGTTCAAGGAGTTGAATAGATTAACCAGTGTGCTAACAGTCCTGCTTTTCCATCACTTCCAGAAATGCTGGTAATAAACTATCAAGAAAAACTACCAGACAGGCATCAGTGACAAGACCCTTGGAATGGGTCTTTTAATGTGACCTGGTAATGATGAATACCTTACTGGAGACTCTCATGAGTACTTTTATGAGAGAGCCATGTGATGATTATCAAGAGCTGCTTAAGCTGGTGTTTCTGGAGGGTATGCAACCTTGAGGTATCCAGTTTGGACAATGAAATCCAATGCATTCTGCTCACTTGAAAACAAAGGCCATCTACAGTCTGTGTTTGCGTGTGAATACTTCACTCCAAGTTGCAGCTGAGAGCATTTGTCAGTCTTGCTTACTGCAAAGCAAAAGTTTAATCAAGGCTATAGAGATCTCTTTCTGATGAAGAGTCTCCAGCAGCACGAGGCAATCACCTCTGCTGTTGTCAAAGCAGCCTCCAATGCCTATCCAACACAATCTCTGGTATCTCAGTTGGTAGTAATGGCTCTCTTCAGCAAGGAGGCTCTTGTCCAGACTCAGAAGGCAGTCTTCACTGCCAAGATAGAGAAGGATGGAGAAGAGGAACCTTCGAGGCATATCACCATCAATCAAGATAAAGTTGGTGAAACCAAGCTGCTGCACTTGGCCATTAAAAAACATTGATAATTTCTTCCAGAACCTTAGCCAGCCCTCAGACTTTGTAGATGAAGACTCTTAAAAGTGAGAGGGCTGGAAGATTTCCTTGTACTCCAACAGACCATCAGCCACATCAAGATCATTCATGTGGCTGAGTGTAGGGTAAAGAGCACTTAAATGATTCTCTCACCAAACAGGAGAATCTGAAGCAGTTCCTGCAAGTGATGTCCTCCCACCACTGTCAATACTCAGACATAAGAAAAGGGAATCTTAAGAAGAGTAAAGGGCAAATGTTGTACGATTCCAATCCCAACTGGTAGATCTGCAGAGCCCATGTGGAACCCCTAATTGTTTTATATTGCCTTTAAAAATTGAGTGACATTTTCTAGAGGAACAGAAAATAAGCATACTGCAAACTTAAAAAAAATTAACCCCTTGACTGTTGCAGCCCTAAATCCTGAGGCGTCTCCTGGTGTCGCAAAATTTATGAAAAAAAAAAAAAAAATTCTTATGAAATGATAAGAGAATCTTTTCCCGATTGTGACAACACCAAAAGAACGAAATCTGATGGAAAACTGATGGAATTACACTCTCGCGAAGTTAGCGACCTCGGCGATATTTATGAATCAGTGATTTCGCCCACTTTGAGCCCTATTTTCGGCTAATTCCATTGTTCCAGTCGACCAAACTCATAGTTATTTCTTTAGAACTCCATTTGTTCTATCGATTGAGTACAGGAAACTGCCCACTTACCGATTTCAACTACCCAATAATGTGGTCAGAAATTTGCAATTTGGCCAATTTCACAAAAATTAAAAAATGACAATTTCAAAATAGGGTCCAGAATGAACAATGCAGACATTCCTGGCTCTAACATAACATTTTCTTTGTTCATCAGTCACGTCTCCAGGCCCTTCTGATATTATTCTTGCTTTCTATTTTGAATTTTTATTCAAACAAAAAATAGAAGATTTACTGTTATGCAGACTACTGCAATATTGTAATAATTGTATAAATAATGTCAATCCATTCATGACTGCATATCAGAATGGCTACTTGGACATTTATTGGAAAATGACATCATTTGTTTACTTTTGAACATCTGCAAAAATCAAACATTTCCCCTACTTTGAGACCCATTTCAAGGTTCTTTTCATAGTAAAACCAATCAAAATCACATCTATTTTTATAATATCTTTTCCATTCTATCTAATGAGAGCATGAAAACAAGAATACAACCATAAATACTATACAAAAATAGACCACAAAGTTGGCATTTTAATTAAAAAAAAAAAAAAGGTCGAAGTTTTTTTTTCTCATTATGCACTGTGTGATCCAGGATTTTTTTTATATGGTGCACACTGACCACACAGACCCATTTTCTCACATGTGGGCCTATCAGCTCTCTCCTGCTTGACTTGAAGCTGCTAGAATTATTGAGTACAGTGGACCCCCGGCTAACGATATTTTTTCACTCCAGAAGTATGTTCAGGTGCCAGTACTGACCGAATTTGTTCCCATAAGAAATATTGTGAAGTAGATTAGTCCATTTCAGACCCCCAAACATACACGTACAAACGGGACTTAATAAATACACTTAATAATGGTCACATTCGGAGGTAATCGTATGCGGGTCACTATATATATACGTCTGAAACACTGGCTAGTAAGACATATATGTATATACAGCCGAAACAGTCAAAGGGTTAAAGATGACCTTAATGATGCAGAGATAACCTATGTGCAATTATTTACTTATTTGTAATTGCAAGATAAGAACTATGATGTGGTTACCCTTTTTCCTTTTTAGTGCATCATTTTTTTAACCTGTAAACGGTCCAAACGTATATATATACGTTTTTTCAACATTAGATAGTATGTAAAAAAAGTAGATCTTTTTTATTTTTTACATTTGAAAACTTGTAAAAAAACTTTGATCTACATTTTTTTTTGTTATATTTGAAAATATTTAAAAAAAAAAAACATAGATCTACTTTTGGAGCACTACGCATGTGAACGTAGATCTGCTTGGACCATTTACGGGTTAAAGATTCAGGCATCTGTTTTTGGTATTACTTATGAGGCCTCTTCCCTGCTGCGATAATCTAACTGATGAAGAATAGCTACCAGTCCAAGTGGAACAGTGTCATTATTGTTTTAAAAGTACTTTTTACTCACACCAGATTCTACAAAACCTTTAGGCCTTTCAAATGATATATGCATTAAGTTTAGTGATATAATTTTTTTTTAACATGTCAGCTGTCTCCCACTGAGGCAAGGTGACCCAAAAAGAAAGAAAAACCCCAAAAGAAAGAAAAAACTTTCATCATTCAACACTGTCACCATCACTCATACATAATCACTATCTTTGCAGAGTCGCTCAGATGCAACAGTTCAGATGTCCCTCCAAATTGCCAATATCCCAAACCCCTCCTTTAAAGTGCAGGCATTGTACTTACCATTTTTAGGACTCAAGTCTGGCTAACCAGTTTCCCTTCACAAAATATTACCCTGCTCCTACTCCAACAGCTCGTCAGGTCCCAAAAACCATTCGTCTCCATTCACTCCTATCTAGCACGCTCACGCACGCTTGCTGTGAGTCCAAGCCCCTTGCCCACATAACCTCCTTTACCCCTTCCCTCCAGCCTTTTTGAGGATGACCCCTACCCTGCCTTCCTTCCCCTATAGATTTATACGCTCTCCAAGTCATTCTACTTTGCTCCATTCTCTTTAAATATTTAAGACCAAACCACCTCAACAACCCCTCTTCAGCTCTCTAATACTTTTAGTAGCTCCACACGTATCGCTGCCATTGGCAACGAGACATGAGCTGGAGCTGGACTGATACAGAACATCTTTCTAAGGGCAACCACCTGACGTCTTACAGTTATCACTATGTGAATATGCAATAACCACCTTTTCCTTGATAAGTATTGTGAATTCATCTGATATTTGCTATGAATGTGCTAATGGAGAAAATATGTGCGAGGCAGCAATGTAAACGGCTTACACAGAATTGGAGAAAGCATATACGCAAAATAAGAGGAATAATAGAGTGTTGACCATGAATGGGGTGGGATGTGCAATATTAACCCTTTCACTGTTGGTGCCGTAGTACTATGGGTTATGAGCCGGTGTTGGTGTCATAGTATTACACCAAAATTCTAGCGACTTCAAATCTAGAGGGAGAAAGCTGGTAGGCCTACATGTGAGAGAATGGGTCTGCGTGGTCAGTGTGTGCAGTATAAAAAAAAATCGGGGAGCCAGTGGTGCATTGTGGGAATGCCATTTCAGATGTCATTGTTCAGCATGTGTAGTGGTAAGAAATATCTGACTCCCTCGCAAACCTGGGACTCTTCTCTTCCCTAGTGATAGTTCTAACACAGATGGAAGTGTCAGTGAAGATGAATTTCATAGTTTTGAGAAGTTTGTGACCGAAAGCAATGCCCAGGATACGAGATACAGAGAGTGAAAAGGGATGGCAGCTTGGGTGGTGGGGAAGGTAGCTTGGGTGTTGGGAAAAGCAGCTTGGATGGTGGAGAAGACAGCGTGAATGGTAGGGAAGGTGGTGTGGGTGGTTGGGAAGACAGAGTGAGTAAGTTTAATCAGGTACAGTGGTCCCTCAATTATCGTCCTTAATCCGTTCATGGAAGTGGGACTATTATCGAAATAGACGATTTTCAAATAAATTTTCCCCATAAGAAATAATGTAAATACAATTAATCCATTCCTGACACCCAGAAGTATTAAAACAAAAACAATTTTTACATGAAATATAGATGTAGTATGTAAACAATACAATGGGGCATGATGAATGAAACATTATCAGCATAACACTTACCTTTATTGGCGATTCTTCTTAGTGTATGGAAGACTGGGAGGAGGAAATCCCCAGTAGCATTAGCACAGAACATGAGTGTCAGCCTGTCTTTCATAGGCTTGTGTCCTGGCAGTGCCTTTTCTTCCTGAGTAATGTAGGTCCTTCTTTGGCATTTTCTTCCAAAAGAGGCCTGTTTTGTCACAATTGAACACTTGTTCAGGTTTCAGTCCTTCAGCCTCTATGTACTCCTTGAATTCCTGCACATATTTTTCAGCCGATTTTTGGTCTGAACTGGCAGCCTCACCACGCCTTATCACACTGTGTATGCCAGTATGCTTCTTAAATCTCTCAAACCAGCCTTTGCTGGCCTTAAATTCACTCGCATCACCATTAGTCGCAGGCAATTTCTTTACCAAATCGTCATGCAACTGCCTAGCCTTTTCACAAATAAGCGACGTCATAAGACTATCTCCTGCTAATTGTTTCTCATTTATCCACACCAATAATAACTTCTCAACATCTTCGAGTACTGGTGACCTCATTTTTGTCAACATATTTATCCCCTTTGCAACAATAGCTTCCTTGATTTCCTTTTTCTTGGCTACGATGAAAGATATGGTTGTACGGGATTTGTTATACATCCTGGCCAGTTCGCCCACACGTACTCCACTTTCATACTGTTCAATGATGTTTTTCTTAAATTCAATCGTGTTTCTCACCTTCTTTACCGAAGGCTTGGCACTAGGAGCTTTCTTTGGAGCCATGGTAGCTTATTTAGCACTTGCAAGCACTAAAATGAATGTATATTATGAAATATTTGTATGAACACGTGAGGGGACCGTCGCTCACTGGTAAACAATGGCACACTGATTGGGAACGGCTCAGAGCCGTGAGTATGCGTCCAGGATGAAAGACGATTAGCGAGTTAATGGACCATTTGCGAGCCAACGTTTAGACGAAATAAGGGGACTACATATATTTCCGAAATGAATGACTTTCAGGCCGGACGATTATTGAGGGACCACTGTATACTCGAATACAGTTACACAGATTATCATACATAGCAGCATGTGTAGAGAACCTAGGATTAACTCCAAAAAAGTCAGTGATACTTATTTTCAGCATGGTTGTGGGGAAGGCAGCATGAGTGTGGGGAAGACAGCATGAGTGGAGGGGAAAGCAGTGTGGATGGGGAGGATGATGGTGTGTGGGTGGGGAAGACAGCATGGGTGGTTGAGAAGATGGCATTGTAAGATTATTCAGGTATACACAAATACAGTTACACAGATTATCATACACAGCAACATCTGCAGAGAACTTAGGATAACCCAAAAAAGTCAAGCATGGGTGGTAGGAAAGACAATGTGTGTGTGTGGGGAAGGCAGCATGGGTTGTGGGGAAGGTCGTGTGGGTGGTGGGGAAGTCGGTGTGGGTGGTGGGGAAGGTGGTGTGGGTGGTGGGAAAGATGGTGTGGGTGGTGGGGAAGATGGTGTGGGTGGTGGGGAAGATGGTGTGGGTGGTGGGGAAGATGGTGTGGGTGGTGGGGAAGATGGTGTGGATGGTGGGGAAGATGGTGTGGATGGTGGGGAAGATGGTGTGGGTGGTGGGGAAGATGGTGTGGGTGGTGGGGAAGATGGTGTGGGTGGTGGGGAAGACAGTGTGGGTGGGGAAAACAGCGTGGGGTTGTGTAAACTGGTTTTATAAACAATATAATGATAACAATGTTTGTGCGATTATTGTGTTGCATACGAGTAGATATACATATATAGTGAACCCCTGGTTTTCGGCCGGTGTGGAAATTGTACAATTCGAATTTTGAGCACTTTTTTCGGCGAAAATCTTTAGTACCAGACGCGTCTGCCTGGGCCGCTCATGCGTTTGTGACTCACTCTTGGGCACATTAAGGGGCAGTATAACAACTTTTTTTTTTTTTTTACCGTCAGATTTCTTTCATTGTTGGTGCACAAGACAATGTATTTACACTATTTACTGTAAATATTTGTCAATAAGATATCCCAAACAACAACTGAAAAAAAGAACAATTTACTGAAAATATCCTTTGGCAGGATCGTAGTCCTATATGGGATGACGCAAGGTTGTTTGGGCACTTGGTGCCGAGAGAACAATGCTAATAAGAATTTTTAATGACGCACTTTCCTCTAAATATCTTATCTTTATTCCACAAAAAAATGAAGTTTGTTAGTTCTTAGACTTTTGCAAAAAATCTACCCTTTACTCCCACATAAATCCCAAAATATTTGGAATATTTCCAAAAGTGCATCACTAAAATTAAGAACAATCATTTTACAATTTCTGTGAATATCATCCTACTTAATTAAGTAATAAAAGCGTAGGAAAGAGAAATAAGAGAATAAGTTAATTCCGAGATATAGGCCTGGAACGCTGTCTCAATTTTTTTTTTGTTTTCGTAAAATCCCGTTTGTTTCAGTGGTTTCCTTAGTAAACTGATGTTCTAATGCAGTTATCCTCTTCAAAACACTGTTTTCTCTTACTGAAGGCCAAAGAATACAACACGGAGAAGAGGGGTGATAATTTTATATCGAATATTGCTGGTGGACTCTCGCCATATTATGGCCTATTTTATTCAGTTTAGAGTATATAACACGTTTATTTATTATTTATAGTGTTTATTATATCATATTAGATCTATTCTGATAGATAAATAAGCCGATAGAATTGATATAAGCATAATAAAGAAGTGATTTCTCCTGCCTCTCTCTGGAGCGGGAATACTGCCAGTGTTCTCAGATGGTTCCTGATTAGATGGAAGCCTATGGATAAGCTCTGCCTACTTTTTTATGATGCCAAATAGTCAATTATTATATTAGAAAGAATAATGCAAGAAGTAATAAAAAACAAGGAAAAAATTCCAAAAAATACATGGGTTGAGAGCAGATGCGCTACCCACATCGCCGTCACCAAACCTGATATACATGACTATAATTTCCTGTAGAAACGTCGTTGAACATTGATTCTGGTACCATTGTGTTGCTAAAGAGTTAAGCTATTTTTCTATATGGATAACTCAATTTTATAATTTTTCGAAAAAATTTCGCTCACGCTGCGCACCTCATACCGGTCCTTAACCCTTTCAGGGTCCGTCCCGTAGATCTACGGCTTTACGTTCAGGGTCCAAACCGTAGATGTACGCCATGAGCTCAGCTCACTCTGATAAACTGTGAGTGGTACATTTGGGCCTAGATATGAGAGAATACATCTATGTGGTATGTGTGCACCACATAAAACAGATCCTGCAGCACACTGTGTATAATGAGAGAAAAAAAATGAAATCATGATTTTTCAATTAAAACAGCAAATTTGCAGTGTTTTTTCGTATGTTTTTTATAGTTGTATTTGCGATTTCTTGGTCTCATTTGATAGAATGGAAGACATATTACAGAAATAGAGGTGATTTTGATTGGTTTTAGCAGTGGAAATGGCTGGAAACTGAGCTCAAAGTAGCGGAAATGTTAAA
Organism: Cherax quadricarinatus; assembly: GCF_026875155.1. Classification (NCBI taxonomy): domain Eukaryota; kingdom Metazoa; phylum Arthropoda; class Malacostraca; order Decapoda; family Parastacidae; genus Cherax; species Cherax quadricarinatus. The sequence goes on from NC_069437.1 coordinate 33,617,646, forward strand.
TTTTTGCCGATATTCAAGAGTAAACAAACGACCTCACACGTCTAATACACGTCAGCTGGTGGGTCTAATATACATTCACAAATATGGTGATGATATTTATACAATTATTACAGTATTGCATAACAGTAAATCTTCTATTTTTTGGTGTGAATAAAAATTCATTTTGTGAATAAAAAATCAAAATGGAATTTATTTGTAAAGCCTCAAAACATAACTAATGAACAGAGGAAATGTTAGTTTAGTGCCAGAAATGCCTACATTGTTCATTCTGGACCCTATTTTGAAATTGGAATATTTTGAACTTTGTGTTAATTGGCCAAATTAACAATTTCGATCACTTTATTTTGTAGTTGAAACAGTTGACTTGGCGATTTCTTGTGCTCAAGCGATAGAATAGAAGTAATACTAGTGAAATAGCTAAGAATTTGGTTGATTGGAATAATGTAATTGGCCTAAAATGGGAGTCAAAGTCGGCAAAATCGCCGATTCGTAAATATCGCTGACACATCAAAATTCGCGAGAGCATAATTTCGTCAATTTTCCACCAAATTTCGTACTTTTTGTTTTATTACCTTCACAAAAAGATTCTCTATGATTTCATAAGAAAAAATAACAAATTTTTTTTTTGAAAATTCTTGGACACTGGTGCGTGACTCCAGATTTGGGCCTTGGACCCTGAAAGGGTTAAATGTCTTATTTTATGTTAATATAGACATTTTCATTAATCTATAATATTTTCTTCAAAATTATATAAGAAACATATTATTATTTTATTTTTTTTTTATTATCACACTGGCCGATTCCCACCAAGGCAGGGTGGCCCGAAAAAGAAAAACTTTCACCATCATTCACTCCATCACTGTCTTGCCAGAAGGGTGCTTTACACTACAGTTTTTAAACTGCAACATTAACACCCCTCCTTCAGAGTGCAGGCACTGTACTTCCCATCTCCAGGACTCAAGTCCGGCCTGCCGGTTTCCCTGAACCCCTTCATAAATCTTACTTTGCTCACACTCCAACAGCACGTCAAGTATTAAAAACCATTTGTCTCCATTCACTCCTATCAAACACGCTCACGCACGCCTGCTGGAAGTCCAAGCCCTCGCACACAAAACCCCTTTACCCCCTCCTCCAACCTTTCCTAGGCCGACCCCTACCCGCCTTCCTTCCATACAGACTGATACACTCTTGAAGTCATTCTGTTTCGCTCCATTCTCTCTACATGTCTGAACCACCTCAACAACCCTTCCTCAGCCCTCTGGACAACAGTTTTGGTAATCCCGCACCTCCTCCTAACTTCAAACTACGAATCTCTGCATTATATTCACACCACACATTGCCTCAGACATGACATCTCCACTGCCTCCAGCCTTCTCCTCGCTGCAACATTCATCACCCATGCTTCACACCCATATAAGACTGTTGGTTAAAACTATACTCTCAATACATTCATTCTTTGCCTCAGGACAAAGTTCTTTGTCTCCACAGACTCCTAAGTGCATCACTCACCCTTTTCCCCTCATCAATTCTATGATTCTACCTCATCCATTCATAGACCCCGCTGACACGTCACTCCCAAATATCTGAATACATTCACTTCCTCCATACTCTCTCCCTCCAATCTGATATCCAATCTTTCATCACCTAATATTTTTGTTATCCTCATAACCTTACTCTTTCCTGTATTCACTTTTAATTTTCTTCTTTTGCACACCCTACCAAATTCATCCACCAATCTCTGCAAACTTCTCTTCAGAATCTCCCAAGAGCACAGTGTCATCAGCAAACAGCAACTGTGACAACTCCCACTTTATGTGTGATTCTTTGTCTTTAACTCCACGCCTCTTGTCAAGACCCTCGCATTTACTTCTCTTACAACCCCATCTATAAATATATTAAACAACCACGGTGACATCACACATCCTTGTCTAAGGCCTACTTTTACTGAGAAATAATTTCCCTCTTTCCTATGTACTCTAACTTGAGCCTCACTATCCTCGTAAAAACTCTTCACTGCTTTCAGTAACCTACCTCCTACACCATACACCTGCAACATCTGCCACATTGCCCCCCTATCCACCCTGTCATACACCTTTTCCAAATCCATAAATGCCACAAAGACCTCTTTAGCCTTATCTAAATACTGTTCACTTATATGTTTCACTGTAAACACCTGGTCCACACACCCCCTACCTTTCCTAAAGCCTCCTTGTTCATCTGCTATCCTATTCTCAGTCTTACTTTTGATTCTTTCAATAATAACTCTACCATACACTTTACCAGGTATACTCAACAGACTTATCCCCCTATAATTTTTGCACTCTCTTTTGTCCCCTTTGCCTTTATACAAAGGAACTATGCATGCTCTCTGCCAATCCCTAGGTACCTTACCCTCTTCCATACATTTATTAAATAATTGCACCAACCACTCCAAAACTATATCCCCACCTGCTTTTAACATTTCTATCTTTATCCCATCAATCCCGGCTGCATTACCCCCTTTCATTTTACCTACTGCCTCACGAACTTCCCCCACACTCACAACTGGCTCTTCCTCACTCCTACAAGATGTTATTCCTCCTTGCCCTATACACGAAATCACAGCTTCCCTATCTTCATCAACATTTAACAATTCCTCAAAATATTCCCTCCATCTTCCCAATACCTCTAACTCTCCATTTAATAACTCTCTCTCCTATTTTTAACTGACAAATCCACTTGTTCTCTAGGCTTCCTTAACTTGTTAATCTCACTCAAAACTTTTTCTTATTTTCAACAAAATTTGTTGATAACATCTCACCCACTCTCTCATTTGCTCTCTTTTTACATTGCTTCACCACTCTCTTAACCTCTCTCTTTTTCTCCATATACTCTTCCCTCCTTGCATCACTTCTACTTTGTAAAAACTTCTCATATGCTAACTTTTTCTCCCTTACTACTCTCTTTACATCATCATTCCACCAATCGCTCCTCTTCCCTCCTGCACCCACTTTCCTGTAACCACAAACTTCTGCTGAACACTCTAACACTACATTTCTAAACCTACCCCATACCTCTTCGACCCCATTGCCTATGCTCTCATTAGCCCATCTATCCTCCAATAGCTGTTTATATCTTTCCCTAACTGCCTCCTCTTTTAGTTTATAAACCTTCACCTCTCTCTTCCCTGATGCTTCTTCCTGATGCTTCTATTCTCCTGTATCCCATCTACCTTTTACTCTCAGTGTAGCTACAACTAGAAAGTGATCTGATATATCTGTGGCCCCTCTATAAACATGTACTCCTGAAGTCTACTCAACAGTCTTTTATCTACCAATACATAATCCAACAAAACTACTGTCATTTCGCCCTACATCATATCTTGTATACTTATTTATCCTCTTTTTCTTAAAATATGTATTACCTATAACTAAACCCCTTTCTATAAAAAGTTCAATCAAAGGGCTCCCATTATCATTTACACCTGGCACCCCAAACTTACCTACCACACCCTCTCTAAAAGTTTCTCCTACTTTAGCATTCAGGTCCCCTACCACAATTACTCTCTCACTTGGTTCAAAGGCTCCTATACATTCACTTAACATCTCCCAAAATCTCTCTCTCTCCTCTGCATTCCTCTTTTCTCCAGGTGCATACACGCTTATTATGACCCACTTCTCGCATCCAACCTTTACTTTAATCCACATAATTCTTGCATTTACACATTCATATTCTCTTTTCTCCTTCCATAACTGATCATACAACATTACTGCTACCCCTTCCTTTGCTCTAACTCTCTCAGATACTCCATATTTAATCCCATTTATTTCCCCCACCGAAACTCCCTACCCCCTTCAGCTTTGTTTTCGCTTAGGGCCAGGACATCCAACTTCTTTTCATTCATAACATCAGCAATCATCTGTTTCTTGTCATCTGCACTACATCCACGCACATTTAAGCATCCCAGTTTTATAAAGTTTTTCTTCTTCTCTTTTTTAGTAAATGTCTACAGGAGAAGGGGTTACTAGCCCATTGCTCCCGACATTTTAGTCGCCTCATACGACACGCATGACTTGCGGAGGAAAGATTCTTTTCCACTTCCCCATGGACAATAGAAGAAATAAAGAAGAACAAGAGCTATGTAGAAAAAGGAGAAAAACCTAAATGTATGTATATATATATGCATGTGCACGTCTGTGAAGTGTGACCAAAGTGTAAGTTGGAGTAGCAAGATATCCCTGTTATCTAGCGTGTTTATGAGACAGAAAAAGACACCAGCAATCCTACCATCATGCAAAACAGTTACAGGTTTCTGTTTCACAGTCATCTGGCAGGACGGTAGTACTTCCCTGGGTGGTTGCTGTCTACCAACCTACTACCTACATATTACATAACATATAAACATGCTTTTGTTACTTGTTCACTAAGTGTCCTTCTAGTCTTAACACCATATTAATAATATACTAATACGTAATAATAGTCACTCTTGGCCACATTAACTGTGTCATCATTTTACATTTACATAGACATTTTCATTAACCTATCTATGATATTTTCTTCAAAATTATATAAGAAACACGTTACATAGCACATAACATGCAATGTTTATATGCTATGCATGTTTAATAATAATCACTCTTGGGAACATTAAATGTCTTACTTTAGGTTAATACAGACATTTTCATTAATCCATCTATGACATTTTCTTCAAAATTATATAAGAAACACGTTACATAGCGTATAAACATGCAATGTTTATATGTTATCTAGGGGTTGATGGAGGGTAAACATTACATTTTCTCTGGTTCAGCTTCAGAGAAAACATATATGAATCTGTGTTGGCCCAGTAACCGCCCTTAACACATAAGGCTTTTGTTTACAATTCTCGGCATGAATTATTTATTATTTCTCCCTTTGTTTATGATGACATCTAAAAGTAGTTGTTAGAAACAATTAAACTCAGTGAACATGGTATGTCGATGGTAATAATATGGCTGTAGGCTGCAGTGTATGTAGCCGGTAGGTATACACCTGGCATGTAGTCCACCTGGGACTACAAATAAATACTACTCACCAACAAGAGTCTAGAATAAAGGTATGTAATGTTCATTTATCATTAAAATTAGTCAGTTATATTTATTTCTCATTGTTTTCTGTATGTCAAGTGTAGTTATTCTCTATAAAATGTATTATTTGTTAATATTTTTGGGTGTCTGAAATGGATTAATTGGATTTACGTACATTATTTCTTATGGGAAATATTACTTCGGTTTTCAGCCATTTTGGATTTTGGCCAACCTTCTGGAATGGATTAATTATGAAAACTGGGGGTCTACTGTATTAATCCTTTGACTGTCGCAAGCCCCTTTCTGAAACTGTCATTCAATGTCTAAAAATTTTTGTAAAAAAAAAAAAAAATTATTTTTCTTATGAAATTATAGAGAATCTTTTCCTGACGGTAATGACACCAAAAGTATGAGATTTGGTCGAAAACTCACGGAATTACGCTCCCGCAAAGTTAGCGATTTTGGGAACATACACACATCAGCGATTTGAGCCCTATTTTTTGCAGATTCCATTGTTCCAAGTGACCAAACTCACAGCTATTTCTTTAGAACTCCATTTTTTTCTATCAATTGAGTACAAGAAACTGCCCATTTAACAATTTGAACTATCCAATAAAGTGGTCAGAAATTGGCAACTTGGCCAATTTCACGCAAATTAAAAAAGATGCCAATTTCAAAATAGGGCCCAGAATAAACAATGCAGACATCCTTGGCACTAAAATAACATATCCTCTGTTCATTAGTCATGTCTCCAGGCCCCTCTTATATTACTCTTGCTTCTAGTTTGATTTTTTATTCACACAAAATATAAGATTTACTGTTATGCAGACTACTGCATCATTGTAAAAATGGTATAAATAATATCAGTGCACTAGTGAAAGAATATTAGACTCCCCAGTTGATGTGTATTGGACGTGTGGTGTGATTTGCTTACTCCTGAACATTGGTAAAAATTGAACATTTCCGCTATTTTGAGCTCAATTTCAAGGTCGTTTTTCAACATGAAACTAATCAAAATCATCTCTATTTCTGTAATATGTTTTCCATTTTATCAAATGAGACCAAGAAAACAACCATAAATACTATATGAAAATACACCTCAAAGTCGGCGTTTTAATCCAAAAACACAGTCGGAGTTTTTTTTCTCATTATGCACTGCGTGCTGCAGGATTTTTTTTTATACAGTGCACGCTGACCACACAGACCCATTCTCTCACATGTGGGCCTAACAGCTTTCTCCTGCTTGATTTGAAGCCGCTAGAATTATTGAGTATATATATATATCTGAAACACTGGCTCGTAAGACATATGTATACAACCGAAACAGTCAAAGGGTTAAACATTATATTGGTCTCACAGGCCACAAAAGTTACTTGAAAAAATAAAATATTAGAAATGAAAAGAAACAACAGAATAAAAGTAAAAATAATATTACCGAGTGAGCGACAGTTGACGATGTTGCCGTAAGTAGTTCACTGTCAACTTCACGCCTCTATATCTTGGTAAGTAGTGATTGAAAAAAATTTTCTTTTCTTTTAAAACAATCAGAAAAATATTCTTAAGATTTTGGTAAGAAAAAATAATTTTTTTTTTCAAATATTTTTTGACAGAGAGGGATTTCAGCATAACCGTTAAATTCAGTGAAGCAATCTAATGAATGAAGCAAAGGATGTACAAATAAGTAAAGTCCCAAGCAGTTGGTTTGATTTAAATGTTGTGACATGCCACAGTTGTGTAAATTTTCTATGGTTACAAGTTACAAGAAAAGTCAAGAGTGTGTATTAGAAATACAGTAGCCCTTTGCTTTGCTAAACACTCCACTCTCTTGTGTCACTACCACTACCCCCTTCTTATTGCCACTTTTGCACCAGTACTACTATTAGTTACTAATACTACAGTTACTACTACTACTACCACTACCTCTACCACTGCAACAATTATACTACTACTTTCCTTCATTCTACTACACCCAGTCCCACCACCTCTCATATATATATATATATATATATATATATATATATATATATATATATACTGGCTCCCTTCTCTTTGCACTCCTGTATAACTAATTAAATGTCCAAGTTGGACCAAAACTTTGTCATAAGTTTAATTTTCCTATGCACGAGTGATTTGTGTAATGACCTCTCTGCTTAATGACTACTCACAAAATATAATTTCAATTTTTCTCTTAACACTCCAGCAGTCTCTAAATGAAACAGGGTGGCCTAACAAAGAAGAAAACAATCTCAATGGCCCTTATTAATTTAATATCTTCCCAGAATCTCTTTTACTACCTCCCTCCAACCTTTCCTGGGATGACCCCTATCCCTACTTTCCTTCACCACAGATTTATATGCCTCCTACTCATCCTATTTTTATCCATCCCTCTCTAAATGTCCAAACCATCTCAACAATCCCTACTCAGCCCTCTGACTAATACTTTTAGTAACCCTGCACCCACTTTCAATCTCCAAACTATGAATTCTCTGTATATATAATAGTTACAGCACACATTGCCCTCAGATACATCTCCATTGCCTCCAGCCACCTCCTCACTGCAACATTTAAAATTCATGCTTTGTACCAGTAAGAGTGTTGGTACCACTATACTCTGATACATTTTCCTTCTTGCCTCCACAAATAATGTTCTTTGTCTCCATAGATGCCTTAATGTATCACTCACCTTTTTCCTCCTTGTCAATTCTATGGTTCATCTCGTCTTTCATACATCCATCAGCGGACAAGTATCTGAATGCATTCAGTTTCTTCATACTCCCTTCCAATCTAACATCCAATCTTTTATTACCTAAATTGTTTGTTACTCGTAAGAACATAAGAAACGAGGAACACTGCAGCAGGCCTACTGGCCCATGTGAGGCAGGTCCAATTCTCTCACCGGCTTAAGCCAATGCCTTAACCTAGTCATGTCAGTCATATTCACTTAAGGGAGGAACACGGCATCCGACTTAGTAATACAAGCTAGTCAGGTCCAACTCACAACCACCCACATCCACTTATGTATCTATCCAACCTATTTTTACAGCTACACAACGTCTTAACTTCTATGACGGTACTCAGGAGTTTGTTCCACTCATCCACAACTCTATTACCAAACCAGTGCTTTCCTATATATGTACTTCCTCAATCTGAATTTTTCCAATTTAAAACCATTGCTTCGAGTCCTGTATATCCTAGATATTTTTAGCACGCTATTTACATCCCCTCTATTAATTCCTGTTTTCCATTTATACACCTCAATCATGTCCCTTTTAATTCTATGCCTTCCTAGAGGGTGCAGATTCAGGGCCCTCAGTCTATCCTCATAGGGAAGATTTCTGATACATGGGATCAACTTTATCATCCTCCTTTGTACATTTTCCAGTGCATTTATATCCATTCTGTAATACGGTGACCAAAGCTGTGCAGCATAATCTAAATGAGGCCTAACCGAAGATATATAGAGTTGAAGAACAACCTGAGGACTTCTATTATTTATATTTCCTGCTATGAAGCCCGGGATTCTGTCAGCTTTATTGCGAACACTTATGTACTGTTGTCTTGGTTTCAGATTATTGCTAACCAGAACTCCTAAATCCTTTTCGCAACCCATAACACTAAGATCTACATTATGTAGTTTATATGTGGCATGGTTATTTTCCTGTCCAACATTTAGAACTTTGCATTTGTCTATATTAAACTGCATCTGCCACTTCTCTGACCACAGTGGAACCACAGTCGATGGCCTCCACTCCAAACCAACAGATACAGATACTAATGCCGGAAAAAAAATCACCCTCCAGTACCAACAATACCACCAGTCCGATAACATTCTTCTTTGCAAATATACAGGGTCTAAAGCCAGCAACAAACAACAAAATACCTTTCATCCGTGGACTGCTTGCAGAGGCAAAGGCAATGTTCGCGGCTTTCACTGAGACCCACATAAAGGATCACTTGGACAACAAAATATGGATCCCAGGTTACAACCTATACAGATGTGACAGAGTGAACAGGCAAAAGGGGGGGGGGGGGGTTGGCCTGTACATTGCAGAGTCACCTGTTTGCACAGAACTGCTTAATGCCTCAAATGATGTAGTGGAAGTTTTAGCAGTAAAGGTCGAGAACCAAAACCTAGTCATTGTGGTAGTCTACGAGCCTCCGGATGCAACATCCCAGCAATTCCAGGAACAGCTGTTAAAAATTGACCACTGTCTGGAAAATCTTCCAGCTCCTGCACCCAACATCTTGCTCCTGGGGGATTTCATCTTAAGGCACCTAAAATGGAGGAATATAGCAAATAATATTGTTGCAGTAATAACACCAGGAGGCAGCTCTGATGAAAACTCACACTCACACGAGCTTTTAAATCTCTGCACAAAATTCAATTTAAACCAGCAAATAATAGAGCCTACTAGACTGGAGAATACACTAGACCTCATCTTCACTAACAATGATGATCTGATAAGAAATGTCACCATATCAAAAACAATATACTCAGATCACAACATAATTGAGGTTCAGACATGTATGCGTGGAGCCCCAGACGACATAATGAGACTAGTCACGAGGGAGCATTCACCAAATTCAACTTCAATAACAAAAACATAAAGTGGGACCAAGTAAACCAAGTCCTAACCGATATAAGCTGGGAAGATATAGTAAGCAACACAGACCCCAACTTATGCCTAGAACAGATTAACTCGGTGGCACTCGATGTATGCACAAGGCTTATTCCTCTAAGAAAAAGGAGGAGTAGACGTAAAATAGAAAGAGACAGGCGCTCCCTTTACAGGCGACGGAAAAGAATAACAGAGCGGCTAAAAGAGGTCAATATATCTGAAATGCGTAGGGAGACACTGGTCAGAGAAATAGCAAGCATCGAACTTAAGCTAAAAGAATCCTTTAGGAGTCAGGAATCGCGGGAAGAACTAAAAGCCATAAATGAAATCGAAAGAAACCCAAAGTATTTCTTCTCCTATGCCAAATCAAAATTGAGAACAACGTCCAGTATTGGGCCCCTACTTAAACAAGATGGGTCCTACACAGATGACAGCAAGGAAATGAGTGAGCTACTCAAGTCCCAATATGACTCAGTTTTTAGCAAGCCGCTAACCAGACTGAGAGTCGAAGATCAAAATGAATTTTTTATGAGAGAGCCACAAAATTTGATTAACACAAGCCTATCCCATGTTATCCTTATGCCAAATGACTTCGAACAGGCGATAAATGACATGCCCATGCACTCTGCCCCAGGGCCAGACTCATGGAACTCTGTGTTCATCAAGAACTGCAAGAAGCCCCTATCACGAGCCTTTTCCATCCTATGGAGAGGGAGCATGGACACGGGGGTCGTCCCACAGTTACTAAAAACAACAGACATAGCCCCACTCCACAAAGGGGGCAGTAAAGCAACAGCAAAGAACTACAGACCAATAGCACTAACATCCCATATCATAAAAATCTTTGAAAGGGTCCTAAGAAGCAAGATCACCACCCATCTAGAAACCCATCAGTTACACAACCCAGGGCAACATGGGTTTAGAACAGGTCGCTCCTGTCTGTCTCAACTATTGGATCACTACGACAAGGTCCTAAATGCACTAGAAGACAAAAAGAATGCAGATGTAATATATACAGTGGACCCCCGCATACCGGACGCCTTGCATAACGGACAATCCGCATACCGGACGCTTTGATCACTAAAATTTTGCCTCGCATACCGCCCAAAAACCCGCTCAGCGCCCTTCGTCCGAGACGCGTCCAATGTGCGGCCTGAGCCACGCTCACATGTTCCGCCGGTGGCATTGTTTACCAGCCAGCCTCCGCGGTAACATCCAAGCATACAATCGGAACATTTCGTATTAATACAGTGTTTTTGGTGATTTTTTTCTGGAAAATAAGTGACCATGGGCCCCAAGAAAGCTTCTAGTGCCAACCCTACAGCAATAAGGGTGAGAATTACTATGGAGATGAAGAAAAAGATCATTGATAAGTATGAAAGTGGAGTGCGTGTCTCCGAGCTGGCCAGGTTGTATAATAAACCCCAATCAACCATCGCTACTATTGGTGGTACAGCTGCTGCTGCTGCTGTACCACCGTCAGCTGCTGCTGCACTGTCAGCTGCTGCTGCACTGTCAGCTGCTGCTGCACTGTCAGCTGCTGCTGCACTGTCAGCTGCTGCTGCTGTACCACCGTCAGCTGCTCCTGCTGCTGTAGTACCGTCTGCTGCTGCTGTAGCATCGTCTGCTGCTGCTGTAGCATCGTCTGCTGCTGCTGTAGCATCGTCTGCTGCTGCTGTAGCATCGTCTGTTGCTGCTGTAGCATCGTCTGTTGCTGCTGTACCACCTCAGCTGCTGCTGCTGCTGTAGCATCGTCTGCTGCTGCTGCTGCTGTAGCATCATCTGCTGCTGCTGTAGCATCGTCTGTTGCTGCTGTACCACCGTCAGCTGCTGCTGCTGCTGTAGCATCGTCTGCTGCTGCTGTAACATCATCAGTTGCTGCTGTAGCATCGTTCTGCTGCTGCTGTAGCATCGTCTGTTGCTGCTGTAGCATCGTCTGTTGCTGCTGTACCACCGTCAGCTGCTGCTGCTGCTGTAGCATCATCTGCTGCTGCTGTAACATCGTCAGTTGCTGCTGTAGCATCGTCTGCTGCTGCTGTAGCATCGTCTGTTGCTGCTGTACCACCGTCAGCTGCTGCTGCTGCTGTAGCACCGTTGTTGGTGTGGCTTATTGAGAATACCAAGAAACAATTAACCCCAGAGGATTTGCCACCCAGGATAACTCAAAAAAGTCAGTGCGTCATCGAAGACTGTCTAACTTATTTCCATTGGGGTCCTTAATCTTGTCTCCCAGGATGCAACCCACACCAGTCGACTAACACCCAGGTGAACAGGGAAAATGCCTGGAACTAGTGCTCATATTGGTGAATTTAGAGCCAGCAAAGGTTGGTTTGAGAGATTTAAGAATCGTAGTGACATACACAGTGTGATAAGGCCTGTTCTGGAAGAAAATACCAAACAGGACCTACAGTACTCAGAAGGAAAAGGCACTCCCAGGACACAGTGTCTCATCAGTCATTGCTGCATCTTCAATAAAGGTAAGTGTCATTTATTCTTCATTTAGTAGAGTAGTACATGCACAATATATATTGTGCATGTACTACTCTACTATTGTGCATGTATCCTTCCCTTTGTGTGTAGGAAAATGTATATTTCATGTGGTAAAAAATTTTTTTCATACTTTTGGGTGTCTTGCACGGATTAATTTGATTTCCATTATTTCTTATGGGGAAAATTCATTCGCATACCGAACATTTCGCATAACAGCCAGCCCTCTTACACGGATTAAGGTCGCTATGCGGGGGTCCACTGTACAGACTTTGCAAAAGCCTTCGACAAGTGTGACCATGGCGTAATAGCGCACAAAATGCGTGCTAAAGGAATAACAGGAAAAGTCGGTCGATGGATCTATAATTTCCTCACTAACAGAACACAGAGAGTAGTCATCAACAGAGTAAAGTCCGAGGCAGCTACGGTGAAAAGCTCTGTTCCACAAGGCACAGTACTCGCTCCCATCTTGTTCCTCATCCTCATATCCGACATAGACAAGGATGTCAGCCACAGCACCGTGTCTTCCTTTGCAGATGACACCCGAATCTGCATGACAGTGTCTTCCATTGCAGACACTGCAAGGCTCCAGGCGGACATCAACCAAATCTTTCAGTGGGCTGCAGAAAACAATATGAAGTTCAACGATGAGAAATTTCAATTACTCAGATATGGTAAACATGAGGAAATTAAATCTTCATCAGAGTACAAAACAAATTCTGGCCACAAAATAGAGCGAAACACCAACGTCAAAGACCTGGGAGTGATTATGTCGGAGGATCTCACCTTCAAGGACCATAACATTGTATCAATCGCATCTGCTAGAAAAATGACAGGATGGATAATGAGAACCTTCAAAACTAGGGAGGCCAAGCCATGATGACACTCTTCAGGTCACTTGTTCTATCTAGGCTGGAATATTGCTGCACACTAACAGCACCTTTCAAGGCAGGTGAAATTGCCGACCTAGAAAATGTACAGAGAACTTTCACGGCGCGCATAACGGAGATAAAACACCTCAATTACTGGGAGCGCTTGAGGTTCCTAAACCTGTATTCCCTGGAACGCAGGAGAGAGAGATACATGATTATATACACCTGGAAAATCCTAGAGGGACTAGTACCGAACTTGCACACGAAAATCACTCACTACGAAAGCAAAAGACTTGGCAGACGATGCACCATCCCCCCAATGAAAAGCAGGGGTGTCACTAGCACGTTAAGAGACCATACAATAAGTGTCAGGGGCCCGAGACTGTTCAACTGCCTCCCAGCACACATAAGGGGGATTACCAACAGACCCCTGGCAGTCTTCAAGCTGGCACTGGACAAGCACCTAAAGTCAGTTCCTGATCAGCCGGGCTGTGGCTCGTACGTTGGTTTGCATGCAGCCAGCAGCAACAGCCTGGTTGATCAGGCTCTGATCCACCAGGAGGCCTGGTCACAGACCGGGCCGCGGGGGCGTTGACCCCCGGAACTCTCTCCAGGTAAACTGTATCAGTCTATTTAAATCATCCTGGAGTCCTCTAGTGTCCTCACTGAAATGAATTGGACGGCCTATTTTGGCGTCATCAGCAAATTTGCTTAAGTCGCTATTTATTCCCTCACCCATGTTGTCTATGTAAATTGTGAACAACAATGGGCCCAACACTGACCCCTGTGGAACATCACTTGTGATATGCCCCCATTCTGACTTCTCCCCATTTATGCAAACTCTCTGCTGCCTATTTGTCAACCATGCCTCTAACCAAGAAAAAATTTCTCGTCCTATTCCATGTGCCTTAAGTTTTCTCAACAGCCTCTGATGTGGAACTCTATCGAAAGCCTTAATGAAGTCCATATACACAATATCATGTTCAATACCATGATCTACCTCCTCAAATACCTTAGTGAAGAAAGTTAGTAAATTCGTAAAACAGGAAAGCCCCTTCGTAAAACCGTGCTAAGATTCATTAATTAATTTATGCCTTTCAAGATGGCTATGAATTGCTTCGGCAATTATTGATTCCATAAATTTACCAACTATGGAGGTAAGGCTTATTGGTCTATAGTTCAAAGCTAAAGACCTGTCACCTGCCTTGTAAATAGGTATTACATCTGCCATTTTCCATTTGTCTGGCACTATGCCAGTTTGCAGTGGTATAGTGAAAAGATTAGCCAAAAGTATGCTATGTTCCTCTTTACATTCCTTTAATACCCTTGCAAACAGTTCATCAGGGCCTGGGGATTTGTTAGGTTTTAATTTCTCTATTTGTCTGAGGACCATGTCACTAGTTACCCCAATAGTGCATAGTTTATTATCGTCCTGTTCTACATAATTTATTATTTCTGGCATTTCGCTAGTATCTTCTTGTATCACATTGCTCTTTCCTATGTTCATTTTTAATTTCCTTCTTTTACATACCCTCCCAAATTTGTCTTCTAAGCTTCGCAACTTCTCTTAACTCTCTCCCACACGCACCGTGTCATTGACAAAGAGCAACTGTGACAACTCCCACTTTGTATTAGATTCACTGTATTTTTTTTTTAACACATCAGCCATTTCTCACCGAGGCAGGGTGACTTAAAAAAAAAAAAAAAAAAAAAAAAAGAAAGAAAAAATTTTCATCATCATTCAACACTTTCACCATCATTCATACATAATCACTGCCTTTGCAGGCACTCAGATATGACAGTTTAGATGTCACTCCAAACAGTCAATATCCCAAACCCCTCCTTTAAAGTACTACAGGCATTGTATGTCCCACCTCCAGGACTCAAGTCTGGCTAACCGGTTTCCCTGAATCCCTCTACAAAATATTACCCTGCTCACACTCCAACAGCTCGTCAGGTCCCAAAAACCATTTGTCTCCATTCACTTACACGCTCACACACGCTTGCTGGAAGTTCAAGCCCCTCACCCACAAAACCTCCTTTACCCCCTCCTCCAATCTTTCCTAATACGACCCCTCCCTGCCTTCCTTCTTCTACAGATTTATATGCTCTCCAAGTCATTCTACTTTGTTCCATCCTCTCTAAATGACCAAACCACCTCAACAACCCCTCTGACTAATACTTTAATTAGATTCTTTATATCTCCTTTGGAAAATATGCATCTAGCCAAATAACAGCAGCTTTTCAATTTTTTGATACTACTTGACAGGGCTGAAAAGTATTTCTTCACTAATTCCTTAGAAATGAGGCATAATCTGTACATCCTGTTACTGTGTTTGTCAATTGCTCTGAGACAGCCTTTTGTAAGTCATGGGTTATTTTGCCTTTTTGTTGTTTTATCTTTTGTGAGTGGTGTATATCCTAGTGATGTTCAGCAACTCTGAGAAAGCTTTCTACTCCAGAATTTGCATTCTCATTGATATTCAGCTCCCTTTCCCAATTGTATGTTTAATGGTTTCAGTGAATTTGTCAACTGAAGCATTATTATAATTGAATGGTATTTTTTGTTTTGAGCAGTCTTTTTTATGATGTTAGACATGTAAGGTAGTGGTTTGCTTTCTTGTCTGTGAGTATTCATGTACTCTGGGGTGCTGCTATATTGTCCAGATATATCTAGGAAAAATGTCAGTGCAAAATCTAGCTTTTAGTTTTATGATATGGTGTAGAGGGCATGAAATATTTGCTTTCAAATACTTACATGGGGTATAAATTTGCATAGTTTATGTTTCAATCTCATATCCAGGATTTTTAATCAATTAAATTTGTTCCTTTTGTTGTTTTATTTTGTGTTAGTAAAGTCGCATGTTTGCATGTGGTATTCTGTAAATTGCACAATTGTTATTGCCTGAATGCATTCTCATTTGAATTGAGCCTTCCAATTATATTTACCATATTCATCACTGTATTTTGGTTACATAACTGAATTCAGTTTTCATTATGGAAATAGCTTGTTACACAACCCTTCTCGTTTGGCCTACAGCTATGATAGCGTGTAAGTACCAGGTGTGTTAACCCTTTGGGGGCTTTCGGCGTATATTAGTCTTCTGTCTTTCAACCATCGCCGTATCCACAGGGGGGGCCAAGGAAAACGAAAGTTTTCCTGTTTACATTTAGTGAATATATCAGGAGGAGGTACTAGCCCTTTCCCGCATTTTATGGGGTCTTAAATTGCATGGTTGTAAGGAGGAATTTGTTCCACTCTTTTGAATAAGAGGAAATTAAACAAGATAGAACTATGAAAGAATAATAGAGATAACCCAGAGGGGTGTGATTATGTGTTGTATGTATGTGTATGTGACCTAAGTGTAAGTAGAAGCATACTATTTAATTGAAATCTATGTTCCATGAGTCAAAAAAAGACCGAATCCTACATCATTAAAACTAATTACAGGCTTTCAGTTTTACCACTGCCGTTCTGTTGCCTCCTGGTGGTTGGTACCGACCATGCTAACCTTTGGTTAGTAACGTCTTATGACACAGAATTTTTGACGTACTAGTACGCCTAAATTCTAGCGCCCTCAAATCTAGCGAGAGAAAGCTGGTAGGCCTACATATGAAAGAATGGGTCTATGTGGTCAGTGCATGCAGTATAAAAAAAATCCTGCAGCACACAGTGCGTAATGAGAAAAAAAAAACTTTGATCGTGTTTTTGGATTAAAGCAGCGACTTTGCACTGTATTTTCGTATGGTATTTATTGTTGTAATCTAGTCTTCTTGGTCTCATTTTATAGAATGGAAGACATATTACAGAAATTGAGATGATTTTGACTGGTTTTACAATGAAAAGTACCTTGAAATTGAGCTCAAAGTAGCAGAAATGTTCGATTTTTACCAAAGTTCAAAAGTAAACAAATCATGCCAAGCATCCAATACACATCAAGTGGTGAGTCTAATATTCTTTCACAAGTGTGCTGATATTATTTATACCATTTCTACACTAATACAGTAGTCTGCATAACAGTAAATCTTATTTTTTTTGTAAGAATAATAATTCAAAGTGGAAAGCCAAAGAAATATAAGAGGGGCCTGGGGATGTGACTAATGAACAGAGAACTTGTTATTTTAGTGCCAGGAATGTCTTTCTTGTTTATTCTGGATCCTATTCAGAAATTGGCATCTTTTGAAATTTGTGTGAAATTGGAAAAATTGCTAAATTCTGACCACTTTATTGGATAGTTGAAATCAGTAAATGGGTGGTTTCTTGTACTCATTCGATAGAAAAAATGGAGTTCTAGCGAAATAGTTATGATTTTTGTCGACTAGTACACTGGAATTGGCCGAAAATTGGGCTCAAAGTGGGCAAAATCGCTGATGCGTAAACATCGTCGAGACAGCTAACTTCGCGAGAGCATAATTCTGTAAGTTTTCCATCAAATTTCATACTTTTGGTGTCATTATGATCAGGAAAAGATTCTCTATCTTTTCATAAGAAAAAAATAATTTTTTTTTTTAAATTTGGCCGACCCTGAGAACAAGTCTCTGAGAGGACCTGTTGACCCCCAAAGGGTTAAATACATTAGTAAAATCACCTTTTAGCCAAGCCTCAGTTACTATTTAAAAAAAAAAAAAGAGAGAGAAATCAGTTTAGAAACCCAAGCAATGCTATTATGAACATCTTTTTTAAGTTTTCCCTCCAATATTTTCTATCCTCTTCTGTTTCATGGTAGTAGTAAATACTTACATAACACTATCAGATTTAATATTAGTGGACTGAGAAAAAACTTTTGACTAGTCACCTGTGAATGTCTCCGTGTAGTTCCGTCCTCATCATCATCTTCCTCCACGGCTGAATTATTGAGGTTAAGATGCCGAGACAGGCAAGATAATAACTTAAGGAGAGAAACCAATTCATTGTGTTGTTCTCGAGACAAACCACTTCCCTGGAAAATAAATTAAACTGCCCTATATGAAAGAAAATGCTTGCTGCATGTAGAACATGTAAATATACAGAAAAAATATAAATTTGATAATGTTAAGCACACACACAGTAAAAAAAAAGCAGCAAATAATACTAGGAAAGTATTTGGGCTTTTGTTATCTTTGGTCTAATTTTAGTATAAACAGCAGATGGAGACAAATATTGTGCTGTCAGAAAATAAGTTTGTTTACATCAAAGACAATAACCACTTGAAACCTTAGCAACAGAAAAAATAAACAAATCAATACATACACTAATACATTACAGGATATTTCCCCTACTGGGAATACATTAGTTTTCTTTGTTACTTACCATGAGATCCTTAAGGTGACTAAGACGAGAAATATATGGTGTGAGGGTAGCGTTGAGGTAGGTCATGATAGTAGGCTGGTCCTTGCCCACTGAGAGTACTCGGCTTATTATTGTCATGATACGCTCAGTTTCTGCACTGTCCAGCCGACTCTGTTCCAAAGCTCTCTGTAATTAAATTTCAATTGCTTTTTTAATAAACTCTTTCCAATACTCATACGTATTTCTTGAAGGGGGTTTTCTTTCCTCAGTTCATTATAGCACACTTAAAATGAATGTGTTTGCTTGGAGTAATTCTCTTATTTTTTCCTTATTATTATTTCTCTATGCAAGAAAGAGGAGAGTGTTTAAATTATATTACAATCAAACCTGCTTGGAGAATACTTCAATAAAATTTTCAGGTACACTTTCAACATACATTAACCCTTTGACTGTCACAACCCCCAATCCTGAGGTGTCTCCTGGTGTCGCAAAATTTAAAAAAAAAAAAAATATTTTTTCTTATGAAATGATAGAGAATCTTTTCCCGATTGTAATGACACCAAAAAAAAACGAAATTTGATGGAAAACTGACGGAATTATGCTCTCGCAAAGTTAGCGACCTCGGCGCTGTTTACAAATCGGCGATTTCGCCCACTTTGAGCCCTATTTTCGGCTAATTCCATTGTTCCAGTCGCCCAAACTCATAGCTATTTCTTTAGAACTCCATTTTTTCTATTGATTGAGTACAAGAAACTGCCCATTTACCGATTTCAACTACCTGATAATGTGGTCAGAAATTTGCAATTTGGCCAATTTCACGAAAACTAAAAAATATGACAATTTCAAAATAAGGTCCAGAATGAACAATGCAGACATTCCTGGCTCTAAAATAACATTTTCTTTGCTCATCAGTCATGTCTCCAGGCCCCTCTGATATTACTCTTGCTTTCTATTTTGAATTTTTATTCAAACAAAAAATAGAAGACTTACTATTATGCAGACTACTGCAATACTGTAATAATTGTATAAATAACATCAACCCATTCATGACTGCATATTAGAATGGCTAGTTGGACATTTATTGGACAATGGCATCATTTGTTTACTTTTGAACATTGGTAAAAATCAAACATTTCCCCTACTTTGAGCTCCATTTCTAGGTTCTTTTTATAGTAAAATCAACCAAAATCACCTCTATTTCTATAATATGTTTTCCATTCTATCAAATGAGACCAAGAAAACGAGAATACAATCATAAATACTATACAAAAATAGACCACAAAGTCAGCATTTTAATTAAAAAAATCGGTCGGAGTTTTTTTTTCTCTCATTATGCACTGCGTGCTCCAGGATTTATTTTTATATGGTGCACACTGATCACACAGACCCATTCTCTCACATGTGGGCCTACCAGCTTTCTCCTGCTTGATTTGAAGCCGCTAGAATTTATGAGTATATATACGTCAAACACGGTACCTGTAAGACGTATATATACGGCCGCGACAGTCAAAGGGTTAATAAACACTAACATATCAGAAAGTTCTGAGGATGAGGCTTTGTACAGTTAGCCCCCCTAACAGTGTGAGACATATATATGAAGAAGATCAAATTGAGTAACATACACATTACATGTGACTTTATTAGGCGCAAATATGCTGCACCATTTTAGGCCTCGGCTAAACTATTTGAATTTGCTTGTCACCTCATGCCTTGGAAGAAATGTTGGCCTATGTGGGTCCATGTAATGCATCACATATAACACTGCCTAAGTAGTGCATGCAAGTGCTTATTAATTAGGTTTTGTGTACAGAGCAAACAAATATATTTTTTTTATAAAGGTCTTCAGGGCACAGGTGTCATTGGCACAAAAAAGCACACTAAGCAGATTAAACTTAGGAAAACCCAATAAAAACAAACACTGTGACTCCTAGCAAGATCAAGAGATTTTGTTGCAAAGACAGACTTGTAACAGTGATTAAAGCTGCTCTGAAGGTGAACTCTCAGATTTTGATACAAAGGAAGAATGTATGTGAGCATTAGCTCTTTTATGCAAGATATTGCTGTAGCATCCACTTCAGGCCTTGGTAACTAACCAACAACCAAAGAGAGGAAAAAAAAAAAGATAAATCTATTCTATGAAAACAACAGTGACTGGAGCAGTAATTGCAAAGACAATGGAGAAAAATATTTTTTTTTATTTTTTTTTTATTATCACACTGGCCGATTCCCACCAAGGCAGGGTGGCCCGAAAAAGAAAAACTTTCACCATCATTCACTCCATCACTGTCTTGCCAGAAGGGTGCTTTACACTACAGTTTTTAAACTGCAACATTAACACCCCTCCTTCAGAGTGCAGGCACTGTACTTCCCATCTCCAGGACTCAAGTCCGGCCTGCCGGTTTCCCTGAACCCCTTCATAAATGTTACTTTGCTCACACTCCAACAGCACGTCAAGTATTAAAAACCATTTGTCTCCATTCACTCCTATCAAACACGCTCACACATGGCTGCTGGAAATCTAAGCCCCTCGCACACAAAACCTCCTTTACCCCCTCTCTCCAACCTTTCCTAGGCCGACCCCTACCCCGCCTTCCTTCCACTACAGACTGATACACTCTTGAAGTCATTCTCTTTCGCTCCATTCTCTCTACATGTCCGAACCACCTCAACAACCCTTCCTCAGCCCTCTGGACAACAGTTTTGGTAATCCTGCACCTCCTCCTAACTTCCAAACTACGAATTCTCTGCATTATATTCACACCACACATTGCCCTCAGACATGACATCTCCACTGCCTCCAGCCTTCTCCTCGCTGCAACATTCATCACCCATGCTTCACACCCACATAAGAGCGTTGGTAAAACTATACTCTCATACATTCCCCTCTTTGCCTCCAAGGACAAAGTTCTTTGTCTCCACAGACTCCTAAGTGCACCACTCACTCTTTTCCCCTCATCAATTCTATGATTCACCTCATCTTTCATAGACCCATCCGCTGACACGTCCACTCCCAAATATCTGAATACATTCACCTCCTCCATACTCTCTCCCTCCAATCTGATATTCAATCTTTCATCACCTAATCTTTTTGTTATCCTCATAACCTTACTCTTTCCTGTATTCACCTTTAATTTTCTTCTTTTGCACACCCTACCAAATTCATCCACCAATCTCTGCAACTTCTCTTCAGAATCTCCCAAGAGCACAGTGTCATCAGCAAAGAGCAGCTGTGACAACTCCCACTTTGTGTGTGATTCTTTATCTTTTAACTCCACGCCTCTTGCCAAGACCCTCGCATTTACTTCTCTTACAACCCCATCTATAAATATATTAACCCTTTGACTGTTTCAGGCCCCTCTCTGAAACTGTCATTCTATGTCGCCCAATTTTTGAAAAAAAAAAAAATTATTTTTTCTTATGAAATGATAGAGAATCTTTTCCCGATGGTAATGACACCAAAAGTTCGAAATTTGGTCGAAAACTCGTGGAATTATGGTCCCGCGAAGTTAGCGGTCTCGGCGACATATGCGTATTCGCGATTTCGCCGACTTTGAGCCCAATTTCAGCCAATTCCATTGTTCCAGTTGACCAAACTCATAGCTATTTCTTTAGAACTCCATTTTATCTATCAGCTGAGTACAAGAAACCTCCCATTTACTAATTTGGACTACCCAATATGGTGGTCAGAAATTGGCAATTTGGCCAATTTCACGCAAAATAAAAAAAGATGCCAATTTCAAAATAGGGTCCAGAATAAACAAGGTAGACATTCGTGGCACTAAAATAACATATGCTCTGTTCATTAGTCACATCTCTAGGCCCCTCTTATATTATTATTGCTTTCTATTTTGATTTTTTATTCATAAAAAAAATACAAAATTTACTGTTATGCAGACGACTGCATTATTGTAAAAATGGTATAAATAATATCAGTGCACTAGTGAAAGAATATTAGACTCCCTAGTTGACGTGTATTGGACGTGTGGTGTGATTTATTTACTCTTCAACATTGGTAAAAATCGAACATTTTCGCTACTTTGAGCTTAGTTTCAAGGTCGTTTTCATCGTAAAAGTAATAAAAATCATCTCTATTTCTGTAATATGTTTTCCATTTTATCACCTAAGACCATGAAAACGCGAATACAATGATAAATACTATACGAAAATACACCTCAAAGTCGGCGTTTTATTCCAAAAAAACGATAAGTTTTTTTTTTCTCATTACGCAATGTGTGCTGCAGGATTTTTTTTATGTGGTGCACACTGACCACACAGACCCATTCTCTCACATGTGGGCCTACCAGCTTTCTCCCACTTGATTTGAAGCCGCTAGAATTATTGAGTATATATACGTCAGAAACATTGGCTCGTAAGACGTATTTATACGTCGAAAACAGTCAAAGGGTTAAACAACCACGGTGACATCACACATCCTTGTCTAAGGTGCAAAAATGCTGATTCAAATTTAAGTGATGCTCATACACTGATAAAACAAAAACGTGTGCACTGCTGCACACACATTAGTAATGCCTTGTCTGCTGCTCCACTGTTCTATGGAAAATTCTAAGCAAAAAACCTGTTTTTTTAGTAAAGATATTGATAGTGAAACTGACTGTGCGGATATTGTTTTTAGTACAGTATTAGAACACATCCAATGGAACCAGGATCTGTTGTGCCACCACCAACTCTGCTGCCATCAGCACCTGCTGTACGAACAGCTCTAAATAACATACAACAGCCAGCAAACAGTGTTCTGAAGCCTCACATCTAGAACTGTAATATAAGATTTCCTTATATACAATGTCAGTGAAAAAACAATAAAAATTAAAATAGAAACGATTTTTATCAATTTATATTGTATATGCCATTTTGGTAGGTAGCAGGTTGGTAGACAGCAACCACCCAGGGAGGTACTACCGTCCTGCCAAGTGAGTGTAAAACGAAAGCCTGTAATTGTTTTACATGATGGTAGGATTGCTGATGTCTTTTGTCTGTCTCATAAATATGCAAGATTACAGGTATGTCTTGCTACTTCTACTTATACTTAGGTCACACTACACATACATGTACACATTTATTTATACACACTCATCTGAGTTTTCTTTGATTTTATCTTAATAGTTCTTGGTCTTATTACTTTGCCTTTTATATCCATGGGGAAGTGGAATAAGAATCTTTCCTCCGTAAGCCATGCGTGTTGTAAAAGTCAACTAAAATGCCGGGAACAATGGGCTAGTAACCCCTTTTCCTATAAAGATTACCAAAAAGAATAATAATAAGAAAATTGTCTGAATATGCGTGGATGTTGTGCAAATGATAAGAAAGAGATGATTGTGGATGTTATGAATGAGAAGAAGCTGGATGCCTTGGCTTTAAGTGAAACAAAGCTGAAGGGGGTGGGAGAGTTTCAATGGAGAGGAATAAATGGGATTAGGTCAGGGGTTTCAAATAGAGTTAGAGCTAAAGAAGGATAAGCTATGGCAGGAAAAGAGGGATTATAAATGTATTAATTCAAGGATTATGTGGAGTAAAATAAAGATTGGATGTGAAAAGTGGGTTATAATAAGCGTGTATGCACCTGGAGAAGAGAGAAGTGTAGAGGAGAGAGAGAGATTTTGGGAAATGTTGAGTGAATGCGTGGGGAGTTTTTGAAACAAGTGTGAGAGTAATGGTGGTTGGGGATTTCAATGCTAAAGTGGGTGTAAAAATGTTATAGAGGGAGTAGTAGGAAAATTTTGGGGGGTGCCAGGGGTAAATGTAAATAGGGAGCCTTTAATTGAGCTATGTGTAGAAAGAGATTTGGTAATAAGTAATACATATTTTATGAAAAAGAGGATAAATAAATATACAAGGTATGATGTAGCACGTAATGAAAGTACGTAGTTTATTAGATTATGTATTGGTGGATAAAAGGTTGATGGGTAGGCTCCAGGATGTACATGTTTATAGAGGGGCAACTGATATATCGGATCATTATTTAGTTGTAGCTACAGTTAGAGTAAGAGGTAGATGGGAAAAGAGGAAGGTGGCAACAAGTAGAAGGGAGGTGAAAGTGTATAAACTAAGGGAGGAGGAAGTTCGGGGGAGATATAAGAGACTATTGGCAGAAAGGTGGGCTAGTGCAAAGATGAGTGGTGGGGGGGGGGGGGGTTGAAGAGGGTTGGAATAGTTCTAAAAATGCAGTATTAGAATGGGGGGGAGAAGTTTGTGGTTATAGGAGGGTGGGGGCAGGAGGAAAGAGGAGTGATTGGTGGAATGATGAAGTAAAGGGTGTGATAAAAGGAAAAAGGAAGCTTATGAGAGGTTTTTACAAAGCAGAAGTGTTATAAGAAGAGCAGAGTATATGGAGAGTAAAAGAAAGGTAAAAAGAGTGGTGAGAGAGTGCAAAAGGAGAGCAGATGATAGAGTGGGAGAGGCACTGTCAAGAAATTTTAATGAAAATAAGAAAAAATTTTGGAGTGAGTTAAACAAGTTAAGAAAGCCTAGGGAAAGTATGGATTTGTCAGTTAAAAACAGAGTAGGGGAGTTAGTAGATGGGGAGTTGGAGGTATTAGGTAGATAGCGAGAATATTTTGAGGAACTTTTAAATGTTAAGGAAGAAAGAGAGGCAGTAATTTCATGCATGGTCAGGGAGGTATACCATCTTTTAGGAGTGAAGAAGAGCAGAATGTAAGTGTGGGGGAGGTACGTGAGGCATTACGTAGAATGAAAGGGGGTAAAGCAGCTGGAACTGATGGGATCATGACAGAAATGTTAAAAGCAGGGGGGGATATAGTGTTGGAGTGGTTGGTACTTTTGTTTAATAAATGTATGAAAGAAGGGAAGGTACCTAGGGATTGGCGGAGTGCATGTATAGTCCCTTTATATAAAGGGAAAGGGGACAAAAGAGACTGTAAAAATTATAGAGGAATAAGTTTACCGAGTATACCAGGAAAAGTGTACGGTAGGGTTATAACTGAAAGAAGTAGAGGTAAGACAGAATGTAGGATTGCGGATGAGCAAGGAGGTTTCAGATAAGGCTAAAGAGGTCTTTGTGGCATTTATGGATTTGGAAAAGGCGTATGACAGGGTGGATAGGGATGCAATGTGGCAGATGTTGCAAGTGTATGGTGTAGGAGGTAGGTTACTGAAAGCAGTGAAGAGTTTTTACGAGGATAGTGAGGCTCAAGTTAGAGTATGTAGGAAAGAGGGAAATTATTTCCCAGTAAAAGTAGGCCTTAGACAAGGATGTGTGATGTCACCGTGGTTGTTTAATATATTTATAGATGGGGTTGTAAGAGAAGTAAATGCGAGGGTCTTGGCAAGAGGCGTGGAGTTAAAAGATAAAGAATCACACACAAAGTGGGAGTTGTCACAGCTGCTCTTTGCTGATGACACTGTGCTCTTGGGAGATTCTGAAGAGAAGTTGCAGAGATTGGTGGATGAATTTGGTAGGGAGTGCAAAAGAAGAAAACTAAAGGTGAATACAGGATAGAGTAAGGTTATGAGGATAACAAAAAGATTAGGGGATGAAAGATTGAATATCAGATTGGAGGGAGAGAGTAGGAGGAGGTGAATGTATTCAGATATTTGGGAGTGGACGTGTCAGCGGATGGGTCTATGAAAGATGAGGTGAATCATAGAATTGATGAGGGGAAAAGAGTGAGTGGTGCACTTAGGAGACTGTGGAGATAAAGAACTTTGTCCTTGGAGGCAAAGAGGGGAATGTATGAGAGTATTTGTTTTACCAACGCTCTTATATGGGTGTGAACCATGGGTGATGAATGTTTGCAGCGAGGAGAAGGCTGGAGGCAGTGGAGATGTCATGTCTGAGGGCAATGTGTGGGGGTGAATATAATGCAGAGAATTCGTAGTTTGGAAGTAGGAGGAGGTGCGGGATTAACAAAACTGTTGTCCAGAGGGCTGAGAAAGGGTTGTTGAGTGGTTCGGACATGTAGAGAGAATGGAGCGAAACAGAATGACTTCAAGAGTGTATCAATCTGTAGTGGAAGGAAGGCGGGGTAGGGGTCGGCCTAGGAAAGGTTGGAGAGAGGGGGTAAAGGAGGTTTTGTGTGCGAGGGCTTGGACTTCCAGCAGGCATGCGTGAGCGTGTTTGATAGGAGTGAATGGAGACAAATGGTTTTAATACTTTGACGTGCTGTTGGAGTGTGAGCAAAGTAACATTTATGAAGGGGTTCAGGGAAACCGGCAGGCCGGACTTAAGTTCTGGAGATGGGAAGTACAGTGCCTGCACTCTGAAGGAGGGGTGTTAATGTTGCAGTTTAAAAACTGTAGTGTAAAGCACCCTTCTGGCAAGACAGTGATGGAGTGAATGATGGTGAAAGTTTTTCTTTTTCAGGCCACCCTGCCTTGGTGGGAATCGGCCAGTGTGATAATAATAATAATAATAAAAATTAGAGGTAAAACAGAATGTAGGATTGCGGATGAGCAAGGAGGTTTCAGAGTGGGTAGGGGATGTGTAGATCAAGTGTTTACATTGAAGCATATATGTGAACAGTATTTAGATAAAGTTAGGGAAGCTTTTATTGCATTTATGGATTTAGAAAAGGCATATGATAGAGTGGATAGAGGAGCAATGTGGCAGATGTTGCAAGTATATGGAATAGGTGGTAAGTTATTAAATGCTGTAAAGAGTTTTTATGAGGATAGTGAGGCTCAGGTTAGGGTGTGTAGAAGAGAGGGAGACTACTTCCCGGTAAAAGTAGGTCTTAGACAGGGATGTGTAATGTCACCATGGTTGTTTAATATATTATAGATGGGGTTGTAAAGGAAGTAAATGCTAGGGTGTTCGGAGAGGGGTGGGATTAATTTTGGGGAATCAAATTCAAAATGGGAATTGACACAGTTACTTTTTGCTGATGATACTGTGCTTATGGGAGATTCTAAATAAAAATTGCAAAGGTTAGTGGATCAGTTTGTGAATGTGTGTAAAGGTAGAAAGTTGAAAGTGAACATAGAAAAGAGTAAGGTGATGAGGGTATCAAATGATTTAGATAAAGAAAAATTGATATCAAATTGGGGAGGAGGAGTATGGAAGAAGTGAATGTTTTCAGATACTTGGGAGTTGACGTGTCAGCGGATGGATTTATGAAGGATGAGGTTAATCATAGAATTGATGAGGGAAAAAAAGTGAGTGGTGCGTTGAGGTATATGTGGAGTCAAAAAACGTTATCTATGGAGGCAAAAAAGGGAATGTATGAAAGTATAGTAGTACCAACACTCTTATATGGGTGTGAAGCTTGGGTGGTAAATGCAGCAGCAAGGAGAACGGTTGGAGGCAGTGGAGATGTCCTGTTAAGGGCAATGTGTGGTGTAAATATTATGCAGAAAATTCGGAGTGTGGAAATTAGGAAAAGGTGTGGAGTTAATAAAAGCATTAGTCAGAGGGCAGAAGAGGGGTTGTTGAGGTGGTTTGGTCATTTAGAGAGAATGGATCAAAGTAGAATGACATGGAAAGCATATAAATCTATAGGGGAAGGAAGGCGGGGTAGGGGTCGTCCTCGAAAGGGTTGGAGAGAGGGGGTAAAGGAGGTTTTGTGGGCAAGGGGCTTGGACTTCCAGCAAGCGTGCGTGAACGTGTTAGATAGGAGTGAATGGAGACGAATGGTACTTGGGACCTGATGATCTGTTGGAGTGTGAGCAGGGTAATATTTAGTGAAGGAATTCAGGGAAACTGGTTATTTTCATATAGTCGGACTTGAGTCCTGGAAATGGGAAGTACAGTGCCTGCACTTTAAAGGAGGGGTTTGGGATATTGGCAGTTTGGAGGGATATGTTGTGTATCTTTATATGTGTATGCTTCTAAACTGTTGTATTCTGAGCACCTCTGCAAAAACAGTGATAATGTGTGAGTGTGGTGAAAGTGTTGAATGATGATGAAAGTGTTTTCTGTTTGGGGATTTTCTTTCTTTTTTGGGTCACCCTGCCTCGGTGGGAGACAGCCGACTTGTTGAAAAAAAAAAAAAATGCCATTTTGGGGTATGATATACCTTATCTTTGATATACCTTTGAAGTTTCGAGAGTTTCACTACTCTCGGAGCCCAGCCATGGGCCAGGCTCATCTGGTGCTTGCCTGGTCAACCAGGCTGTTGCTGCTGGAGGCCCGCTGCCTCACATATCCATCACAGCCTGATTGATCTGGAACCTTCTGAAGATACTTGTCCAATTTCCTCTCAAAGGCTTCTACACTTGTTCCAGCCTTGTTTCTGATATTTTCTGGTAAGATGTTGAATAGTCTGGGACCCTGTATGTTACAGTGTTCCCTTAGTGTCCCCACTGCGCCCCTGCTCCTCACTGGGTTTATTTTGCACTTCCTCCCACATCTCTCACTCCAGTATGTTGTTATGGGAGTGTGCAGACTTGGGACCAGGCCCTCAATACTTTCCAGGTGTATATTATCATGTATCTCTCTCTCTCTCCTCTGCTCCAATGAGTACATGTTCAAGATTTGAAGGCATTCCCAGTAATTTAGGTGCTTTACTGGCTCAATGCGAGCCATAAACGATCTCTGTATTTGTTCCATCTCTGATATTTCTCCAGTTTTGAACGGGACTGTCAGCACTGAGCAATATAGTGGACCCTCGAGTTACAAACCTACCGATTATTGAAGGTTTTGAGTTTCGACCGCTTTTTCGAACCAATTTTGTTCTGAGCATCAAACTCTACCCATCTTTTGAACCGCTGGGTACCGGACCTGTCCGCCATCCTGCTCTGTCCACGTTTCCGCACAGGCATCATGAGCAGTCTGGCTTTGTTGATGCTTGAGTGAACACTAACCTGTGCACTCATTCAAACGTTTCACCTTAATTCGTTGTGTTTAGTGCTTGTGCGACTGTGAAATAAGCTACCATGGGCCCAAAGAAACTTGCTAGTGGTACCCCTGTGGTAAAGAAAGTGAGAAACACCATAGACTGGAAGAAGGAAATAATACAAAAATATGAGGGTGGTGTGAGACTTGTTGAGCTTGCCAGGATAAACGGCAAAAACAAGTCAACAATTGCTTTTATCCTGCCAAAGAAAGAACAAATCAAGGAAGTTGATGTTGCAAAAGGTGTTGATATGCTAACCAAAAATAGACCACAGACAGTCGATCAGGTTGAAAAGTTGTTGCTGGTGTGGATCAAGGATAAAGAGATGGCAGGTGATAGTGTTTCAAAGACAATTATTTGTGAAAGGGCAAGGAAGTTGCATGCCTACCAGGCAAAGAAAACTCCTGGAACCAGTGAATTTAAGGCCAACAAAGGCTGGTTTGAAAGATTTAAGAAGCGTAGTGGCATACAAGTTGTCAGGCATAGTGAGGCAGGCAGTTCAGACATGGGCAACTGAGAAGTTTGTACAGGAGTTTAATTAAGGGGTATGTAGACACTGAAAAATTAAACCCCCCAAGTGTTCAAGTGTGACAAAACAGGCCTGTTTTGGAAGAAAATGCCAAGGAGGACCTACATCACACAGGAGGAAAAGGCACTCCTAGGACACAAGCCTATGAAAGACAGGCTACTCTTTTGTTCTGTGCTAATGCTAGTGGTGATTTTAAAGTGAAGCCTTTAACCGTGTATCATTCAGAAAATCCCAGTGTGTTTAAGAAATACAATGTCATTAAGAACAAGTTATGTGTCTTGTGGAAAGCAAATAATAAGGCATGGGTAACAAGGCAGATTTTCAAAGAGTAGGTCCATGAAGGATTGGCCCCAGTGTGAGAAAATACCTCCTATAAAATAATTTGCCACTCAAGTGCCTCCTGTTAATGAACAATGTTCCTGCACATTCTCCAAACTTGATAGACCTACTGTCTAGTGACTACAGTTTCATCACAGTGAAGTTCTTCCCTCCTAACACCACTCCTCGCCTCCAGCCCATGGACCAGCAGGTCATTTCTAACTTCAAAAAACTCTACACAAAAGCAGTGTTTGACAAGTGCTTTGAAGTTACCACAGACACTAAGTTGACCCTAAGAGAGTTCTGGAGGAATCACTTCAATATCTATAGCTCCATAAGCCTTATAGGTAAGGCTTGGGAGGGAGTGACTTCCAGGACTGAACTCTGCTTGGAGTAATTGTGACCAGATCGTGTCCAAAAGAGGGATTTCGAAGGGTTTGAGGCTGACCCTGACCCTGACCCTGACTGATGCTGCTGACCATCTGCCTGTTGTGGACTCTACTGTGGCACTGGGGAGCACTCTGGGGCTGGAGGTGAGTGGTGAGGATGTGGAAGAATTGGTGGAGGACCACAGGGAGGAGCTAACCACTGAAGAGCTGGAAGAGCTTCATCTGGAACAGTATTAGACCACAGCTCAGGAACTTGCTTCAGAGGAGGAGGAAGAGGGAGTGGATGAGGTGCCTTCTTCAAAGATTAATGCTTTGACTGTTTCGGTCGTATATATACGTCTTATGAGCCACTGTGTTTGACTTATATATACTCAAAAATTCTAGCAGCTTCAACTCAAGCATGAGAATGCTGGTAGGCCCACATGTGAGAGAAGGGGTCTGTGTGGTCAGTGTGCACCATATAAAAAAAATCCTACAGCACGCAGTGCACAATGAGAAAAAAAAAACTGACTTTTTTTGGATTAAAATGCCCACTTTGTGGTGTATTTTTATATAGTATTTATGGTTGTATTCTCATTTTCTTGGTCTCATTTAATAGAATGGAAAATATATTATAGAAATAGAGTGATTTTGATTGGTTTTACTATGAAAAGAACCTTAAAATGGAGCTCAAAGTAGGGGAAATGTTTGATTCTTGCTGATGTTCAAAAGTAAACAAATAATGTCATTGTCCAATAAATGTCCAACTAGCCATTTTAATATGCAGTCATGAATGGGCTGATATTATTTATACAATTATTACAATATTGCAGTTGTCTGCATATCAGTAAATCTTCTATTTTTTGTTTGAATAAAAATTCAAAATAGAAAGCAAGAGATGTGACTGATGAACAAAGAAAATGTTATTTTAGAGCCAGGAATGTCTGCATTGTTCAATCTGAACCCTATTTTGAAATTGGCATATTTTTTAATTTGTGTGAAATTGGCCAAATGGCAAATTTCTGACCACATTACGTATTGGATAGTTGAAGTCGGTAAATGGGCAGTTTCTTGTACTCAATTGATAGAACAAATGGAGTCTAAAGAAATAGCTATGAGTTTGGTCGACTGGAACCACGGAATTAGCTGAAAATAGGGCTCAAAGTGGGTGAAATCGCCGATTCATAAATATCTCCGAGGTTGCTAACTTCGCGAGAGCATAATTCCATAAGTTTTCCATCAAATTTAGTTCTTTTGGTGTCATTATCATCGGGAAAAGATTCTCTATCATTTAATATTTTTTTTTTTTTTCCAAAAATGTTTAGACACCAGAAGACACCTCAGGATTTGGGGTTTCGACAATCAAGGGGTTAAGGAGATTTGTGCCAAGAGGAATGATGTCCAAATGTTTGTGGAGAAGTACTACCCTGAGCAAGCTGAAACAAGACATCTTTGCAACAAGTTCAGTGACAGAACCATGACCCATTTTAGGGAAATCTTAAAGAGGTGCCAGAAACAAAGGGTTGTGGACAGTTATTTTGTGAGACAGGGGTCCAGTGACTCTCAAGTTGGTCCTAGTGGCATTAAAAGACAGAGAAGGGAAGTAACCCCAGAGAGGGCTTTGATACCTAAAGTCCTTAAGGAGGGGGATTCCCCTTCCAAACACTAACCCCAACTCCCTCTCTCCTCCTCCCTATCTTCCAGACGCCATCACCAATCTTCAATAAAGGTAAGTAAAAATGTTATTTTATATGTTTATTTAAATTTATTACTAAATGTACTATGTACATATATGTACATATGCTGTATGTAAAGCAATAATGTAATCTCTATAAAATGTATTTTTTTTTTTTGTGAAAATTTTTGGGTTTCTGGAACGGATTAATTGTATTTCCATTATTTCTTATGGGAAATATTGGTTCGACTTTCGAACATTTCGACTTCAGAACTAGCTCCTGGAACAGATTAAGTTCGAAACTCGAGGGTCCACTGTATTCTAAATGAGGGAGAACTAGCAATTTGATGCGTCACCACTGGCATTATTTCCCTTGTTTTGAAAGTTCTCAATACCCACCCCATCATCCTCCTGGCTGTCATGATCTTTGTCTTGATATGGTCTTTAACCCGTAAACTGTCCAAACGTAGATCTATGTTTGTACCGCTAGCGCTCCAAACGTAGAGCTACATTTTATTTTTCCTGCCTCCAAATTTGGCATAATTGGCCTGAGATGCCTGGTCAGTACAGAATGGGCCTTAACAGCATGGGTGATGAATGTTGCAGCGAGGAGAAGGCTGGAGGCAGTGGAGATGTCATGTCTGAGGGCAGTGTGTGGTGTGAATATAAAGGAGAGAATTCGTAGTTTGGAAGTTAGAAGGAGGTGCGGGATTACTAAAACTGTTGTCCAGAGGGCTGAGGAAGGGTTGTTGAGGTGGTTCGGACATGTAGAGAGAATGGAGCGAAACAGAATGACTTCAAGAGTGTATCAGTCTGTAGTGGAAGGAAGGCGGGGTAGGGGTCGGCCTAGGAAAGGTTGGAGGGAGGGGGTTAAGGAGGTTTTGTGTGTGAGGGGCTTGGACTTCCAGCAGGCATGCGTGATTGTGTTTGATAGGAGTGAATGGAGACCAATGGTTTCTAATACTTGACGTGCTGTTGGAGTGTGAGCAAAGTAACATTTATGAACGGGTTCAGGGAAACCGGCGGGCCGGACTTGAGTCCTGGAGATGGGAAGTACAGTGCCTGCACTCTGAAGGAGGGGTGTTAATGTTGCAGTTTAAAAACTGTAGTGTAAAGCACCCTTCTGGCAAGACAGTGATGGAGTGAATGATGGTGAAAGTTTTTCTTTTTTGGGCCACCCTGCCTTGGTGGGAATCGGCCAGTGTGATAATAAATAAAAAATAATCAGCAACACTTCTGCAAGCAGCAGGACTTGATGTTGCTGTCAGGTGAGCATCCAGCGCCAACTTCGCTGTCTTATATCTCAGTAAGTACTGGTCCTAAAATTTTTGTTTTTGGTCTTATAACACACAGAAAATTGCCCTCTTTAATTTAAAAAAAAAAAAAAATTCTTCAAAATATTCAGTGTTGGGAGTGAAAATGTAGATCTACATTTGGACAGTTTAACCCTTAAACTGTCCAAACACAGGTCTACATTCACATGCATAGCGCTCAGCACTCTGAACTTTCTATTTTACATGCTTTCTTATGTGAAAAACATAGATCTACATTAGGAGCGCTATGCACGTGAACAGAGATCTATGTTTGAACAGTTTAACCTTTTCAGGGTCCATGCAGTAGATCTATGGCTTGGAGTTGAGGGTCCAAACTGTAGATCTATGCCATCAGCTCAGCTCACTCTGATAAGCTGTGAGCAGTAAATTTGGGCCTAGATATGAGAGAATACATCAATGTGGTATGTGTGCACCACACACAAATCCTGCAGCACACAGTGCATAATGAGAGAAAAAAAACGAGACCGTAATTTTCGATTAAAACAGTGCCTTTGCAGTGTTTTTTGTATGTTTTTTATAGTTGTATTTGCGATTTCTTGGTCTCAGAATGAAAGATATATTACAGAAATAGAGATGATTTTGACTGGTTTTAGTAGTGGAAATGATTGAAACTGCATTCAAAGTAGAGGAAATGTTAAATTTTTGCTGATGTTCAAGAGTAAAGAAATGACCTCACACATCTAATACACGCCAGCTGGTGGGTCTAATATACGTTCACAAATGTGGTGATATTATTTAAATGATTATTACAATACTGCACATCAAAATTCGTGAGAGCATAATTTTGTCAATTTTCCATCAAATTTCGTACTTTTTGTTTTATTACCTTCAGAAAAAGATTCTCTACCATTTCATTAGAAAAAATAACAAAAATTTTTTTTTGAAAATTCTTAAGACCCTGTTGCACACTTTGAAATTTGGCCTCTGGACCCTGAAAGGGTTAAGGGTTAAAAGAAAGATCAGTTGACATAATTATTCCCAAGTCTTTTACATGTTCCTTTTGTACTATTTGGTGACCCTCATGAGTTTTGCATACAGTGGACCCCCAGATTAAGTCGTCATAGGAACAGGTAATGTTTTTTCTTCAAAATATTCGCTCAGTGAATGTCACTGAACTCGGTGTAAGTCATTCATCTGGAACATGTCCGCATGGCCTGAGAGGCCCCGACACTCCATGTACAGCCAGTGTCATTGTTTATCAGCCTGTGAGGACGATCCCACGCATTCATACGGTACATTTTGTATTATTCCATTCTTTTAAGTGCTTGTAACTGCTAAATAAGCCACCATGAACCCCAAAGGAAGTTCCAAGTGCCAGCCAGCCCTTTGGTAAAGGGCTGAGAGCAAGGGGAGAATGTGCCTTTTTCAGTGATTCTGCAATATGTACGATACTAAAGCAGCAGGAGTCTATAGAGGCTACAGAGCCAGCCAGCGATAAAGTGTAGCAAGTAAGTTACGTGATTAATCGATAGAAAAAGGACAGCACGAAACTCACTCCTCCAGTGTTAGAGGTATATAGGGCTACTGACACTGCTGTCTCTGCTACCACCTGCACCGAAACTATGTAAGGCTTATCTTTCAGTGGCCCTTAGACTCCCAACGACAAACAATGCACCACCACTCGTGACATTCTTAATGCCATATTTTATTCATTCTAGAGTATATATCATGTTTCTATGCTATTAATATGGTTTATTATGTCATATTAGATGAATTGTGCTAGATAAATAAGCCGTAGAGTTGATACTAATGCCATATTGAAGGACTATCTTGTCCTGTCTCCCAACACAATTCCTAACATACGCCAGAAATAGACCTCTCTGGAACACTTTTTTTGGGCGACAGGGGTCCAGTGACTCTCAAGCTGGACCTAGTGGCATTAAAAAACAAAGAAGGGAAGTAACCCTGGAAAAGGACTGGGTACCTGAAGTCTTTATTGAAGGGGATTCCCCTTCCAAACAAAAGTAACTCCTCCATCCTCTCCCCTTCTCCCATCTTCCATACATGAAGGTAGTGTCATTTTATTGTTTTATTCTGGATGTCTTATTGTTTTCTGTGTAGTTAAATGTATATTTCATGTAAAAAAAATTATTTTTTAATACTTTTGGGTGTCTGAAACATTAATTGGATTTCCACTATTTCTCATGGGGAAAATTAATTCGGAGTAAGTCACTCTCTCTGGAATGGATTAATTACGTAATCTGGAGGTCCACTGTACAGTGTTCCTTTTGAGGTCTTCATTATTTCCACACCTAAGAGGTTGGAACTTATCACCAATGAATGTCATTATGTTCTCCACTGCCCAATGGATAACCCTGCTTATGTCTTCCTGTTATTTTTCAGTGTCCTCTACCATAGTGACTTTCATGCTTATTTTAGTGTCATCTGCAAATGATGATACAAAACTGTGATGGGTGTTTCTATCTATGTCTGCTATGAGGATGAGAAACAGCAGAGGTGCCAGGACACTGCCTTGAGGCATTGAGCTTTTTACCTCGTTACTGCTGGATCTTGCTGTTTACTACTGCTTTGTGTGTTCTGTGTATCAGGAACCCAAAAATCCATCTGCCTACTTTCCCATAATGCCCATGGCCCTCATTTTGTGTGCTATCACTCCATGATCACAACTGTCAAACACTTGCAAAATCTGTGTAAATCACATCTGCATTTTAGTCATCTTCCAATGCCTCTGTAATTCTGTCATAATGATTCAACAGTTGTGACAGGCATGATAATCCTGCTCTAGAACCATGCTGGTTCAGGTTATGCTGGTCCATGAAATTTGTAATATGCTGTCTCATCACATGTTATGCATCTCCCCTTGTTTCAGGTAAAATAACTTGAAACACATCCTATTATCATAAACAAACACACAAAGTTTTTTTTTATTTTATTTATTTAACATACTGGCTGTTTCCCACTAAGAAAAAACACTTTCATCATCATTCACTCCATCACTGTCTTGCCAGATGCTGGATCTTGCTCTGTTTACTACTACTTTTTGTGTTCTGTGTCAGGAACCCAAAAATTTATCTGCCTACCTTCCCCATAATGCCCATGGCCCTCATTTTGTGAGCTATCACTCCATGATTGCATTTGTCAAATGCCTTTGCAAAACCTGTGTAATCAGATCTGCATTTTGGTCGTCTTCCAACGCCTCTGTAATTCTATAATAATGATTCAGCATTTGTGACAGGCATGATCATTCTGCTCTAAAAGCATGCTGGTTCAGGTTATGCTGGCCCATGAAATTTGTAAACTGCTGTCTCATCACATGCTATGCATCTCCCCATGTTTCAGGTAAAACAACTTGAAACATATCTAATATCATAAACAAATATACAAAGTTTTTTTTTTAATCATTCACACCATCACTGTCTTGCCAGAGGCGTGCCTACTGTGGCATGCAAAGAGTACATTACACTTTATTCGGCGAATATACACACTCCCATATAGGATGCCTCCCAACCAGTGAACTGGGTGCTAAGGGTTTAACGATTTTATGGGGACCCATCATTAACTCAGTACCTTGGTTCACTGACCAATCACAAGGTAGGTCTGACAACTGCTGAGGTGATGTGGTATCACTCATTGTCAGCTCTTGCCAGACTCATGCAGCCACTGGTTGCTCACAGTTCTCTCTCTCTCTGGCTTTGGTCTTTGCCTTTGATTACCATAGTACACTTACTTTTTAAACTCTTGTACATAGTGTACATATGTTTATATACCTATATTCATACTTGAATGGGAAGTACAATGCCTGCACTCTAAAGGAGGGGTTCGGGATATTAGCAGTTTGGAGGGATATGTTGTGTATCTTTATAGGTATATGCCACTAAACTGTTGTGTTCTGGGCACCTCTGAAAAACAGTGATTATGTGTGAGTGAGGTGAAAGTGTTGAATGATGATGAAAGTATTTTCTTTTTGGGGATTTTCTTTCTTTTTTGGGTCACCCTGCCTCGGTGGGAGACGGCCGACTTGTTAAAAAAACAAAAAATTCATACTTGAAGGAAAATACAATTTAAAGACTACTGCTGTTTTTATTTTTGTTCCAAGTCCCATTACAACCAGGTCAACAGGCCATTATTACCTGGGTGCATAATATGGGAAGCCCTGTCCAGGAGCTGGAGCTGGTCTTTGTATCACTGAGGAGCCAAAACTAGTCTTAGTATCATTCAGATGGCCTTGCTATCGCTCAGCATTGCGTGTCAACTTTGCCATTGCTTCCATTATTGCATGTCAGCCCTGCAATCACTTCGCTATTGTGTGTCAGCCTTGCTATTGTGTGTATGTGTATCCCGCAGTTGTACTGTACTGCAAACAGCGTGTTACGTTGGGGTTAATGCCACCTACATGAGTCACTCGATTGGGGTCTGAGTTCACTCTATTAAATCTGCCCAAACTCTCTCTACAGCGTTGCTAGTGAATTGATCGTTCTATTGGTACAGAGTATCAAAACACTCTCACTACTGCACAGCTTCGTTACATTATTCGTACAAAGTTGAAAGCTGAAGCAACTATGGTGCACCAAATTGACATGTCTCCCATTACAGGGGCTGTTAATCGCAGATCTCTGCTTAGGTTCCTTCATAATACGGGAGGGACAACACCAGAGCAAGACCAGCAGTCTTGTGAAGCAACAGGTGCATCGGGTTTGTCTATGGGCGAGTCTGCTTCATTGGCCCTAGAGTTAGCCAAACTCAATCTGGAAACAACAAGGGAGCAACGAGCATATGCTAGGCGTGCCTACACTACAGTCAAAAAACTGCCAGTGTAGGCACTGTACTTCCCACCTCTACAACTCAAGTCCAGTTAACCAGTTTCTCAGAATCCCTTCATAAATGTTACCCTGCTCACACTCCAACAGCATACATCATAAAAACCATTTGTCTTCACTCATTCTTATTCAACATGCTCACGCACACTTGCTAGAAGTCCAAGGCCCAAACACACAAAACCTCCTTTACCCCTCCCTCCAACCTTCCCTAGGATGACCCCTACCCTGCCTTCCTTCCACTACAGACTTACATGTTCTCCATGTCATTCTATATAGTTCCATCCTCTCTAAATGTCCGAACCACCTCAACAACCCTTCCTCAGTCCTCTGGATAATACTTTTAGTAACCTCACACCTCCCACTTTCCAAACTACAGATTCTCTGCATTTTATTCATACTGCACATTGCCCTCAGATACAACATCTCCACTGCCTCCAGCATTCTCCTTGTTGCAACATTCACCATCCATATAAGAGCGCTGGTATAACTATACTCTCATACATTCCCCTCTTTGCTTCCATGGATAATGTTCTTCAGTCTCCACAGACTCCTCAGTGCACTGCTCACCTTTTTCCTCTCATCAATTCTATGATTCACCTTGTCTTTCATAGATCATCATCTAATGACAAGTCCACTTCCAAATATCTGAATACATTCACTTCCTCCATACTCCCTCCCTCCAATCCGTTATCCAATCTTTCAATATCTAAATTTTTTGTTATCCTCATCACCTTACTCTTTCCTATGTTCACTTTCAATTTCCTGCCTTCCTACCAAACTCATCCACCAACCCTTGCAACTTCTCTTCAGAATCTCCCAAAAGCACAGTGTCATCAGCAAAAAGCTATTG
Organism: Cherax quadricarinatus; assembly: GCF_026875155.1. Classification (NCBI taxonomy): domain Eukaryota; kingdom Metazoa; phylum Arthropoda; class Malacostraca; order Decapoda; family Parastacidae; genus Cherax; species Cherax quadricarinatus. The sequence continues at coordinate 33,656,598 of NC_069437.1, forward strand.
TGACAACTCCAACTCTGTGTTAGATTCTTCCAATACCACACCTCTTGTTAACACCTGAGCATTCACATCTCTTACAAACCCATCCATAAATGTTAAACAACCATGGTGACATCACATATCCCTGTCTAACACTCACTCTCACTGGGAAATAATCTAACCTGAGCCTCACTATCCTCATAAAAACTCTTCACTGATTTCAGTAACCTACTGCCTATTCCATACATTTGCAACATCTGCCACAATGCCCCCCTATGTACCCTGTCATATGCCTTTTCCAAATCCATAAATGCAACAAAAACTTCTTTACCCTTATCTAAATACTGTTCACCTATACATTTCATTGTAAACACTTGGTCTACACACTCCCTACCCTTCCTAAAGCCTCTTTCAACAAACTGACAGTATCCCACAGAGGGATAACCTTAGAATTTAGCTTTTTTCTATTCTTTTAAAGGAACCACAAACAGGGCTTTCATATCTTAAAACTACCTCATTTTATTTTCAAAAGTTTATCAAGAAAACACTAACTTAAAAGGCACTTACTTGGCAACTAGTCAGTATGGGCTGTGAAAAGGGGGAAATGGTGAGGGGGCACTCAAGTGTTAAATCACGAAGGGCTTGTGATGCTGCTCCAACCAGTGAAGCATTGACCAACCCTTCCACCATTAGAGGGATCACATGGTGCATGTGGTCTTGATGGTAGTTCAACCAATCTGCATATGCTCCTGTAAAGCATTCAAATTAACTTCTTAATGGCCTATAATAACTTAAATCAGACTATACTTATTTTTATAATACTGCACATTTATTTCTTGAATAAGGTACAGTATCCATCACAAAAGTGTTACGAATACTGGATACAGATGTTTGAGATATAGGATTAAAAGATAATGAATTAGATACAAAGTGGGAGTTGTCACAGATGCTCTTTGCCGATAACACAATTCTTGCCCCAGATTCTGAAGAGAGGTTGCAGAGGTTGAAGGAATCTGTGAGTGCATGTAAAAGAAGGAAATTAAATGAAAGACTGGATATCAGATTGGGAGGAGGGAGAGAGTGCTGGAGAAGTAAATATTTTTTTTTATTATCACACCGGCCGATTCCCACCAAGGCAGGGTGGCCCGAAAAAGAAAAACTTTCACCATCATTCACTCCATCACTGTCTTGCCAGAAGGGTGCTTTACACTACAGTTTTTAAACTGCAACATTAACACCCCTCCTTCAGAGTGCAGGCACTGTACTTCCCATCTCCAGGACTCAAGTCCGGCCTGCCGGTTTCCCTGAATCCCTTCATAAATGTTACTTTGCTCACACTCCAACAGCACGTCAAGTATTAAAAACCATTTGTCTCCTTCACTCCTATCAAACACGTTCACGCAGCCTGGCTGGAAGTCCAAGCCCTCGCACACAAAACCTCCTTTACCCCCTCCCTCCAACCCTTCCTAGGCCGACCCCTACCCCGCCTTCCTTCCACTACAGACTGATACACTCTTGAAGTCATTCTGTTTCGCTCATTCTCTTACATGTCCGAACCACCTCAACAACCCTTCCTCAGCCTCTGGACAACAGTTTTGGTAATCCCGCACCTCCTCCTAACTTCCAAACTACGAATTCTCTGCATTATATTCACACCACACATTGCCCTCAGACATGACATCTCCACTGCCTCCAGCCTTCTCCCCGCTGCAACATTCACCACCCACGCCTCACACCCATACAAGAGCGTTGGTAAAACTATACTCTCATACATTCCCCTCTTTGCCTCCAAGGACAAAGTTCTTTGTCTCCACAGACTCCTAAGTGCACCACTCACTCTTTTTCCCTCATCAATTCTATGATTCACCTCATCTTTCATAGACCCATCCGATGGGTCTATGAAAGACAAGGGAAATCATAGAACAGTAGAAGGGGTGGAAAAGGTGAGCGGTACATTGTGATATCTGTGAAGGAAAATTTTATTCATGGAGGCAAAAAGGAAAATTCTCCATGAGGAAGTGGAAAAGAATTCTTCTCTGTAAGCCAAGCGTGTCGTAAGAGATGACTAAAATGCCAGGAGCCAGGGGCTAGTAACCCTTTCTCCTGTATACATTACCAAATTTAAAAATAAAAACTTTTGTTTTTCTTTTAAAGTCACACTGCCTCAGTGAAAAAAAAAAAAAAAGCATAGGAGTGCAGTGGTACCAACAGAGTTATAAGGGCAAGAAGAACTGGTTTTTATACACTGCAGAAGAGAGGACGTTGGATGAAGAGGACATGTTACATTTGAAGACAGTATGTGGTGTAACAGGTGCATAAGGCATTACATACAATGAAAAGGGGTAAAGCAGCTGAAACTGACAGGATCATGACAGCATTTTTGTTTCAATAAATGTATGAAAGAAGGGAAGGTACCTAGGGATTGGCAGAGAGTGTATAGTTCCTTTATATAAAGGGAAGGATAGAATTAGAGGTAAGACAGAGAGCAGGATTGCAGAAGAACAAGGAGGTTTTAGAATGGGTAAGGGATGTGTAGAAAAGTGTTTAAATTGAAGCATATAAAGAGAGGGATGTTTTCATTGCATTTATGGATTTAGAAATGGCATATGATAGGGTGGATACAGGAGCAATGTGGCAGATGTTGCAAGTGAATGGAATAGGTAGTAAGTTACTACATGCTATAAAGTTTTTTTATGAGGATAGTGAGGCTCAGGTTAGGGTGTGTAGGAGGGAGGGAGGGAGGAGGTTAATTCTCAGTAAAAGTAGGTTTTAGACAGGGATGTGTAGTGTTACCATGGTTAAGGATTTAGACAAACTCAATTCATGGTCAGAAAAGTGGCAGATGCAGTTCGATGTAGATAAATGTAAATTCTAAAGCTCGGAAATGTCCATAACCCTAGCACCTACCAGCTTAATAATGTTGAACTTAGCCGTATAGAATGCGAAAAGGATTTGGGGGTTATTGTAAGCGCAACCTTAACCCAAGACAGCAGTGCCTAAGCGTGCGTAATAAGGCAAATAGATTGCTGGGATTTATATCAAGAAGTGTAAGCAACAGAAGTCCAGCGGTTATACTTCAGCTTTATACATCTTTATTAAGGCCTTACCTAGATTATGCAGCTCAGTTCTGGTCTCCATATTACAGAATGGACATAAATTCGTTAGAAAACATTCAGCGTAGAATGACTAAATTAACACATAGCATTAGAAATCTTCCTTATGAAGAAAGATTGAAGACCCTTAAATTACATTCACTTGTTAGACGAAGAATGAGGGGAGACATGATCAAAGTGTATAAGTGGAAGATGGGTAGTAATAAAGGGGATATTAGTAAAGTCTTGAGGATATCTCTCCAGGAGAGAACCCGCAGGATTGGATTCAAATTGGATAAGTTTAGATTTAGAAGGGATGTAGGAAAGTATTGGTTTGGAAATAGGGTAGTTGATGAGTGGAACAGTCTACCTAGTTGGGTTATTGAGCCTAAAACCTTGGGTATTTGCAAATATAGGTTGGATAAATACACGAAAGAGAGGGGTTCGATTTGAGTGGGAGTTGCATATGAGAGTAGATAGAGTTATCAGAGCTAATTTCTTGGGTGGCATTGAAAATTGGGTTGGGCAAATGTTTTGTTAGTGGGATGGATTGTAAAGGACCTGCCAAGTATGGGCCAACAGGCCTGCTGCAGTGTTCCTCCTTTCTTATGTTCTTATACATGGGGTTGTAAAAACTTGCATTTGCAGGCACAGTAGTGCCTATGCTAACCTTCCTATGCTGTATAAATATACCCAGTTGGATGAATTTTATTGTAGCCAGCTGGCAGAGTGGCTAACACATCGGTCTGATGTTTTACAACCCTCTGACCATGGGTTCAAGCCCTGCCCATGGTATGGGTTGTAAAAGAAGTAAATGCTAGTGTGTTGGGGAGAGGGGTGGGATTAAATTATGGGGAATCAAATACAAAATGGGAGTTGACACAGGTACTTTTTGCTGATGATACTGTATTTTTGGGAGAGACTAAAGAAAAGTTGCAAAGCTTAGTGGACGAGTTTGTGAGGGTGTGTAAAGTTAGAAAATTGAAAGTTAACATAGAGAAGAGTAAGGTGATGAGGGTATCAAATGATTTAGATAAAGAAAAATTGGATATCACATTGGAAAGAGGGAGTATGGAAGAAGTGAATGTGTTCAGATATTTGGGAGTTGACTTGTCAGCAGATGGATTTATGAAGGATGAGGGTAACCATAGAAATGATGAAGGAAAAAAGGTGAGTGGTGCTTTAACCCTTTCAGGGTCCACAGGCCCTCTCAGAGACTTGTTCTCAGGGTCCCCCAAATTTAAAAAAAAAAAAAATGATTTTTTCTTATGAAAAGATAGAGAATCTTTTCCCGATCATAATGACACCAAAAGTATGAAATCTGATGGAAAACTTACGGAATTATGCTCTCGCGAAGTTAGTGTCTCAACGATGTTTACGCATCGGCGGTTCTGCCCACTTTGAACCCTATTTTCGGCCATTCCAATGTACTAGTCGACAAAAATCATAACTATTTTGCTAGAACTCCATTTTTTCTATTGAATGAGTACAAGAAACCACCGATTTACCGATTTCAACTATCCAATACAGTGGACAGAATTTAGCAATTTTGCCAATTTCACACAAATTTCAAAAGATGCAAATTTCCAAATAGGGTCCAGAATAAACAAGACATTCCTGGCACTAAAATAAAATTTTCTCTGTTCATTAGTCATGTCCCTAGGCCCCTCTTACATTTTTTTTGCTTTCCACTTCGAATTTTTATTCTCACAAAAAAAAAATAAGATTTACTGTTATGCAGACTACTGCATTAGTGTAGAAATGGTATAAATAATATTGGCGCACTTGTGAAAGAATATTAGACTCACCAGTTGACGTGTATTGGATGCTTAGCATGATTTGTTTAATTTTGAACTTTGGTAAAAATCGAACATTTCTGCTACTTTGAGCTCAATTTCAAGGTACTTTTCTTTGTAAAACCAGTCAAAATCATCTCAATTTCTGTAATATGTCTTCCATTCTATACAATGAGACCAGGAAAACTAGAATACAACAATAAATACCATACAAAAATATAGTGCAAAGTCTCTGTTTTTCTCATTGTGCACTGTGTGCTGCAGGATTTTTTTTATACTGCGCACACTGACCATATAGACCCATTCTTTCATATGTAGGCCTACCAGCTTTCTCTCGCTAGATTTGAAGGCGCTAGAATTTATGCGTACTAGTACGTCATGGATACTGGTGTGCAAGCCGTACTAGTATGTCTGAAACCCTGAAAGGGTTAAGATATCTGTGGATACAAGAAACGTTATCCATGAATGCAAAGAAGGGAATGTATGAGAGTATAGTGGCAAGGAGGCGGCTGGAGGCAGTGAAGATGTCATGTCTAAGTACAATGTGCGGTGTAAATATTATGCAGAGAATTCACAGTGTGGAAATTAGGAGATGTGGAGTTACTAAAAGTATTAGTCAGAGGGCTGAAGAGGTTTGTTGAGGTAGTTCGGTTATTTAGAAAGGATAGAGCAAAACAGAATGACTTGAAGGGTGTATAAATCTGTTGGAGTGTGAGCAGGGTAATATTTTGTGAAGGGATTCAGAGGAACTGGTTAGCCAGACTTGAGTCCTGGAGATAGGAAGTACAATGCCTACACTTAAAGGAGGGGTCTGGGATATTAGATGTTTGGAGTGACATCTAAACTGTCGTATCTGAGCACCTCTGCAAAGACAGTGATTATGTGTGAATGATGGTGAAAGTGTTTCTTTCTCTTTTGGTCACCCTGCCTCGGTGGGAGATGGCCGACGTGTTAAAAAAAAAAATGTAGAATAAAACTATAATACTATTCCTTAGCTGTTTTCTCTTACCTTTCTATGATACAGAAAAATTTTCAAATACACGTAACTTTCAACAATTCATGCACTTTTTTTTTTTTTTAACATGTCGGCCGTCTCCCACCGAGGCAGGGTGACCCAAAGAGAAAGAAAATCCCCAAAAAGAAAATACAGTGGTCCCTCAATTATCGTCCATAATCCGTTCCTGGAAGTGGGACTATTATCGAAATAGACGATTTTCGAATCAATTTTCCCCATAAGAAATAATGTAAATACAATTAATCCGTTCCTGACACCCAGAAGTATTAAAACAAAAAATTTTATTACATGAAATATAGATGTAGTACATAAACAATACAATGGCACATGAATGAAACATTAACAGCATAACACTTACCTTTATCGGCGATTCTTCTTAGTGTATGGAAGACTGGAGGAAGAGACAGATTGCATTAGTTACTCTTTGGAAGGGGAATCCCCTTCCATCAGCACCTCAGGTACCAAGTGCTTTTCTGGGGTTACTTCTCTTCTTTGTTTCTTAATGCCACTAGGACCAGCTTGAGAGCCACTGGAGTCCTGTCTAGCAAAAAACTGTCCAGAGCTCTGTTTCTGGCGTCTCTTTAACCCTTTCAGGGTCCGTCCCGTAGATCTACGGCTTTACGTTCAGGGTCCAAACCGTAGATCTACGCCATGAGCTCAGCTCACTCTGATAAACTGTGAGTGGTACATTTGGGCCTAGATATGAGAGAATACATCTATGTGGTATGTGTGCACCACATAAAACAGATCCTGCAGCACACTGTGTATAATGAGAGAAAAAAAATGAAATCATGATTTTTCGATTAAAACAGCAACTTTGCAGTGTTTTTTCGTATGTTTTTTATAGTTGTATTTGCGATTTCTTGGTCTCATTTGATAGAATGGAAGACATATTACAGAAATAGAGATGATTTTGATTGGTTTTAGCACTGGAAATGGCTTGAAACTGAGCTCAAAGTAGCGGAAATGTTAAATTTTTGCCGATATTCAAGAGTAAACAAACAACCTCACACATCTAATACATGTCAGCTGGTGGGTCTAATATACATTCACAAATATGGTGATGATATTTATACAATTATTACAGTATTGCATAAGAGCAAATCTTCTATTTTTTGGTGTGAATAAAAATTCATTATGTGAATAAAAAATCAAAATGGAATTTATTTGTAAAGCCTCAAAACATAACTAATGAACAGAGGAAATGTCAGTTTAGTGCCAGGAATGCCTACATTGTTCATTCTGGACCCTATTTTGAAATTGGAATATTTTGAACTTTGTGTTAAATTGGCCAAATTAACAATTTCCGATCACTTTATTTTGTAGTTGAAACAGTTGACTTGGCGATTTCTTGTGCTCAATCGATAGAATAGAAGTAATACTAGTGAAATAGCTAAGAATTTGGTTGATTGGAATAATGTAATTGGCCTAAAATGGGAGTCAAAGTCGGCAAAATCGCCGATTCGTAAATATCGCTGACACATCAAAATTCGCGAGAGCATAATTTGTCAATTTTCCACCAAATTTCGTACTTTTTGTTTTATTACCTTCACAAAAAGATTCTCTACGATTTCATAAGAAAAAATAACAAATTTTTTTTTTGAAAATTCTTGGACACTGGTGCGTGACTCCAGATTTGGGCCTTGGACCCTGAAAGGGTTAACCCTTTCAGGGTCCGTCCCGTAGATCTATGGCTTTACGTTCAGGGTCCAAACTGTAGATCTACGCCATGAGCTCAGCTCACTCTGATAAGCTGTGAGTGGTAAATTTGGGCCTACATATGAGAGAATACAACTATGTGGTATGTGTGCACCACATAAAACAAATCCTGCAGCACACAGTGAATAATGAGAGAAAAAAAAAACGAGACCATGATTTTCGATTAAAACAGTGACTTTGCAGTGTTTTTTCGTATGTTTGTTATAGTTGTATTTGTCATTTCTTGGTCTCATTTGATAGAATGGAAGACATATTACAGAAATAGAGATGATTTTGATTGGTTTTAGCACTGGAAATGGCTTGAAACTGAGCTCAAAGTAGCAGAAATGTTAAATTTTTGCCTATGTCCAAGAGTAAACAAATGACCTCACACGTCTAATACATGCCAGCTGGTGGGTCTAATATACATTCACAAATGTGGTGATGATATTTATACAATTATTACAATATTGCATAACAGTAAATCTTCTATTTTTTGGTTTGAACAAAAATTCATTATGTGAATAAAAAATCAAAATGGAATTCATTTGTAAAGCCTCAAAACATAACTAATGAACAGAGGAAATGTTAGTTTAGTGCCAGGAATACCTACATTGTTTATTCTGGACCCTATTTCGAAACTGGAATATTTTGAACTTTGTGTTAAAATGGCCAAATTACCATTTTCCGATCACTTTATTTTGTAGTTGAAACAGTTGACTTGGTGATTTCTTGTGCTCAGTCGATAGAAGAGAAGTAATACTAGTGAAATAGCTAAGAATTTGGTTGACTGGAATAATGTAATTAGCCTAAAATGGGAGTCAAAGTCGGCAAAATCGCTGATTCGTAAATATCGCTGACACATCAAAATTCGCAAGAGCATAATTTCGTCAATTTCCCATCAAATTTCGTACTTTTTGCTTTATTACCTTCAGAAAAAGATTCTCTACCATTTCATAAGAAAAAAAATAATTTTTTTTTTTTAAATTCTTGGACACTGGTGTACCCTTTGAAATTTGGCCTCTGCACCCTGAAAGGGTTAAAACTTCCCTAAAATAGGCCAAGACTCTGCCACTGTACAAGTTGCCAATATGGCTTGCAACATCCTTCTCAGGGTGATGTTTCTCCATAAATCTTTCCATCCTACCCCATATTTCAAAAATCTCCTTAATTTCTGAAGAAGGCACCTTCTTCCATCTCTCTTCCTCTCCTCCTCTGCAGCAAGATTCTGAGCTGCGATCTGTTGCTCTTCCTGCTGAAGCTCTTGCAGCTCCTCAGTGGTTAGCTCTTCGTTGTGGTCCTCCACCAACTCTTCCACATCCTCCAAACTCACATCCAACCCCATGGAACTCCCCAATGCCACAATAGATTTCACAACTCACATAGGCTTATCAGGGTCAGCTACAAACCCTTCAAAATCCCTCTTGTGGACACAATCTGGCCACAATTTTCTCCAAGCAACAACAGCTTCCTTGATTTCCTTTTTCTTTGCCACGATGGAAGATATGGTTGTATGGGGGTTTGTTATACATCCTGGCCAGTTCGCCCACACGTACGCCACTTTCATATTGTTCAATGATGTTTTTCTTAAATTCGATTGTATTTCTCACCTTCTTTACCAAAGGCTTGGCACTAGGAGCTTTCTTTGGAGCCATGGTAGCTTAGTTAGCACTTGCAAGCACTAAAACGAATGGAATATTATGAAACATTTCGCATGAACACATGAGGGGACCGTCGCTCACTGGTAAACAATGGCACACTGGCTGGGAAGGGAGGCCGAGGCAGCTCAGAGCCGTGAGTATGTGTCCAGGACGAAAGACGATTAACGAGTTAATGGACCATTTGCAAGCCCATGTTTACACGAAATAACGGGACTATTTCCAAAATGGACGACTTTCAGGCCTGACGATTATTGAGGGACCACTGTACTTTCATCATCATTCAACACTTTCACCTCACTCACACATAATCACTGTTTTTGCAGAGGTGCCCAGAATACAACAGTTTAGAAGTATATACATATAAAAATACACAATATATCTCTCCAAACTGCCAATATCCCAAACCCTTCCTTTAGACTGCAGGCATTGTACTTCCCATTTCCAGGACTCAAGTCCGACTATATGAAAATAACCGGTTTCCCTGAATCCCTTCACTAAATATTACCCTGCTCACACTCCAACAGCTTGTCAGGTCCCAAATACCATTCGTCTCCATTCACTCCTATCTAACACGCTCACGCACGCTTGCTGGAAGTCCAAACCCATCGCCCACAACACCTCCTTTACCCCCTCCCTCCAACCTTTTCGAGGACGACCCCTACCCCACCTTCCTTCCCCTACAGATTTATACGCTCTCCATGTCATTCTGCTTTGATCCATTCTCTCTAAATGACCAAACCACCTCAACAAACCCTCTTCAGCCCTCTGACTAATACTTTTATTAACCCCACACCTTCTCCTAATTTCCACACTCCAAATTTTCTGCATAATATTTACACCACACATTGCCCTTAGACAGGACATCTCCACTGCCTCCAACTGCCTCCTTGCTGCAGCATTTACAACCCAAGCTTCACACCCATATAAGAGTGTTGGTACTACTATACTTTCATACATTCCCTTCTTTGCCTCCATAGATAACATTTTTTGCCTCCACATATACCTCAATGCACCACTCACCTTTTTTCCTTCATCAATTCTATGATTAACCCCATCCTTCATAAATCCATCCGCTGACACGTCAACTCCCAAATACAGTGGTCCCTCAATAATCGTCCGGCCTGAAAGTCACCCATTTCGGAAATAGTCCCATTATTTCATCTAAACATTGGCTCACTACTCTGTTTTTAACTGACAAATCCATTCGTTGTCTAGGCTTTCTTGTTTAACTCACTCCAAATTTTTTTCTTATTTTCATTAAAATTTTTTGACAGTGCCTCTCCCACTCTATCATCCGCTCTCCTTTTGCACTCTCTCACCACTCTCTTCACCTTTCTTTTGCTCTCCATATGCTCTACTCTTCTTATAACACTTCTGCTTTGTAAATACCTCTCATAAGCTACCTTTTTCTCTTTTATCACACCCTTTACTTCATCATTCTACCAATCACTCCTCTTTCCTCCTGCACCCACCCTCCTATAACCACAAACTTCTGCCCCATATTCTAATATTGCATTTTTATAACTATTCCAACCCTCTTCAACCCCCTTCCCCACTACTCATACTTGCACCAGACCACCTTTCTGCCAATAGTTGCTTATATTTCACCTGAACTTCCTCCTCCCTTAGTTTATACACTTTCACCTCCCTCTTACTTGTTGTTGCCATTTTCCTTTTATTCCATCTACCTCTTACTCTAACTGTAGCTACAATTAGATAATGATCCGATATATCAGTTGCCCCTCTATACACGTGTACATCCTGGAGCCTACCCATCAACCTTTTATCCACCAATACATAATCTAACAAACTACTTTCATTACGTGCTATATCATACCTTGTATATTTATCCTCTTTTTCATAACATATGTATTACTTATTACCAAACCTCTTCTACACATAGCTCAATTAAAGGCTCCCCATTTTCATTTACCCCTGGCACCTCAAATTTACCTAATACTCCCTCCACAACATTTTTACCCACTTCAGCATTAAAATCCCCAACCACAAGTACTCTCACACTTGGTTTAAAGCTCCCCACGCATTCACTCAACATTTCCCAAAATGTCTCTCACTCCTCTATACTTCTCTCTTCTCCAGGTGCATATACGCTTACTATAACCCACTTCTCACATCCAACCTTTATTTTACTCCACATAATCCTTGAATTAATACATTTATAGTCCCTCTTTTCCTGCCATAGCTTATCCTTCAACATTATTGCTACTCCTTCTTTAGCTCTAACTCTATTTGAAACCCTGACCTAATCCCATTTATTCCTCTCCACTGAAACTCACCCACCCCCTTCAGCTTTGTTTCACTTAAAGCCAGGACATCCAGCTTCTTCTCATTCACATCATCCACAATAATCTCTTTCTTATAATTCGCACAACATTCACGCACATTCAGACTTCCCACTTTGACAATTTTCTTCTTATTCTTTTTAGTAATTATTACAGGAAAAGGGGTTACTAGCCTATTGTTCCCGGCATTTTAGTTGACTTTTACAACATGCATGGCTTACGGAGGAAAGATTCTTATTCCGCTTCCCCATGGATATAAAAGGAAAAGTTATAAGAACAAGAACTAAGATAAAATCAAAGAAAACTCAGACGAGTGTGTATAAATAAACGTGTACATGTATGTTTAGTGTGACCTAAGTGTAAGTAGAAGTAGCAAGACGTACCTGTAATCTTGCATATTTATGAGACAGACAAAAGACACCAGAAATCCTACTATCATGTAAAACAATTACAGGCTTTCGTTTTACACTCACTTGGCAGGACGGTAGTACCTCCCTGGGTGTTTGCTGTCTACCACCCTACTACATAAAGTAGATATATATAATAACAAATGAAAAAGATGATATCTATGTGAATGACTTACATCACACCAGCTTTAAAAATCTGTTAAATATATTTTTTCAGTATTTTTTAATCTGTGATAAATATCTTCAAGTATTCCTTAATAAACCATAGAAAAATAACTTTTACCAGAATAAATTTTAAATAGTTCAGTCGTTATAACTGACGTATCAAAAACATAAGTCCTGCTGTGACGTACATCATGGTGGAGTAACCCTTTAGTAAAAAACCTTGTCTTATGGCCAATAATCTATGATACTGTAGACTCACATGTCACTAGGGGTTACCTTCTTGAAATCAGCATTAAACATTAACACAAGGAAAAAATAAAACGTATTACATTATTGACACCACAAAAAACAGCAAGTTCTTTTGTTATACGTTTATAGGGCTCACTATATTTTATGCTATAATGAGTCAGATTCTCTCACACACCCTATCTAAGTAAACAGATGGCTTTTCCCAGGCCGTAGAAATCCCTAAGCAGAAATGTTTTAATGACTGAGCTGCCATTATAAAACTTTACAACATGAACACTCAGTCAATTTACTATGCAAAGGAAATGATAGGAACAAAATTTCAATGGCGATATCCTGAATATCAGATATACAGTATATGATATTTTCCTTCAAAAACAAGTTTCTAAGAATACAGACTCTCCTCACTTAACGACTGAGCTCTGTTCCTACGATTAGGTCGTTAAGCGAATTGGCCAATAAGTGAGAAGCATACTGTACTGGGAGTGGGTTTGTGCCAACTATCTTTACTGTTTTAATGTCACCCTTGCACCATTTATAAAATTTTTAATGTTTACACAGCAGTGTACTGTATACTGTAATAAACAATAGAGGAAATCAGCTCTAATATACATTACCGTGTTACCTCACATTTTGAACGTATCGCTTATTGAACTCTTCAAAAATCGGCCGCTTTTTTCGAACCAACTTTGTCCCTATTATCGAACTCGCCCCTACTTTCAAACCGCCGGGTACCAGACCTGTCCGGCAGCCCGTTCTGTCCGCGTCCCCGCGCAGGCGCCTTGAGCCAGTCTGGCCTTGTTGATGCTTGAGTGAGCACTAACCTGCGCTCTCATTCAAACATTTTATGATTAATTCGTTGTGTTTAGTGCTTGTGGGACTGTGAAGAAAGCTACCATGGGCCCAAAGAAATTTGCTAGTGGTACCCCTGTGGTAAAGAAAGTGAGAAACACCATAGATGTGAAGAAGGAAATAATACAGAAGTACGAGAGTGGTGCGAAACTTGTTGAGCTTACCAGGATGTATGGGAAAAACATCACTTCCATCCTGGCAAAGAAAGAACAAATCAAGGAAGCTGATGTTGCAAACGGTGTTAATATGCTAAACAAAAAAGACCCCTCCTTATAGAGGGAGATTCCCCTTCCAAACATTAACCCCAACTCCGTCTCTCCTCTTCCCTATCTTCCAGATGCCATCACCAATCTTCAATAAGGGTAAGTAAAAATGTTATTTTATGTTTATTTAAATTTATTAATACATAATTGTACACTATATTTGTTGTGTAGGGGTAGGGGTCGCCCTCGAAAAGGTTGGAGGGAGGGGGTAAAGGAGGTTTTGTGGGTGAGGGGCTTGGACTTCCAGCAAGCGTGTGTGAGTGTGTTCGATAGAAGTGAATGGAGACAAATGATATTTGGGACCTGACAAACTGTTGGAGTGTGAGCAGGGTAATATTTAGTGAAGGAATTCAGGGAAACCGGTTATTTTATATAGCCGGACTTGAGTCCTGGAAATAGGAAGTACAATGTCTGCACTTTAACCCTTTGAGGGTTTTGGTCGTACTAGTACGACTTACGCGTAGGGGTTTTTGACGTACTAGTACGCATAAATTCTAGCGGCCTCAAATCTAGTGGGAGAAAGCTGGTAGGCCTTCATATGAAAGAATGGGTCTATGTGGTCAGTGTGCACAGTCTAAAAAAAATCCTGCAGCACACAGTGCATAATGAGAAAAAAAAAACTTTGACCATTTTTTTGGAATAAATCAGCGACTTTGCAGTGTATTTTCGTATGGTATTTATTGTTGTATTCTAGTTTTCTTGGTCTCATTTTATAGAATGGAAGACATATTACAGAAATTGAGATGATTTTGACTGGTTTTACAATGAAAGGTGCCTTGAAATTGAGCTCAAAGTAGCAGAAATGTTCGATTTTTACCAAACTTCAAAAGTAAACAAATCGTGCCAAGCGTGCAATACACGTCAACTGGTGAGTCTAATATTCTTTCACAAGTGCACCAATAATATTTATACCATTTTTTACACTAATGCAGTAGTCTGCATAACAGTACATCTTATATTTTTTGTGAGAATAAAAATTCAAAGTGGAAAGCAAAAGAATATAAGAGGGGCCTTGAGACGTGACTAATGACTAGAGGAAATGTTATTTTAGTGCCAGGAATGTCTTTCTTGTTTATTCTGGACCCTATTCGGAAATTGGCATCTTTTGAAATTTGTGTGAAATTGGCAAAATTGCTAAATTCTGACCACTGTACTGGATAGTTGAATTTCATAAATGGGTGGTTTCTTGCACCCATTCGATAGAAAAAATGGAGTTCTAGCGAAATATTCATGTTTTTTGTCGACTAGTACAGTGAAATTGGCCGAAAATGGGGCTCAAAGTGGGCAAAATCGCCGATGCGTAAACATCGCCAAGACCGCTAACTTTGCGAGAGCATAATTCCGTAAGTTTTCTATCAAATTTCAAACTTTTGGTGTCTTTATGATCGGGAAAAGATTCTCTATCTTTTCACAAGAGAAAATAATTTTTTTTTTTTTAAATTTGGCCGACCCTGAGAACGAGTTTCGGAGAGGGCCTGTCGACCCTCAAAGAGTTAAGGGGTGCCTCCGGCAATTCTGAGCTCAGAGACCAAAAAAATCGAAAAAATATGAAAAATGAGTTAATCTTACCGAAAAATAGAGCAAACATCTGGCAACATTTTGGTGTGCGTCTCGTGTCTGTACGATAATTAGATAAAAAGTTATCGTAATTATAAGAAAGATAACTACGTCATCACAGCGTGGCAACTCATGTCAAAACAACAACACGTGGACCAGCGCGTTCACGTCAACAATACCCCACACGTATTTTTTCCTTTTTTTTTTGGTGTATTTTTGAGCTAGTTCTAGTAAGTAGTAATTGGCAACCATCAGTGTAGCTGTGAGAAGGAGCTGCTGGTACTGGAGACAGTCAGTGCCGACGAGAAGTCTGAAGAAGGTGGAAGTACGTCGCTTCGTCTGACAGCTGTCACCCTTGGACCATCACTTTTTGCCTTTCATTGTATACTTTTTTTGTACACGATGCCTAGAAGGACTAAACATTATACCACGAAGCTTAGCAAGACGAAGAAAAAGCAGATGCAAGCAATGAGAAGGGCTAGAAAAATAGAAAAAGAGGCAGCTGCTTTGGGTGGTGACGCCATACCATCACCACCTCAGTCTTCTCAAGAGTTACTGCCACCACCCTCCTCTCAAGACGAATCCTTGTTCACTGCTGGTGAATTATTGGATATTTCAGGTTCAAAACGAGGGAAAACAAAGGATAAGAGCACAGCAAATGTGCCCAGTACCTCCATGGCCACCGTGGCCACCGTGGTCACCTTGACAGCTTCTACTATCACGACTTCTACCTCCATGGCCACCTCCATGGCCACCATGACGACTACTACCTCTACAGCCACTACCTCCACGGCCAGTCCACATGTGGCCACCCCACGTTCACGAGGTCGACCTGTGGCCACACGACGTCCAGTTGGCCGACCCAAAGGATCGAAGACCAAAAGAGGTGTCACATCTGTGGCCAGCACCTCCATGGCCACATCTGTGGCCAGCACCTCCATGGCCACATCTGTGGCCCAGCACCTCCATGGCCACATCTGTGGCCAGCACCTCCATGGCCACATCTGTGGCCAGCACCTCCATGGCCACATCTGTGGCCAGCACCTCCATGGCCACATCTGTGGCCAGCATCTCCATGGCCAGCACCTCCATGGCCACATCTGTGGCCAGCACCTCCACTGCCACCCCAGATGTGGCCAACAGCTCCATGGCCACCACTGATATTGATAATAGTGTTGAACGTGACAGTGACAGTTGTGTTGCGAGTGACATTCCAGTGTCAACACCTGCACCTGCTCGGGTGTCAAGTGCCAAAAAGAGAGTGTCATTATTTAATACTATAGATCCTAGTAGCACTGACAATAGAATGATAATTCTTGATCCTAGAAAATTACATGATGAGATCTTCTCGCAAGTATTTTGCCCTGAGTGTTGCGGTGGAAAAATGAAGACTTTATATTATGAACATCATCTAGAGGGCAGTGTTGTTCTAGAGTGTACTGTGTGTCACCATAACTTGGGGGAAAAACCGAAGAAGTATAAAACAATGAATGTTGCAACTGGTAGGATGGTGTATGGGGAACTGTTAGCAGGTCGTGGATACTATTCATTTATTCGTAGAAATGCAGTGTGTAGTTTGCCACGTATCAGTCTGGAGACATACAATAAATATGCGTCTATGATAACAAAAAAATCTATTGAGTCATGTAAGAAAATACTTGCCGAATCTAAGGACATTATTGTTAAAGAATATGGCAAACTGAACATTGTACCAGATGACGCAAAAATTCTTGACATTGATGTAACATATGACGGAACATGGCACACAAGGGGACATCACTCAAATATAGGCATTGGTGTAGCTATAGATGCCTTGACAAAATTAGTGGTTGATTATCAAGTTTTCAGTAAGTACTGTAATATGTGTATCTTTATGGAAAATTCTTGGAAAAAAAAGAAAGTAACTAATGAGAAATATGAAGAATTTCGCAAAAGACACGAGCTTGAATGCAACATAAACTATACAGGAACCTCTGCAAAGATGGAAAGTGAAGCAGCGGTAATGATGTGGCAGCGATCACTTGAAAATAATTTGAGATACAAATCAATTGTGAGTGATGGTGATAGCAACACGTATAAAGCCATTGTTGACGTCAACGATGGTGAAGGTCCTTATCCAGGTGTACATGTTGAAAAAGAGGAATGTATCAATCACTATGCTAAACGTCTAAAGACCAGACTAACAAATTTGATCAAGTCACAATATGTTGAAAAAGAATTGAGAACTGGGAAGAAGAGGAAGGAGTTTGCAATGAAGAAAAGGGGCATGTTGACCGACGTTATAATCGATAAGTTGGCATACTACTTCAAGAAGAACCTGCGAGAGAAGATCAATCATGATGTTGAAGATATGAGGAATTGTATCCTTTCAAGCTTCTTTCATTGTTCCTCAAGTGATGAAAAACCACAGCATCACCTTTGCCCAACAGGTGATAATTCCTGGTGTTTCTACCAGAAAGCAATAGCAGCAAACCTTCCTCCACCGTCTCACACCACAATGAAAGTACAGTTCAGCCTGGAACCTAGATACTTTGAGGAAGTGCATAATGTTTACAAAGACCTAACAACAGATGAAATGATGCAGCGTTGTGTAAAAGGTAGAACGCAAAACCCTAATGAAAGTCTACATCAACGCATATGGTCTTACTGCAGTAAAGCCCTATTTCGAACAAAAAGGCAAGCTGATTTCGCAGTCAGCCATGCTGTGGCAGAATACAATAGTGGGTATGTGAGGAGCTGCCTAGACATACCACTTGGCTACGGACGTTCAAAAGTGACTCAAAAACACCTTGAAAATATGGACAAGAACATGCAGAAAATACGACCCAGAAAAAGCAAGAAGAGGAAAAGGAGACAGGACACGTCCTATGAACCTGGTGGACATTAGATGATAATGTGTCCACCTACACCTGGTCAAAGGTATGTAATTCTTGTGTTTTTTTGGTGTATTTTTATGTATATAAATATCATATGTGTGCAATTACAGCATCTGCGTACATAATCACTGGGAATGGGATTTTGAACATTCTTTCTTTCTTTTCAGTTTGATTGGGATGGATTGTCATGACTGGGCCGACCTCAGAGAACTTCAGGATGA
This sequence comes from Cherax quadricarinatus, assembly GCF_026875155.1. Lineage (NCBI taxonomy): Eukaryota > Metazoa > Arthropoda > Malacostraca > Decapoda > Parastacidae > Cherax > Cherax quadricarinatus. Next base: position 33,674,726 of record NC_069437.1, read on the forward strand.
AGGGAACTTCATGGAACTTCAGGATGAAGGGATCTTCATGGAACTTCAGGATGAAGGGATCTTCATGGAACTTCAGGATGAAGGGATCTTCATGGAACTTCAGGAATATTGTCTGTACAACCAGTTCTACTCAATAAATGTATAAAGGCACTATGAGTATTTTTACCCACTCTATAATAATGTTCAGGAGAGAAATCACTTTATTATTACGCTTATATCAGCTTATATATCAACTCTACGGCTTATTTATCTATCAGAATTGATCTAATATGATATAATAAACACTCTAAATAACATACAAACATGTTATATACTCTAGACTGAAAAAAATAGACCATAATATGGCGAAAGATTATCGGAAATTTTCGATAAATATTGAGTTACTGCTCTCCATGTCGTCTCCGTGTCGTATTCTTTGGTCTCTGAGTAAGAGAAAACGGTGTTTTGAAGAGGATAACTGCACTAGAACATCAGTTTACTAAGAAATACACCCAAACAAACGCGATTTTCGCGAAAAAAAACAATTTTTTTTTTGAGACGGTGGGCCGGCCGGCGTTCTAGGCCTATATCTCGGAAGTAACTTATTCCTCTACAGTAACTATTTCTGCATTTATTACTTAATTAAATGGAATAATATTCACAGAAATTGTAGAATAATGGTTTCTCTAATTTTGTTAAAGGTAATTTTGGAAATATTCAAATACTTTCGGAGTTATGTGGGAGTAAAGGGCAGATTTTTTGCAGTATTCCAGGAACTAAAAAAAAATTTTTTTTTTTATATATAAAGATACGTTATTTAGAGAAAAGGCGTTGCCTAAAATTAGTTTAAGCATTGCTCTCTCGGCACCAAGTGTCCAAACAACCTTACGATGTCCCATATAGGAATGATTTTTGAGACAAGGACATTTTTCAGAAAATCAGTCTTTTTCAGTCTTTTCTCAGTTGTCGTTTGAGGTATATTTTTGATAAATATTTTCAAGAATGAGTGAAAACACTTTGTCTTGTGCACCAAAACTGGAGGAAATCGGACGGTAAACAAAAAAGCTACATTTGGTTTGGAATATTGGCGGTTTGGAGAGATATGCTGTATATCTTTATATGTATATGCTTCTAAACCATTGTATTCTGAGCACCTCTGCAAAAACAGTGATTATGTGTGAGTGAGGCAAAAGTGTTGAATGATGGTGAGAGTATTTTTTTTTTGGGGGGGGGGGGGGATTTTCTTTCTTTTTTGGGTCACCCAGCCTTGGTGGGAGATGGCCGACTTGTTGAAAAAAAATAATTTTTTTGTGAATATTTTTGGGTTTCTGGAACGGATTAATTGTATTTCCATTATTTGTCATGGGAAATATTGCTTCACTTTTCAAATTTAGAACTAGCTCCTGGAACAGATTAAGTTCGAATTTGAGGTTCCACTGTATTTAGGTTTGCAAAATTGGTCGGAAAGCTGGTCATGTCAAGCGGTCATTAAACAAGTAGGTTGTTCAGTGAGGAGTGACTGTATAATTTTCTCTTATAAGATAGGTAGAATATGGAAAAATAAGTTTTGTTGCATAAAGCAGTAAGCTAGTAATGGCAATGAGCAAAAGCAAACTGCAAGATGCATAACACAATAAATAATTTTCACTGTGATTAAAAAAAAAAAGACAAAGTTGCATTACAAACCTAGTGTTGTTAGTGCCACAGATATTAGCTGAATGTTGTCAGAGAAAGGTATCTGAGGTATGCTCTGAATAAACCGTGGCACGTAGAAGTTGTCTGTCTCAGCAACAGTTTCTGCCACTGAAGAATATGCATGTAGAACAGCTTCTAAATATCGCCAATCACTGGGATCATTCTGCATTTTTACTACAGCATCTTTAAGATGAACTTCTAAGTGGCTTAACATGTCTCCTCTTAATACATAATAGGCATACATCTGCAATCAAGAATAAACAATGAGTAATCATTAACTAAATAAAGTCAATCATATAGCTAACAGCTCTCACCGTTGCCTTAACATACACTGTAGTCATGGGGTATTTTTTTTTTTATTATCTCACTGGCCGATTCCCACCAAGGCAGGGTGGCCCGAAAAAGAAAAACTTTCACCATCATTCACTCCATCACTGTCTTGCCAGAAGGGTGCTTTACACTACAGTTTTTAAACTGCAACATTAACACCCCTCCTTCAGAGTGCAGGCACTGTACTTCCCATCTCCAGGACTCAAGTCCAGCCTGCCGGTTTCCCTGAACCCCTTCATAAATGTTACTTTGCTCAAACTCCAACAGCACGTCTAGTATTAAAAACCATTTGTCTCCATTCACTCCTATCAAACACGCTCACGCATGCCTGCTGGAAATCCAAGCCCCTCGCACACAAAACCTCCTTTACCCCCCCTCTCCAACCTTTCCTAGGCCGACCCTACCCCCCCTTTCCCTTTCCCACTACAGACTGATACACTCTTGAAGTCATTCTCTTTCGCTCCATTCTCTCTACATGTCCGAACCACCTCAACAACCCTTCCTCAGCCCTCTGGACAACAGTTTTGGTAATCCCGCACCTCCTCCTAACTTCCAAACTACGAATTCTCTGCATTATATTCACACCACACATTGCCCTCAGACATGACATCTCCACTGCCTCCAGCCTTCTCCTCGCTGCAACATTCATCACCCATGCTTCACACCCACATAAGAGCGTTGGTTAAAACTATACTCTCATACATTCCCCTCTTTGCCTCCAAGGACAAAGTTCTTTGTCTCCACAGACTCCTAAGTGCACCACTCACTCTTTTCCCCTCATCAATTCTATGATTCATCTCATCTTTCATAGACCAATCCGCTGACACGTCCACTCCCAAATATCTGAATACATTCACCTCTCCATACTCTCTCCCTCCAATCTGATATTCAATCTTTCATCACTTAATCTTTTTGTTATCCTCATAACCTTACTCTTTCCTGTATTCACTTTAATTTTCTTCTTTTGCACACCCTACCAAATTCATCCACCAACCTCTGCAACTTCTCTTCAGAATCTCCCAAGAGCACAGTGTCATCAGCAAAGAGCAACTGTGACAACTCCCACTTTATGTGTGATTCTTTATCTTTTAACTCCACGCCTCTTGCCAAGACCCTCGCATTTACTTCTCTTACAACCCCATCTATAAATATATTAAACAACCACGGTGACATCACACATCTTTGTCTAAGGCCTACTTTTACTGGGAAATAATTTCCCTCTTTCCTACATACTCTAACTTGAGCCTCACTATCCTCGTAAAAACTCTTCACTGCTTTCAGTAACCTACCTCCTACACCATACACCTGCAACATCTGCCACATTGCAGATGTTGCAGGTATGATAAAAATGGTGGGGTATGATAAAAAAAAAATCCTGAATAGGATATATTTTTCAAAAACTATTGGTTTTAAAAAGAAAATAAATTATTTATGCATAAGCTTGATATCTCATGGCTCTTCCTTAAGAGATGAAAGTGTGAAGTTACTGTTGCAACATGTTGCACATTTTATACTGAGAACCTGGTGCATCTTGAGTATTTCCCCAAGGCCACACAGACAATCAGTTTCAATATGGCTATTTTACCATACACAAGAAAACCATTTCGAGAAAGCCTTGTGGAATAAATTCATTGTGGCCCAGTCCCTCATCATAAATTGCACTTACCCTACAGTGATGAGTGCACTTTCCATCAACTATGCAGCACTTGAAAGTGTTGATATAAAATTCTTTGAGAGGCAAAGTCATGATGAAATCTCAGGATAAAATGATTCAAGTACTGTATTATAAATCACACAAAAGACTCACATAAGTATCACAGATGTCTTGCCGGTAACAACGAAACATTTCCTTCTCTTCTGATGTTAGTGCATTATCAGGCGGCAACAAAGATTTTTGTATAAAAGTATCCACCAATTTCAGGTACACTGGTTGGAAAAGCGTTAGCAACTCAGCCTGCTGCTCTCCCTCAAAGGTCATAATATCATCCTGAAAAACATGACATTATTAACATGATCAATAATACAATGCAGATTTTCTTTTAACAAATAGGCTGTATCCTACCAAGCAGGGTGACCCAAAAAGAAAAACAAAAGTCTTTCTTTTTTACAGTTGCTCCCAGCATTATATAGTCGCCTCTTATGACACATACGGCTTACGGAGGAAGAATTCTTTTCCACTTCTCCATGAAGATCAGAGGAAATAAAGAAAAACAAGAACTATTAACAAAATTGAAGAAAACCCAGATGGGTGTGTAAATATATATATGAATGTACAAGCATGTAGTAGGTTGGTAGACAGCAACCACCCAGGGAGATACTACCGTTCTGCCAAGTGAATGTAAAACAAAAGCCTGAATTGTTTTACATGATGGTAGGATTGCTGGTGTCTTTTGTCTGTCTCATAAATATGCAAGATTACAGGTATGTCTTGCTACTTCTACTTACACTTAGGTCACACTACACATACATGTACACGTTTATTTATACACACTCATCTGAGTTTTCTTTGATTTTATCTTAATAGTTCTTGGTCTTATTACTTTTCCTTTTATATCCATGGGGAAGTGGAATAAGAATCTTTCCTCCGTAAGCCATGCGTGTTGTTAAAGTCAACTAAAAAACCGGGAACAATGGGCTAGTAACCCCTTTTCCTGTAAAGATTACTAAAAAGAATAAGAAGAAGAAAATTGTCAAAGTGCGAAGTCTGAATGTGCATGGATGTTGTGCAAATGATAAGAAAGAGATGATTGTGGATGTTATGAATGAGAAGAAGCTGGATGTCCTGGCTTTAAGTGAAACAAAGCTGAAGGGGGTGGGAGAGTTTCAAAGGAGAGGAATAAATGGGATAGGTCAGGGGTTTCAAATAGAGTTAGAGCTAAAGAAGGATAGCAATAATGTTGAAGGATAAGCTATGGCAGGAAAAGAGGGACTATAAATGTATTAATTTCAAGGATTATGTGGAGTAAAATAAAAAATTAGATGTGAAAAGTGGTTATAGTAAGCGTGTATGCACCTGGAGAAGAAAGAAGTGTAGAGGAGAGAGAGAGATTTTGGGAAATGTTGAGTGAATGCATGGGGAGTTTTGAATCAAGTGTGAGAGTAATGGTGGTTGGGGATTTCAATGCTAAAGTGGGTAAAAATGTTATGGAGGGAGTAGTAGGTAAATTTGGGGTGCCAGGGGTAAATGTAAATGGGGAGCCTTTAACTGAGCTATGTGTAAAAAGAGATTTGGTAATAAGTAATACATATTTTATGAAAAAGAGGATAAATAAATATACAAGGTATGATGTACACGTAATGAAAGTAGTTTGTTAGATTATGTATTGGTGGATAAAAGGTTGATGGGTTAGGCTCCAGGATGTACATGTTTATAGAGGGGCAACTGATATATCGGATCATTATTTAGTTGTAGCTACAGTTTAGAGTAAGAGGTAGATGGGAAAAAAAAAGGGTGGCAAAAAACAAGTAAGAGGGGGGTTAAAAGGTATAAAAAGGGGAAAGGGGAAGTTGGGGGGAGATATAAGGGGACTTTTGGGGCAGAAAGGTGGGTTTAGTGAAAAATTTAAATTTTGGGGGGGGGTTTTAAAGGGGTTGGAAATTTTTTTTTTAAAAATGCAGTATTAAAATTTGGGGGGAGAATTTTGTGGAAAAAGGGAGGGGGGGGCGGGTTTGGAAAGGGAGTGATTGGGGGAATGTTGAAGTAAGGGTGTGATAAAAGAAAAAAAGTTAGCTTATGAAAGGTTTTTACAAAGCAGAGGTGAAAATAAGAAGGGAGAGTAAAATGGAGAGTAAAAAAAAGGGGTGAAGAAGTGGTGAAGAGTGAAAAAGGGAAAAGAGTGGTTATAGGGGGGAAAGAGGCACTTTTAAAAATTTTAAATAAAAAATAAAAAAAAAAATTTTGGAGTGGGTTAAAAAAGGTTAAAAAAAAACCTGGGGAAAAAGTAGGATTTGCCCAGTTAAAAACAAAAGTAGGGGAGTTAGTGATGGGGAGAGGGAAAGGTATTGGGTAGAGGGCCCGAAAAATATTTTGGGGAAATTTTTAAAATGTTGAGGAAAAAGGGGAGGCTTTAATTTTTCGCACTGGTCATGAGGTATACCTCTTTTAGGAGTAAAGAGCAGAAATGTAAGTGTGGGGAGGTACGCGGGGCATTACGTAGAATGAAAGGGGGAAAAGGCGGGAAAATGATGGGATCATGACAGAAATTTTAAAAGCAAGGGGGGATTATTTGTTGGGTGGTTGGTATTTTGGGTTTAAAAAATGTTTTAAAGGGGGGGAAGGTCCCTGGGGGATTGGGGGGAAGAGCTTGTATAGTCCCTTTTTTTAAAAAAGGGAAAAGGGGAAACAAAAGAGATTGAAAAAAATTTTTTTAGGGGAAATAAGTTTATTGAGATCCCAAAAAAGTGAAAGTTTTGGGTTATAAATGAAAAAATTTAGAGGTAAGACGAATGTAGGATTGGGGAAAGACAAGGGGGTTCAGAGTGGGTAGGGGTTGTGTAGATCAAGTGTTTACATTAAAGGGCATAAAGGGTAACAGAATTTAGATAAAGGTGGGGAAAATTTATATTGTTTTTGGGGGAAATTTAAAAAAGGCATAGATAGAGTGGATAGGGGGGGCAATGGGGCAGATTTTGCAATTATATGGAATAGGGGGTTAAGTTACAAAATTTGGTGTAAAAGTTTTTATGGGGGAAATGAGGCTCAGGTTAGGGTTTGTTAAAGGGAGAGGGGGGAAAAATTCCCCCGGTTTTAAAAAGTATTTTTTTGGGACGGGGGATTGTAATTCACCATGGTTGTTTAATATATTTATAGATGGATTTTGAAAAAAGAATTAAATGCAGGGTGTTCGGGAGACGGGGGGGGTTTAAATTATGGGGAACAAATTCAAAAGGGGAATTAACACGTTACTTTTTGCTGATGATACTTTTGTTTAGGGGAGTTTCTAAAAAAAAAAAATTGCAAAGGTTATTGGATTTTTTGGGAAATGGGGGAAATTTAGAAAGTTAAAAAAGTGAACATAAAAAGAGTAAGGGAGGGGGTATCAAATAATTAGAATAAAGAAAAAATTGGATATCAAATTGGGGAGGAGGAGAAAGGAAAAAATTTAATTTTTTTCAGATACTTGGGAGTTGACGTGTCGGCCCGGGTGGATTTATGAAGGATGAGGTTAACCCCTAGAAGAGAGGGAAAAAAAGGGGAGTTGGGGCATTGAGGTATATGTAGTCAAGAAACGTTATCAAAGGAGGCAAAGAAAGGGGAAGGGGATGAAAGTATAGTAAATACCAACACTCTTAAATGGTTGAAGCTTGGGGGGTTTAAAAGCAGCTGCGGGAAAACGGGTTTGGGGGCATTTGGGGATGTCCTGTTTAAGGGGAATGTGTGGTTTTAAAAAATTTGCAGCAATTCGGAAATGTGGGGAAATTTGGGAAAAAGGGGTGGGGAGTTAAAAAAAAGGATTAGTCAGAGGGCAGAAGAGGGGTTGTTGAGGGGGTTTGGTCATTTAGAGAGAAAGGGGTCAAAAATGAATGACATGGGAAAGCATATAAATCTATGGGGGAAAAAGGGGGGTAGGGGCCCTCCCCAAAAGGGGGGGGAGAGGGGGGTTTAAAGGGGGTTTTGGGCCGGGGCTTGGACTTCCCCCAAGCTTTCGTGAGCGTGTTAGGGTAGGAGTGAATGGAGGGGAATGGTACTTGGTACCTGACGATCTGTTTGGGTGGGGAGCAGGGGAATTTTAGTGAAGGGGATTCAGGAAACCGGGTTTTTTTCATATTGTCGGCTTGAGTCCTGGAAATGGGGGAAATTACAATGCCTGGGAAATTTAAAGGGGGGGTTTGGGATTTTTGGCAGTTTTGGGGGGGGAAAAAGTTGTGTATCTTTATATGTTTTAATGCTTCTAAACTTTTTTGTATTCTGACACCCTGCAAAAAAAAGGTTTATTTGTTTGAGTGGGTTTAAAGGTTTTTTTTTTTTTTTTTTTTGAATGATGATGGAAAACCTTTTTTTTTTTGGGGGTTTTTTTTCTTTTTTTTTTGGGGCACCCGCCTCGGTGGGAGACGGCCGACCGTTGGGGAAAAAAAAAAAAAAAAAAAATGCATTGGGGTAACAGAAATAGCAAGAACGTGGGGCCCCCCTTTTACAGTTTTTCACATTACGGCGTTCCCCCTTATAGGACATTTCAAATTTGAACAAAAATCGGTATATGGCTTCCCCCCCCTGACTTTTTAATAGGGTCCCCCCCCACCCCACCCAGTTGTTTACATTTTCCTGGGGCTCCCTAAGCACCATGGGCTTTTTATTTGTCTGGAAATCCCAAAAATTTAGGTGTTTTTTTTAAAATTTCATATTTTTTTCTTTTTTAAAAAGTCGGGTTTCTCCCACCGAGGCAGGGTGACCCCCAAAAAAAAAAGAAAATCCCCCAAAAAAAAAATACTTTCACCCCTCACAAACAATTTTCCCTTTTTTTCAGGGTGCTCAGAATAAAAACGTTTAGAAGCATATACATATAAAGATACACAACATATCCCTCCAAACTGCCAATATCCTGAACCCCTCCTTTAGAGTGCAGGCATTGCACTTCCCATTTCCAGGACTCAAGTCCGCTATATAAAAATAACGCTTGCTGGAAGTCCAAGCCCCTTGCACACAAAACCTCCTTTACCCCCTCCCTCCAACCCTTCCTACCCTACTACTCATCTCACCCTAGATTAAGACAAATATTTTAAGGTAAGTAATGAGTGTACTATATGTGTATTTTACTTTTTTACTGTTATTTAATGCCTAGTTCTATTGATAACTTAATATATGTTTGTGTAAACTTGTTATCTAGTATTTATATGCATTTATCAGTGGAAAAAAAGGGTGTTCCACTTTACGGCTATTTCTGCTTCATGGCGGTAGCCTGGAACCTAACCTGCCGTGTAAGTGGGGCCCCTACTGTATACCTGTTATCCAGCATGTTTAAAAGAGAAAAAAAAGACACCAACAATCCTACCATTATGTAAAACAATTGCAGGTTTCCGTTTCACACTCCAACCCCTCTGAAAATGGTAGTACATACCTCTTTGGGTGGCTGCTGTTTACCAACCTATTACCTAGGACAATGCAGATACAGTACAGTAAATCATTTATCTCTTGACGCTTATCTATATATTATTTACATTTTAATAACTCGTTGAAGCAATTGCACTAATTGACGAGGAAGTAAAGCTATACTTCATTTCCTGTTGAGCGGCCTATTAATATTGAATACCTGTTAAGCAGACAATATGCTAAATGTGCATGCAATTTTTAGTGATGACAAAGGTATACAGTACAGTAAAGCTCCAACTTATGATGGTACAAAGTCTCCAAAAATTTATCGTCAGCCAATGGTTTGGCACTCAGAACTTATTTTCCCACAAGAAATAATGTAAAATTAATTAGTGTATTCCTGAATCCTAACATTTTGTATCTAACTTCAGTAAATTTTTTTCTCAAATTTTTTACCTAATCTTTTACCTTCAATGTGCCTTTTTAATTGCATGTACATCAACTCGAAGGTCACAGATTTCATTTTCCATGCCATTTGGGTATCACTGCTACTACTATTCTTGCATTTCCAGAGACAAGATACATGACTTTTTCCAAGGTTGAGGCGAGAGTAAACAAAGCTCTGGTAGCTTGTTTACTTCCAACAATTAGAAAAGGAAATGTATTAGGTTCACTTCATGCATAACCTATAATGTGTATCATACACATTATATAGTACTGTACTGTAGTTACACATTCATACCTTCTATGATGGTATGTCTATCTTTATAATAAATATAAAGGTATGAAGAAAAACGTCCTCCCTCACTTCTTAATATAAACGAGGCAATTTGTTCTCTCTCTGATGCTCACTTGTAAACAATGGGTTTAAAATAGGCACACATGAGGTTACTTGCACTCTAGCACTTCTACACCTATATCTTCCTTATCACAGCCACCAACAATCAGAAGAGGTGTAGTACTAGTCCTCAGTAGGCATTTCTGGGCAATTACCATGAAATTTAAAAATAGCTAAGGCATTCTGCATGTTTTAAGAATCCTCACTTATAATACAGCCAAGCATGGGAGGAGAGGGAAAAGAGGAAAGGACAGCCATGACTGCTACACTCAGGGCTTGAAAACTACAGCATAAAACAGTAATGCCACTTCACCTCAGATTACCAGAGAATTACTGGCTAAACAGAAACAGGCAGAGAGAAATCCTCCTTTTAATCAAAAAGTTCCAGTGGCTGTGAATACCATTCAATTGCATGAACGACTGAGCAAGTTTCTCTAACCCTTTATCTCAGTGCATCTCACAAGAAAACTTAAAAAACTTATGTAAAATATACTTATATACAAATGCCTCTCTCCTCTATTTCCCTCCTCCTCCACACTCTTCTAATTTTTTTAATATACCTGCTGTATCATTCAGCAGGTATATTTCATGAAAATAAGCTTTTAACAAACTAACCTGGATAGTGAACCATACAGCAAAAGGAATGTTTGAGGTAGTCTCATCAGTGGGATACTGGCCAGGGGTAGCTGCACACTGGAGGAGGAGAGCCACAACCTGTACCACTGTCGCTTGATGCTCAGCTTGGAGTGCACACTGTAGTAGTAACCGGGAATGGCACTCAACCACTGAGGTAAAAAGACTGTACACCAATGATGCTGTGTTCTGTGGAAATAAAAAGGCAAAATAAATTCAGTACTAAATTTCCCATTGTTTAAATGCCTTTCTTATGAAAGTAACCACTGAATGAAATGTAAATAACCTTATGAGTATTAATGAGTAATATACAGCAGATCCTTTGAACAATGCATTTTTATTATATTCTTTTTTTCAACATGTCGGCCGTCTCCCACAGAGGCAGGGTGACCCAAAAAGAAAGAAAATCCCCAGAAAGAAAATAATTTCATCATCATTTAACATTTTCACCTCACTCTCACATAATCACTGTTTTTGCAAAGGTGCCCAGAATACAACAGCTTAGAAGCATATATGTATAAAGATACACAACATATCCCTCCAAACTGCCAATATCCCAAATCCCTACTTTAAAGTGCAGGCACTGTACTTCCCATTTCCAGGACTCAAGTCCGGCTATATAAAAATAACCGGTTTCCCTGAATCCCTTCACTAAATATTACCCTGCTCACACTCCAACAGCTCGTCAGGTCCCAAATACAGTGGACCCCCGGTTAACGATATTTTTTCACTCCAGAAGTATGTTCAGGTGCCAGTACTGACCGAATTTGTTCCCATAAGAAATATTGTGAAGTAGATTAGTCCATTTCAGACCCCCAAACATACACGTACAAACGCACTTACATAATTGGTCACATTCGGAGGTAATCGTTATGCGGGGGTCCACTGTACCATTCGTTTCCATTCACTCCTATCGAACATGCTAACGCACACTTGCTAGAAGTCCAAGCCCCTCGCCCACAAAACCTCCTTTACCCCTTCCTTCCAACCTTTTCGAGGACGACCCCTACCCCGCCTTCCTTCCCCTACAGATTTATACGCTCTCCATGGCATTCTACTTTGATCCATTCTCTCTAAATGACCAAACCACCTCAACAACCCCTCTTCAGCCCTCTGACTAATACTTTTATTAACTCCACACCTTCTCCTAATTTCCACACTCCGAATTTTCTGCACAATATTTACACCACACATTGGTAGGTTGGTAGACAGCAACTACCCAGAGAGGTACTACCACCCTGCCAAGTGAGTGTAAAACGAAAGCCTGTAATTGTTTTACATGATGGTAGGATTGCTGGTGTCCTTTTTTCTGTCTCATAAACGTGCAAGATTTCAGGTACGTCTTGCTACTTCTACTTACACTTAGGTCACACTACACATACATGTACAAGCATATATATACACACACCCCTCTGGATTTTCTGCTATTTTCTTTCTAGGTCTTGTTCTTGTTTATTTCCTCTTATCTCCATGGGGAAGTGGAACAGAATTCTTCCTCTGTAAGCCATGCGTGTTGTAAGAGGCGACTAAAATGCCGGGAGCATGGGGCTAGTAACGCCTTCTCCTGTATAAATTACTAAATTTAAAAAGAAAAACTTTTAGTTTTCTTTTTGGGCCACCCTGCCTTGGTGGGATACAGCCGGTTTGTTGAAAAAAAAAAAAACATTGCCCTTAGACAGGATATCTGCACTGCCTCCAACCTCATCCTTGCTGAAATTCTGTGACAAATTTGTATAGTATGCCATAAATCTTGAACAGCACAATGATAAAGTTTTAAAAAGATGGTTCAGGCATGAAAACATTTCCATTCAGGGATTTATATAGTCTGGGGGAAGCTGGTTGCTGAGTCTGGCTCAATACAGTGCATGCTGTAGTGGCCCTTAACCTTAGCAGATAACTGACTAACAGCTATTAGTTGACAAGAGAGACTCACAGTCATCTATTGCTCAGTCACAAAACCATCTCAAAACACTTCTTAATCAACAAGCATACATTTCACTATAGTACATGAAAACTGTATGAGTGGCCTATTCCTGCCAGCTTCACACAGTTTGTTAGAAGGGCAGTTGGTGGTGGAGCAACTAGTACTGGTTCCATTCTCGACTAATGCTAGTTAGTGTGTGTGTTACCCATGATGTTCTGAGAGAACCTGTTTATTCTCAGACGTTTATCAAAGGAATGAATAGATTGTAGGACACCCAAACAGTTGAACCGAGGTCAAAAATATTGGCAGGTGCATATTCAATGACACAAAAAAATTGTGTACTAGTACAATGGACACATCCTCATCACCTGCATACTAGTAGGTTGGACACTGTTTAAGGGTTAAAAAGGTACAGTGGACTCCTGGATTTCGTAGTTGTCGGATTTCGTAATATTTGGAAATATTAACGTTTTTTCATGAAAATATTGGCTCGCTGAGCTCAGTAACAGTCATTCGTCCCGAACGCGCCTGCACGGCAACAGCGGCCCAACACTCAGTGTGTCATTGTTTGTCAGCCAGTGAGCACGATCCCACGCATTCATACGATGCATTTCATATTATTCCAATCTTTTTAATGCTTACAACTGCTAAATAATCCATCATGGGCCCCAAGGAAGTTCCTCATGCCAGCCAGCCCTTTGGTAAAGGGCTGAGAGCGAGGGAAGAACATGCCTTTTTCAGTGATTCTGCAATATGTACAATACTAAAGCAGCAGGAGTCGATAAAGGCTATAGCGCCAGCCAGGGATAAAGTGTAGCATTAACAGTGCAGCAAGTAGGTTAAGTGATTAATCGATAGAAAAAGGACAGCACGAAACTGACTTCTCCAATGTTGTTGGAGTTATATATGGCGACTGACAACACCACCATCTCTGCTGCTGATATCACCACACTATGCAAGGCTTTTTTCAGTGGCTCTTCTACACCCAACAACAAAGAACACTTGACAGTTAACCCTTTCAGGGTCGCCAGGCCCTCTCCAAGACTTGTTCTCAGGGTCGCCAAATTTAAAAAAAAAAAAAAATCTTATGAAAAGATAGAGAATCTTTTCCCGACCATAATGGCACCAAAAGTATGAAATTTGATGGAAAACTTACGGAATTATGCTCTCGCAAAAGTTAGCGGTCTCGACGGTGTTTACGCATCGGCGATTTTGCCCACTTTGAGCCCTATTTTTGGCCAATTTCAATGTACTAGTCGACAAAAATCATAACTATTTTGCTAGAACTCCAATTTTTCTATCGAATGAGTACAAGAAACCACCCATTTACCGATTTCAACTACCCAATACAGTGGTCAGAATTTAGCAATTTTGCCAATTTCACACAAATTTCAAAAGATGCCAATTTCCAAATAGGGTCCAGAATAAACAAGAAAGACATTCCTGGCACTAAAATAACATTTCCTCTGTTCATTAGTCACGTCCCCACGCCCCTCTTACATTCTTCTGCTTTCCACTTTGAATTTTTATTCTCACAAAAAATAGATTTACTGTTATGCAGACTACTGCATTAGTGTAAAAATGGTATAAATAATATCGGCGCACTTGTGAAAGAATATTAGACTCCCCAGTTGACGTGTATTGGACGCTTAGCATGATTTGTTTACTTTAGAACTTTGGTAAAAATCGAACATTTCTGCTACTTTGAGCTCAATTTCAAGGTACTTTCATTGTAAAACCAGTCAAAATCATCTCAATTTCTGTAACATGTCTTCCATTCTATAAAATGAGACCAGGAAAACTAGAATACAGGTCTCCCTCAACATTCGCGAGGGTTAGGGGATCAAGAGCCTCGCGAATGTTGAAAAACCGTGAATGTTTGGTGCCCCAATATATTGTAGGGAAATATATTACAATACTGCTTCCTTAAGTTGTTGAACCATGAATAATCATAAAATACTACATGAAAACGTCATAAATTGTACTAAACATATACATGTTATGCTTTAATAATGTATGTTATTTAATAACATGTATGTTAATAACATGTATGTTATTAAATACCACAGACTCCACCAATGCCTCCACCACTGCGAGTCCCTACTACCCTCCCTCCGACCCCCGCAACTGGCAGCCAGCCCTCCCACCACTCAGTGTGGTGAGTGTTTTGTTTGTTCATTATTTGCTATTAAACTACAGAATAAATAATGTAAACCCATTCTTGACTGCATATTGGAATGGCTATTAGGAAAGGTATTAGACGGTGACATCATGTGTTTACTCTTGAACACAGCAAAGAATCGAACATTTCTGCTATTGCTAATAATAACAATAGTAATAATAATAATAATAATAATAATAATAATAATCATAATAATAATAATAATAATAATAATGTAGTAGGCTGGTAGACAGCAACCACCCAGGGAGGTACTACCGTCCTGCCAAGTGAGTGTAAAACGAAAGCCTGAAATTGTTTTACATGATGGTAGGATTGCTGGTGTCTTTTGTCTGTCTCATAAATATGCAAGATTACAGGTACGTCTTGCTACTTCTACTTACACTTAGGTCACACTACACATATATGTACACGTTTATTTATACACACTCATCTGAGTTTTCTTTGATTTTATCTTAATAGTTCTTGGTCTTATTACTTTTCCTTTTATATCCATGGGGAAGTGGAATAAGAATCTTTCCTCCGTAAGCCATGCGTGTTGTAAAAGTCAACTAAAATTCCGGGAACAATGGGCTAGTAACCCCTTTCCCTGCAAAGATTACTAAGAAGAATAAGAAGAAGAAAATTGTCGAAGTGGGAAGTCTGAATGTGCGTGGAAGTTGTGCAAATGATAAGAAAGAGATGATTGTGGATGTTATGAATGAGAAGAAACTGGATGTCCTGGCTTTAAGTGAAACAAAGCTGAAGGGGGTGGGAGAGCTTCAATGGAGAGGAATAAATGGGATTAGGTCAGGGGTTTCAAATAGAGTTAGAGCTAAAGAAGGAGTAGCAATAATGTTGAAGGATAAGCTATGGCAGGAAAAGAGGGACTACAAATGTATAAATTCAAGGATTATGAGGAGTAAAATAAAGATTGGATGTGAAAAGTGGGTTATAGTAAGCGTGTATGCACCTGGAGAAGAGAGAAGTGTAGAGGAGAGAGAGAGATTCTGGGAAATGATGAGTGAATGCGTGGGGAGTTTTGAATCAAGTGTGAGAGTAATGGTGGTTGGGGATTTCAATGCTAAAGTGGGTAAAAATGTTATGGAGGGAGTAGTAGGTAAATTTGGGGTGCCAGGGGTAAATGTAAATGGGGAGCCTTTAATTGAGCTATGTGTAGAAAGAAATTTGGTAATAAGTAATACATATTTTATGAAAAAGAGGATAAATAAATATACAAGGTATGATGTAGCACGTAATGAAAGTAGTTTGTTAGATTATGTATTGGTGGATAAAAGGTTGATGGGTAGGCTCCAGGATGTACATGTTTATAGGGGGGCAACTGATATATCGGATCATTATTTAGTTGTAGCTACAGTTAGAGTAAGAGGTAGATGGGAAAAGAGGAAGGTGGCAACAACAAGTAAGAGGGAGGTGAAAGTGTATAAACTAAGGGAGGAGGAACTTCGGGCGAGATATAAGCAACTATTGGCAGAAAGGTGGGCTAGTGCAAAGATGAGTAGTGGGGGGGTTGAAGAGGGTTGGAATAGTTTTAAAAATGCAGTATTATAGAGTGGGAGAGGCACTGTCAAGAAATTTTAATGAAAATAAGAAAAAATTTTGGAGTGAGTTAAACAAGTTAAGAAAGCCTAGGGAAAGTATGGATTTGTCATTAAAAACAGAGTAGGGAGTTAGTAGATGGGGAGAGGGAGGTATTAGGTAGATGGCGAGAATATTTTGAGGAACTTTTTAAATGTTGAGGAAGAAAGGGAGGCGGTAATTTCATGCACTGGCCAGGGAGGTATACCATCTTTTAGGAGTGAAGAAGAGCAGAATGTAAGTGTGGTGGAGGTACGTGAGGCATTACGTAGAATGAAGGGGGTAAAGCAGCTGGAACTGATGGGGTCATGACAGAAATGTTAAAAGCAGGGGGGGATATAGTGTTGGAGTGGTTGGTACTTTTGTTTAATAAATGTATGAAAGAGGGGAAGGTACCTAGGGATTGGCAGAGAGCATGTATAGTCCCTTTATATAAAGGGAAAAGGGACAAAAGATTGTAAAAAATTATAGAGGAATAAGTTTACTGAGTACACCAGGAAAAGTATACGGTAGAGTTATAATTGAAAGAATTAGAGGTAAGACAGAATGTAGAATTGCGGATGAGCAAGGAGGCTTCAGAGTGGGTAGGGGATGTGTAGATCAAGTGTTTACATTGAAGCATATATGTGAACAGTATTTAGATAAAGGTAGGGAAGTTTTTTATTGCATTTATGGATTAGAAAAGGCATATGATAGAGTGGATAGTGGAGCAATGTGGCAGATGTTGCAAGTATATGGAATAGGGGGTAAGTTACTAAATGCTGTTAAAGAGCTTTTATGAGGATAGTGAGGCTCAGGTTAGGGTGTGTAGAAGAGAGGGAGAATACTTTCCAGTAAAAGTAGGTCTTAGACAGGGATGTGTAATGTCACCATGGTTGTTTAATATATTTATAGATGGGGTTGTAAAAGAAGTAAATGCTAGGGTGTCCGGGAGAGGGGTGGGATTAAATTATGGGGAATCAAATTCAAAATTTGGGAATTGACACAGTTACTTTTTGCTGATGATACTGTGCTTATGGGAGATTCTAAAGAAAATTGCGAAGGTTAGTGATGAGTTTGAGAATGTGTGTAAAGGTAGAAAGTGAAAGTGAACATAGAAAAGAGTAAGGTGATGAGGGTATCAAATGATTTAGATAAAGAAAAATTGGATATCAAATTGGGGAGGAGGAGTATGGAAGAAGTGAATGTTTTCAGATAACTTGAGAGTTGACGTGTCGGCGGATGGATTTATGAAGGATGAGGTTAATCATAGAATTGATGAGGGAAAAAAAGGTGAGTGGTGCGTTGAGGTATATGTGGAGTCAAAAAATGTTATCTATGGAGGCAAAGAAGGGAATGTATGAAAGTATAGTAGTACCAACACTCTTATATGGATGTGAAGCTTGGGTGGTAAATGCAGCAGCGAGGAGACGGTTGGAGGCAGTGGAGATGTCCTGTCTAAGGGCAATGTGTGGTGAAATATTATGCAGAAAATTCGGAGTGCGAAATTAGGAGAAGGTGTGGAGTTAATAAAAGCATTAGTCAGAGGGCAGAAGAGGGTTGAGGTGGTTTGGTCATTTAGAGAGAATGGATCAAAGTAGAATGACATGGAAAGCATATAAATCAAATAAGGGAAGGAAAGAGGGGTAGGGGTCGTCCTCGAAAGGGTTGGAAGAGGGGGTAAAGGGGGTTTTGTGGGCGAGGGGCTTGGATTTCCAGCAAGCGTGCATGAGCGTGTTAGATAGGAGTGAATGGAGACGAATGATACTTGGGACCTGACGATCTGTTGGAGTGTGAGCAGGGTAATATTTAGTGAAGGGATTCAGGGAAACCGGGTTTTTTTCATATAGTCCCGGGCTTGAGTCCTGGAAATGGAAGTACAATGCCTGCACTTTAAAGGAGGGGTTTGGGATATTGGCAGTTTGGAGGATATGTTGTGTATCTTTATGCGTATATGCTTCTGAACTGTTGTATTCTGAGCACCTCTGCAAAAGCATGATAATGTGTGAGTGTGGTTGAAAGTGTTGAATGATGATGAAAGTATTTTCTTTTTGGGGATTTTCTTTCTTTTTTGGGTCACCCTGCCTCGGTGGGAGACGACCGACTTGTTGAAAAAAAAAATAATAATAATAATAATAAATATGATATAATTGAAGAAGGAAATTGTACAAAATACGAGGGAGTGGTTGACACATCGTCAGTGTGACTTTGTTTATGCTGGAGTGAACATTAGTCTCCCTGCTCTTCCAAACATTTCACCATAATTCAGCGGTTGAGGCAGTGGTATTTAATAACATATATGTTATAAATAATAATAGTACATATTATTAATAACATGTATTATTATTAACATTGTATGTTAATTTTAATAACATGTTATAAATAATAATAGTACATATTATTAATAACGTATTATTATTAAACATGTATGTTATTAAATACCATTGCCTCAATCACTGCCTCTACCACTCCAGTCACACTCAATCTACAAGCACCAAACACAATGAATTTATTGTGAATGTTTGGAAGAGCAGGGAGACTAATGTTCACTCCAGCAAAAAACAAAGTCACACTGACGATGTGTCAACCACTCCCTTGTATTTTTGTACAATTTCCTTCTTCAATTATATCATATTATTATTATTACTATTGTTATTATTAGCTGTAGCAGAAATGTTTAATTCTTTGCAGTGTTTAAGAGTAAACACATGATGTCACCATCTAATACCTGTCCAAATAGCCATTCCAATATGCAGTCATGAATGGGTTTACATTATTTATACTGTAGTTTAATAGCAAATAATGAACAAACAGAACACTCACCACACTGAGTGGTGGGAGGGCTGGCTGCCAGTTGCGGGGGTCAGAGGGAGGGTAGTAGGGACTCGCAGGTGGCGGGAAACTTAAATATGATTTGGCGGCTGGGAATTTGGTGGCTGGGAATTTGGCGGTTGGGAATTCGCGAATGTGTGAAGCCTGTGAAAGTTGAAAACGTGAATGTTGAGGGAGACCTGTACAACAATAAATACCATACGAAAATACAGTGCAAAGTCACTGTTTTAATCCAAAAACACAGTTTTTTTTTTTTCTCATTACGCACTGTGTGCTGCAAGATTTTTTTTATACTGCGCAAACTGACCACATAGACCCATTCTTTCATATGTAGGCCTACCAGCTTTCTCTCACTAGATCTGAGGGCGCTAGAATTTAGGTGTACTAGTACGTCAAAAACCCTGGTGCGTAAGCCGTACTAGTACAGCCGAAACCCTGGAAGGGTTAAGGAGAGAGACATATAACATATTTTATTCATTCTAGAGTATTTATCATGTTTCTATGTTATTAATATTGTTTATTATGTCATATTAGATGAATTGTGCTAGATAAATAAGCCGCAGAGTTGATATTAGTGCCATATTGAAGGACTACCTTGTCCTGTCTCCCAACACAATTCCTAACATACGCCAGAAACAGACCTCTCTGGAACACTTTTTTGAGCGACAGGGGTCCAGTGACTTTCAAGCTGGTCCTAGTGGCATTAAAAAACAAAGGATGGAAGTAACCCCGGAAAAGAACTTGGTACCTGAAGTATTTATGGAAGGGGATTTTCCCTTCCAAACAATAGTAACTCCTCCATCCTCTCCCCTTCTCCCATCTTCCATACATCAACAAGTCTATAATAAAGGTAAGTGTCATTTTATTATTGTTTTATTCTGCATGTCTTATTGTTTTCTGTGTAGGTAAATGTATATTTCATGTAAAAAAATTGTTTTTTTAGTACTTGTGGGTGTCTGGAACGGATTAATTGGATTTACATTATTTCTTATGGGGAAAATGAATTACGAAATCGTCAGATTCGGGTTTGGTCACTCTCTCAGGAACGGATTAATTACGATAACCAGGGGTCCACTGTACTTCTTGATATATTTGTGGCTCAAAAATCAAACATTACGATGTTGTACTACTGCTACTTCATATTAACATTGTTATTCATCATTCTTTCAAATGTTGTCTTGCAATTAGAATCCTTCCTCCATAAGCCATGTATGTCATAAACGGCAACTAAAATGCCAGGAGCAATAGGCTAGGAACCCCTTCTCCAATATAAGTTACTAAAAATAAAAAGAAAAACTAAGGAATTTTGAACCAAATGAGAGATTAATTGTGATGCGGGCCCCTCAATGTTAAAGTGGGAGAAACTGTCATACAGCGTGTAAAAGGTAAGTTTGGGGAGCCAGGGGTCAATGCTAATAGGGGCCTTTAACCCGTAAACGGTCCAAACGTATATATACGTTTTTTCAACATTTGAAAGTATGTAAAAAAAGTAATCCTTTTTTTTTTTTTTTACATTTGAAAACGTGTAAAAAACTTTGATCTACTTTTTTTTTTTTGTTATATTTGAAAATATGTAAAAAAAACGTAGATCTACTTTTGGAGCACTACGCATGTGAACGTAGATCTGTTTGGACTGTTTACGGGTTAATTAAACTTCTTATAAAAGAGGTTTGTTAATAGGCAACACATTTTAAGAAAAAGAGGACAAATAAGTATACGAGATATGATATACGACATAATGAAAATGATGGTGAAGTGAATGTTAAGATGTTGGGGAGAGGTGAAGGAGTTAAAATATGCAGGAACTAATACAAAATGAGAGCTGTCACAGTTGTTTTACTCTGATGACACTGCTTTTGGGAGATTCTGAAGAGAAGTTGCAAAGGCTGGTGGATGAATTTGGGAGAGTACATAAAAGGAAATTAAAAGTGAACATAGAAAACAACAAGGTGATGAGGGTAACAAATGAGCTAGGTAACAAAAGACTGGATATCAGACTGGAAGGAGGGAGTGTGTAGGAAGTGGACTTGTCAGTGGATGGGTATATGAAAGACGAAGTGAACCATAGAACTGATAGTGAAAAAGGTGGGTGGTGAAATGAAGCATCTGTGGAGACAAAGAACATTATCCATGGAGGCAAAACGATTAATATATGAGAGTATAGTGGTACCAACATTCTTATATGGGCGTAAGGGACTGACCACCACAAAACTATATCTTTGAGCATGATGGACTGATTTGATTACACTGTCTTTACATCTCTACTGCTGTTTCTGTATCTGACTGAAGAATCCTACTGTGTAGGTGAAATTTTTCAGAATAGAGATACTTAACTGTTGCATGTGTCTTATTTATCTACTTGTCAGTATTGTATATCATTGTGAGACACAAGATTTGTTAAACACCTGAACAGAAGAAAAAAATAAAAACGATGCTGCACTTGGTAGGGTTGTAAAAAGACAGAATGCTCACAATCTTTCTGAAAACTTTTTGCCAAGAATGTCAGTTTTTGAAGGAGAGCAACTTTAGTGTTGGGCAGTTTGAAAACTTTAAGAGTCCAACAACTTCCAGATATGAAGCTTCCATCCACATCAGGCAGCAGAGGTGACCATGGCTGAGGATGGATACACTGTTTATTTTCACCTGTGTTTGGAGATGCCCATCTTTTCTTTTGTCTTTTATGGTGTACAACAATAAAGAGTCAGGTGAAGGGGATTATACCACTAGCAAGGGGTTAACAATGAAGAACATTCAAGAAAAATTATTAGAAAAACTTAGTGAAAATAAAATGCCTCAACTAATGAAAAAAATGCTGGTGATAACGGAGCACCAAAAAAGGAAGAAGTAATGGATTAAGAAGCAAAGACAAAAGAGAATCATCTCCCACCAGCAATTATACCAGTCTATGCTTGCTGTTGACCAGATTTTGAGTATTCTTCTTAAAGCAGACTGCAACATGAATTAAAGTTTTAACATGAAATGGTGTTGATAAAAATATACAATATCATGAGCATTACACATCAAATGATACCCAATGCAGTGATAAAGCATAAAATTTGGCACATTTGTTCAGAGGTTACATGAGAGGGATTATTAAAGATAATCAAAACCAATCATATTTACACTTGTACTTCATAAATTTCAAGCAAACCTTTTAAAATACTCCCACCACCTACCTTAAGTTTTGTATGTAATATTCCTGTTTACTTTAACCCTCAAATATCTTTCCAGAGGTTCTTTAAAAGAGCTTTTCCTTCAAAATAATTATTACAATAAAAATTAAGTGCTAAATCCACAAGGGTCATACAGCACTGAGCTTTTCCTTCAATAACTTTCCTTCCTTTTCAGGCAAGTACCTCTCTGGTCTATGAAAGTGCAAGGGAGATATACATAGTGTACAAAGAAATTGTTGTACAGTATTGTATGTAACATTCAGCAAGTTTATCAAAGTAATACACACACTTGAGATGTTTGCTTACTTCATCGTTAGCATGTTGTGCTTCTTCCAACACAGGTGTTAGACCAAGCATTTGCGTGACAAAATCCATCACTGTGTTGGGAATGTTGTAAGTGCCAACGTCCGTCACTGCTGTCCTTATGGCATCCATCACAGGCTTTAGTTGAAGAAATTTGTAAAAATAAATTAATTACTGGATCTTAAATTCAGACTATCAAGATGAAAATGGTCTAATTGTTAAGATACTTAATGAAGTGCAATGATATTAACTTTTATACTCATGCAACCTACTTGAAACTATTACTCCACTGGCATGTCTCACTCACTTCACAGAGAAGGGCATAGTTGGAGTATGGTATGAGAGCCACTAGTAGGTCCCTCGTCTCAGAGAGGGGGAGGGAGAGCTTGAGCCATGCATTTAAGGTCTTGAGCACCACCTCCTTGATCACATTGCTAACCTGTCCTGCCTGCATCACTTGGGAGATCAGGCTCAAGACTACATAAAAAAAAAAAAAAAAAAAAAAAAAAAAAAAAACTCTTGAAAGAAGTTTGTTAAAAGTTCTGGGATTAAATATAAAATATGTAGTCACATACAAGAAACACTTTAGAAACAAAATACTTTACATATCGTGTACAATACATCAAACACAGCAAAGCTAATGGAAGCACAAAAATCCAAATACATAATACAAGGAAAAAGGACTATTTCAACATCTTTTTTACAAAAGTATTATTTCAATATCTTTTTTTTTAAAAAGGTATTATTTCAATATTTTTTTTTTTGCAAAAGCATGAATGGAGCGGAATAAGTGTATATTTCTGTCACATTCTCACCTGACTGATGACTACTTCTGATGGCACCTGTTATAATTTGCTTGTCTTTACTGTTAATACTCATGGCTTCTTGCATAGATTCAAGCTGTTGACAAATAAAATTACCTTGAAAAATAATATATATTTTACATATTAATCTGAACCAATAATTGAAATAGATAAACATTATTTTTTAATTTTAGTTATACAGAATTATATGCGAGTGAAAACAAAATACTCAAGAAATGGAGTCAAAATTATTTTAGATATCGAGTCATTTACATGTGCAAAGTTTAAAAGGCGTTAGGGGTACAGCAGGGCCCCGTTTTACGGCGTTTCACCTTACAGCATTTCTCTAATACAGTGGACCCCCGGTTAACGATATTTTTTCACTCCAGAAGTATGTTCAGGTGCCAGTACTGACCGAATTTGTTCCCATAAGGAATATTGTGAAGTAGATTAGTCCATTTCAGACCCCCAAACATACACGTACACACGCACTTACATAAATACACTTACATAATTGGTCGCATTCGGAGGTAATCGTTATGCGGGGGTCCACTGTATAGACATTTTAAACTATGACCAAAACTCGCTATATGGCTCCCCTCCCCCACCTCACTTGCTAATATGGTCTCCATGCACACTGGGTTTGTTTGCATTCTTGCATCTCTCCACTACATCTGGAAACTTTCCAAAATTTCAAGTGTTTTAAAGTTATTTCATATTTTACATATATTTTTTTTCAACAAGTCGGCTGTCTCCCACCGAGGCAGGGTGCCCCAAAAAGAAAGAAAATACTTTCATCATCATTCAACACTCACCTCAACTGTTATATCTGAGTGCAGAGGCACTCGGATATAACAGTTTAGAAGTCCCTCTAGACTGTCAATATCCCAAACCTCTCCTTTAAAGTGCAGGCACCATACTTCCCATTTCCAGGACTCAAGTCTGGCTAACTGGTTTCCCTAAATCCCTTCACTAAATATTACCTTGCTCATACTCCAACAGCTCGTCGGGTCCCAAAAAACATTCGTCTCCATTCACTCCTATCTAACACGCTCACACACACTTGCTGGAAGTCCAAGCCTCTCGCCCACAAAACCTCCTTTACCCCCTCCCTCCAACCTTTTCGAGGACAACCCCTACCCCTCCTTCCTTCCCCTAAAGATTTATACGCTCTCCAAGTCATTCTACTTTGATTCATTCTCTCTAAATGACCAAACCACCTCAATAACCCTTTTTCAGCCCTCTGACCAATACTTTTAGTAATTCCCCAACTCCTCCTAATTTCCACACTCCGAATTCTCTGCATAATATTTACACCACACATTGCCCTTAGACATCTCCACTGCCCCCAGCCGCCTCCTCACCGCAGCATTTACAACCCAGCTTCACACCCATGTAAGTGTTGGTACCACTATACTTTCATACATTCCCTTCTTTGCCTCAATATATAACATTTTTTGTCTCCACAAAAAACGTACAACTCACCTTTTTTTCTTCATCAATTCTATGGTTAACCTCATCCTTCATAAACCCATCCGCTGATAAGTTAACTCCCAAATATCTGGAAACATTCACTTCTTCCATACTCCCTCACTCCATTGTGATTTCCAATTTTTCTTTATCTAAATCGTTTGATATCCTCATCACCTTACTCCTATCTATTTTCACCTTCAACTTTCTACCTTTACACACCCTCCCAAGCTCGTCCACTAACCTTTGCAACTTTTCTTTAGAAAAGTTGCAAAGGTTAGTATATGCTCTCATAATTATACTTATACTTAATAAACTTACACACACTGGTGGTGTGCAGGTACATATTAAAATCACTAAATCTTGAAGATGCCATATTAATATTTTTTTTTTTTTTTTTTTTTTTAACAAGTCGGCCATCTCCCACCGAAGCAGGGTGACCCAAAAAAGAAAATGCTTTCATCATCATTTAACACTTTCACCACACTCACACATAATCACTGTTTTTGCAGAGGTGCTCAGAATACAACAGTTTAGAAGCATATATGTATAAAGATACACAACATATCCCTCCAAACCGCCAATATCCCAAACTCCTCCTTTAAAGTGCAGGCATTGTACTTCCCATTTCCAGGACTCAAGTCCGACTACATGAAAATAACCGGTTTCCCTGAATCCCTTCACTAAATATTACCCTGCTCACACTCCAACAGATCGTCAGGTCCCAAGTACCATTCGACTCCATTCACCCCTATCTAACACGCTCACGCACGCTTGCTGGAAGTCCAAGCCCCTCGCCCACAAAACCTCCTTTACCCCCTCTCTCCAACCTTTTGAGGACGACCCCTACTCGCCTTCCTTCCCCAATAGATTTATATGCTTCCCATGTCATTCTACTTTGATCCATTCTCTCTAAATGACCAAACCACCTCAACAACCCCTCTTCTGCCCTCTGACTATACTTTTATTAACTCCACACCTTTTCCTAATTTCCACACTCCGAATTTTCTGCATAATATTTACACCACACATTGCCCTTAGACAAGACATCTCCACTGCCTCCAACCGTCTCCTCGCTGCTGCATTTACCACCCAAGCTTCACACCCATATAAGAGTGTTGGTACTACTATACTTTCATACATTCCCTTCTTTGCCTCCATAGATAACGTTTTTTGACTCCACACATACCTCAATGCACCACAATACACAATAATAATCACTCTGAGGCACACTAAATGTTGTATATTAAATTAATATGGACATTTTCATTAATCCATCTCTATTTTTTTCAAAATTATATAATAAATATGCTATGTAACATATAAACATAATAAATACACTCCACAGTAGAATAAATTAACATAAATATGAGATTTTTTCCAGTCAGCCTGTCGGAGAGTCAGAAAGAATAACGTTTTCTCTAGTTCAACACCAAAGAAAATGCATACACAATAGTATTACTGGGGGTAGCTGTAGAAAATTATTCATGTGCCTTCAGAGCATCTTTCATTCTAAAAATGGTGTGTACATGAAAATGTGAGTGTTACTCTTTATTCATTCTACTGTACCAACATGGAGACAACTTGTACACAATGTAAGGTGTTTATATTATGGTATAAGCTTCACAAACATGGAAATGAATGTGTATCAACCATAACCAGAACATTTGTCTGCTTGTTTATGGTTATTCTCTCTCATTCACTTGTTCTCTCTCTCTCTCTCTCTTGTTTATTCATTTTATCTTATTTACTCACCTCTCACCCTACATTAATTAAGCCTACAAATATTTTAAGTAATGAGTGTACTGTATATGCATTTTATCACTCTAGGGCACTTTAAATGTTGTAGTATAGTATTACGTGTGGGTGGGGTGGCCAGGTGGGCTACCATTCCTCTCACATCTGACTTCCTACAAATAAATACTACTCACCTCATTAAAACTACAAATATTTTAAGGTAAGTAATGAGTGCACTGTGTATGCATTTTATTGCTCTAGGGCATTTTAAATATTGTAGTATATTATGTGTGGGTGATGTGGCCAGGCGGGCTACCATACCTCCCACACCTGACTTCCTACAAATACTGTGCACCTCTCACTCTACATTAGGACTACAAATATTTTATGGTACTGTGTGTGTATTTTACTTTTTATTGTTTTTTAATGCCTAGTTCTACTGCTAACTTAATGTATGTTAGTATAAACTTGTTATCTGG
Source organism: Cherax quadricarinatus (assembly GCF_026875155.1). Lineage (NCBI taxonomy): Eukaryota > Metazoa > Arthropoda > Malacostraca > Decapoda > Parastacidae > Cherax > Cherax quadricarinatus. The sequence continues at coordinate 33,701,685 of NC_069437.1, forward strand.
CAAGATAAGTTTACACTAACATGTAAGTGGAAAAAAAAGGATATTCTGCTTTATGGTGATGTCCACTCTCCAGCGGTAGCCTGGAACCTAACCTGCCATATAAGTGGGGCCCTAATATAGTATACCCAAGAAAATTTTATGTCCAATTCTGTAAATTCAATTTTATATTAAACTAAGGAACAGGTGGGGTGTGTTTGCAATCATGATATTATGATTTTTGTGAGTCAATTTTATACAGTGGAACCTCTGTTTTTGTGATTAATCTGTTCCAAAAAGTCTGACGATAAACTGAATCGTGTGAAAACTGAAGCAATATTTCCCATAAGAAATAATATAAATCCAATTAACCTTTTGACTGTCAGAGTCGTACATGTACAGTGGACCCCCGCATACCGTCGGCATCATATAACATACAATCCGCATACCGCTTGCTTTTATCGCAAAAATTTTGCCTCACATACCGCTCAAAAACCCGCTCACCGCTCTTCGTCCGAGACGCGTCCAATGTGCGCCCTTAGCCAGCCTCACATGTGCCGCCGGTGGCATTGTTTACCAGCCAGCCTCCGCAGTAACATCTAAGCATACAATCGGAACATTTCGTATTATTACAGTGTTTTTGGTGATTTTATCTGCCAAATAAGTGACCATGGGCCCCAAGAAAGCTTCTAGTGCCAACCCTACAGCAATAAGGGTGAGAATTACTATAGAGATGAAGAAAAAGATCTTGATAAGTACGAAAGTGGAGTGCGTGTCTCCGAGCTGGCCAGGTGTATAATAAACCCCAATCAACCATCGCTACTATTGGTGGTACAGCTGCTGCTGCTGCTTTACCACCGTCAGCTGCTGCTGCTGCTGTAGTACCATCTGCTGCTGCTGTAGCATCGTCTGCTGCTGCTGTAGCATCGTCTGCTGCTGCTGTAGCATCGTCTGCTGCTGCTGTAGCACTGTCATCTGCTGCTGCTGTACCACCGTCAGCTGCTGCTGCTGCTGTAGTACCGTCTGCTGCTGCTGTAGCATCGTCTGCTGCTGCTGTAGCATCGTCTGCTGCTGCTGTAGCATCGTCTGCTGCTGCTGTAGCATCGTCTGCTGCTGCTGTAGCACTGTCAGCTGCTGCTGCTGCTGCTGCTGCTGCTGTAGCACCGTTGTTGGTGTGGCTTATTGAGAATACCAAGAAACAATTAACCCCAGAGGATTTGCCACCCAGGATAACCCAAAAAAAGTCAGTGTCATCGAAGACTGTAACTTTTTTTCCATTGGGTCCTTAATCTTGTCTCCCAGGATGCAACCCACACCAGTCGACTAACACCCAGGTGAACAGGGAAAAATGCCTGGAACTAGTGCTCATATTGGTGAATTTAAGCCAGCAAAGGTTGGTTTGAGAGATTTAAGAATCGTATGACATACACAGTGTGATAAGGCCTGTTCTGGAAGAAAATGCCAAACAGGACCTACAGTACTCAGGAGGAAAAGGCACTCCAGGACACACTGTCTCATCAGTCATTGCTGCATCTTCAATAAAGGTAAGTGTCATTTATTCTTCATTTAGTAGAGTAGTACATGCACAATATATATTGTGCATGTACTACTCTACTATTGTGCATGTATCCTTCTCTCTGTGTGTAGGAAAATGTATATTTCATGTGGTAAAAAATTTTTTTTCATACTTTTGGGTGTCTTGCACGGATTAATTTGATTTCCATTATTTCTTATGGGGAAAATTCATTCGCATACCGATCATTTCGCATAACAATGAGCCCTCTTGCACGGATTAAAGTCGCTATGCGGGGGTCCACTGTATATCTTACGAGCTAGTGTTTTTGATGTATTAATACTCCAAAATTCTAGCAGCTTCAAATCAAGCGGGAGAAAGCTGGTAGGCCCACACCTGAGAGAATGGGTCTGTGGTCAGTGCGTGCAGTATAAAAAAAAATCCTGCAGCACGCAGTGCATGAGAAAAAAAAAACCCGACCATGTTTTTGAATTAAAATGCCGACTTTGAGGTGTATTTTCGTATAGTACTCATGGTTGAATTCTCATTTTCTTGGTCTCATTTGACAGAATGGAAGATATATTACAGAAATAGAGATGATTTTGACTACTTTCACAATGAAAAGGAACTTGAAATTGAGTTCAAAGTAGCAGAAATGTTCAATTTTTACCCATGTTCAAGAGTAAACAAATGACGTCACATCACCCTCCAATAAGTGTCCAACTAGCCATTCTAATATGCAGTCATGAATGGGTTGACATTATTTATACAATTATTACAATAGTGCAGTAGTCTGCATAAGAGTAAATCTTCATTTTTTTTTTTTGTGTGTGTGAACAAAAATTCAAAGTAGAATAGTATAAGAAGAGCCTGGAGATGTGACTAATAGACAGAGAAAATGTAATTTTAGTGGCAGGAATGTCTGCATTGTTTATTCTGGACCATATTTGGAAATTGGCATCTTTTTTAATTTGCTTGACATTGGCCAAATTGCAAATTTCTGACCACTGTATTGGGTAGTTGAAATTGGTAAATGGGCTATTTCTTGTACTCAATCGATAGAACAAATGGAGTTCTAAAGAAATAGCTGAGTTTGATCGACTAGAACAATGAACTGGCTGAAAATAGGGCTCAAAGTGAGCGAAATCACCAATGCGCATATATCGCCGAGATCGCTAACTTCGCAAGAGCGTAATTCCTTAAGTTTTCCAGCAAATTTCGTACTTTTGGTGTCCTTACCATAGGGAAAAGATTCTCTACCATTTCATAAGAAAAAATAAATAATTCCTTTTTTCTCAACTATTTTGCGACACAGACTCGCTTCAAGATTTGGGGTCTTGACAGTCAAAGGGTTAATCCGTTCCAGACACCCAAAAATATTAACAAAAATACATTTTACAGTGGACCCCCGAGTTTCGTCGGCATCAACTTTCGTGAGTGAAAATCGACTGTTCGGCAAGTTTTTTTTTTCCGGGCAAAAATTTAGCCTCGTGGTTCGTATGATTGAGGGACCTCATGATTCGGACGACGTCTGATGCCCATCAACCCGGCGCCACAAATCCAGTCTCCCGCACCATTCACACTCAGTGTGCCATTGTTTACCACCATAAGATCATCACCCTGCCGGGTTCATACCATACATTTCATAATAATCATTGTTTTTTGTGCTTGCAAACTGCTACTAAATAAGTCACCAAGGGCCAGGAAAGCCTAGTGCATGCCCTTGGTAAAGAAAGCGGAGGAACACAATCAACTTCAAGAAGGAAATCAGGAGAGGGGATTTTGATGGATTTGGGGCTTGACCCTAAGGACGGCCTATGCCCAGTTGTGGCATCTACTGTTGCATTGGGGGACGAGTCCCTGGGGTTGGAGGTGCGTGGCAACAAGGATGTTGAAGAGTTGGTGGAGGACCACAGGGAAGAGCTAACCACTGAAGAGCTGCGAGGCTATCATCTGCAACAGCAGAAGAGACCACAGTTCAGGAAATGGCTGCCAGAGGAGGAGGGAGAGAGATGGAGGAAGGATTGCCCTCTTCAAAGATTAAGGACATCTGTGCAAAGGTGGACTGAAGTGCAAACATTTATGGAGAACTTCACCATAACAAAGCTGTTGCAGGCCTTATTGGAAACACGTGCAATGACTGTTGTTGTGTTCCCGACTTCAGACAAATCTTAAAAGAAGCCCAGGAAGACAGAAAACAGAGCTCTTGGACAGAATTTTGTGCGACAGGGGATTCCAAGGGACTCTCAAGTTGTTCTCAATGTCTTTCAAAAAAAACAAAGAAGGGACAGTAACCCAGATAAGGACTTGGTACCTGAAGTCTAATGGAGGAGATTCACTTTCCAAACAATAGGGTACCCCTTCCTCCTATCCCCTTCCTCCCGTCTTCCATCCACCCGAAGTCTTCAGTAAGGTAAGTGCAATGTTAATATTTTTTTATATATGTATGAACTTGATTTTCATTTTGTTTTCAATATTTTTTTTTTTTTTTCAACATTCGGCCCCGTTTTCCCACCAAGGCAGGCGTGACCCAAAAAGAAAGAAAATCCCAAAAAAGAAAAATCTTTCTTCATTCATTCAACATTTCACCACACTCACAGATTTTCACTGTTTTTGCAGAGGGTGTAGAGGTGCTCAGATGATTACAACAGCTCTTCTTCTTGACGCATACACATATAAAGATGACACAACCATATCCGCCAAACTGCCAATATCCAAACCCTCTTTAAAGTGCAGGCTTTGTCCTTCCCATTCCAGGAGACTCAGTGGGAAACTATATGAAAATAACGGTTTTCCTTGAATCCCTTCATAAATATTTCCCTGCTCACACCTCAAACAGATCGTCACGTCAGGTCCAGTACCCATTCTTCTCCAATTCACTCTATTTACACGCTCACGCACGCTTGCTGGAATGTCCAAGCCCCTTGCCCAACAAACCTCCTTTACACCCTCTCTCCAACCCTTTCGAGGACGACCCTACCTCGCCCTTCCTTCCCCCAATAGATGTTATATGCTTTTCCCATGTCATTCTACTTTGATCCATTTTCTCTAAATGACCAATTCACTCAACAAACCCCTCTTCTGCCCTCTGACTAATACTTTTATTAACTCCACACCTGTTCCTAATTTCCACACTCCCAAATTTCTGCATAATATTACACACACAATGCCCTTAAATCAGGACATCTCCACTGCCTCCAACCGTCTCCTCGCTGCTGCATTTACCACCCCAAGCTTCACACCATATTAGAGTGTTGGTTACTACTATACTTCATACATTTCCCTTCTATGCCTCATAGATAACTGTTTTTTTGACTACATATACCTCAACGCACCATCACCTTTTTTCCCATCAATTCTATGATTAAACGCATCCTTCATAAATCCATCCGCCGACACCGTCAACTCCCAAGTTATCTGAAAACATTTCTCTTCTTCCATACTCCTCCTCCTCCCCAATATGATTTCCAATTTTTTCTTTATCTAAATCATTTGATACCTCTCATCACCTTACTCTTTTCTATTTCACTTTCAACTTTTCTCCTTTACATACATTCCAAACTCATCCACTAACTTGCACATTTTTCTTTAGAATCTCCCATACGCACATATCATCAGGAAAAAAGTAACTGTGTCATTCCATTTTGAATTTGATTCCCCAACATTTAATCCCACCCATCTCCCAAACACCCTAAGCATTTACTTCCTTTACACCCCATCTATAACATATATAAACAACCATGGTGAATTAACATCCCTGTTAAGACCTACTTTTACCGGGAAAGTAGTAGTCTCCTCTCTTCTACACACCCTAACTGAAGCCCTCATATCCTCAGAAAAAACTCTTTACAGCATTTAATAACTTTACCACTATTCCATATACTTGCAAAATCTGCACATTGCTCCCCTATCCACTCTATCATATGCCTTTCTATACCATAAACTGCTAATAAAAACTTCCTACCTTTATCTATATAATGTTCACATATATGCTTTCAATGTAAAACTTGATTCTACAACATCCCTACCACTCTGCAACCTCCTTGGCATCCGCAATCCTTACATTCTTGTCTTACCTTAATTTCTTTCAATTATAACCCTACCGTACCACTTTTCTGGTATAATCGTAAACTTATTCCTCTATAATTTTACAGTCTCTCTTTGTCCCCTTTCCCTTATATAAAGGGTACTCTATACATGGCTCTCCGCAATCCCTAGGTACCTTCCCCTCTTTATACAATTGATTAAACAAAAGTACCAACCACTCAACACAATCCCCCCTGCTTTTCACATTTCTGTCATGATTCCATCAGTTCAGCTGCTTTACCCCCTTTCATTCTACGTAATGCCTCAACGTACCTCCCCCACGCTTACATTCTGCTCTTTCTTCACTCCTATAAAAAGATGGTATTACCTCCCTGACCAGTGCAGAATTACTGCCTTCTTTCTTGCCCTTAACATTTAAAAGTTCCTCAAAATCATTCTCTGCATCCCCTACTAATAACCTCCATCTCCCATCTACTAACTTCCCTACTCTGTTTTTTAATGGACATTCCATACTTTCCCTAGGCTATCTTAACTTGGTTTATCTCACTCCAAAATTTTTCCTTATTTTCATTAAAATTTCTTGACAGGTGCCTCTCCCACTCTATCATCTGCTCTCCTTTTGCGCTCTCTCCACCACTCTCTTTACATTTCTTTTACTCCCATATACAGATGTACTCTGCTTTCTTATAACCTCAATTCTGCCTTTGTAAAGAAACTCTCATAAGCTACCTTTTTCTAGTTTATCACACCCTTTACTTCATCATTCACCAATCACTCCTCTTGCCTCCCAGCTTGCCCCCACCCTCTATCAACCATAAACTTTCTGCCCCACATTCTAATACTGCATTGACTAATATAATCTTTTCCCATCCTCTTTCAACACCCCACTACTCATCTTTGCACTAGCCCACCTTTTTGCCAATAGTCGCTTTATCTCACCGAACTTCTCCTCCCGTAGTTTATACACTTTCACCTCCCTCTTACTTGTTCTGTCTGACACCTTCCTCTTTTCCAATTCTACCTCATACTCTAACTGTAGCGACAACTAAATATGTCCGATATATCAGGTTGCCCCCTCTATAAAACATGTAACATTGGACGCCTACCCATCAACCTTTTTCCACCAATACCTAATTCTAATAAACTCGTACTTTCATTACGTGCTACATTCATACCTTGTATATTTATTTATCTCTTTTTCATAAAATATGTATTATTATTACCAAATCCTTTTCTACACATAGCTCAATTACAGGCTCCTCATTTACCATTTCCCTCTGGCACCCAAATTTACCTACTACTCTCTCCATAACATTTTACCCACGTTAGATTGAATATCCCCAACACTACTACTCTCACACTTGATTCAAAACTCCCCACGCATTCACTCAACATTTCCAAAATCTCTCTCTCTCCTCTACACTTCTCGCTTCTTCCAGGTGCAACATTACACGCTTTATTATACCCCACTTTTCACATCCATTCTTTATTTTACTCCACATTAATCTTGATTAATACATTTATAGTCCCTCTTTTCCTGCCATAGTTTATCTTCAACATTATTTGCTATCACGCTTCTTTAGCTCGTAACTTATTTGAAGTACCCCTGACCTATCCCATTTATTCCTCTCCATTGAAACTCTCCACATCACACCCTTCTGCTTGGTTTCACTAAAACTTTATTAAATTTGAAAAAAAAAAATTTAATTTAATATTTTTCGTTGTCTGGACGGATTTCTATTATTTTCCTTTCTTATGGGGAAAGTGGTTTCGCCATTCGGCAATTTCAACATTCAGCAGACTCTCTGGAACGGATTTAATCACGGAAACTCAGGCGGTCCACTGTATAGAGAATAACTTTGTATTACATACAAACGAGGGGCATATTGAACACCGAGATTCCACTGGATTGTATTGTTATTAATCCAGGGTACAAACCCCAACTCTGACGAGCCTGGACGAGATATTTGTAATGTAATTTGTGGACAAAGCAACATAGCTGGTATGGATTAGTAATGTACCCCTCAAACATCATGAATTGTGTACTCCATCTATGTAACATCAATATATCTTTTAAGCTTTGTGAACCATATTGTATAATGAAATCAGTGGAACTTTGGCTTACGAATGCCCCACCATGTGAATTTTTCAGGGTACAAGACGTCATTCGATTGATTTTTTGCTTCTGGATACAAACAAAATTTCAGGATGCGCACTTCCCCTCAAGGGAGGTTCCTTAACCCTTTGACTGTTTTCGACGTATAAATACGTCTTACGAGCCAATGTTTCTGATGTATATATACTCAATAATTCTAGCGGCTTCAAATCAAGCGGGAGAAAGCTGGTAGGCTCACATGTGAGAGAATGGGTCTGTGTGGTCAGTGTGCACCACATAAAAAAAATCCTGCAGCACACATTGCGTAATGAGAAAAAAAAACTCTGATCGTTTTTTTGGAATAAAACGCCGCTTTGAGGTGTATTTTCATATAGTATTTATCGTTGTATTCGCGTCTTCATGGTCTAAGGTGATAAAATAGAAAACATATTACAGAAACAGAGATGATTTTCATTACTTTGACAATGAAAACGACCTTGAAACTGAGCTCAAATTAGTGGAAATGTTCGATTTTTACCAATGTTCAGGAGTAAACAAATCACACCACACGCCCAATACACATCAACTGGGGAGTCTAATATTCTTTCACTAGTGCACTGATATTATTTATACCATTTTTACAATAATGCAGTAGTCTGCATAACAGTAAATTTTGTATTTTTTTGTATGAATAAAAAATCAAAATAGAAAGCAATAATAATATAAGAGGGTCCTAGAGATGTGACTAATGAACAGAGGATATGCTATTTTAGTGCCAAGAATGTCTACCTTGTTTATTCTGGACCCTATTTTGAAATTGGCATCTTTTTTAATTTGCGTGAAATTGGCCAAATTGCCAATTTCTGACCACTATATTGGGTAGTTCAAATTGGTAAATGGGCGGTTTCTTGTACTCAGCTGATAGATAAAATGAAGTTCTAAAGAAATAGCTATGAGTTTGGTCAACTGGAATGACGAAATTGGCTGAAAACAGGGCTCAAAGTCGGCGAAATCGCCGATACACATATGTCGCCGATTCCGCTAAATTCGTGGGAGCGTAATTCCGTGAGTTTTCGACCAAATTTTGAACTTTTGGTGTCATTACCATCGGGAAAAGATTCTCTATCATTTTTAATATTTGGCGACATAGAATGACAGTTTCAGAAAGGGGCCTGAAACAGTCAAAGGGTTAAATAAATAAATTAATTAATTTCTTTGCAAAGGTTACACTGCGTGTATGCATATCATAATATGATTGGAGCAAAGAAAGCCACTATCATGCTGAGGCATTTTGCGCAGACTTAATCTAATACATTGGACCCTCACCTAACGAACGCATCGCATAACGTTAAATCCGCCCAGCGATACATTTTAACGCAAAAATTTTGCCTCGGATAGCGCTAAAAAACTCGCTCAACGCGATTCGTTCGAGACGTGTCCACTTGTGGCCTGAGCGCGCCTCACTTGTCCCGTGGGTGCCAGTGTTTACAAGCCAGCCACCGCGGTCGCTTCCAAACATACAATCGGAACATTTCACATTATCACAGCATTTCTAGTGATTGCACCTGCAAAATAAGTCACCATGGGCCCCAAGAAAGCTTCTAGTGCCAACCCTACAGCAAAAAGGGTGAGAATTACTATGGATATGAAGAAAGAGATCATTGCTAAGTATGAAAGTGGAGTGCGTGTCTCTGAGCTGGCCAGATTGTACACAAAACCCCAATCAACCATCGCTACTATTGTGGCCAAGAAAACGGCAATCAAGGAAGCTGTTCTTGCCAAAGGTGCAAGTGATAGAAGATGTTGAGAGACTGTGGTGTGGATAAACGAAAAACAGATAGCAGGAGATAGCATCTCTCAAGCGATCATATGTGAAAAGGCTAGGAAGTTGCATGACGATTTAATTAGAAAAATGCCTGCAACTAGTGGTGATGTGAGTGAATTTAAGGCCAGCAGAGGTTGGTTTGAGAGATTTAAGAATCATAGTGGCATACATAGTGTGATAAGGCATGGTGAGGCTGCCAGTTCGGACCACAAAGCGGCTGAAAAATAATGCAGGAATTCAAGGAGAACAAAGACAGTAAAGGACTGAAACCTGAACAAGTGTTTAATTGTGACAAAACAGGCCTTTTTTTGGAAGAAAATACCAACAGGCCTACATACTCAGGAGGAAAAGGCACTCCCAGGACATAAGCTATAAAAAGACAGGCTTACTCTGTTGCTGTGTGCCAATGCTAGTGGTAAATGCAAAGTAAAAGCCTTTATTGGTGTATCACTCTGAAACTCCCAGAGTGTTCAGGAAAAACAATGTCCTCAAGGCTAATTTATGTGTGCTGTGGAAGGCAAACAGTAAGGCATGGGTCACTAGGGACTTTTTCTATGACTGGTTACACCATGCATTTGCCCCCACTGTGAAAAATCACCTCCTGGAAAATAATTTGGACCTTAAGTGCCTCCTGGTATTAGACAATGCTCCTGGTCATCCTTCAGACGTGGGGTTGGAGGTTAGTGGGGATGATGTGGAAGAGTTGGTGGAGGAGGACAATGAAGAACTAACCACTGATGAGCTGCTAGATCAACTTCAACAGCAAGAGGCCAGACCTGAGGAAACTGGCTCGGAGGAGGGGAGAGAGAAATTGAAGAAGTTGCCTACTACAAAGATTAAGGAAATCTGTGCAATGTGGCTGAAAGTGCAAACCTTTATGGATGAAAATCACCCTCACACAGCTATTGCAAGCCGTGCTGGTGACTATTACACTGACAATGTTGTGAAACACTTTAGGGAAGTCAAAAAGGAACGAGAGTACAGGCCACTATGGACAGATATGTTGTGCGACAGAAGTCCAGTGACGAAACTGGTCCTAGTGCATTAAAAGAAAAGGAAGAAAACCCCAAAAAAGGACTTGACACCTCAAGTCTTAATGGAAGGGGATCCCCTTCTAAACACTAAGACTCTCCCCTCCTCTCATCCCATCAATCATCACCAGATCTTCAATAAAGGTAAGTGTCATGTAATTGTGCATGCCTTTTTCAGTTTGTGTGTATTAAAATTAATATTTCATGTGATAAAAATGTTTTTTTTCATACTTTGGGGTGTCTTGCACGGATTAATTTGATTTCCATTATTTCTTATGGGGAAAATTCATTCGCATAACGATAATTTCGCATAACAATGAGCTCTCATGAATGGATTAATATCGTTATGCGGGGGTCCACTGTAATTTAAATGAGGAAAATTGACTTAGCATATGAACAAATCAGGATACAAACAAGGTCACTGAACAGATTGGGTTCGTAAGCCGATGTTCCACTGTATACAGTGGACCCTCGCCTAACGATATTAATCCGTTCCTGAGAGCTTAACGTTAGGCGAAATTATTTTTAGGCAAATTAATTTTCCCCATAAGAAATAATGGAAATCAAATTAATCTGTTCCTGACACCTCAAAGTATGAACAAAAAAAATTTTTTACCACATGAAATATTAATTTTAATACATGCAAACTGAAGAAGACATGCACAGTTACATGACACTTACCTTTATTGAAGATCTGGTGATGATTGATGGGATGGGAGGAGGAGAGACTGTGGATGGTGTTAATGTTTAGAAGGGGAATCCCCTTCCATTGGGACTTGAGGTGGCAAGTCCTTTTTCTGGGGTTACTTCCCTTTCTTTTAATGCCACTAGGACCAGCTTGAGAGTCACTGGACCTCTGTCGTACAACATATCTGTCCATAGAGGCCTGTACCTCCCGTTCCTTTATGAGATTCCTAAAGTGTTTCACAACATTGTCAGTGTAATAGTCACCAGCACGGCTTGCAATAGCTGTGTGAAGGTGATTTTCATCAAAAAAGGTTTGCACTTTAAGCCACATTGCACACATTTCCAAAATCTTTGAAGTAGGCAACTTCTTCAATTTCTCTATCCCCTCCTCCGAAGCAGTTTCCTCAGGTGTGTCCTCTTGCTGTTGAAGATGATCTAGCAGCTCATCAGTGGTTAGTTCTTCATTGTCCTCCTCACACCAACTCTTCCACATCCTCCCCACTAACCTCCAACCCCAAGGACTTCCCCAATGCCACAATGCATTCCTCAACTGGCATAGGATTCCCAGGGTTAGCCTCAAACCCTTCAAAATCCCTTTTGTCTACACATTCTGGCCACAGTTTCTTCCAAGCAGAGTTCAAGGTCCTCTTAGTCACTTCCTCCCAAGCCTTACCTATAATGTTTACACAATTGAGGATGCTAAAGTGATCTCTCCAAAACTCTCAGAGTCAATTGAGTTTCTGAGGTCACTACGAAGCACCTTTCAAACATAGTTTTTGTGTAGAGCTTTTTGAAGTTTGCAAAGACCCGCTGGTCCATGGGCTGCAGGAGAGGAGTGGTATTAGGAAGCAAAAACTTGACCTTAATGAAGCTCATGTCCCAAAAGTCACTCTGCCACGTCTGAAGGATGACCGGGAGCTTTGTCTAATACCAGGAGGCACTTAAGGTCCAATTTATTTTCCAGGAGGTAATTTTTCACAGTGGGGCAAATGCAGTGTAACCAGTCATAAATAAGCCCCCTAGTGACCCATGCCTTACTGTCTGCCCTCCACAGCACACACAAAATTAGCCTTGAGGACATTGTTTTTCCTGAACACTCGGGGAGTTTCAGAGTAATACACCAATAAAGGCTTCACTTTGCAACACCACTAGCATTGGCACACATCAACAGAGTAAGCCTGTCTTTCATAGGCTTTTTGTCCTGGGAGTGCCTTTTCCTCCTGAGTAATGTAGGTCCTGCTTGGCATTTTCTTCCAAAACAGGTCTGTTTCGTCACAATTAAACACTTGTTCAGGTTTCAGTCCTTCACTGTCTATGTACTCCTTGAATTCCTGCACATATTTTTCAGCCGCTTTGTGGTCCGAACTGGCAGCCTCCCCACCCCTTAATCACACTATGTATCCACTACGATTCTTAAATCTCTCAAACCAACCTTTGCTGGCCTTAAATTCACTCATCACCACTTTTTGCAGGCATTTTTCTAATTAAATCGTCATGTAACTTCCTAGCCTTTTCACATATGATCGCTTGAGAGATGCTATCTCCTGCTATCTGTTTTTCGTTTATCCACACCAATAACAGTCTCTCAACATCTTCTATCACTTGCGATCTCTGTTTCGAAAACAAAGTTGCACCTTTGGCAAGAACAGCTTCCTTGATTGCTGTTTTGTTGCCCACAATAGTAGCGATGGTTGATTGGGGTTTTGTGTACAACCTGGCCAGCTCGGAGACACGCACTCCACTTTCATACTTAGCAATGATCTCTTTCTTCATATCCATAGTAATCTCCCCCTTTTTTCCTTTTAGGTTGGCACTAGAAGCTTTCTTGGGGCCCATGGTGACTTATTTTGCAGGTGCAATCACTAAAAAGGCTGTGATAATATGAAATGTTCCAACTGTATGCTTGGAAGCGACCGCGGTGGCTGGCTTGTAAACACTGGCACCCATAGAACAAGTGAGGCGGGCTCAGGCCGCATGTGGACGCGTCTTGAACGAATCGCGTTGAGCGAGTTTTTTAGCGCTAGCCAAGGCAAAATTTTTGCGTTAAAATGTATCGCTAGGCGGATTTAACGTTATGCAATGCGTTCGTTAGGCGAGGGTCCACTGTACCTATTTGTGAATTTATAAAAGTTGGAGTGGTAAGGAAGTGGAATATTCAAATAGCATCAGGGAGAAATCCAAATATATTTTCTCTAATCCTTTTTATCTACTTCTCCATGGCTATACAGGTCCCTACAATCTGCACTAGAGGTGGACCCCATCTATATTATAAAAATTATTTTTAAAATTATTCTATCATTAACAACCTACTAAAATGACAGTGTATTTAATGGTGAAGAGTTTAGTAGAGAATATATGACAAAATTAGTTTGGTTATTGTAAAAATCAAATACTGTGCAGGGAAACAGCTATATTATAAATATAATGAATTTTGAAGGTTCTTCTGTACTCACAGCATAGCCTGAGACCAGAACCCACAATATAACAGAATCTGAGACAGTACAATACCAGTGTGTTTGAATACCTGAAGCTGACACATTTTTTATTAAGGAACCAACTTCAAAATAATGAAAACAGAAGTGTTACACTTCTTGAGAAGCTTTCATTAGGAAAAAAAATATTACACAAAATGATAATAAAAAATCAATGAATTTTATCCAAAAATAACAAAGAAAAATTTTAGTACAGTGGACCCCCGCCTAATGATATTATTTCAATCCAGAAGTCTGTTTGGGTGCCGTTATAGACCGAATTTGTTCCCATAAGGAATATTGTGAATTAGATTAGTCCGTTTCAGACCCCCAAAAATACACCTACAAAAACACTTACAAAAATACACTTACATAATTGGTCGAGTTGGGAGCTGATCGTTAGGCGGGGGTCCACTGTATAACAGAAATCAATACAAATTTAAAAAAAAAAAAAATTGCCTTTGAATGAGATCTCAAAATGTCTACAAGTGTCTTTGTAGATGTAAATAAAACAAGGTAAATGGGGATAGTACCTGTCAGATAGCTAATTACTACATCAATAAATCCTTATCAATAACACCAACATGCAAAATTAATATTAAATAATAGAACAGTCATTCTAATACTCACTTCTTCAGGTATTACAGTAAGTATACTAAATAACAGGTTTAATGCTGTGGATGGTTCTATGCCCGATACTGTTCCTGGATCGAACATAGTAATTATATCTTGTATTGCCGTCGTCCAATCCGACTGAATTGTATGGATAACATATGCTCCTAACTGGAATATACAAATATATCACATTGTAACAAATACCATTTAACAAGTTAAACTGGTTTGCATGTTACTGCACACAAAGTATAACTTGTCAGAGCAATATTAGGAATCATTGTTACAGTATTTCATTAAAAAAAAAAAACAGCTCAATACACTCATACTTACAGATTTTACTAATCTATTGAGTATTACTTTAGAATTACTATATTGTGCAATAAGGTTTAAAATCTTAATTTTCAGTGGTTCATATTCTTCCTTTGGAACTTCGTGCCAGTACCTGGACACCTTCATATATACGGTGTTCCCAGCGAAAAACTGCACCTCCTCAGGCTGAAAATAAATATTATTAGCATGCTGAATAAAAAAAAATACAAGATATGCTTAACATGCACATTATTTAGAGCATACTCTTTCTTTTACACATGGTTCTTGATAGTCAAATTATTTTGGGTGTAAGATTTCCTGGTGTTCCAAATATTGTATTATGCCCCTTATTTTGTAAGTAAATTTTATGACATTACATAACATTTTAGATATTATAGTAGTACAGTATTAGAATTTTGTTGGGCTATACCAATACAGTATACTGAAAGCTCATTTATGTCCTGCCATTTCAGGAACATGACAGCTATTAAAATGTTTTACAAGGCTAATATCTAAAACTGTAAAAAATATGAACACCAATAACTGTAAAACTAAGAGTAAAGAATGATTAAATCTACATATTTGGAATTTTTTGAGAAAAAAAAAATAATAATAATAATTGTATCATTCAGTAATGAGGCAAGACTATTGCTACTTGACATATGATTACTGTACAACTTGAGTAGGATACTCTGTAACATGCATGGACAGAACTCTGGAAGTGCTCCATGACCATTCTTTTTAATTTGGTTATTAATGTCTTTAGGTAAGATGTTTCATTTTGC
>NC_069437.1:33722038-33804538 GCF_026875155.1 Cherax quadricarinatus
TAGAGGTAGGTTACTGAAAACAGTGAAGTTTTTACGAGGATAGTGGGCTCAAGTTAGAGTATGTAGGAAAGAGGGAAATTATTTCCCAGTAAAAGTAGGCCTTAGACAAGGATGTGTGATGTCACCGTGGTTGTTTAATATATTTATAGATGGGTTGTTAAGAGAAGTAAATGCGGGGTTTCTTGGCAAGAGGCGTGGAGTTAAAAGATAAAGAATCCACACAAAGTGGGAGTTGTCACAGCTGCTCTTTGCTGATGACACTGTGCTCTTGGGAGATTCTGAAGGAATTTTGCGAGATTGGTGGATGAATTTGGTAGGGTGTGAAAAAAAGAAGAAAATTAAAGGTGAATACAGGAAAGAGTAAGGTTATGAGGATAACAAAAGATTAGGTGATGAAAGATTGAATATCAGATTGGAGGGAGAGAGTATGGAGGAGGTGAATGTTTTTCAGATATTTGGGAGTGGACGTGTCAGCGGATGGGTCTATGCAAGATGAGGTGAATCATAGAATTGATGGGGGGAAAAGATTTGAGTGGTGCACTTAGGAGTCTGTGGAGACAAAGAACTTTTTTCCTTGGAGGCAAAGAGGGGAATGTATGGGGGAGTATAGTTTTACCAACGCTCTTATATGGGTGTGAAGCATGGGTGATGAATTTCCCAGCGAGGAGAAGGCTGGAGGCAGTGGAGATGTCATGTCTGAGGGGCAATGTGTGGTGTGAATATAATGCAGAGAATTCGTAGTTTGGAAGTTAGGAGGAGGTGCGGGATTACCAAAACTGTTGTCCAGAGGGTTAGGAAGGGTTGTTGAGGTGGTTCGGACATGTAGAGAGAATGGAGCGAAACAGAATAACTTCAAGAGTGTATCAGTCTGTAGTGGAAGGAAGGGGGGGTTTAGGGGTCGGCCTAGGAAAGGTTGGAGAGGGGGTAAAGGAGGTTTTGTGTGCGAGGGCTTGGGCTTCCAGCAGGCATGCCTGAGCGTTTTGATAGGAGTGAATGGAGACAAATGGTTTTTAATACTTGACGTGCTGTTGGAGTGTGAGCAAAGTAACATTTATGAAGGGGTTCAGGGAAACCGGCAGGCCGGACTTGAGTCCTGGAGATGGGAAGTACAGTGCCTGCACTCTGAAGGAGGGGTGTTAATGTTGCAGTTTAAAAACTGTAGTGTAAAGCACCCTTCTGGCAAGATAGTGATGGAGTGAATGATGGTGAAAGTTTTTCTTTTTCGGGCCACCCTGCCTTGGTGGGAATCGGCCAGTGTGATAATAAAAAAAAAAAATGTATACAGCGGAACCTCAGGTTACGAACAGCTCAAAACTTGAACAATTATATAAGTACTATTGTAAGTGTATTTCTGGGGGTCTGAATTGGATTAATCTAATTTACATTATTCCTTATGGGAACAAATTCATTTGGTAGCGGCACTCGAACAGCCTTCTGGAATGAAATAAATTCATATCCCAAGGTACCAGTGTGTATGTGTATGTATGTATGTGTGTGCATGTATGTATGTATGTTGTGTGTGCATGTATGTATGTATGTTGTGTATGTATGTATGTTGTATGTTGTATGTATGTGTGTGCATGTATGTATGTATGTTGTTGTGCATGTATGTTGTGTGTTTTATGTATGTATGTGTGTGCATGTATGTATGTATGTATGTATGTATGTGTGTGCATGTATGTATGTGATTTATGTATGTATGTATTTATTTATTTTATATAAAAATTTATATATATTAAAATATATATATATTTTTAACAAAAAGGGGAGGGGTTTCACCTGGTTTCAAGTCATTTGCAATAAACCAAGGAAATTTTAAAAAGAATTAATTTGTATACCTCTGAAAAAAAAAAAAATTTCCTTGTTTTTTAATTTAAAAATTAACTTTAAACATTTCAAAAATACTTTTGCAAACCAAAAAACCTGAAAAAAGGTTGAGAAATTTTCAGTCTTTGGGGGCAAAAAAAATTTAATACACAGGTATGAAAAAAAATATTTTCTTAAAAAAATTTGGAAAGGACTAAATTTTAAATGATTCTTGCTAATTGACCAGTTTTTACATATTCGGCACGACTTATATATATATA
This sequence comes from Cherax quadricarinatus, assembly GCF_026875155.1. Classification (NCBI taxonomy): domain Eukaryota; kingdom Metazoa; phylum Arthropoda; class Malacostraca; order Decapoda; family Parastacidae; genus Cherax; species Cherax quadricarinatus. Next base: position 33,724,126 of record NC_069437.1, read on the forward strand.
TATATATATATTATATATTATATATACAGTTGGACCCCGGTTAACGATATTTTTTCACTCCATAAGTATGTTCAGGTGCAGTACTGACCGAATTTATTCCCATAAGGAATATTGTGAAGTAGATTAGTCTCATTTCAGACCCCCAAACATACCGTACAAACGCACTTACATAAATACACTTACAAAATTGTCGCATTCGGAGGTAATCGTTATGCGGGGGTCCACTGTATGTTATAATATATATATATATATATTATATTTTTAATATTATATATATATATAATATATATATATATATATATATATATATATATATATATATATATATATAAAAAAAAAAGCTGAGGAGTGCACCTGGTCTCCACAGTCAAGTTGAGAAATAAACCAAGGCCAAATGAAGATAGAGAGTTCAAGTATAGTACTAGCCTCTGAAAAATAAAAATCTTGAATAAATTCAATCTATTAAGACAGTTTTCAAGGAGGCAGCATACTTTTGCAACACACAAAAACTGAATAGGAGGTTGAGAAATTAAACAGTCTAGCAGGTCGTAATAAGAGAATCACACAGGATAGTGAGAAAGAAAATGAGAGGGCATTACAAAAAAGGAAAGGAGCTCATTTTGATATGACAGCAACTTTTAGAATCATGTAAAAAGTTCCAAACTTGTAGTAAAATCAATAGCATATTGCATCTGAGATGGTCATTATCTTAATGTCAATGCTAGCAATCTGTAAGTTGCACAAAAGTTTGAAATAAACAGTAGAGAGGTTTCTGCATCAAGATGACAATCTAGTCTTATCAAACATTAATCTCTACTGAGGTCAATTAAACACTATTGCAATTTTTGTATGAGGTAGCTCTCACAGTACATACAGTAATAGTTGCCACAGGCAGAATAGTAACTGGATTTTCTGATAAACACTTAGCTAATAAGTGTGTATGTACATGACATCACAGGGTAAGCACCTGGTATGTTGGTGGTCAAGAGTGCCAGTGATGTTGTATTTAACACTCTTGAGTTGTGACAAAACTGTGCATATTTGAAGCATAATACTGTACATTAATAATACAAAAAATAAAAAATATAAATAATAATAAAGAAAAAGTACAAATTTAATGCTTATTTAAGAATTCTGAAGCAGCGATACATTTTCGATGTGTGTGTTCACATTGCATAACATGCAACAACAAGATTATTGAGATGAGTCATTTTATGTTACAACGTCATCCTATAGCTAATCATTTCACAATTTTCATATGAACTAAAGACTGGTAAAGATAGCATAAGATGATATGAGACAGTCTACAGTGATATTAGGATATGAGAACATAGGTAAAGCAGGGGTATAAAGTTGTGGCCACTTAGATTTGCAGTCTGTGATGTGTGCGAAGTTTTTTGCATGTGAATGTGTTACAATGGTGTGGGTGGGCAAGTTGGACTTGCCTAGCTTGGGCCAGTGGGCCTGTATTAAGCAGGTGAAACTTGGACCTACCTAACATAAGCCAGAAGGCCTGCTGCAGTGCTCCTCCTTTCTTTTGTTCTTGTATGCATATGCATCAAATACATTTACTGTCTGCCTGCAGGGTGTTCCAGGGGTCAACACCCTCACAGCCCAGTCCTTAGCCAGGCCTTCCAGTGAATCAGGGCCTGATCTACCAGGATGTTACTGCACTTAGGATGTTACTGCACTTAGTACAATATACGAACCATAACCTAGCTGATTAGGTACTGACTTTAGGTATCTTCCCAGCTCCCTCTTGAAGGCAGCCAGGGGTCTATTGGTAATTTCCCTTACACCTGGTGGGAGGTTACTGAACAGTCTGGGGCCCCGGACATTTGTGCTTATCCTTAGTGTACTAATGGTGCCCCCACTTTTCATTAGGGGTATGCTGCACCGTCTGCCCAGTTTTTTGTTTTTGTAGGGAGTGATTTCTGTGTGTAGATTTGGGACCAGTCCCTCTAGGATTTTCCAGGTGTGGATTGTGATGTATCTCTCTCTCTCTCACCTGCACTCCAGTGAGTACAGGTCAAATGACCCCAAGCATTCCCAATAATTAAGGTATTTGATAGAACTTATTTGTGCAGTAAAGGTTCTCTATACATTCTTTAGATCTGCAATTTCACCTGCCTTAATGGAGCTGTTATTGTACAGCAGTATTCCAGCCTAGAGAGAACATGTGATTTAATAAGAATCACCAATGGCATGGCATCCCTTGCTATCAATGCAATAAATAAACAAAATCTTAAAAAATAATCATTACCATTATTCTCTTGCTATCAATGCAATAAATAAACAAAATCTTAAAAAAATAATCAGGCTGGTTGTTCAGGCAAGCACCAGGCAAGCCTGGCCCATGACTGGGCACCGAATTCTTCAAGGGTATATCAAAGGTGTGGTTTGTACGTTGGACTACATGCAGCCAGCAGTAACAGCCTGGTTGGTCAGGCACTGATCCACTGGGAGGCCTGGTCATGGACCAGGCCGCGGGGGCGTTGATCCCTGGAATACCCTCCAGGTAGACTCCAGGCAGGTAGACCATCATCAATACATTGGACCCCTGCCTTATGATCAGCTCCCAACTCAAACAATTATGTAAGTGTATTTTTGTAAGTGCTTTTGTACGTGTATTTTTGGGGGTCTGAAACAGACTAATCTAATTTACAATATTCCTTATGGGAACAAATTCGTTCGGTACGACCCGAACCTTCTGGAATAATTAATATCGTAAGCGGGGTCACTGTATTGGTCATTACACATGGGCAACCCCATCAAAGAGGTTATTCCTTAGCTGGGAACAAAGTGTGGATACTGGAGTTTACCTGGAGAGTTCCGGGCAACGCCCGCGCCGGTCTGGACCAGGCCTCCTAGGTCAGTGCCAGGATGCGACCCACACCAGTCGACTAACACCCAGGTACCCATTTTACTGATGGGGAACATAGACAACAGGTGGAAAGAAACACGTCCAATGTTTCTACTCTGGCTGGGAATCGAACCCAGGCCCTCACCGTGTGAAGCGAGAGCGTTAACCACCAAGATTTCAGATATCTTATCAATAACAATTCAGTGATTTACTATTTCCTGTAAGGACTGTTTGGAGCTCTCTCTAAAATGTTAGATGTTAAGACACTAAAATACAATGTACAATGTTCTAGTGTATGGCCCTGTCTATCCCATACTTTACATTTTATATGACTGTCAACGTCATTTAAAATGACCTGCCGCAGATACTTATAGCCTAGGCCTAGTCGAGAAGTCACATCTTTTAACTTTTACCATAAACATGATTGACTTGACACATTTTATTACTATAGGCACTGGATCACCTACTTCCTATCTGTTTTGGTTTGCTCTTTTCAAACTGATCCCCAACTTTTCTAAAAATAATTTTTAAACATTTGTCTGAAACCAAAGTTGCATTCGACATTCTCCTTTGTTCACTGCTAATATAGTCAAGACATCAACTTAACCATGCTCCCTGAAGCCTGAAAGAGAAGGAATCCCCAAAAGTTCAACCTTAATAACTTTTGTCAATAATTTGAACATACCCGTGTCTGGCACCATACACAAACATGTTACAGTCATACCTCGGTCTATTCAGAGCAGTAATCAGAATCAGGAGTCATAGACAAACAGAAGCATCATGCACTGTATAAAAACTTAATTTATGGCTATACTAAATAATAAAGACAAATTACACTTGTATAGACTAAACACTAATGACATATGTACAGCGTAACACTTTCATATTGTTTGGCTTCATTAGCTTTTATCACGCCCAAATGCTAGTGAAAGAAAATGATGTTTAACCACCAGTGTGGGATACAGCTGATCAACTATAAACTTAAAGGTTTGCATATTCTACCAATTTGAAGAGGTATACAAACTGTATCTGTGACATACCCAGTACCTGAGTGGTTTCTATAGTTTTCATACTCCCACACATACACATACATACACACACACACACATGCACGAATGCACACACATATATTATAATTGCCTTTCCTCTGCTCCATAGAGCACATATTCTCAGTATTTTAAGTTTTGTTGGGTCCAAATGGAAAGGAAATGTTCTCTCTATCTTTTCAAGCTCTGATCTCTCTCTTCTGCCCTGAACAGAGCCATCAATACCAAACAGTACTCTAGGAAACAGAGCACAAGTGATCTGAATACTGGAAATATTTACTTTGTTCTGAAAGTCCTCATTATCCATCGCAACAGTTAAAGACACAACACTTCTATAATATTCGGCTATTATTTCTAATTCAATTACAATTTCAAACATTTAACTAAATAAATGCAATATTGTTAGTTCCAAGACTTACAGTATGGATCTGCTCAATATAAACAAGAATGATTACTGGGGTTCTCTGTCTGCACTGTACAAAATTAATACAGCAATAGTGTTGAAATAACATTTTATGGAGTGATAACTGTATTTCGTGAGAAAGGGGAGGAAAATTATCCCATGCTATGTGAAAAATTTAAAGACATGTAAAATGTAATGCTTGGCTTTTCAGCAAATTTTTGGAGAATAGTAATGTAATTAGACAAATTGGTAAGCGAGTATTTTCTGTGACACCACCCCCCCATGCATTACTTACCCCCCTATTTAAGGACAGTTAAACCCCCAAATCGCGAAAACGTGTTGGGTTTTCGGCCCAACTTTAAAAGTTCCCCTTGATGCCAAAAAAAATGAAGAAAAATCAATGTTATCCCCTTTGCATAATTCATTATACGGGTTTTAAACACAGTCATACAGCAGTCACCTTTTTCCAGTCAGGGGGGGGTTCCCCCTGCTATCACGCTCAATTCTCTATTACCTTATTTCCCACGAGCACCTTTTAAAAAAAACTTTTAGGTATCTAAGGTTGTCTGGTGATGGAAAGGCGTAACTACCCCTACTTTTCAAGCTAAACTCACAAAAGCTATTCCACCCCGGGGCAGAGTTTCTGTTTACTTTTGGTTGTGCTCGGGGAATAACTGGTTGTGGTTCTTCCACTCACCTCACTAATAAAAATTTTTCTTTTCCCGCCCCCTAAAAAATTATAGTTCGCCCCATTTCCAACATCGTGTTGTTATTTCAAGGCCACAGTAGCATCCACTAACCCCAGGAGACATACAGACTTGGTGTTATTTATTACGTAAACACACTCTGGCTCCCACCTGTAAAAGTGACGGATACACATTTTAAAATCCCATTTATAATATGCAAAATACATTCAGCATTTACCTTTAACGCTAGAGTGCTCTTGCCTTGACCTAACCATTTTTATACAGAGCTGTGCATTAAGAATTTGAGGCGGAATGTAGTTTTCATTATTAACGGGGCTCGTTTAATGTGCGCATCCCCCCAGGGTTTAAAGAGCGTTTAGTCTGGCAGTTGTGGACGGGTTTCCCCGGAGAGGGTTTCGGGGGTAAGCCCCCGCGGCTCGGTCTGAGACCAGGCCTCACGGTGGTCGGGTCGATGAACCCCAGTGTTAGGGGCCGCACGTAAACCGAGTAGAACCACAGCCTGACTGATAGGTACTGACTTTAGGTGGCTGTCCAGTGCCTTTTAAAGACACCAGGGGTATATTGGTAATCCCCTTTGTATGCTGGGGGGGGAGGAACCCCTTTGGCCCCTGAACTTCTGTTTTTCTCTCGGGTTTTTCTCGTGGAGCCCCTCTGTTTTGGGGAAAATTTGCATCTCCTGTTTCATAGGGAGTGATTTTCGTGTGCAAGTTTGGTATTAATCCCTTGGGATTTTCCAAGTGTATATTATCAGGTATTTTTTCTCCCCTTTGCGTTCCGGGGAATACAAATAAAAGGGGATTTAAACCTTTCCAGTAATTTAGGCTTTGTCGTACTAGGTGCCTGATGTTCTCTGTACTTCCCAGGCTGAAAATTTCGCCTGTCTTGGGGGGGGGCAGTTAGGTACATTTGTTTTCCAGTTTAGTGAAATTTATACAATATTTGGAAAGTACTGCGATGTTCATATGTTTTTATATTAAAAACAAAAGCAGATCCCGGAAAAACCGGGAAAGCTTGTAGGTGAGGGGGAAGGGAGAAGAGAGATGGAGAAGGGCACGGGAGGGGGGAGGAGAGGAGGGAGAGAGAAAGAGAGGGGGAGGAGGGAGAAGAGGAGAAAAGAAGGGAGAAGAGAGGAGAAGGAGAGAGAGAGAGGGGTGGAAAAAGGGGGATGGCTGGGGGGAACATAAGTCGCTCACACATTTTTTAAAATAGATTTTTCGGATTTTAACCCTCAGAGGATAACCAAGAAATCAGTGCTCATCAAAAGCTATCTTTTTTTATCTGGGGACTTTCTTTTTGCCCCAGGAGCGACCCACCCAGTCGACAAAACCCCCGATACTATTTCCCGTAGGTGAAACGGAGCAGGTGTAAGGAAACATGCCCAACTTTTCCAGCCATACCGGAAAAACTGAACCAGGCCCCTTCGTGAGGTTTGAGCTTCCCAAACCCCAGCTAGGACACCGTACACACCAAAAGGGGAAAATCAAAAAACTTAGTATCGTTCCCCTTTATTTATTCATTATTTTTGACATAAAATTTAGTTGAGAGCAAGGGTACTTGTTGCACACCCCAAAACCGTCCCGTCAAACCAGGGGCTGGTCTGAGACCCGGCAGTTTACCTACCTGGAGGTTATTCCGGGGATCAACGCCCCCGCGACCCGGTCCCGACCAGGCCCCCCGGTGGATCGGGGCCCTGTAAACCCAGGTTGTTATGCGGGGCCGCACGCAGTCAGCGTACGAACCACGTGGGCTGTTTCGGCACGACTTTGGTATCTGTCCAGCTCTTCTTGAAGGCAGCCAGGGGTTTTTGGGTAATTTCCCTTTGTTTGGTGGGGGCTGTTGAACAGTTTTGGGGCCCCCGGACACTTTGGTGTTTTTTTAGTGTACAATGGGCCCTATTTTTAAATTGGGGTTTTTTGCACCGCCTCCCCCGTCTTTTGCTTTCTTAGGGAGTTTTCTGAGGCAGTTTCGGGACCTTTCCCTTTCCCCGGTTTTTAAAGTGTGATTAAGATATATCCCCCCTCCTGCGTTCAAACGATAAAATTTCAAGTGTTCCCAAATGGAGGCGATGCCCAGAAATTTTCAACAACGTAAATCGTACGTTTTATGTACCTTCCTGTTTTACGACGGTCCGTGATGAGGTATGGATAGGTATAAAAACCCGTCGTAAGACCCTATAAAATAGCTGACCGTATGGTATAGATCTTACATATAATGAACACAGGAGAAGGGACCAGAGAATAAAAAGGGCCTTCTTGGAAAAAATTTTAAAAACCCACGGGTACAAAAAACCAAAAAAGCAGGGGAAAAAACAAGGCACTTTAAATTCACGCCCCCACAGGTACAGAAATGACGGGAAAAGGAGGATGACGAGGCACCTTTTGATGCTTCATGAAAAATGAGTTAATCCAGGCGGGTTATTGTAGAGGTAAGTGGACAATGTAGAGGGTGTGGTGGTTGGTGTTACGAGTGAGGTGTGCTGTGAGTGTGCTTGAGGGATATATGAAGATGTTTTTCTCTTTTTTCTACGTGCAAAGTATTTCTCTCAGTGCACCCCCGCAGACAGTGTATTCTCTGGTATATAATATATGTTTCCTGAATATTTTTGCCCGGTATATCTGTATGGCGCAGTAAAACTGCATTTGTCAATGCACACCGAGATGGTGAAGGGGAAAAACCACATATGTACAGTTGTGACTTCTTCAGTCCCAATACAAACCCCAGCTAAAAGGGAAAATATATGTTTGTTTTTTTTTTTTTTTTTGGAGGGTGTGGGTCGGTTATTCGGGTAATTTACACCGTTACTATGTGGAACTGTAATCATCTAAAAAGTTGTGCTTTTTAAAACAACTTTCTCAATGGAAGGGGGAAATTCATGAAATGGGTTAAGTAGGAGTTGCAAGTGACTCAGAGGAAAGTGCTTATAACTCGCCTAAAAGCGAACTCCAATATCGTCCCACCAATCAGGGACGCTTTGAGTTCCAATATTTGGCCCAAAAAAAAAATCATTGCACCACCCGAATTTGAGGTGGTGCAATGATGAAAAGATTGGGACATTTCTGTTTAATCAGTGCAAAAGTTTTCTTTTACCCGCTGCTTGTCGGGGTCTCCATACCGTTCCACCAACCCGGACACTGGCTCCCCAAAAAAAACCCCCTGAGGCAACCCTTTTACACCCTATCTTTCCCGAACCCATCTCATGTGTCTGTTGCTGTATTGTCTCTGATTACGACTGTAGAAGACACGTGGCGAAAAAAGTTTCCCGTAATAACTTATAAATATTGTGTATTTTTTTTCATGAGCCGTTCACCTACCCCGACAACCACCCAGGCAAACAGGGGTGGGACTAAAATTGGGGATCAACAGTGGCTGATATCTGTCTCCAAACACCGGGAGGGAAAGGGGCAGCTGCCACCTTAGGGAGTCCCAGAAAAAACTAGAAAATATGCCCTATTTTATTTGTTCCAAGACTCAGAGCCCTTGGGCTCAGGGGAAAGAGTTTCATCTAAGTTCTTAAAGGGTAGGTAAGATCATCGGGTAAAATAAAGGTCCGGGCGTAGTTTTTTTTTTCAGCGATCAGCGCTGCGGTTCAGGAGTTTTAAAGCTGCTGCTCCCGGGCAGCGCCCCGCTTGAGGAGCTGGATGAGTTCTTCATTGTTTCTGTGACAAACACGAAAATTTAACATAAAAAGTATCCCTCAAACCTCATTTACGTATATTATTTGTATACCCGTTGTATTACCGCAGTGTTGTCATTGAAAAAAAACCACTTGTTCGTGGTTACAATAATGTGTGTACGTTGCGGAGGTAGTACAAAAGGGAGGTAGAAAGAAATTAGTCAGAGGCAAAACCCCCCCAATCGTTTTCCCTCGCAACTTGAAGCATGCCTAGTTTGCTGGCTCAAGTGGTTCAGAGCGTCGTGAATTTTCGATCGCCATGAGGGGGCTCAAACAACACGGGTTCGATCGTCCGGGTAATTTTTGCTAATTTACCAGTTTTACTTTCGGCACCACCACCCCCCCACACCCCATTTTAAAATAATTTTATATTATATTATATAATATTATTATATATTATATATATTTATATATATTATTATTATATTATAAAAATAATTATTATATTTTTTTATTATATTATATATATATTATAATTATAAAATATATATATATTTTATAAAAAATGCCCGGGGGCAATGGTGTAACCCCCTTTCCTGTAGACATTTCTAAAAAAGAGAAGAAGAAAAAATTTATAAAATGGTGTTTTGTGGTGGTGAGTGCGGATGACAAGAAAAAATGATTGCTGTGTTATGAATGAAAAAAAGTTGGATGTCCTGGCCCTAAGCGAAAACAAAGCTGAAGGGGGTAGGAGATTTTTAGTGGGGGGAAATAAATGGGATTTTAAAACTGGAGATCTGGAGAGTTGGCAAAGGAAGGGGTGCAGTAAGTTAAATGATCAGTTATGGAAAGGGGAAAAGAGAATTGAATGGAAATTCAAAAAATTTGGGATTAAAAAATAAAGGTTGGATGCGAGAGGGGTATAATAAGCGTTATGCCCTGGAGAAGAGAGGAATGCGAGGGGAGAGAATTTTGGGGAGTTAAGTGAAGATAGGAGCCTTTGAACCCCTGAGAGAGTAATTTTGGTGGGACCTGAAAGCTAAAAATGGAGAAACTTTTTAGAGGGGGTGTGGTAGGTAAATTTGGGGTTCCAGGGTAATGATAATGGGGGGCCCTTTGTTGAAATTTGTTAGAAGGGGTTTTTTGTTATAGGTAAAACATTTTTAAAAAAAAGAGGTAAAAAGTATCAAAAATGATGTAGGGGGAAATGCAGTAGTTTGTTGGGTTATGTATTGGTAGATAAAAAACTGTTGAGTAGACTTCAGGGTGTAATGTTTTTTAAAGGGGGGCCCCAGATATATCAGATCCTTTTAGTTGAGCTCCTGAGAGTAAAAAAGGGAGATGGGTACAAGGGAATAGAAGCATCGGGAAGGGAGATAAGGTTTATAAACTAAAAGAGGAGGCGTTAGGGTAAGAAAAAAAGCTATTTGGGGGATAGAGGGGGTAATGAGAGCTAGGCAATGGGGTCGAAGAGGTATGGGGGAGGTTTTAAAAATGTAGTTTGGTGTTCAGCAAAAGTTTGTGGTTACAGGAAAATGGGTTTCAGGAGGGAAGAGGGCGATTTGGGGGGAAAGTGATGTTAAAAAAGGGGTGTAAGGGAGAAAAAGTTAGATATGAGAAGTTTTTACAAAGTAGAAGTGGGGCAAGGAGGGGAAAAGTTATGGAGGGAAAAAGAGAGAGGTTAAGAGAAATGGGGAAGCAATTAAAAAGAGAGAAAAGAGGAGGGGTTGGATGTTTCAACAAATTTTTTTGAAAAAAAGAAAAGTTTTGGATTGAGATTACAAGAAAGCCCAGAGAAAAAAATGGATTTGTTAGTTAAAAATGGAGAGGAGAGTTTTTAAAATGGAGAGTTAGGGGTTTTGGAAAGATGGAGGGATATTTTGAGGAATTGTTAAATGTTGATGAAGATGGAAGGCTGTGATTTCGTGTATAGGGCAAGGAGGAATTTAACATCTTGTAGGAGTGAGGAAGAGCCAGTTGTGAGTGGGGGGAGTTCGTGAGGCAGTAGGTAAAATGAAAGGGGGTAAAGGCAGCCGGGATTGATGGGATAAAGATAGAAATGTTAAAAGCAGGTGGGGATATAATTTTGGAGTGGTTGGTGCAATTATTTAATAAATGTATGGAAGAGGGTAAGGTACCTAGGATTGGCAGAGAGCATGCATAGTTCCTTTGTATAAAGGCAAAGGGGATAAAAGAGAGTGCAAAAAATTATAGGGGGATAAGTCTGTTGAGTATACCTGGTAAAGCGTATGGTAGAGTTATAATTGAAAGAATTAAGAGTAAGACGGAGAATAGGATAGCAGATGAACAAGGAGGCTTTAGGAAAGGTAGGGGGTGTGTGGACCAGGTGTTTACAGTGAAACATATAAGTGAACAGTATTTAGATAAGGCTAAAGAGGTCTTTGTGGCATTTATGGATTTGGAAAAGGCGTATGACAGGGTGGATAGGGGGGCAATGTGGCAGATGTTGCAAGTGTATGGTGTTAGGAGGTAGGTTACTGAAAGCAGTGAAGAGTTTTTACGAGGATAGTGAGGTCAAGTTAGAGTATGTAGGAAAGAGGGAAATTTTTTCCCAGTAAAAGTAGGCCTTAGACAAGGATGTGTGATGTCACCGTGGTTGTTTAATATAGTTATAGATGGGGTTGTAAGAGAAGTAAATGCGAGGGTCTTGGCAAGAGGCGTGGAGTTAAAAGATAAAGAATCACACACAAAGTGGGAGTTGTCACAGCTGCTTTTTGCTGATGACACTGTGCTCTTGGGAGATTCTAAAGAGAAGTTGCAGAGATTGGTGGATGAATTTGGTTAGGGTGTGCAAAAGAAGAAAATTGAAAGTGAATACAGGAAAGAGTAAGGTTATGAGGATAACAAAAGATTAGGTGATGAAAGATTGGATATCAGATTGGAGGGAGAGAGTATGGAGGAGGTGAACGTATTCAGATATTTGGGAGTGGACGTGTCAGCGGATGGGTCTATGAAGATGAGGTGAATCATAGAATTGATGAGGGAAAAAGAGTGAGTGGTGCACTTAGGAGTCTGTGGAGACAAAGAACTTTGTCCTTGGAGGCAAAGAGGGGAATGTATGAGAGTATAGTTTTTACCAATGCTCTTATATGGGTGTGAAGCGTGGGTGAAGAATGTTGCAGCGAGGGGAAGGCTGGAGGCAGTGGAGATGTCATGTCTGAGGGCAATGTGTGGTGTGAAATATAATGCAGAGAATTCGTAGTTTGGAAGTTAGGAGGAGGTGCGAGATTACCAAAACTGTTGTCCAGAGGGCTGAGGAAGGGTTGTTGAGGTGGTTCGGACATGTAGAGAGAATGGAGCGAAACAGAATGACTTCAAGAGTGTATCAGTCTGTAGTGGAAGGAAGGCGGGGTAGGGGTCGGCCTAGGAAAGGTTGGAGGGAGGGGGTAAAGGAGGTTTTGTGTGCGAGGGGCTTGGACTTCCAGCAGGCATGCCTGAGCGTGTTTGATAGGAGTGAATGGAGGCAAATGGTTTTTAATACTTGACGTGCTGTTGGAGTGTGAGCAAAGTAACATTTATGAAGGGATTCAGGGAAACCGGCAGGCCGGACTTGAGTCCTGGAGATGGGAAGTACAGTGCCTGCACTCTGAAGGAGGGGTGTTAATGTTGCAGTTTAAAAACTGTAGTGTAAAGCACCCTTCTGGCAAGACAGTGATGGAGTGAATGATGGTGAAAGTTTTTCTTTTTCGGGCCACCCTGCCTTGGTGGGAATCGGCCAGTGTGATAATAAAAAAAAATATGTATACTGCACGAATATGACAGTATCCTGAGGCAGACTTTTACTAAAGTACTTAACATTACTCTGGAAGACGGGCAGTGGGACCAAGCTACACTTCCAGTCAGACAAGGAAGCACTGGTGTCCGCAAGTTATCACAGATTGCAGTACCTGCTTTCCTGTCCTCATGCGTTGCATCCAGAGGGCTTGTAGCAGCGATTCTCCCTGAACATCTTAGGGACAAGATTGGAGTCCAGGACCAAAAGTTCATTGACGGAGCTATGATATGGGATAATCTAACGGACTCCGAAACCAGACCTGCTCCCCCAACAACTACAAACAGTCGCACTGGGATGGCCCGATAGTGGAGAATATAGCCTCAAGAATGCTTCAGAGTGTGTCAGGGAAGGATAAAGCCTGCCTCCTGGCAGTGAGAGCTCCTCATGCAGGGGACTTTCTGTTGGCTGTTCCCAACTCCACCCTTGGCACACGCATCGACCCACAGACCATCCACAATGGTGTTGCTCTTCGACTTGCCGCCCTTATTCTCGCTGAACACAGGTGTATTTGTGGCAGTGAAGCAGCAGACCGATTCGGGTACCATGGTCCTGTGTGTCGTAAATCGAGGGAAAGATTGCAAGACATGAAGAGGTTAATAAGATTATCAAGAGGAGCCTCACAAACAGCCGGATGCCCAGCAGTAAGGGAACCACCCCAACTATGCAGATCTGATGGCAGCCAAATGTGTCCAGATGGTATCACCCTTCAAGCCTGGACAGACGGCAAGCAGGTGGTGTGGGACTAAACATGTGTATCTACCTTGGCTGATACCTATCTCCAATACACCAGGGAGGAAGGAGGGGCAGCCGCCAACTTCAAGGAGTCCCAAAAGTCGAGAAAATATGGAGAACTTGCCCATCATTATATGTTTGTTCCCATAGGCTCAGAGACCCTTGGCTCACGGGGAAAGAGTGCATCTAAGTTCCTCAAGGAGTTGGGCAAAAGACTCATCAGGGTAACTAGGGATCCCAGGGCAGCTAGTTTTTCTGTTCTAGCGACTCAGCGCTGCTGTTCAGAGGGGTAATGCCTGCTGTATTTTGGGCACGCGCCACAGTTCTGAAGAGCTGGATGAGATTTTTGCATTATAATCAGTGACAAACATGTAACAATATGTACTAGACAATTATCTCTCACATCTCATGTACTGTGTATGTCATCTTTATATCAACAATGTATCTCTTAAACATTTTTGTACCATATTATGTAATAAAATATACATATTGGTAAAAAAGAATGACAAGATGGGGTGGTAGGGGAAGTGGAATATTTAAACGGCTTCAGGAAGAAATCCAAATATTCTTCCTTGAAGCCTTTTTATCCACTTCTCCGAGGATGTGGGTCCCACAATTTACACCAGAGGTGGACCCCATCCTATATATACGATACATTATATATATTTTATATATATATAATATATATATATATATATATATATATATATATATATATATATTTTATATATATGAAAACAATCACAGACAGGAATGTCAGAATGACATTCTGAGAGAAACTGCTGCAGTTGACAGACCCGCACTGCGCTACTCTGAGAAAACTTCCCCCTCACCCCTTCAACTGCTGCCTTGCAACACTGCATAGCTCCTGATAACGCACTGAGAAGTGTCAAAGTACTTAAGCTAAAGATTTCCACCCCCCGTGGCTTGTCTACACACACACCCCACACACACACCAACACTCACCACACACACACACCACACACACACACCACACACACACACACACACACACACATATATATATATATATATATAATATATATTATATATATATATTATATATTATATATAATATAAACACTGATCTCTGGCTGAAGGAGACTCGAACCTACGAACCTTGGAACAAGGTACGCAGTGCTGTACCATTCTCACCACATTGGACCAATACCTTGGCGTCCAGCTTGCGCTGGACTTTGATCCAAGGCAGCCAGCTTTCAGGGAGAAGGCTTACAGCTTTTCATCTCATCCCCTGCATGCATCAGCCTTACTAGAGATTCTGACATTGCAAGGAATTTGCAAGAGCATGCGAAATATACACAAACACTGATCGCCTGCTCTTGCGAATTCCTTGCATTGTCAAAATCTCTAGTAAGGCTGATGCATGCAGGGGATGAGATGAAAAGCTGTAAGCCTTCTCCCTGAAAGCTTGCTGCCTTGGATCAAAGTCTAGCGCAAGCTGGACGCCAAGGTATTGTCCAGTGTGGTGAGAATGGTACAGCACTGCGTACCTTCTTCCAAGGTTCGTAGGTTCGAGTCTCCTTCAGCCAGAGATCAATGTTTGTGTATATTTCGCCTGCTCTTGCGAATTCCTTTATATATATATATCATCGTATATACTATATATCTTTAAGCGAGCTAAGTATTTTTGAAGTTAGTGAAACGCAGCGTCGATGATCCTCGTGGAGTAGATAGACGTTGAAGATAACAAAGTACCAGTGTCTTGATGAAGAGAACAAGTTGAGGGGAAGGGGAGCGGGGGGTGGGTGGGCTGGTGGTGAGGAGCCTGGGTTGAGGAGCCTGTGTTAGGAAGAGCCGGTTGTGGGAAACCCTTGGGTGTGAGGGAGCCTGGTGTGTGAGGGAGTCTAGTGCGGAGGAGCCCGGTGTGTGAGGGAGTCTGGTGTGTGAAGGAGCCTGGTGTATGAAGGAGCCTGGTGTATGAAGGACCGGGTGAGGGAGCCTGGTGTGTGAGGGAGCCTGGGTGTGAGGGAGCCTGGTGTGAGGGAGCCGGGTGTGAGGAGCCTGTGTGTGAGGAGCCTGGTGTGTGAGGGAGCCTGGGGTGTGAAGGGGCTTGGTGCGTGAGGGAGCCTGTGTGTAAGGGATCTAGTGCGTGAAGGAGCCTGGTGTGTGAGGGAGTCCCGGAGTGTGAAGGAGCCTGGTGTATGAAGGGGCCTGGTGTATGAAGGAGCCTGGTGTGTGAGGGAGCCTGGTGTGAGGGAGCCTGGTGTATGAAGGAGCCTGGTGTGTGAGGGAGCCTGGTGTATGAAGGGCTGGTGCGTGAGGAGCCTGGTGTTGAGGGAGCCTGGTGGTGTGAGGGAGCCTGGTGTATGAAGGAGCCTGGTGTATGAAGGAGCCTGGTGTTGAAGGAGCCTGGTGTATGAAGAGCCTGGTGTGTGAGGGAGCCTGGTGTGTGAGGGAGCCTGGTGTATGAAAGGAGCCGGTGTATGAAGGAGCCTGGTGTGTGAAAGGGGGCCAGTGTGTTAGGGCTGGTGTATGAAGGAGCCTGGTGTGTGAGGGAGCCTGGTGTATGAAGGGAGCCTGGTGTGTGAGGGAGCCTGGTGTGTGAGGGAGCCTGGTGTATGAAGGAGCCTGGTGTATGAAGGAGCCTGGTGTGTGAGGGAGCCAGGTGTGTGAGGGAGCCTGGTGTATGAAGGAGCCTGGTGTGTGAGGGAGCCTGGTGTGTGAGGCTGGTGTATGAAGGACGCTGGTGTATGAAGGAGCCGGTGTGTGAGGGAGCCTGGTGTGTGAGGGAGCCTGGTGTATGAAGGAGCCTGGTAGGAGCCTGGTGTGTGAGGGAGCCTGTGGTGAGGGAGCTCGTGTGAGGGAGCCTGGTGTGTGAGGGAGCCTGGTGTATGAAGGAGCCTGGTGTGTGAGGGAGCCTGGTGTGTGAGGGAGCCTGGTGTGTGAGGGAGCCTGGTGTGTGAGGGAGCCTGGTGTGTGAGGGAGCCTGGTGTATGAGGAGCCTGGTGTGTGAAGGAGCCTGGTGTGTGAGGGAGCCTGGTGTGTGAGGAAGTCTAGTGCATGAAGGAGCCTGGTGTGTGAGGGAGCCTGGTGTGTGAGGGAGTCTAGTGCGTGAAGGAGCCTGGTGTGTGAGGGAGCCTGGTGTGTGAGGGAGTTGGTGTGTGAGGGAGCCTGGTGTGTGAGGAGCCTGGTGTGTGAGCGACCCTGGTGTGTGATCTGGTGTGTGAGGAGATTGGTGTGTGGGAGCCTGGTCTTGAGAGCCTGGTGAGTGAGGGGGTCTGGTGTGTGAAGGAGCCTGGTGTGTGAGGGAGTCTGGGGTGTGAAGGGCTTGGTGCATGAGGGAGCCTTGTGTTGTGAGGGAGCCTGGTTGTGAGGGAGTCTAGTGCGTGAAGGAGCCTGGTGTGTGAGCGAGCCTGGTGTGTGAGCGAGCCTGGTGTGTGAGGGAGCCTGGTGTGTGAGGGAGTCTGGTGTGTGAGGGAGCCTGGGGTGTGAGGGAACTGGTGTGTGAGGAGCTTGGTGTGTGAGGAGCCTGGTTTGAAGTACCTGTGTTGAGGGATGATGGGAGGCTGGTGTGTGAGCGAGCCTGGTGTGTGAAACGAGCCTGGTGTGTGAGGGAGTCTGGTGTGTGAGGGAGCTTGGTGGGGTGAGGAGCCTGGTGTGTGAGGAGCTGGTGTGTGAGGGAGTCGTGTGTGAGGGAGCCTGGTGTGTGAGGGAGTCTGGAGTGTGAGGGAGCCTGGTGCGTGAAAGAGTCTTGTGTGAGGGAGCCTGGTGCGTGAAAGAGTCTTGTGTGTGGGAGTCTGGTATGTGAGGAGTCTGGTGTGTGAGAGAGTCTGGTGTGTGAGGGAGTCTGGTGCGTGAAGGAGTCTGGTGTGTGAGGGAGTCTGGTGTGTGAGGGAGTCTGGTGTGTGGGGAGTCTGGTGTAGGAGTCTGGTGTGAGAGAGCCTGGTGTGTGAGGGAGTCTGGTGTGTGAGGGAGCCTGGTGTGTGAGGGAGTCTGGTGTGTGAGGGAGTCTGGTGTGTGAGAGAGCCTGGTGTGTGAAAGAGTCTGGTGTGTGAGGGAGTCTGTGTGAGAGGAGCCTGTGTGTGAGGGAGTCTGGTGTGTGAGGGAGTCCCGGTGTGTGAGGGAGTCTGGGGTGAGGAGCTTGGTGCGTGAAAGGGGGCTTGGTGTGTGAGGGAGCCTGGTGTGTGAAGGAGCCTGGTGTGTGAGGGAGTCTGGTGTGTGAAGGGGCTTGGTGCATGAGGGAGCCTGGTGTGTGAGGGAGCCTGGTGTGTGAGGGAGTCTAGTGCGTGAAGGAGCCTGGTGTGTGAGCGAGCCTGGTGTGTGAGCGAGCCTGGTGTGTGAGGGAGCCTGGTGTGTGAGGGAGTCTGGTGTGTGAAAGAGTCTGGTGTGTGAGGGAGCTTTGGGGTGTGAAGGAGCCTGGTGTGTGAGGGAGCTGGGTGTGAGGGAGTCCTGGTGTGTGAAGGAACTGGTGTGTGAAGGAGCCTGGTGTGTGAGGGAGTCTGGTGTGTGAGGGAGCTTGGTGTGTGAGGGAGCCTGGTGTGTGAAGGAGCCTGGTGTGTGAGGGAGTCTGATGTGTGAGGGAGCCTGGTGTGTGAGCGAGCCTGTGGGTAGCGGCCTGGTGTGAGAGAGCCTGGTGTGTGAGGAGTCTGGTGTGTGAGGGAGCTTGGTGCGTGAGGGAGCCTGGTGTGTGAGGGAGTCTGGTGTGTGAGGGAGTCTGGTGTGTGAAGGAGCCTGGTGTGTGAGGGAGTCTGGTGTGTGAGGGAGCCTGGTGCGTGAAAGAGTCTTGTGTGAGGGAGCCTGGTGCGTGAAAGAGTCTGGTGTGTGAGGGAGTCTGGTTTTGGGGGGAGTCTGTGTGTGTGAGGAGTCTGGTGCGTGAAGGAGTCTGGTGTGTGAGGGAGTCTGGTGTGTGAGGAGTCTGGTGTGTGAGGGAGTCTGGCGTGGGGAGGAGTCTGGTGTGTGAGAGACCTGTGTGTAGGAGTCTGGTATGGGGAGTCTGGTGTGTGAGGGAGTCTGGTGTGTGAGAGAGCCTGGTGTGTGAGGGAGCTGGTGTGTGAGGGAGTCTGGTGTGGAGAGAGAGCCTGGTGGTGAGGGAGTCTGGTGTGTGAGGGAGTCTGGTGTGTGAGGGAGTCTGGTGTGTGAGGGAGCTTGGTGCGTGAGGGAGCTTGGTGTGTGAGGGAGCCTGGTGTGTGAGGGAGCCTGGTGTGTGAGGGAGTCTGGTGTGTGAGGAGTCTGGTGTTTGAGGGAGTCTGGTGTTTGAGGGAGTCTGGTGTTTGAGGGAGTTTGGTGTGTGCGGGAGCCTGGTGTGTGAGGGAGCCTGGTGTGTGAGGGAGCCTGGTGTGTGAGGGAGTCTGGTGTGTGAAGGAGCCTGGTGTGTGAGGGAGTCTGGTGTGTGAAGGGGCTTGGCGCATGAGGGAGCCTGGTGTGTGAGGGAGCCTGGTGTGTGAGGGAGTCTGGTGTGTGAGGGAGTCTGGTGTGTGAAGGAGCCTGGTGTGTGAGGGAGTCTGGTGTGTGAAGGAGACTGGTGTGTGAAGGAGCCTGGTGTGTGAGGGAGTCTGGTGTGTGAGGGAGCTGGTGTAGGAGCCTGGTGTGTGAGGGAGTCTGGTGTTTGGGGAGTCTGGTGTTTGAGGGAGTCTGGTGTTTGAGGGAGTCTGGTGTGTGAGGGAGTTTGGTGGGGAGGGAGCCTGGTGTGTGAGGAGCCTTGGGCTGTGAGGGAGCCTGGTGTGTGAGGGAGTCTTGTGTGTGAAGGAGCCTGGTGTGTGAGGGAGTCTGGTGTGTGAGGGGGCGCATAAGGGCCTGGTGTGTGAGGGAGCCTGGTGTGAGGGAGTCTGGTGTGTGAGGGAGTCTGGTGTGTGAGGGAGTCTGGTGTGTGAAGGAGCCTGGTGTGTGAGGGAGTCTGGTGTGTGAGGGAGCTTGGTGCGTGAGGGAGCCTGGTGTGTGAGGGAGCCTGGTGTGTGAGGGAGTCTGGTGTGTGAAGGAGCCTGGTGTGTGAGGGAGTCTGGTGTGTGAGGGAGCCTGTGCGTAAGGTTTGTGTGAGGGAGCTGGGGCGTGAAAGATCTTGTGTGAGGGAGTCTGGTGTGTGAGGGAGTCTGGTGTGTGAGGGAGTCTGGTGCGTGAGGAGTCCCGGTGTGTGAGGGAGTCTGTGTGTGAGGGAGTCTGGCGTGTGAGGGAGTCTGGTGTGTGAGAGAGCCTGGTGTGTGAGGGAGTCTGGTGTGTGAGGGAGCCTGGTGTGTGAGGGAGTCTGGTGTGTGAGGGAGTCTGGTGTGTGAGAGCCTGGGGGTGTGAGGGAGTCTTTGTGAGGAGTCTGGTGTGAAGAGAGCCTGGTGTGTGAGGAGTCCTGGTGTGTGAGGGAGTCTGGTGTGTGAGGGAGCTTGGTGCGTGGGGGGAGCCTGGTGTGTGAGGGAGCCTGGTGTGTGAGGGAGCCTGGTGTGTGAGGGAGTCATTTGAGGAGTCTGGGGTTTGAGGGAGTCTGGTGTTTGAGGAGTCCTGGTGTGTGAGGGAGCCTGTGTGTGAGGGAGTCTGGTGTGTGAGGGGGCCTGGTGTGTGAGGGAGTCTGGTGTGTGGAGGGAGTCTGGTGTGTGGAGGGAGCCTGGTGGTGAGAGAGCCTGGTGTGTGAGGGAGCCTGGTGTGTGAGGGAGCCTGGTGTGTGAGGGAGCCTGGTGTGTGAGGGAGCCTGGTGTGTGAGGGAGCCTGGTGTGTGAGGGAGCCTGGTGTGTGAAAGGGGGTCTGGTGTGTGGGGAGTCTGTGTGTGAAGGAGCCTGGTGCGTGAGGAGCCTGGTGTGTGAGGAGCCTGGTGTGTGAGGGAGCCTGGTGTGTGAGAGAGCCTGGTGTTGAGGGAGTCTTTTGTGTGAAGGAGCCTGTGTGTGAGGAGTCTTTCTGTGAAGAGCCTGGTGTGTGAGGGATCTGGTGTGTGAAGGAGCCTGGTGTGTGAGGGAGTCTTTTCTGTGAAGGAGCCTGGTGTGTGAGGGAGCCTGGTGTGTGAAGGAGCCTGGTGTGTGAGGAGCCTGAGTGTGAGGGATCTTTTCTGTGAAAGGGGCCTGTGTAAGGAGCCTGGTGTGTGAAGGGAGCCTTGGGGTGGTGATGGACCTGGGTTGAAAGGAGCCTGGAGTTAGGGAGTCTTTTCTGTGAAGGAGCCTGGTGTGTAAGGGAGCCTGGTGTGTGAGGGAGTCTGGTGTGTGAAGAAGCCTGGTTCGTGAAGGAGCCTGGTGTGTGAGGGAGCCTGTGTGTGAGGAACCTGGTGTTGAGGAGGGTAGCCTGGTGTGTGAGGGAGTCTTTCTGTGAAAAGAGCCTGGGTGTGAGGAAGCCTGGTGTGTGAGGGAGTCTTTTCTGTGAAGGACCTGTGTGTGAGGGATCTGGTGTGTGAGGGAGTCTTTGTGTAAGGAGCCTGGTGTGGGGAGTCTTGGTGTGTGAGGGAGTCGGTGTGTGAGAGCCTTGTGTGAGGGAGTCTGTTGTGTGAGGGGGTCTGGTTGTAAGGGAGTCTGGGTGTGAAGGAGCCTGGTTGTGAGGAGTCTGGTGGTGAGGGAGTCTGTTGTGTTAGGGAGTCTGGTGTGTGAAGGAGCCAGGTGTGTGAAGGAGCCTGGTGTTGAAGGAGCTGGTGTGTGAGAGAGCTTTTCTGTGAAGGAGCCTGGTGTGTGAGGAAGCCTGTTGTGTGACGGAGCCGTGTGTGGAGGGAGTCTGGTGTGTAGGGATCTGGTGTTGACGGAGCTGGTGTTAGGAGTCTGGGTGTGAAGGACTGGTGTGTGAAGGAGCCTGTGTGTGAGGAGCCTGTGTGTGAAGGAGCCTGTGTGTGAGGGAGTCTGGTGTGGAGGGAGTCTGGTGTGAGGGAGCCTGGGTGTTGAGGGAGTTGTGTGTGAGGAGCCTGTGTGTGAGGGAGTCTGGTGTGTGAGGAGTCTGGTGTGTGAGGGAGCCTGTGATGTGAGGAGTCTGGTGTGTGAGGAGCCTGGTGTGTGACGGAGCCTGGTGTGTGAGGGAGTCTGGTGTGTGAGGGAGCCTGGTGTGTGACGGAGCCTGGTGTGTGAGGGAGTCTGGTGTGTGAGGGAGCCTGGTGTGTGAGGGAGTCTGGTGTGTGAGGGAGTCTGGTGTGTGACGGAGCCTGGTGTGTGAGGGAGGCTGGTGTGTGAAGGAGCCTGGTGTGTGAGGGAGTCTTTTCTGTGAAGGAGTCTGATGTGTGAGGGAGTCTTTTCTGTGAAGGAGCCTGGTGTGTGACGGAGTCTTGTGTGTGAAGGAGTCTGGTGTGTGAGGGAGTCTGGTGTGTGAAGGAGCCTGATGTGTGAGGGAGTCTTTTCTGTGAAGGAGCCTGGTGTGTGAGGAGTCTTGTGTGTGAGGGAGTCTGGTGTGTGAAGGAGCCTGGTGTGTGAGGGAGTCTTGTGTGTGAGGGAGTCTGGTGTGTGAAGGAGCCTGGTGTGTGAAGGAGCCTGGTGTGTGAGGGAGACTGGTGTGTGAGGGAGTCTGGTGCGTGAAGGAGCCTGGTGTGTGAAGGAGCCTGGTGTGTGAGGGAGCCTGGTGTGTGAGGGATCTGGTGTGTGAAGGACCTGGTGTGTGAGGGACTCTAGGTGTGAGGGAGCCTGGGTGTGTGAAGGAGCCTGGTGTGTGGGGAGTCTGGTGTGTGAGGGGGTCTGGTGTGTGAGGGAGCCTGGTATGTGAGGGAGCCTGGTGTGTGAGGGAGTCTGGTGTGTGAAGGGGCCTGGTGTGTGAGGAGTCTGGGTGTGAAGGAGCCTGGGGTGTGAAGGAGCCTGGTGTGTGAGGGGGCCTGGTGTGTGAGGGAGCCTGGTGGGGTGAGGGAGCCCGGTGTGTGGGAGTCTGGTGTGTGAAGGAGCCTGGTGTGTGAGGAGTCAAGGTGTGAGGGAGCCTGGTGTGTGAGGGGGCCCGGTGTGGGGGAGTCTGGTGTGTGAAGGAGCCTGTGTGTGAGGAGCCTGGTGTGTGAGGGAGCCTGGTGGTGTGGAGGGAGCCTGGTGTGTGAAGGGGCCTGGTGTGTGAAGGAGCCTGGTGTGTGAGGGGGTCTAGTGTGTGAGGGAGCCTGGGTGTGAAGGAGCCTGGTGTGTGAGGGAGTCTGGTGTGTGAGGGGGTCTGGTTTTGTGAGGGAGCCTGGTGTTTTGAAGGAGCCTGGGTGTGAGGGAGTCTGGTGTGTGAGGGAGCCTGGTGGGGTGAGGGAAACCTGGTGTGTGAGGGAGCCTGGTGTGTGAAGGAGCCTGGTGTGTGAGGGAGTCTAGTGTGTGAGGGAGCCTGGTGTGTGAAGGAGCCTGGTGTGTGAGGGAGCCTGGTGTGTGAGGGAGTCTAGTGTGTGAGGGGGCCTGGTGTGTGAGGGAGTCTAGTGTGTTGAGGGAGCCTGGTGTGTGAGGAGCCTGGTGTGTGAAAGGGGGTCTGGTGTGTGAAAGGGGCCTGGTGTGTGAGGGAGTCTAGTGTGTGAGGAGCCTGGGTGTGTGAAGGACCTGGTGTGTGAGGGAGTCTGGTGTGTGAGGGAGTCTGGTGTGTGAGGGAGCCTGGTGTGTGAAGGAGCCTGGTGTGTGAGGGAGTCTGGTGTGTGAAGGAGCCTGGTGTGTGAGGGAGCCTGGTGTGTGAAGGAGCCTGGTGCGTGAAGGAGCCTGGTGGTGAAGGAGCCTGGTGCGTGAAGGAGCCTGGTGCGTGAAGGAGCCTGGTGCGTGAAGGAGCCTGGTGCGTGAAGGAGCCTGGTGCGTGAAGGAGCCTGGTGCGTGAGGGAGTCTTTTGTGTGAAGGAGCCTGGTGTGTGAGGGAGTCTGGTGTGTGAAGGAGCCTGGTGCGTGAGGGAGTCTTTTCTGTGAAGGAGCCTGGTGTGTGAGGGAGCCTGGTGTGTGAGGGAGTCTGGTGTGTGAGGGAGCCTGGTGTGTGAAGGAGCCTGGTGTGTGAGGGAGTCTGGTGTGTGAGGGAGCCTTGTGTGTGAAGGAGCCTGGTGTGTGATGGAGTGTGGTGTGTGCAGTAGCCTGGTGTGTGAGGGAGCCTGGTGTGTGAAGGAGCCTGGTGTGTGAAGGAGCCTGGTGTGTCTACCTATCTGGAGTTTACCTGAAAATCCGGATTCGGTTAAAGACTCCTCCACAGCCACCAGAGCCATAGCCCCTAGTACAGATGTAGTAGAGGAGTCCTCTTCTGGGGTAGACTCTTCTGTAGCCATCACAGTCATAGCCTCTAGTACAGATATAGATGAGGAGTCCTCTTCCAGAAAAAATGATGGTGTCATGACAACTGATGGTGGTGTCTCTGTCTAGGGTCTGCACAGATTAGGAATACATCCAGCACAAATTGTACCCAGCCAAAAACAAAATGCTGCAAATTCTATGTCTGGGGCATCTGTAAACATGGAATATCAGGGAAAACGAATGGGGCATGCAACTTTGAGCATCCCAAAAAATACCGTGACCTCCTGTCTAAAGGAGTGTCGTTCTACCTCTTGCAAATTTTCCCACCCTAAGATGTGTCATTCTTCGCTCCTTGAAAAAAAATATTACAATACCAATTGCACTGCATACCATTTAAAAGGGACCAGGAGGCACACACCCCGTAGAACACATCATAGTAGCTATGATAGCTATGACAAGACCCCAAGTGATTTTTAGTGGTAGGAAACGAAGAAAGAAAATGGAAAGAAGAACCAAAATAGTCCACCACCTTGGAGTTTGTTAGACTGGAGGCACAGCCAGTGGCCCCTCCGGAATCGTAATTACTGATGCCAACAACAAAATCCCCCCCAACAAACACGAAACACAACCTGATTTATATTTGCTAATATACTGGGCCTTAAGCCATCCACCAACAACAAATTACCTTTCATTAATGTACTTCTAGGGGAGTCAAATGGTCTGTTTGAAGCCTTCACGGAGACCCACAAAAAAGATTACTTTGACAGTGAAATATGGATACCTGGATACAACCTTTTCAGATGTGACAGGACAGGCAACAAAGGAGCATTGGCCTGTATGTCAGAGTCGCTCATCTGCACAGAGATACTGAACACCACATATGATGTAGTTGAAGTTCTGACAATAAAAATCGAGAACCAAAACTTAGTCATTGTACTTGTATATAAGCCACCAGATGCAACTTCCCAACAGTTCAAAGAACAACTATCAAAAATTGACTCCTGTCTGGAAAACTTTCCATCCCCATCCCCAAACATCTTGCTGCTTGGTGACTTCAATCTAAGACACACAAAATGGAAGAATATAGCAAACAATGTTGTAGCAGAAATAATCCCTGGAGGCAGCTCAAATGAAAAGTTACACACACATGAGCTGCTGAATTTCTGCAATAAACAC
The DNA here is from genome assembly GCF_026875155.1 of Cherax quadricarinatus. Classification (NCBI taxonomy): domain Eukaryota; kingdom Metazoa; phylum Arthropoda; class Malacostraca; order Decapoda; family Parastacidae; genus Cherax; species Cherax quadricarinatus. Next base: position 33,748,510 of record NC_069437.1, read on the forward strand.
ACCCTAAGTCAGCAGATAGTGGAGCCAACAAAACTAGAGAACACACTAGACCTTATTTTCACAAATAATAAGGACCTGGTAAGAAAATAACAATATCAAAAACAACAAATTCTGATCACAATCTAATTGAAGTCCAGACTTACATGCACAAGTGTCCTGATCAGCAAAACACATACAGCTATGAGGGTGCCTTTACCAAATTCAACTTCAACAAGAACAACATCTGGGATCAGGTAAACTATGCCCTAAATGAAACATGCTGGGAGGATATCAACCTCCTGGTAGCTGAAGTATGTTCAAGGTATATTCCTATAAGAAAAAAAAGAAGTAAACCGGAGAGACGCTCCCTCTACAGGAGAAGAAGAATCACTGAGCTCCTCAAGAATGCCAGATTATCTGATACGCGGAAGGAAGTGCTAACCAGGGAAGTGGAAAATATTGAGCTAAAGTTAAAGGAATCATACAGGATCCAGGAGAGGCAAGGGGAGCTAAAAGTGATTAGTGAAATTGAAAGAAATTCTAAATATTTCTTTTCATATGCCAAACACAAGGCAAAAACCACTTCTAGTATAGGGCCCCTGCTCAGACAAGACGGATCCTACACAGACAACAACAAAGAAATGAGTGAGATACTGAAATCTCAATATGACTGTGTTCAGCGAGCCACTAACCAGTCTAAAGATAGACAATCCAAACAATTTTTTCATGAATGAGCCTCAAAACCCTGCCAAACTATGCCAAATTTCTGACATAACCCTAACTCCACTAGACTTTGAGAAAGCAATTGACAACATGTTCATGCACTCAGCCCCAGACCCAGACTCGTGGAACTCTGTGTTCATTAAGAACTGCAAGAAACCCCTCTCACGGGCCCTAAGTATGCTATGGAGAAGAAGCTTAGACACAGACGAAATTCCACAGATATAGCCCTACTCTATAAAGGTGGCAGCAAAGCAGTAGCTAAGAACTATAGACCAATAGCCTTAACGTCCCATATCATAAAAATCTTTGAAAGAGTTCATAGAAGCAGGTTAGCAAACCACCTGGACTTCCAAAAATTGCACAACCCAGGGCAACATGGTTTTAGAGCAGGTTACTCCTGCCTTTCGCAACTACTAGACCACTATGATATGGTCTTAGATGCACTGGAAAAGAAACAGAATGCAAATGTAGTATGCACAGATTTTGCAAAAGCCTTTGACAAGTGCGACCATGGTGTAACAGCACACAAAATGCGTGCTAAATGGATAACTGGCAAAGTAGGCAGATGGATCTTCAACTTTCCAACCAATCGCACACAAATAGTAGTGGTAAACAGAGTTAAATCGGATGCTGCATAGTGAAGAGCTCTGTCCCACAACGCACAGTACTAGCACCTATCCTGTTCCTTATTCTCGTATCAGACATAGACAGAGATGTAAACCATAGCACTGTATCATCCTTAGCAGACGATACTAGGATCTGCATGAGAGTGTCATCCATTGAGGACACGGCAAAGCTCCAAGAAGATATAAACCAAGTTTTAAAATGGGCAACAGAGATCAATATGATGTTCAATGAAGACAAATTCCAATTACTCCGTTATGGAAAACTGGAGGAAATAATAACTAGGACTGAGTATACTACAAACTCTAATCACACAATAGAGCGGAAAAGTAATGTGAAGGACCTGGGTGTGGTAATGTCCGAAGATCTCGCCTTTAAGGACCACAACAATGCCACTATCACATCTGCGAGGAAACTGATAGGATGGATAATGAGAACAATTCAAGACAAGAGATGCTAAGCCAATGATGATCCTTTTTAAATCACTTTTTCTCTCTAGGCTGGAATACTGCTGTACATTAACATCCCCATTCAAGGCAGGTGAAATTGCAGATCTAGAGAATGTACAGAGAACCTTTACTGTATGTATAAGTTCTATCAAACACCTTAACTACTGGGAACGCCTGGAAGCACTTGACGTGTACTAACTGGAGCGCAGGCGAGAGAGAGATATCATAATCTACACCTGGAAGATTCTGGAGGGACTGGTCCTTAATATGCACACAAAAATCATTCCATACGAAAGCAAAAGACTTGGCAGGCGATGCAACATACCCCCAGTGAAAAGAAGGGGAATCACTGATACACTAAGAGAAAACGCAAAAAGTGTCCGGGGCCTAAGACTGTTCAACAGCCTCCCACCAGCAATAAAGGGCATTACCAGTAGACCCCTGGTTGTCTTCAAGAGGAAGCTGGGTAGATACCTAAAGTTGGTGCCGGATCAGCCGGGCTGTGGTTCGTACGTTGGACTGCGTGCGGCCATCAGTAACAACCTCGTTGATCAGGCCCTGATCCACCGGGAGGCCTGGCCATGGACCGGGCCGCGGGGGCGTTGATCCCCGGAATACCCTCCAGGTAGACTCCCAGGTAGAGCATTCCGGGGATCAACGCCCCAGCGGCCCGGTCCACGACCAGGCCTCCCGGTGGATCAGGGCCTGATCAACGAGGCTATTACTGCTGGCCGCACGTAGTCCAACGTACGAACGAACCACAGCCCGGCTGATCTGGCACTAAGTATCTGTCTAGCTCCCTCTTGAAGACAACCAGGGGTCTATTGGTAATTCCCCTTATGACTGGTGGGAGGCTATTGAACAGTCTTGGGCCCCGGACACTTATTGTGTTTTCTCTTAGTGTACCAGTGGCGCCCCTAGTTTTCATTGGGGATATGTTGCATCGTCTGACAAGTCTTTTGTTTTCGTAGAGAGTGATTTCTCTGTGCAGATTAGGGACCAGTCCCTCCAGAATTTTCCAGGTGTAGATTATGATACATCTCTTTCGGCTGCGCTCCAGTGAGTACAAGTCAAGTGCTTCCAGGCACTTGCTTCCAGGCGTTCCCAGTAGTTAAGGTGTTTGATGGAACTTTATACGTGCAGTAAAGAACATAAGAACATAAGAATGGAGGAACACTGCAGAATGCCCACTGGCCCATGCGAGGCAGGTCCTTATCAAAACGACCTCTACCCAAAGCTACACAAGAAATAACTCCCGTACCCAATGACACTAATCAAACCCAGCCCTTCCCACTCATATATTTGTCCAGTCTCTTCTTAAAGCTACCCAAGGTCCTAGCCTCTACCACCCCACTGGGAAGACTGTTCCACGCATCTACAACTGTTAGAAAACCAGTACTTACCTATGTCCTTTCTAAATCTAAATTTATCCAACTTAAATCCATTATTTCTGGTTCTTACCTGGTTCGACACCCTCAGTACTTTATTAATATATCCCTTGTTTATGCCCGTCATCCACTTATACACTTCAATGATATCTCCCTTCATTCTACGCCTCTCCAGAGAGTGGAGATTTAAGGCTTTAAGTCTATCTTCATACGGGAGGTTCCTTACACAGTAAATCATTTTAGTCATTCTTCTCTGTATGTTATCTAATGAGTCTATATCCATCCTGTAGTAAGGGGACCAAAACTGAGCAGCATAATCTAAATGAGGCCTCAATAATGATGTATAGAGCTGTAAAATAACTTTTGGACTTATGTTACTTATACTTCTTGGGATAAATCCAAGTAATCTGTTGGCCTTGTTGCGCACACTAAGGCACTGCTGTCTTGGCTTTAGATTTCTGCTTACCATGACTCCCAAGTCTTTTTCACATTCTGTATGATGAAGCTCTACTTCACCTAGATTATAGCTTCGAGGGTTATTTTCATTACCAAGGGCAAGTACCTTACACTTATCCACATTGAACTTCATCTGCCATTTTTCAGACCAAGACATTAATTTGTCCAAATCGTCCTGGCGTTCATTGATATCCTCCTCAGAATGAATTATACGGCCTATCTTTGTATCATCAGCAAACTTACTCATGTCACTCGTAATCCCTTCATCAAGGTCATTAATGTAAATTATGAACAAGAGAGGGCCCAAAACTGATCCTTGTGGAACGCCACTAGTGACTAATCCCCATTCAGATTTCACTCCATTAATGATAACTCTCTGCTTTCTATTGGTAAGCCATGCCTCTATCCATGCTAGAACTTTACCTCCTATACCATGAGCTGCCACTTTTCTTAAGAGTCTCTTGTGAGGTACTCTATCAAAGGCTTTACTAAAATAAAATAAACAATATCATATTCCTTATCATTGTCAACTACTTGAAATGTTCTATTGAAGAACGTCAGTAAGTTTGTCAGGCAGGAACGACCTCTCGTGAATCCATGCTGAGATTCATTTATCAAGTTATGCTCTTCAAGGTGACTTCTGATAATGTCAGCTATAATTGATTCTAATAACTTGCCCACTATAGATGTCAGGCTTATTGGACGGTAATTTGGAGTGGACTTATCCCCTGATTTGAATATAGAAACCACATTAGCCATCTTCCACAATTCTGGCACAACACCGGTAAGGATGGACGCATTAAACACACTCGTTAATGGCTGACTAAGCTCCATCTTGCATTCCTTAAGCACGGTGGAAATAAATGGTATCAAATACCGACACAGTGGCAATATAAAAACATATGCAGTATAATGTGATACTTTGGAAATATAAACACAAATGCAGTATAATGTGATCCTTTATTGACAACGTTTCACCCACACAGTGGGCTTTTTCAAGTCACACACGGATCTACCTGGGGTTGGAAGGTACGAGAGTATTTATAGTCACGTTCAGAATGTTGAGGTCAGGTGGAGAATGCTGCATCTGATGATCTACCGGGTGGGGTTATAGAGTCTTGGGTAGCTTGGCAGGGGTATTGGACAAGTTGTAGACCTTCTGCAGTGTTCTATGTTCTTATGTGGGATAGCGATGAAGAAGTTTCTTGGCGAGTGGTTCAGCTATGTTATAGAAGCCATTGTTCTGGTTGAAATTGTTGGTTATAGAGATAAGCGATGATTCCAGGATTCTTCTGTATTGAGTGTTGTCTTCTGTGGCTATAAGTCTTGAGTTTCTGTAGTTAATTAAATGGTTGTGTGAATTGCGATGTTGTACACAGGCATTACTTGTATCGTCAGTCCTGCTTGCATATTGGTGTTCTGAAATGCGTGCTTGGAGGTCTCTTGATGTTTCTCCCACATATAATTTGTTGCAGTCATTACAAGGGATTATGTATACCCCTGTGTACGAATGGTATATAATACCGACAAGATGAGATTAAGACACATGTGCAACATCTGGGTATCTTTATTGTAGACGTTTCGCCATCCAGTGGCTTTATCAATACAAATTCTAGGACATAACTGGAAGACAGTAGAACTATGTACAGAAGATGAGGTAATCAGTCCCTCAACCTTGGAGTAGGTGCGAAGAGCACCATAGTCGTGGAGATTCTGAAGCAGAAGAAAGGATCCTGGCGCTTATATAGTAAAGTCAGGTGTAGCAGACGAGGGCATATTCACTGGTAGGCGGGATTCCCCAGTGGAAGTAGGTCCTTCCCAAAGAGATGGGTTAGTTGTAGTAGTAGTTGTCGTAGTCGTGAAGGTTATGTACATGTCCTCAGAATTAAGATTCCATGATGTTGCAGTGTCTGACAAGTTGTGTACGAATGGTATATAATACCGACAAGATGAGATTAAGACACATGTGCAACATCTGGGTATCTTTATTGTAGACGTTTCGCCATCCAGTGGCTTTATCAATACAAATTCTAGGACATAACTGGAAGACAGTAGAACTATGTACAGAAGATGAGGTAATCAGTCCCTCAACCTTGGAGTAGGTGCGAAGAGCACCATAGTCGTGGAGATTCTGAAGCAGAAGAAAGGATCCTGGCGCTTATATAGTAACGTCAGGTGTAGCAGACGAGGGCATATTCACTGGTAGGCGGGATTCCCCAGTGGAAGTAGGTCCTTCCCAAGAGATGTTGCACATGTGTCTTAATCTCATCTTGTCGGTATTATATACCATTCGTACACAACTTGTCAGACACTGCAACATCATGGAATCTTAATTCTGAGGACATGTACATAACCTTCACGACTACGACAACTACTACTACAACTAACCCATCTCTTTGGGAAGGACCTACTTCCACTGGGGAATCCCGCCTACCAGTGAATATGCCCTCGTCTGCTACACCTGACGTTACTATATAAGCGCCAGGATCCTTTCTTCTGCTTCAGAATCTCCACGACTATGGTGCTCTTCACACCTACTCCAAGGTTGAGGGACTGATTACCTCATCTTCTGTACATAGTTCTACTGTCTTCCAGTTATGTCCTAGAATTTGTATTGATAAAGCCACTGGATGGCGAAACGTCTACAATAAAGATACCCAGATGTTGCACATGTGTCTTAATCTCATCTTGTCGGTATTATATACCATTCGTACACAACTTGTCAGACACTGCAACATCATGGAATCTTAATTCTGTGGACATGTACATAACCTTCACGACTACGACAACTACTACTACAACTAACCCATCTCTTTGGGAAGGACCTACTTCCACTGGGGAATCCCGCCTACCAGTGAATATGCCCTCGTCTGCTACACCTGACGTTACTATATAAGCGCCAGGATCCTTTCTTCTGCTTCAGAATCTCCACGACTATGGTGCTCTTCACACCTACTCCAAGGTTGAGGGACTGATTACCTCATCTTCTGTACATAGTTCTACTGTCTTCCAGTTTTTGTCCTAGAATTTGTATTGATAAAGCCACTGGATGGCGAAACGTCTACAATAAAGATACCCAGATGTTGCACATGTGTCTTAATCTCATCTTGTCGGTATTATATACCATTCGTACACAACTTGTCAGACACTGCAACATCATGGAATCTTAATTCTGAGGACATGTACATAACCTTCACGACTACGACAACTACTACTACAACTAACCCATCTCTTTGGGAAGGACCTACTTCCACTGGGGAATCCCGCCTACCAGTGAATATGCCTCGTCTGCTACACCTGACGTTACTATATAAGCGCCAGGATCCTTTCTTCTGCTTCAGAATCTCCACGACTATGGTGCTCTTCGCACCTACTCCAAGGTTGAGGGACTGATTACCTCATCTTCTGTACATAGTTCTACTGTCTTCAAGTTATGTCCTAGAATTTGTATTGATAAAGCCACTGGATGGCGAAACGTCTACAATAAAGATACCCAGATGTTGCACATGTGTCTTAATCTCATCTTGTCGGTATTATATACCATTCGTACACAACTTGTCAGACACTGCAACATCATGGAATCTTAATTCTGAGGACATGTACATAACCTTCACGACTACGACAACTACTACTACAACTAACCCATCTCTTTGGAAGGACCTACTTCCACTGGGGAATCCCGCCTACCAGTGAATATGCCCTCGTCTGCTACACCTGACGTTACTATATAAGCGCCAGGATCCTTTCTTCTGCTTCAGAATCTCCACGACTATGGTGCTCTTCGCACCTACTCCAAGGTTGAGGGACTGATTACCTCATCTTCTGTACATAGTCCTACTGTCTTCGAGTTATGTCCTAGAATTTGTATTGATAAAGCCACTGGATGGCGAAACGTCTACAATAAAGATACCCAGATGTTGCACATGTGTCTTAATCTCATCTTGTCGGTATTATATACCATTCGTACACAACTTGTCAGACACTGCAACATCATGGAATCTTAATTCTGAGGACATGTACATAACCTTCACGACTACGACAACTACTACTACAACTAACCCATCTCTTTGGGAAGGACCTACTTCCACTGGGGAATCCAGCCTACCAGTGAATATGCCCTCGTCTGCTACACCTGACGTTACTATATAAGCGCCAGGCTCCTTTCTTCTGCTTCAGAATCTCCACGACTATGGTGCTCTTCGCACCTACTCCAAGGTTGAGGGACTGATTTCCTCATCTTCTGTACATAGTTCTACTGTCTTCCAGTTATGTCCTAGAATTTGTATTGATAAAGCCACTGGATGGCGAAACGTCTACAATAAAGATACCCAGATGTTGCACATGTGTCTTAATCTCATCTTGTCGGTATTATATACCATTCGTACACAACTTGTCAGACACTGCAACATCATGGAATCTTAATTCTGAGGACATGTACATAACCTTCACGACTACGACAACTACTACTACAACTAACCCATCTCTTTGGGAAGGACCTACTTCCACTGGGGAATCCCGCCTACCAGTGAATATGCCCTCGTCTGCTACACCTGACGTTACTATATAAGCGCCAGGCTCCTTTCTTCTGCTTCAGAATCTCCACGACTATGGTGCTCTTCGCACCTACTCCAAGGTTGAGGGACTGATTACCTCATCTTCTGTACATAGTTCTACTGTCTTCCAGTTATGTCCTAGAATTTGTATTGATAAAGCCACTGGATGGCGAAACGTCTACAATAAAGATACCCAGATGTTGCACATGTGTCTTAATCTCATCTTGTCGGTATTATATACCATTCGTACACAACTTGTCAGACACTGCAACATCATGGAATCTTAATTCTGAGGACATGTACATAACCTTCACGACTACGACAACTACTACAACTAACCCATCTCTTTGGTAAGGACCTACTTCCACTGGGGAATCCCGCCTACCAGTGAATATGCCCTCGTCTGCTACACCTGACGTTACTATATAAGCGCCAGGATCCTTTCTTCTGCTTCAGAATCTCCACGACTATGGTGCTCTTCGCACCTACTCCAAGGTTGAGGGACTGATTACCTCATCTTCTGTACATAGTTCTACTGTCTTCCAGTTATGTCCTAGAATTTGTATTGATAAAGCCACTGGATGGCGAAACGTCTACAATAAAGATACCCGGATGTTGCACATGTGTCTTAATCTCATGTATACCCCTGCAGAGGATGGAGGCTTGTCCTGTCTGCTACTGGTGATGTCCTTGATGGTCGTGGTTGTGGAGGTAGATACTTGGAATGATGTTTTGGCAAAGATGTTGGAAACATGTTTGGCAATGGAGTTGTTGGGGAGGACTATGTATCTCTTCTCGGCAGTGTCTTCTCTGAGTGTGTTGAAGATGTTTAATGCCCGCCGTCTGCAGTCTCTGATGAAGTGACGAGGATAGTGGAGTTTAGAAAATACTTGTTCAATTATAGTGCATTCTTCCTCAAGGAACTCATTGCTGCAGATTCTGAGTGCACGTAGGAAGAAGCCTATAATCACACCACGTTTGGTTTTGGTGTCGTGGTGAGAGTAGAAGTGGAGAAGATCGTGCAGAAGGTCTACAACTTGTCCAATACCCCTGCCAAGCTACCCAAGACTCTATAACCCCACCCGGTAGATCATCAGATGCAGCATTCTCCACCTGACCTCAACATTCTGAACGTGACTATAAATACTCTCGTACCTTCCAACCCCAGGTAGATCCGTGTGTGACTTGAAAAAGCCCACTGTGTGGGTGAAACGTTGTCAATAAAGGATCACATTATACTGCATTTGTGTTTATATTTCCATTGTGTCGGTATTTTATACCATTTATTTCCAATGTGATACTTTATTGACAACGTTTCACCCACACAGTGGGCTTTTTCAAGTCACACACAGATCTACCTGGGGTGGAAGGTACGGGAGTATTTATAGTCATGATGTTGAGGTCAGGTGGAGAATGCTGCATCTGATGATCTACCGGGTGGAGTTATAGAGTCTTGGGTAGCTTGGCAGGGGTATTGGACAAGTTGTGAGTAGACCTTCTGCAGTGTTCTATGTTCTTATGTGGGATAGCGATGAAGAAGTTTCTTGGCGAGTGGTTCAGCTATGTTATAGAATGTTATAGAAGCCGTTGTTCTGGTTGAAATTGTTGGTTATAGAGATAAGCGATGATTCCAGGATTCTTCGGTATTGAGTGTTGTCTTATGTGGCGATAAGTCTTGAGTTTCTTAATTAACTACAGAAACTCAAGACTTATAGCCACAGAAGACAACACTCAATACCGAAGAATCCTGGAATCATCGCTTATCTCTATAACCAACAATTTCAACCAGAACAACGGCTTCTATAACATAGCTGAACCACTTGCCAAGAAACTTCTTCATCGCTATCCCACATAAGAACATAGAACACTGCAGAAGGTCTACTCACAACTTGTCCAATACCCCTGCCAAGCTACCCAAGACTATAACTCCACCCGGTAGATCATCAGATGCAGCATTCTCCACCTGACCTCAACATCATGACTATAAATACTCCCGTACCTTCCACCCCAGGTAGATCTGTGTGTGAAAGTTAAGACACATGTGCAACATCTGGATATTTTTATTGTAGTAGACGTTTCGCCATCCAGTGGCTTTATCAATACAGATTCTAGGACATAATAGGAAGACAGTAGAACTATATACAAAAGATGAGGTAATCAGTCCCTCGGCCTTGGAGTTAGTGTTCACAGCATCGTGGTGGAGGAGAATCCCAGATTCTCCTCCACAATAAATGTCACATTAGTTGCACTTGTGTCCTTTTACTTTACATATTGTCGGTAATTCTACCAACTTTATTACAAACGTGACTATGAAATTAGAGTTGCTAATGAATCAAAGACTAATCCAAAGGGGCTCTTTTAAGTGTATAGGACGAAGGTGAAGGAAAAAGTAGGACCTCTGAAAATTGGGAATGGACAGTTGACGGATAATGAACTGGAAATGTGTTCCTTATTTAATGACTATTTTTTCTCTGTACATTCTCTAGATATGCAATTTCACCTGCCTTGAATGGGGATGTTAATGTACAGCAGTGTGAGAAGTCTGGTGCGTGAGGAAACCTGGTGTGAGAGGAAAATTAGTGAACGAGGGGGATTCGTGAATGAGGAGAATTGGCGAGTGAGGGGAGGCGAATTGTAGGTCGGGAAGATAAGGACTCGCATGTTAGTGTACAAGTGCGTACGTGAGTGTGTGACAGGACATACCCAATACTGACAACAAGTCTGATGATAAATTAGACACATGTGCAACTCTTGGGTATCTTTATTGAGGAAACGTTTCGCCACACAGTGGCTTCATCAGTCCATACAAAGGAGAATCTGATGACTGACTGAAGGTAGTGCTGCCACATGTATCTTCGACACGTGTGGCAGAACAAGCCTTTTTTGGGACAACTTTTCATTCTAGGAGCGTTAAGTGGTTAACGTTTCTCTTTAAGGAGAGCTCTATATTTTTAGCTGTAAGGAAAGCTTTATTGAGAATGTTTCTCGCTAAAGAGAACTCTTTGAATTCAAAATCAAGGCTTATTTCTAAACGTTTGTTGACATCGCGGTCTCACTCGAACAAAAGAAGACACAACAGCGCCTTAGGGAAAATAATTTGACGCTAAACGGGTCCAAGCGTGACCTAAACAGATATGAAATTTCTTCTGAGAAATAGTGATAAAGGTCGGTCTCCGGTGGTAAAAAGAAAAAAAATCCAGCACTTTAAACTGCCACTGAAATATACCTGTGATGCTTCCTCGGAATGACGAATAATGACCATGAGTTAAATAACAAAAAGGCACAATATCGTGACTGAAACAATGCATAAATAACCCGCAAAGAGGAGAATAAAACTTGTGTGTGGGAGAAACGTATAATGAACCATGAGATAATTCTCACCATGGCTCCGCTCAAAGTGATTCAGACCAATATAGAAAGTTATAAATAGCGAGGGGCAGCAGTTCATTAAGACTGCACGTAACCTGTTGATCTTGAGTCAAGACTACTTTAACAGGGATTTAACTAGCTTCTCGGCGTATATACACTGCTGTTTTATCCAGACAAGAGTAATAATGTTGGTAGAATTACCTACAATAAGTTGGGTAAAAGGACACATGTGTAACAAATGCAACATTTTATTGTGGCAACGTTTTGCTCTCCAGGAGCGAATATAAGTACTTGGAACAGCATAGGTGAGATTTGCACCATATTGTCTAGTGCTCCACTGACAAAATTTGCTTCCAAAAATGCTCGTCGTTAATTAAAAATTTAATATACAGCCAACCCTAACCCAAATAATATTTGTAGAGAAATTAGAAGTAAATGTTTGGTAAAAATAAAGGCCTCGGTCAGGTGACCAAATGCTCCAACGTCCTGTTTCCTGACGAAAATTATCTAACCTAGTTATGTTTGGAAAAAAACAGCAAGTATGTTTAGTTCTCATGTGTGTGTTGAGACTTATACTTTACTGAGGAACTTACGAATGTGAGTAGGGATTGTGTACTACCACACACCATGACTTGTACCACCACACACCATGAGTTGTACTACCACACACCATGACTTGTAGCACCACACACCATGACTTGTACCACCACACACCATGAGTTGTACCACCACACACCATGACTTGTACCACCACACACCATGAGTTGTACCACCACACACCATGACTTGTACCACCACACACCATGACTTGTACCACCACACACCATGACTTGTACCACCACCACACATGACTTGTACCACCACACACCATGACTTGTACCACCACACACCATGAGTTGTACTACCACACACACATGACTTTGTACCACCACACACATGAGTTGTACCACCACACACCATGACTTGTACCACCACACACCATGAGTTGTACCACCACACACACCATGACTTGTACCACCACACACCATGAGTTGTACCACCACACACACCATGACTTGTACCACCACACACCATGAGTTGTACCACCACACACCATGACTTGTACCACCACACACCATGAGTTTGTACCACCACACACACCATGACTTGTAGCACCACACACCATGAGTTGTACCACCACACACCATGACTTGTACCACCACACACCATGACTTGTAGCACCACACACCATGACTTGTAGCACCACACACCATGAGTTGTACCACCACACACACCATGACTTGTAGCACCACACACCATGACTTGTAGCACCACACACCATGAGTTGTAGCACCACACACCATGACTTGTAGCACCACACACCATGACTTGTACCACCACACACACCATGACTTGTAGCACCACACACCATGACTTGTAGCACCACACACCATGAGTTGTACCACCACACACACCATGACTTGTAGCACCACACACAATGACTTGTAGCACCACACACCATGACTTGTAGCACCACACACAATGACTTGTAGCACCACACACCATGACTTGTACCACCACACACCATGACTTGTACCACCACACACCATGACTTGTACCACCACACACCATGACTTGTACCACCACACACCATGAGTTGTACCACCACACACCATGACTTGTACCACCACACACCATGACTTGTACCACCACACACCATGAGTTGTACTACCACACACCATGACTTGTACCACCACACACCATGAGTTGTACCACCACACACCATGACTTGTACCACCACACACCATGAGTTGTACCACCACACACACCATGACTTGTAGCACCACACACCATGAGTTGTACCACCACACACACCATGACTTGTAGCACCACACACCATGAGTTGTACCACCACACACCATGACTTGTAGCACCACACACCATGACTTGTAGCACCACACACCATGAGTTGTACCACCACACACACCATGACTTGTGAGCACCACACACCATGAGTTGTACCACCACACACACCATGACTTGTAGCACCACACACCATGACTTGTACCACCACACACCATGACTTGTAGCACCACACACCATGACTTGTACCACCACACACCATGACTTGTAGCACCACACACCATGACTTGTAGCACCACACACCATGAGTTGTACCACCACACACACCATGACTTGTAGCACCACACACCATGACTTGTACCACACACACCATGACTTGTAGCACCACACACATGACTTGTACCACCACACACCATGACTTGTACCACCACACACTGACTTGTAGCACCACACACCATGACTTGTAGCACCACACACAATGACTTGTAGCACCACACACCATGACTTGTAGCACCACACACACAATGACTTGTACCACCACACACCATGACTTGTACCACCACACACCATGACTTGTACCACCACACACCATGACTTGTACCACCACACACCATGACTTGTACCACCACACACCATGAGTTGTACCACCACACACCATGATTTGTACCACCACACACCATGACTTGTACCACCACACACCATGAGTTGTACTACCACACACACCATGACTTGTAGCACCACACACCATGACTTGTACCACCACACACCATGAGTTGTACCACCACACACACCATGACTTGTAGCACCACACACCATGACTTGTACCACCACACACCATGACTTGTAGCACCACACACAATGACTTGTACCACCACACACCATGACTTGTACCACCACACACCATGACTTGTAGCACCACACACCATGACTTGTAGCACCACACACAATGACTTGTAGCACCACACACCATGACTTGTAGCACCACACACAATGACTTGTAGCACCACACACCATGACTTGTACCACCACACACCATGACTTGTACCACCACACACCATGAGTTGTACTACCACACACACCATGAGTTGTACCACCACACACCATGACTTGTACCACCACACACCATGAGTTGTACTACCACACACACCATGACTTGTACCACCACACACCATGAGTTGTACTACCACACACACCATGACTTGTACCACCACACACCATGAGTTGTACTACCACACACACCATGACTTGTAGCACCACACACACCATGAGTTGTGCCACCACACACACCATGAGTTGTGCCACCACACACACCATGACTTGTACCACCACACACCATGAGTTGTGCCACCACACACACCATGAGTTGTACCACCACACACACCATGAGTTGTGCCACCACACACACCATGACTTGTACCACCACACACACACCATGATTTGTACCACACACACCATGACTTGTACCACCACACACACACACACCATGATTTGTACCACCACACACACCATGACTTGTACCACCACACACACCATGACTTGTACCGCCACACACACCATGACTTGTACCACCACACACACCATGACTTGTACCACCACACACACCATGACTTGTACCACCACACACACACCATGACTTGTACCACCACACACACCATGACTTGTACCACCACACACACCATGATTTGTACCACCACACACACCATGACTTGTACCACCACACACACCATGACTTGTACCACCACACACACTATGACTTGTACCACCACACACACCATGACTTGTACCACCACACACACCATGACGTACCACCACACACACTATGACTTGTACCACCACACACACTATAACTTATACCACCACACACTATGACTTGTACCACCACTCACCATGACTTGTACCACCACACACACCATGACTTGTACCACCACTCACCATGACTTGTACCACCACACACACTATGACTTGTACCACCACACACACCATGACTTGTACCACCACTCACCATGACTTGTACCACCACACACACTATGACTTGTACCACCACTCACCATGACTTGTGCTACCACACGTACATTCACACGTTGTACTGATTTCAAGAATCTGGACCAACATCCCTGACTAACTTGGGAGAGTGAGGTACAGCATTCTGGTCAACAGTGCCTCACCCACGAGGGAGTCTCACGAGGAAGGATGCTTCCCAGTGGCTCATTCACGAAGGAGCCTCACGGAAAAGGACGTCTCTCAGTGGCTCACCCACGAAGGAATCTCATGAGGAAGGACGCCTCTCAGTGGCCCACCCACTAGGGAACCTCATGAGGAAGGACGCCTCTCAATGTCTCACCCACGTGGGAGCCTCACCTGGAAGGACGCCTCTCAGTGTCTCACCCACGAGGGAGCCTCGAGGAAGGACGCCTCTCAGTGGCTCACCCACGAGGGAGCCTCATGAGGAAGGACGCCTCTCAGTGGTTCACCCACGAGGGAGCCTCACGGGGAAGGACGCCTCTCAGTGTCTCACCCACGAGAGAGCCTCACGGGGAAGGGCGCCTCTCAGTGTCTCACCCACGAGGGAGCCTCACGGAGAAAGACGCCTCTCAGTGCCTCACCCACGAGGGAGCCTCACGGAGAAGGACGCCTCTCAGTGCCTCACCCACGAGGGAGCCTCACGGAGAAAGACGCCTCTCAGTGCCTCACCCACGAGGGAGCCTCACGGAGAAGGACGCCTCTCAGTGTCTCACCCACGAGGGAGCCTCACGGAGAAGGACGCCTCTCAGTGCCTCGCCTACGAGGGAGCCTCACGGAGAAAGACGCCTCTCAGTGTCTCACCCACGAGGGAGCCTCACGGAGAAGGACGCCTCTCAGTGCCTCACCCACGAGGGAGCCTCACGGAGAAAGACGCCTCTCAGTGCCTCACCCACGAGGGAGCCTCACGGAGAAAGACGCCTCTCAGTGCCTCACCCACGAGGGAGCCTCACGGAGAAGGACGCCTCTCAGTGTCTCACCCACGAGGGAGCCTCACGGAGAAGGACGCCTCTCAGTGCCTCACCCACGAGGGAGCCTCACGGAGAAGGACGCCTCTCAGTGCCTCGCCTACGAGGGAGCCTCACGGAGAAGGACGGCTCTCAGTGTCTCACCCACGAGGGAGCCTCAGGGGGAAGGACGGCTCTCAGTGTGTCACCCACGAGGGAGCCTCACGGAGGACGCCTCTCAGTGCCTCACCCACGAGGGAGCCTCACGGGGAAGGACGGCTCTCAGTGTCTCACCCACGAGGGAGCCTCACGGGGAAGGACGCCTCTCAGTGTCTCACCCACGAGGGAGCCTCACAGGGAAGGACGCCTCTCAGTGTCTCACCCACGAGGGAGCCTCACGGGGAAGGACGCCTCTCAGTGTCTCACCCACGAGGGAGCCTCACGGGGAAGGACGGCTCTCAGTGTCTCACCCACGAGGGAGCCTCACGGGGAAGGACGGCTCTCAGTGTCTCACCCACGAGGGAGCCTCACGGGGAAGGACGCCTCTCAGTGTCTCACCCACGAGGAAGCCTCACGGGGAAGGACGCCTCTCAGTGCCTCACCCACGAGGGAGCCTCACGGAGAAGGACGCCTCTCAGTGTCTCACCCACGAGGGAGCCTCACGGAGAAGGACGCCTCTCAGTGCCTCACCCACGAGGGAGCCTCACGGGGAAGGACGCCTCTCAGTGTCTCACCCACGAGGGAGCCTCACGGAGAAGGACGCCTCTCAGTGCCTCACCCACGAGGGAGCCTCACGGAGAAGGACGCCTCTCAGTGTCTCACCCACGAGGGAGCCTCAGGGGGAAGGACGGCTCTCAGTGTCTCACCCACGAGGGAGCCTCACAGGGAAGGACGCCTCTCAATGCCTCACCCACGAGGGAGCCTCACGGGGAAGGACGCCTCTCAGTGTCTCACCCACGAGGAGCCTCACGGGGAAGGACGCCTCTCAGTGTCTCACCCACGAGGGAGCCTCACAGGGAAGGACGCCTCTCAGTGTCTCACCCACGAGGGAGCCTCACGGGGAAGGACGCCTCTCAGTGCCTCACCCACGAGGGAGCCTCACGGAGAAGGACGCCTCTCAGTGTCTCACCCACGAGGGAGCCTCACAGGGAAGGACGCCTCTCAGTGTCTCACCCACGAGGGAGCCTCACGGGGAAGGACGCCTCTCAGTGCCTCACCCACGAGGGAGCCTCACGGGGAAGGACGCCTCTCAGTGCCTCACCCACGAGGGAGCCTCACAGGGAAGGACGCCTCTCAGTGTCTCACCCACGAGGGAGCCTCACAGGGAAGGACGCCTCTCAGTGTCTCACCCACGAGGGAGCCTCACAGGGAAGGACGCCTCTCAGTGCCTCACCCACGAGGGAGCCTCACGGAGAAGGACGCCTCTCAGTGTCTCACCCACGAGGGAGCCTCAGGGGGAAGGACGGCTCTCAGTGTCTCACCCACGAGGGAGCCTCACAGGGAAGGACGCCTCTCAGTGCCTCACCCACGAGGGAGCCTCACGGAGAAGGACGCCTCTCAGTGTCTCACCCACGAGGGAGCCTCAGGGGGAAGGACGGCTCTCAGTGTCTCACCCACGAGGGAGCCTCACAGGGAAGGACGCCTCTCAATGCCTCACCCACGAGGGAGCCTCACGGGGAAGGACGCCTCTCAGTGTCTCACCCACGAGGGAGCCTCACGGGGAAGGACGCCTCTCAGTGTCTCACCCACGAGGGAGCCTCACAGGGAAGGACGCCTCTCAGTGTCTCACCCACGAGGGAGCCTCACGGGGAAGGACGCCTCTCAGTGCCTCACCCACGAGGGAGCCTCACGGAGAAGGACGCCTCTCAGTGTCTCACCCACGAGGGAGCCTCACAGGGAAGGACGCCTCTCAGTGCCTCACCCACGAGGGAGCCTCACAGGGAAGGACGCCTCTCAGTGCCTCACCTACGAGGGAGCCTCACAGGGGAAAGGGCGCGTCTCAGTGCCTCACCCACGAGGGAGCCTCACAGGGAAGGACGCGTCTCAGTGCCTCACCTACGAGGGAGCCTCACAGGGAAGGACGCCTCTCAGTGCCTCACCTACGAGGGAGCCTCACAGGGAAGGACGCCTCTCAGTGCCTCACCTACGAGGGAGCCTCACAGGGAAGGACGCGTCTCAGTGCCTCACCTACGAGGGAGCCTCACAGGGAAGGACGCCTCTCAGTGCCTCACCTACGAGGGAGCCTCACAGGGAAGGACGCGTCTCAGTGCCTCACCTACGAGGGAGCCTCACAGGGAAGGACGCCTCTCAGTGCCTCACCTACGAGGGAGCCTCACAGGGAAGGACGCGTCTCAGTGCCTCACCCACGAGGGAGCCTCACAGGGAAGGACGCGTCTCAGTGCCTCACCCACGAGGGAGCCTCACAGGGAAGGACGCGTCTCAGTGCCTCACCTACGAGGGAGCCTCACAGGGAAGGACGCCTCTCAGTGCCTCACCTACGAGGGAGCCTCACAGGGAAGGACGCGTCTCAGTGCCTCACCCACGAGGGAGCCTCACAGGGAAGGACGCGTCTCAGTGCCTCACCTACGAGGGAGCCTCACAGGGAAGGACGCCTCTCAGTGCCTCACCTACGAGGGAGCCTCACAGGGAAGGACGCGTCTCAGTGCCTCACCCACGAGGGAGCCTCACAGGGAAGGACGCCTCTCAGTGCCTCACCTACGAGGGAGCCTCACAGGGAAGGACGCCTCTCAGTGCCTCACCTACGAGGGAGCCTCACAGGGAAGGACGCCTCTCAGTGTCTCACCCACGAGGGAGCCTCACAGGGAAGGACGCGTCTCGGGGTAAGAATATTTACTTAATTGTCCAAGTCAGACCGAAATGTCGTCACAAAAGTCTTTCTTCTATGTGCGGGTTGTCTGTGTATTGTTGTAGTCACGGTATTTTGCCTTTTTGTTGTTTGCTAAAAGTGCTTTTCAATTAATGGTTAACTCTCACTATTTTATCAAGCAGTGACCACGAAAGGATGACTGTTTAAGGAATTTTAGATAAATTCTGAAAATCATATGTTTCTAAAATCTATTTTTTTTTAGCATATTATGATCTATAAGTTCTTCCCAGACTGAAAGTCTCGTGATTCACAGACATGGAACTGATCTTCCATTCTTTTCATCGAAACTGATTACCTCCCACTTAGTTAACTAGCAGTCCTAGTTAAAGAGGGCGACTTACCCTACACTAGCCTAGTACAGTAAAGTACACTAACATTCGCTAATTACATTACAACGTTAATGAGACTACTCTTCACTGACTCAGCTGCTTCTCCAGTGCACAAAAGCCGGATGTAGATCAGTGACTTTCGTAAGCATCTCACGGTTTTCCTAACTGAATTAATAACCTACATAAGTACTTGTTGACAGTACTGTTGAATGCTCATGTATATATATGTTACCGGCACTGCCCACGTGTGAAGGGTCTTTCTTCCACTGCTCTTCAGTTCACCAGAAATGTGACTACATCGACATACGCTGCTCTGTGTGGAATTAGAGGAAAACAGTCCAGTTATCTGGGAATGAAATGGCAGGCTTTCTAGGACTGGATTCAGCTAATGGCTTGATTTGAAAATTAACTGATCAGTCATACACCCAACATACACACACTAATCTGCGCACTCTAGTTATCTCAGAGATCAGTATACCCAAAACACATCAGCACTTAATATTTATAGCCGCTCAGAGACTGACTGCATTGTCAAGTTATCGGCGTTCAAGTTATTCAAACTCTGTCAGACACAGCAACATCTTGGGATCTTGATGTAGGGAATTCTTCAAAGCTTGTCTAACTTATAGGCTCGACCTATTTCCTCTAGTGGGTTTTTCCACAGGTGACTCCACCTACCACTTCTCAACCTCATCTGTCTACAGTATACAAGCTACATCGGGAATATGCTGCACTTTTACCAAGATTATTGGACTGAACACATCAACCCCAGGCTGAGGAACTGATTACCTCAAACGCTTCCTCATCATCTACTGTGTCTCTGCACTGGACTGAAGAAACCACTGGTTGGCGAAACGTTACAAGACTGAAGATTCCCAAGTGTTGTACAGGTGTCTTATTTATCATATTATCGGTTTTCTAAACTATTCAAACTAAGAAGAGAAGCTGAAGGAACTTAATTTGGCGACCTTGGTGGAGCAAAGTACAGACTGTTCTAATTAAGAGTACCATCGACTGAACCAAGATGCCCTCCGACTGAACCAAGATGCCCTCCATCGAGCAACTTTACCAGCAGCTTAAGGAAGAATTGAGGGTAGCGAAGATGGAGATACGGTGACTGACAGAGGAAAACAAGAGGATTCGTAGTAGTCCTCCTGTTTCGAGTCCTCAGGTCAAGAAGGGATCGTGGTCAGTGGCTGGACAGCAGGGGACGACGAAGTTGACGATCAAGAAGACGAATGGAAAGCCAGAAACGATGAAGAAGAAAGAGAACTGCTGTGGAAACTCTTGTGGAAACCTCCAACGCATTCTCGGTACTACCCGAAGAATGTGAGTCGACTACTGGGACCGTCACGATGAACGACAACAAGGAAGGTAGGAATATTGTTGTTGTTGGTGATAGCCAGGTTAGATACATGGATAGGGCATTCTGCTTGAAGGACAGGAGTAGGAGACTGAGGGTTTGCTTTCCTGGGGCTGGGATGGAGGACACTGTTAGCCGGCTTGACAACATCATGAACGGCAATGGGATCAATCCTATTATTTGCCTCAGTGCTGGAGGCAATGATGTAGGCAAGCGTAGAAGTGAGGATTTAGTTAGAAAGTTCAGGACAGCTATAGACATCATTAGGAAGAAGGGGGGGGCGCCCTGTTATATGTGGCATTTTGCCAAGAAGAGGTGTTGGTAATGAATGGTTTTCCAGAGGAATTGGTATTAATTGTTGGCTGGATAAACACTGTAAGGATAATGCTGCACCATTCATTGACAACTGGGACAACTTCTATGGCCGAAATGACGTATGCCAGGGATGGGGTTCACTTATCCAGGGCAGGTGTGGGTTTTCTTGCTAACTTAGTTGAGGGGGTTGTTAGGACTTTAAACTAGGATTAGTTAGAGGTATGGGTTTAGAAATGATTAATAATGAGTATGGATATATTGACTTATGCTCTGATATTAAGAATCTTAATAGTAACTGTCATGGAGTAACTCTGGGTAATAATAATTTCAGAAATTGTGTAAAAACAAAGATGAATAGGAAAAATGTGCAGAAAAAAATACATATGATGGTATTTTATGCTAACATCGAAGTGCAAGACATAAAATTAATGAACTACGTTTGGAAAGCATGTGCGGGGAACTTTGATATCATTGCATTAACTGAAACATGGTATAAATTTAAGGAGTCGGGATAATGACTGCTGAGTGTAATTTCAGGGATTTAATTGTTCAATGTGGATAGATGTGATGGGAAGGGGGGAGGAGTTGCATTATATGTTCGAGATAATATTAAATGTTGCATAAAAACAGGTATAAAAATAGATGGAGCAGTAACAGAATCTGTTTAAGTAGAGTTTGTAGAGGGTCAAGAAAAACTAATTCTAGGTGTAATATACCGACCTCCAGGCTTGGATCACGATAGAGGGAACTTCTTTGGGACGAAATTGTTAGGGCTTCTAGACACAATAACACAGTCATAGTAGGGTACTTTAACTTTAGTCAAATTGACTGGAATTCTTTGACAGGTAATCTAGAGTCCAGTGTCTTTATGGTAACAGTTCAGGATTGTTTTCTGAAGCAGAGCGTAACAGAGCCTACCAGGGGTAATAATTTGCTAGACCTAGTCTTGTCAAATAAGGAAACACTCGTGAATAATCTGGAGATCACTGAAGTGCTTGGCGCAAGTGATCACAAGTCCATCACTTTTAGCATTACACTGGGAATGCTAGAATAATGATAATACAGTAAAAATCCCTGATTTCCGTTCTGCCGACTATAATGGACTTAGGGAACACCTGTCTAATCTTGATTGGGGTTATCTAGCTAATGATTTTATTGGCGATGATCATACTTATGAAGAGATCTGCTTTCATGATTTTTTTCTTAATAATGTACACAGTGCCCAGAGTATATACATTCCCCAGAGAGATATTAGGTCTAATAATAACGATCCCAAATGGGTTAACAGTAGGTTAAAGCATCTATTAGGGAAGAAAAGGGGAATTTACAGGCGCATCAGAAGAGGAGAGGTTAACCTTACTGACCAATATGTTCAGCTTAAAAGAGAAGTAAAAAAGGGAATTAGAAAGGCTAAACGTGACTATGAAATTAGAGTTGCTGGTGAATCAAAGACTAATCCAAAGGGGTTCTTTCAAGTGTATAGGACGAAGGTGAAGGAAAAAGTAGGACCTCTGAAAATTGGGAATGGACAGCTGACGGATAACGAACTGGAAATGTGTTCCTTATTTAACGACTATTTTTTGTCAGTTTTTACACAGGAAGATGTTAATGAGATTCCAGTAATTAACAATTATTTAGTTCCTGATGAATTTAAATTAACTAATATTACTGTCACGAGGGACATGGTTATTAAACAGATAGACAAACTGAAGCAAAATAAGTCCCCGGGACCCGATGAGATGTTTTCCAGGTACTTAAGGAATGCAAGATGGAGCTTAGTCAGCCATTAACGAGTGTGTTTAATGCGTCCATCCTTACCGGTGTTGTGCCAGAGTTGTGGAAGATGGCTAATGTGGTTCCTATATTCAAATCAGGGGATAAGTCCGCTCCTTCAAATTACCGTCCAATAAGCCTGACATCTATAGTGGGCAAGTTATTAGAATCAATTATAGCTGGCATTATTAGAAGTCACATTGAAGAGCATAACTTGATAAATGAATCTCAGCATGGATTCACGAGAGGTCGTTCCTGCCTGACAAACTTACTGACGTTCTTCAATAGAACATTTGAGGCAGTTGACAGTGATAAGGAATATGATATTTGTAGATGAATGGTTCAGAGAACCGACATGTTGATAAATTAGACACATGTGCAACTCTTGGGTATCTTTATTGAGGAAACGTTTCGCCACACAGTGGCTTCATCAGTCCATACAAAGGAGAATCTTGAAGAACAGGAGTAGAATGAGGTAATCAGTCCCTCAACCTTGAGTCGATGTGGTCAGTCCATCAATCTTGAATAGAATACGGCATATGAGCGGAGAAGGAGCTTATAAACCATTGGTAGGAGAGGTGCAGCAGTCATAGGCGGTGTCACACTGTTCAATGTGGAAGTAGGTCGTGCCCAAGAATTAGGCAAGCGAAGAATTCCCAAGTATTAAGATCCCAAGAAGTTGCAGTGTCTGACAGGTTTGTAGATGAATGGTTCAGAGAACCGACATGTTGATAAATTAGACACATATGCAACTCTTGGGTATCTTTATTTAGGAAACGTTTCGCCACACAGTGGCTTCATCAGTCCATACAAAGGAGAATCTTGAAGAACAGGAGTAGAATGAGGTAATCAGTCCCTCAACCTCATTCTACTCCCGTTCAAGATTCTCCTTCGTATGGACTGATGAAGCCACTGTGTGGCGAAACGTTTCCTCAATAAAGATACCCAAGAGTTGCACATGTGACGAATATGATATTGTTTATCTGGATTTTAGTAAAGCCTTCGATAGAGTACCTCACAATAGACTCTTAAGAAAAATGGCAGCTCATGGTATAGGAGGTAAAGTTCTAGCATGGATAGAGGCAGGGCTTACCAATAGAAAGCAGAGAGTTACCATTAATGGAGTGAAATCTGAATGGGGATTAGTCACTAGTGGCGTTCCACAAGGATCAGTTTTGGGCCCTCTCTTGTTCATAATTTACATTAATGACCTTGATGAAGGGATTACGAGTGACATGAGTAAGTTTGCTGATGATACAAAGATAGGCCGTATAATTCACTCTGAGGAGGATAGCAATGTACTCCAGGAGGATTTGGACAAATTAATGTCCTGGTCTGAAAAATGGCAGGTGAAGTTCAATGTGGATAAGTGTAAAGTACTTGCCCTTGGTAATGAAAATAACCCTCGAAGCTATAATCTAGGTGAAGTAGAGCTTGATCATACAGAATGTGAAAAGGACTTGGGAGTCATGGTGAGCAGAAATCTAAAGCCAAAACAGCAGTGCCTTAGTGTGCGCAACAAGGCCAACAGATTACTTGGATTTATCTCAAGAAGTATAAGTAACAGAAGTCCAAAAGTTATTTTACAGCTCTATACATCACTAGTGAGGCCTCATTTAGATTATGCTGCTCAGTTTTGGTCCCCTTACTACAGGATGGATATAGATTCATTAGAGAACATACAGAGAAGAATGACTAAAATGATTTACTGTGTAAGGAACCTCCCGTATGAAGATAGACTTAAAGCCTTAAATCTCCACTCTCTGGAGAGGCGTAGAATGAAGGGAGATATCATTGAAGTGTGAACAATAAAATGGTATAAAATACCGACAGGTTGTTTAGGTAAGACACATATGCAACAGTTAGGTATCTTTATTTCGAAACGTTTCGCCTACACAGTAGGCTTCTTCAGTCGAGTACAGCAAAGTTGATAGAAGCAGAAGAGACTTGAAGACGATGTAATCAGTCCATCACCCTTAAAGTTTTGAGGTGGTCAGTCCCTCAGTCTGGAGAAGAGTATTGTTCCATTGTCTGGAATAATATTATTCCAGACAATGGAAGGGTGATGGACTGATTACATCGTCTTCAAGTCTCTTCTGCTTCTATCAACTTTGCTGTACTCGACTGAAGAAGCCTACTGTGTAGGCGAAACGTTTCGAAATAAAGATACCTAACTGTTGCATATGTGTCTTACCTAAATTGAAGTGTATAAGTGGATGACGGGCATAAACAAGGGAGATATTAATAAAGTACTGAGGGTGTCGAACCAGGTAAGAACCAGGAATAATGGATTTAAGTTGGAAAAATTTAGATTTAAAAAGGACATAGGTAAGTACTGGTTTTCTAACAGAGTTGTAGATGCGTGGAACAGTCTTCCCAGTGGAGTGATAGAGGCTAGGACCTTGGGCAGCTTTAAGAAGAGACTGGACAAATATATGAGTGGGAGGGGCTGGGTTTGAATGGTGTCATTGGGTACGGGAGTTATTTCTTGGGTATCTTTAGGTAGTGGTCGTTTTGATAAGGACCTGCCATGTTTTATGTTTGTGTTTACGGAAGAAATTACAATAAAACGCATGATTGCAAATATGAAAAAAATACCAGTGAAAATAGGAAATAAAACCTGAGTGATTTCATGTGCTTACACACATCTTCAGAGAAATAGGAAGAGGCAAGAGAAGCACATTTTATATGTTAAACCCTGCAGTGACACCTCACTCAAAGAGGGTGACACCTCACACAAACCCGTCTTGCGATTTACAAACCGGGACGGGTTTGTGTGAGGTGTCACGTCAGGGTATAACATATAAAATGTGCTTCTCTTGGCTCTTCTTCCTAGTTCTCTTGACTTAAGATATGTGTGTAAGCAAATGAAAACGCTCAGGTTTTATTTTCCTATTTTCACTGTTGTTGTGTACGAATGGTATACAATACCGACAAAATGAGATTAAGACACATGTGCAACATCTGGGTATCTTTATTGTAGACGTTTCGCCATCCTAGAATTTGTATTGATAAAGCCACTGGATGGCGAAACGTCTACAATAAAGATACCCAGATGTTGTACATGTGTCTTAATCTCATTTCACTGTTGTGTTTTTTCACATATTTTTATATAGTGCTGCGTTATAATTTGACGAGCGACGTGTGTGCCTCTGGTGTGTGCAGCGAGATGAAGGAGGCTGTGAGGGAACCCTCCCAGGATCGCACAGCCATCCAAAACATCTTCAGACCGGGAGAGAAAGGCATCTCACGGAGAGAAAGTTGGTGTGATCCAAAGTCTATCAACGGGACATGAGTCATTAAGCTAAAAGTCTCCTCAACACTAACATCAAGAAGGAAGCAAAATCAACTCACGGTCTCTATACACCAAGAAATAAAATAGTTTCGGTGTGAAAGAGAAAGTGTAGCGAGGGAAGCTATTATAACTGGTCATGACCAGGGCAACAAAAACAACACTTTTAACCACAAGTAATATGGAAACCAATGAAAATATTTTACTTCAGACAGTTCAATATTCTATAAATAAGCCGGAAGTATATAATGTCAGGTAACGTGTACTCACCTAGTTGAGGTTGCGGGGATCGAGTCCAAGCTCCTGGCCCCGCCTCTTCACTGGTCGCTACTAGGTCACTCTCCCTGAACCGTGAGCTTTATCATACCTCTGCTTAAAGCTATGTATGGATCCTGCCTCCACTACATCGCTTCCCAAACTATTCCACTTCCTGACTATTCTGTGGCTGAAGAAATACTTCCTAACATCCCTGTGATTCATCTGTGTTTTCAACTTCCAACTTGTATGTGTGTGTGTGTGTGTGGTGTGTGTGTGTGTGTGTGTGTTTTATAGATATAAAACAAAGCAAAATTTAATATATTTTTTATATATATATATATATATATATATATATATTTATATATATTTTATATATATATATATGCAAATAGCACAAACCAAGCGATACAGGATGCAAAAAACCATGGGGGGGAGTAGAGTGATAGCTCTAGGCCTTTCGTGTTGCAATCAACACATCAGGAGCTTGCAAAATTGCAGAAAAGAGGATGATATCCAAGCAAGTATGTTCCAAAATGAAGACGGCCTTTCTGAATGTACTTGCTTGGGACACCCTTTTCTCCTCGTTTCTGCAATATTGCAAGATCCTGATGTGCTGATTGAAACACAACACCACACACACATATTATATATTTTATATATATATATATATATATATATATATATTATATATATATTTATATATATATATATATATTATTTTATTATATATGCAAAAAGATCACAGTAAACAGGTGATATCACAATATGCAAAACATCCACTATGAAAAAATAGCGAAATTCCAAGCGCTTTCGTGACTTCTCACATTATCAAGGAACTATAAAACACAAAACATCAAGAAGGCATATAAAGGGGCAAGACTACACCTCACAATCACGTCACCATAACAAAGACCGCACCTCACAGTCTCATGACAGCACCCGACTCTATGAAGTGTACCTGATACTCCAACAAAACATTAAGTTTTTTTACTTGTCTAATGTATCATTAAATTCTTCCCAAATTTTATTAATTATATATGAATCCGATTTATATAAACCAAAGGAAATATTCATATTATTTTCAAAATTGCTTGATGCAACTTTCTCAGCCTTTTCAAAATAAATTTGATGGTTAAAATCTCTCACATGAATAAATAGAGCATTAGAATCTTGTCCAGTTCTAATGCTATATTTATGTTGTTTTAATTTTAGTTCGAGACTTTTACCAGTTTGACCGTAATAAACTTTATCACAAATTTTACAAGGAATCTTATAGACACATCCATCAGCATTTTGGGGGGAATTTATCATTTTTTTTTACTGCATCAAGATTTTTAAATACAACTTTGATATTAAAAGTCTTAAGAAACGAAGGCATATCAACCAAGTTTTCATGGTAAGGGAGAACCAACATATTTTTAGTTGAATAAGGTTGGTTGCCCCTTTTTGGATTATAAAAAAATATTTCTGGCAATTTTAAAAGATTTATCAATTTTCTTGGGTATTTTAGATCATTAGCTATTTCATAAATTTTGGATATTTCATCTATGAACTCTTACTACAAATACGTAAAGCTCTCCAAAACATTGATGAGAAAACCGATATTTTAACTCTATCTTGATGTGAAGAATAATAGTGGACGTAGGAACAGTTATTTGTAGGTTTTCTGTAAATTTTAAATTTAAGATCATTGTTACCCTTAATAATTAAAACATCTAGAAAAGACAATGAGTTGTTTACCTCGAACTCAACAGTAAAATTTATAGAATGAGCTAAACTATTTAATTTAACAAGGAAATGGTTTGTCTAAATGGTATAGATATGTTAATGATATTTTGTGTTTTAGGCCTAAAAATGAAGACATAAACCATTTCCCTGTTAAATTAAATAGTTTAGCTCATTCTATAAATTTTACTGTTGAGTTCGAATTAAACAACTCATTGCCTTTTCTAGATGTTTTAATTATTAAGGGTAACAATGATTTAAAATTTAAAATTTACAGAAAACCAACAAATTAACTGTTCAACACCACAGCTGCAATAATGAAATGTAAGACAGAGGAGATGAAAACAAGTTCTGAGAGGCAAACAGAAAATGGGGATCCAGTGACTGCTGAAGAAAAACCGAAGTCAGATAATCACTGTTTATAGCTCGTTATAAATATAAGAAAAAAAATTTAAATTTTCTTAAACGTGAATTTATTATCAGAAAATAAATAACTCGTAGTTTTATTGCTTCTTGATTTTTTTTCTAAAAATGTGGAGAATAAATGACGACGATGCTTTTGTTGGTAGTGTTCTTGTTGCCTTGTTCAGCTGTATTACGAGTTGGCTTAAAGGAAACCAAAATGACGTAAAGCTGACTTAATGTTTTCCCCTTGCGTGTGGTGTGTTATGACAGAACCACCACCACGGGACTGCTGACTTGTGACAGATGAAAACAGTCAGTGTTCAGTGGTCATCGCAGTGTTCGTGGCAGTCGTACGTGAGGTAAAGCCCTGGCGCTTTGGGGATTAGGTGGACGGTTAAAAAGCATGGTTTTCTGCTTGTTTAAAAAACGATTTGGGGGGGAGGGGGGAGGAGGTCTTGTTCCCCGGAGGAGATTAGGAGGCTAAAGGTCCACCTAAATGGGCCCGGGGGAGAGATGTGGGGTGGTTGGAGTTGGGGGGAATGGGGTTCTAGCAGTGAGGTGCAGTCTGTTCCCTTGAGGGGCTGTAGGTGGGGAGGTGAACGGTACCAGCAGTGAGGTGCACCCCAGCCCCTGCTAAAGTGGCGAGTTGTTCACGAAATGGGAGGCGTCGGAAAGGAAATTTAAAGAGTGAAGATCTAAAGGTGGGAAACGCTTCTCGTTTCCCCAGGATGAATGTATTCTGGCCAGTAAAGGTAAGGGGTACTACTCCCCGCAATGAAGGAAAGCGCATTCTTGTGGTTGGTGATCTCAGGTAAGATATGTTGACCGTGGTTTTTTGTAATTTGGATTAAAAAGATAAAGAGTAGAGTGTGCTTCCCTGGAGTGGTGTTGGGGACATTGTCACGATGGATAATATCTGTCAGGTAATGGGAACAAGCCCATTATCTGTCTCGTGTGGGGGGAAATGTTTTGGGAAGGGTAGGAGAGAAGAGCTGCTGAAAAGTACAGGTCGCTATAGATTTCATTAAGTCTAAGGGAGGGATCCCAATTATGTAGATCTTGCCTAGAAGGGGGTGGGAAAATGAATGGTTGCTGGGAAATTGGTGTAAATTGTGGCTAGACAGATACTCAAGGAACTTGAAATCCCATTCTTTGAAACTGGAACAATTTTTATGGCAACTATATGTATGAAAGGATGGGGTTCACTTCTGGGGAGGGGTGGTAGCACTTGCAGACTCGTTGGAAGGCCATTGGTGAAATCCCTATGATTTTAAACTGATGGAAGATGAGGTATGGGTGTGTGTGGGAAACAAGCAGGTTGCAACATGGGGTTTGGAAAGTAAATGTATAAAAGGCATTCAGCATAAAGTTAAAAAATAAAGACAATGAACAGGTCAGAAAACAAGGGGGAAGCGAGGGCAGAAGGGACTACCCCCTTAAGGTTTATATACTAATGCAGGAGTGTTGAAAAAGATGATGAGCTAAGATTAATTGCAAGTGCAGGAAACATAGATTTATTGCTATAACAAGCCCGGGTAAATTGAAAGATGGAGATGCCATTGAATGTAAATTTTCAAGGTATAAATTATTCCACATGACAGGGTCAAAGGAAAGGTGGTGGGGGGTAGCGTGTATGTCAGAGACAATTTTAAAATTGTTGTGTTAGACGATTTAAATTAAAGCGTCAGCCACTGTTTGTTTGGTTACAGCTTTCGGGGGCCCGAGAAAAACAAATTTTGGGTGTGATTTACGGGGCCCCCAAATCTTGATGGGAGTGCAGTAAACTTCTTGGGAGAATTCGTAAGGCATCTAATACGAAATGTTGTGAAATGGGGATTTAACTATAGCAGATTGACGGAGAATTTGACAGGAAATTTAGAGTCGGGTGACTTTCTTGAACGATCCGGATTGTTTTTTAAAAGTTTGTGACAGAGCCCAAATAGGGGAAATAACTCCTTGACTTGGTTTTTGCCCGTAGGGAAAAAACTAATTAATAATCTTTAGGTTAATGATGAGCTTGGGGGAGTGATCCAAAACACCAGTTTTAAATACATGGAATTCCCCAAAATGGAATCAAGTCTCCGTCCCGACTTTCGCTTGGGATTTCATGGACTGAAAAATTACTTAGGTGGGGTGAAATGGAAAGAAACCCGGGTGGGTCAGGGGGGGGTGATGGTTGCCGAATGATGCTTTCCGGGGTAGTTTAGCTGCTCAGTCAAATTTTTGTTCCAAATAGGGAAATAGATCAAACAAAAATGATCCCAAATGGATGAACAATAATTAAAATATCTGATTTGGGCAAAAAGGAGGCATTAAAAGGCAAATCAAAAGAGGAGAGGGGGAATTGAGGAAAACGAATATTTAGTTAAAGAGAGAAATAAAAAAAGGGAATTTTGAAAAGCAAAAAGGATTATGAGGGTTTAAAATTTGAAGAGAATCGAAGACTAACCCCAAAAAGGATTCTTTCGGTTCGAAGTAAGATCAGGGGCAAGATAGGCCCCCTCAAAAATTTGGGTGCTCACTGACAGTGATAAAGGGAAAAAAATGTAGAATTTTTAAACCATATTCCTCTCAGTTTTTACACAGGGGATACCAGCGATATTCCCGAATGATAAATTATGTAGAAAAGGACGATAATAAAAATGTGACTATTAGGGGGCACGTACATGGTCCTTAGGCAAAAGAAAATTAAAAAACCCAAAAAACCCCCGGCCCCGATGAAAAATGTTGCAAGGGTTCTAAAGGAATGTAAAAAGGAGTTTGCACACCTTTTGGGTAATCTTTTCAAATATCACTACAAATGGCATGGTGCCGGGTAAGTGGGAAAATGGCAAAAAGGATACCTATTTTCAAAAACAGGTGACAGGTCTTAGCTTGAACTTAGACCAAAAGCTAAAACCCCCATATGGGAAAATTTATGGAAACAATAAATTGGGGGGTTCGTAGCCACCCTTAAAAGCTAAATTAATCAACGAATTCAGCATGGTTTTCAAAGGGGGGTTCCGCCTTACGAATTTATTAACTTTTTTCACTAAGGTATTTGGGAGGTGATCATGGGAATGAAAATTTTATTGTGTATAGGATTCAGTAAGGCTTTTGACGGGTCCCATCAGAGACTATTGAGGAAAAATTAAAACACATGGAATAGGGGGAGAAATTTTTTCCGGGTGAGGGATGGTTGACAAATAGGCAGCAGAGAGTTTTCATAATGGGGAGAAACAGAGTGGGGAAGTGTCAGAGGGGTTTTCCACAGGGGTCAGTGTTGGGCCCCCGCTGTTCCAATTACAAAAAAGACATAGTGGGGGCAAAAAAAGGGGGAATGGGCAATTTTGCCGATGACCCCAAAAATGGGCCCGGGTCGAATTCTTCTGACGAGGACATTGGGTCACCCCAGAAGTTTAAATTAGACTGATGCAGTGGTCGGAGAAGTGGCAGATGCTTTTTAAATATGGGACAAATGAAAAAGTTCTAAATGTTGGCGGACAAAAACCCAACCCACTTTAAACTAAATATGTAGATCTTTTATTACGGATTGCGAAAAAGTTTTAGGAGTTTGGTTAGCAGAATTAAACCCAAAGAAAAACGTGCTAAGTGTTCGAAATAAAGAAATTTGTCCTTGGCTTCATACCCAAAAAGCATAAAAATAGGAGCCCTCGGTTGTTTTTCAACTCTATAATCCTTGGTTAGGCCTATTTAGATTATTGCACAGTTTTGGTCACCGTTTTACAGAATGGAAAAATTTGGAAAAAAGTACAAAGGAGGGAAAAATTTGACCCATGTATCAGAACCTTCCCCTTGAGGAAGACAAAGGGGCCCTGAAACTCACTCTCTAGAAAGGACGTAGAATTAGGGGGGATATGATTGGGTGTTTAAAGGGAAAAGGAATAAAAAAAGGGGGATGTAATAGTGTCTGAAAAAATCTAGCCTGCAGGACTCGCGCATGGTTTTTAAATTGGGGAAAAATCGATTCAGGAAAAATTTTGGAAAGTCTGGTTTGGTAATAGAGTTGTGGATGATGGAACAAACTCCCAAGTACCTTTAGAGGCCCGAAGTGTGTAGCTTTAAAAAAAGGTTGGATAAAAAACATGAGTAGATGTGGGTGGTTTGGTTGACCCGATGTTGTGTACCAGGGGCGGTTGCGTGTTCCCCCCTTAAATCAATGTGACTGCCCGATAGGTTGGGGGGATTGGCTTAAGCCGGTGGGCTTGGACCTGCCTGCATGGGCCCGTAGGCCTTCTGCATGTTCCTTCGTTCTTTGTTCTTATGTTCTTATGTTAAACAGTGAGGCAGTGACGTTGACTTGACGGGGCTACAAAAGCAGCAGTGCTGTTCACAATATATCTCCCCGCCCCTTTGGGTTTTTGGCCAAGAAAAAAATAAAATGAGGCAATTATAAAAATGATGGACTTTTTGTGCTTTCGAAAATTAAAAGAATGTCTCCTGCCTCTTCCACCCTTTGGAAACCGTTTGTAGGTGACCCAAATCCTGCCCAAAGGACATGGAGCAAAAAAGCGTTACCTCTTTGTAGCAGGCTTTGCCACAGTCGCTTTTGGAGTTTTAAAACTCAGACTTAGTCTTTTCTTAATAGCAGAAGCAGTATGTCCCTTTACTGGCGTAACCTCGTCAATCGGCTCGCGCGTAGGGGGGGCTTCCCCGTGTTTCAACCTTCTGGTTTCTTATTCAGTAATGATTCCCAGTGCATTGTTTATTTGAACCTTTTTTTTATTTGCAGTGACAACTTTTACTCCCATTCGACCCGAGTCTCTCAATTTTGTTAATGAGAAGCTCCTCGTATCTACCTGGAAAAACACCAGAAAAACCGCTCTTAATAGTAACAAGCCTTTAACCCTGTTTTTTTGGGAACAGAGCAAAAATATTCAATAAAATAGGATCAACTGTTTTTCTATTGAAAAAAAAACCGGAGAAAATTTTGGTCTGTACCCTGAATTTTAAATTACCCATCCAGCAAATAAACAGAAAGAGTCACCAAAAAATATGCGCCTCTCTAAGATCTTTAAATGTCCTCAAACGCATACTTACATTGTACCATCCTTAATTTATCCTTACTTCACCTATGGTATTTTTGGCCCGGGGGATCTACCAAACAAATCCCTCAGTCAAAATTAAATCAAAAAAAGTTTTTTACGAGGTTACTCGTGTTTTGCCAAACACTCCCCCCCCCCTTGTTTAAAAGTTTTAAATTTTCTTTTATACATAATATTCATCAAACTAAATTATTTTATATATATAATTTTTATAAAAAATATATTTTTAAAAATATTTTTATATTTATATATATATGGTGGGCCGAATAGGGAGAACTTGCGATCTTGGCTTAAATAGCAACGCTCATTTGCCTATAGGACAAATGAAAAATTGTGTATGCAATAAATTTTGCCAAATTCTTCTGAACCTAACGAAAACTATATTTTTTACTGTGTTTTTTTAGTATTAATTATTGTAAACAAATTAAAATACTTTAGTTGGGTTAGGTTTAAAAAAAATTGTTCGTGTTATAATAAGGTTTGTAAGTTTTTTTAAGTTCCTTTTTGGTGCAAAATTTTAAAATTTTTTCTCAACATTAATGAAAAAATTTTATTTTTAAACGTATAGAGAAAATTTTAGAAAGGACTTAATTTTTAAAAGAGTCTTGCTTTAAATTTACCGTTTTAATATTCGGCAGAATTAATAATATTTTATATATAATATATATGTATATGTATATGTCGTGCCGAATAGGCAGAACTTGCGATCTTGGCTTAAATAGCAACGCTCATTTTGGGCCATATAGGACAAGTAAAAATTTGTGTATGCAAAAATTTCGCAAATCATTTTAACCTAACGAAAAAAATATATTTCACTGCGTTTGTTTAGTATTAAATTAATTGTAAACAAATCTAAAATATATTTAGTTGGGTTAGGCAAGTTTCAAAGATTCTTTTAGTGCAAAATTATAATTTTTTACATTAACATTAATGAAAAAAAAATCTTTAAACGTATAAGGAAAATTTAGAAAGGACTTAATTTTAAATGAGTTCTTGCTAATTGACCAGTTTTCCCTATTCGGCAGGGACATATTATATTTTATAATATAATATAAAATATATATTATTAAAATTTATATTTTATATATATATTTTAAAATAAAATTTTATTATTAGTTTGAGTGAATATTATGCATTAAGTAAATTAAAACTTTTCAACATGGGGGGGGGGGAGGTATTCTGGCACAACATTGGGTAAGAGTTCGTACAACAAATTTTGTTGAGTTATTTTTGAATGAGATGATTTGCTATGGTACATCCCCATAATGTATTATAATTTAAGTAACTCTGCTAAATATAACAGTTATAGCTTCTTACTTAATTCATAATAAAAATTACAATGAGTTAATTTTAAGCATAGTATAGGCTTAGTTTTGCTTGTGATGGTAGGCATTCTTTTGTCTTCGGGTTTGTTGTTCGTCCTGGGCAGTAACACTGAAATTTAGATTAGTATCTACATTTGTATTTGACTGACATTAATACCTCCACAAATGTTTATAACCAGTGTCTTACTAAAAAGTCCAACAAATTATTCTTACAAAAATTCTACTAGTAACTACATGTTACAAGTACTTAAAAGTTATTTTAAAGCTGCCTGAAATACTCTGCCATAACCAAAGACTTTCTCTGAACCAACTTAACCATTATTAATAAATGTTAACTTTATTATGAGAGTCCCCAACAGCAGCAGCAACTGTAGACTTATGACAGACAACAGTTGACTGTAGACAGACAACAGTTTATTTACGACTGGCAACAGTTGACTTATGACAGACAACAGTTGACTTACGACAGACAACAGTTGATTTACGACTGACAACAGTTGACTTATGACAGACAACAGCTATCATGATCATGAGAGACGCAAGTGCTACGCTATCGTGAGACGCAAGTGCTAGGTTTCGATGAGACGCAAGTGATCAGTTTGAATGAGAGACGCAAGTGATCGGCTTGAATGGGAGACGCAAGTGATCGGCTTGAATGAGAGACGCAAGTGATCGGCTGGGATGATAGACGCAAGTGATCGCTTAATGAGAGATGCAAGTGATCGCTTGAATGAAGATGAAGTGACGGCTTGAATGAGAGACGCAAGTGATCGCTTGAATGAGAGACGCAAGTGATCGCTGGATGATAGACGCAAGTGATCGCTGAATGAGAGACGCAAGTGATCGGCTGGGATGATAGACGCAAGTGATCGGCTTGAATGAGAGATGCAAGTGATCGGCTTGAATGAGAGACGCAAGTGATCGGCTTGAATGAGAGACGCAAGTGATCGGCTGGGATGATAGACGCAAGTGATCGGCTTGAATGAGAGATGCAAGTGATCGGCTTGATGATAGATGCAAGTGATCGGCTTGAATGAGAGACGCAAGTGATCGGCTTGAATGAGAGACGCAAGTGATCGGCTTGAATGAGAGACGCAAGTGATCGGCTTGGATGAGAGACGCAAGTGATCGGCTTGAATGAGAGACGCAAGTGATCGGCTGGGATGATAGACGCAAGTGCTAGCTTATCATGAAACGCAAGTGTTGGGCTAGGAAGAGAGACAAATGCTAGACTATTATATAAGGTATGTCAATTTATAAGTAACTCCAAATCTACGGCAATGAAAATATTTATAGATTTACGGCCACTGTACCCAAAATGGAATGCTCGAAGATGTTATTTCAGCACATTATTGACCCAAGAATGAGTATAGTTCAGATTTGAACGTTTTTTTTAATGTTTTTGGGAGGGGGTGCGAGCTTTCTCGTTTGCTAGACATGTCGAAGTCGCTTTTCAGCCGGCTTATTTTTGGTTAATATGTGTTTTCATAGGTTTAATAGGTTAGACCATATAAATTATGTAACTTAGCCTGTACACAAATAACCCGCACATAGAAGAGAGGAGCTTACGACGACGTTTCGGTCCGATTTGGATCATTTACAGTCACACTGTGACTTTGTTAATGGTCCAAGTCGGACCATTTGTGCATCGTTCTAGTCACGGTATTGTGCCTTTTTTTGTAACTTAGCCTGTTCTGACCTAACCCAACATAACTTAACCAACTCGGACTTAGCCTAATATAACTTAACCTAGCGTAACTTAATGTAATATTTTATTAATTTCCAGGAAGCACTAAGAAATTAATGTGGAAAGCATATAATAAATTAGAGAACAGGTTAGTAAACTGAGATTAGGTTTTCTCATTGACCAACTAGAGTGTTGCAGGTGAAGGCATGGATGCCCTGGATGCCCTGGATGCCCTGGTGTGTGATGGGTATGCTAGCTAACCAGAGATAACCTTAGTACTGCTCCTTATAACTGGTGTGGATCATGGTAGTCAAATAATGCGGATGCTTCAATTTGCTCAATAAATGTGGAAATCTCTCTCCCTTTCTTTTCTCTCTCATACTATAATAATCAAGGGGGAAGCGCTAAACCCGTAAGATTATACAGCGCTTATTGGGGGGGGGGGAATGTGGAAGGTACCTATTCAGGCTTAATTCAGGGAACTGGAACACAGATCCAATTCCCTAGATCAAGAGCCCCTCACCAGCATCAAGGAACCTTCCTTGAGGGGTTTTCTTTCATAAAAAGTAGTTTAATTTGTTTGTGATTTTTGAATACATAATATTATAATTATTAAATTCACGAGGAAGCACTAAAACCGTCGGGAGTTATATAGGCTTGGGAATGTTAGGTAGTCAAAATTTACATCTGCCTCCCCATCTAAGGCATTTTCGGTGTGAATATAAACTGAAATTTTGATCCTTAAGGTAGTTAACATTAGTAATATATGGGACAGTCTGCAGAGTTAATAATGCTTAATTTACGTGTAATAAGTGTGCTGTACCGGGGTATAATCGTCGGGAATATCAGGGAATATTTAAGTCAATAAGGAGACTAAAGAAGGTTAGATAAATACATGAGTGGGTGTAAGTTGGACCTGACTAGCTTGTGCTACTAGGTCTGATGCCGTGCTCCTTTCTTAAGTGGAAGTGACCTGACTAGGTGGGTCACTGGGCTAATCCGCGGGGGGGGGCATGGACCTGCTTCGCATGGGTCAGTAGGCCTGCTGCAGTGTTCCTTCTTTCTTATGTTTTTATGCTCTGCAGGAAGCCACAACTAATGTCTCCAGACACTGTAACCTGCAGGTGCCTGTAACACTATCAATGCCTGATAATTTTGATTACGACACGAGTGCGTTAACGTACGTATGTACGACTGGACGTGTTTGCCATTGCTCCATTCTTCGCAGATACTGCGTGTGTTCTCACAGGATTATGGCTGTTGTTTGTTAAAGAACAGCTGATGCGATGCTTGGTCGGTGTGCGCACTGTCAGTGTCACTCACCAACACTGACGTTACTGCCTGTTTGTGGTGTGACCTGTCCATGTTCGTCCAGCCTGCCTGCCTGCCTGCCTGCCTGCCTGCTCTGCCTGCACCTGCCTGCCTGCCTCCGCTGCCGACCTTTCCTGCCTGCACTCATCTGCTTTCCTGCCCCGCTGCCCTTCCTGCTTGCCCCGCTACCCTTCCTGCTTGCCCAACTACCCTTTCTGCTTGCCTCATTTACTGTCTTCCTGCCTGCCTGTTGGAATGCCTCCCTCTGTAACTGACAACCGTTCCCCCATCCTGCCACAATCATTCTTCCTCAGTCACTCCTCCCTCTTGTTAATCTCGGTCACTCCTCCCTCTTGTTCTATTTACTTTCTGTACCTGGCTCCTCTCTGCCTCATTCCAGTGAACAATGAACATAACAGTCTCTACACTGCTCTAAACATCTCAACAGTCGTTCTCAACAGTCGTCCCCAAAAATCGCTCCAGTCTTTTCTAATAGAGTTCCCAGTGGTCTGAGGCCATCATACAGTGACGTAGACTGACAACGTAGTCACCAGCGTTCACCGTCATCACTTTAGTGAAGAATGATCAGCAGCTAGTTATTACCTCACCATGTCATTACAGCACTGTTATTACCACACCATGTGTCGTTACTTCACTGTTACCTCACCAAGTGTCATTACCACGGTTACCACACCATGTGTCGTTACCACACCTATTACCACACCATGTGTCGTTACCACACTTATTACCACACCGTGTGTAGCTATCAATGTGATTATCACACTGTTTCATTGCCACATTGTCATCACACTGGGTGGTGTCATTACCTATCTATACTTAGAGGTGTATAACTCTCAGTGTGTTACGTAGACAGGCACTTCTCAATGTAAATACACTGAGAGATACACAGACACATCTCGGTGTATGTACATTGTCACATGCGTATCTTCGGTGTATATACTTTGATATATACACCTCTTGGTGTATATATACTTAAACACACACCTCTTGGTGTATATATTTTTAATTTTACAGGTAGCCTCCGTGAGGTGACAGGTAACACACACACTGGTATGAGTGAGGTATCAGACAACACACACTTGTATGAGTGAGGTGTCAGGCAAGGCACACACTGATATGAGTGAGATGTCAGACAACATACACACTGGTTTGAGTGAGGTGTCAGGCAACACACTTGTGTGAGTGAGGTGTCAGGCAACACACACTTGTATGAGTGAGGTGTCAGGCAAGGCACACACTGATATGAGTGAGATGTCAGACAACACACACACTGGTGTGAGTGAGGTGTCATGCAACACATAGTATGAGTGAGGTGTCAGGCAACACACACACACACACTGATATGAGTGAGGTGTCAGGCAACACACACACACTGATATGAGTGAGATGTCAGACAACACACACACTGGTGTGTGTGAGGTGTCAGGCAATACACACACTGGTATGAGTGAGGTGTCATGTGTGGGGTTCGATTACGTGGATTGGGTAAAGGAAAGTCACATAAACAATAATGGACTATAATTATAACGGAATATATGGCAAGCACAGGCCTGCTCTGCCTCTCTGCTCTCTATCTTAAGACTGACTCACGAATTGGGTCCTAGGGGTGAGCGGTGTTCAAAAACTGCTATGGTCAGCTGTAACGTCAGTGAATAACAGTGAGTCACACAGACCGTTGGTAGTGTCATACTACTGGTAACTGGTACTACTGGGAACTGATACTACTGAGAGAGGTGTCAGGCAACACACGCACTCGTATGAGGAGTTCAGGCCATACACACACTGGTATGAGTGAGGTGTCAGGCAACACACACACACATACTGGTGTGAGTCAGGTGTCAGGCAACACATACACACACTGGTGAGAGTCAGGTGTCAGGCAGCACACACATTGGCGAGAGTCAGGTGTCAGGCAGCACACACACACTGGTAAGAGTCAGGTGTCAGGCAGCACACACACTGGCGAGAGTCAGGTGTCAGGCAGCACACACACGCGAGAGTCAGGTTCAGGCAGCACACACACTGGGAGAGTCAGGTGTCAGGCAGCACACACACTGGTGAGAGTCAGGTGTCAGGCAGCACACACACTGGCGAGAGTCAGGTGTCAGGCAGCACACACACTGGCGAGAGTCAGGTGTCAGGCAGCACACACACTGGTGAGAGTCAGGTGTCAGGCAGCACACACACTGGTGAGAGTCAGGTGTCAGGCAGCACACACACTGGTGAGAGTCAGGTGTCAGGCAGCACACACACTGGCGAGAGTCAGGTGTCAGGCAGCACACACACTGGTGAGAGTCAGGTGTCAGGCAGCACACACACTGGCGAGAGTCAGGTGTCAGGCAGCACACACACTGGCGAGAGTCAGGTGTCAGGCAGCACACACACTGGCGAGAGTCAGGTGTCAGGCAGCACACACACACTGGTAAGAGTCAGGTGTCAGGCAGCACACACACTGGCGAGAGTCAGGTGTCAGGCAGCACACACACTGCGAGAGTCAGGTGTCAGGCAGCACACACACTGGTGAGAGTCAGGTGTCAGGCAGCACACACACTGGTGAGAGTCAGGTGTCAGGCAGCACACACACTGCGAGAGTCAGGTGTCAGGCAGCACACACACTGGCGAGAGTCAGGTGTCAGGCAGCACACACACTGGTGAGAGTCAGGTGTCAGGCAGCACACACACTGTGAAGTCAGTCAGCAACACCACTGGTGAGTCGTCTCAGCACACAACACTGGCGAGAGTCAGTGTCATGG
The DNA here is from genome assembly GCF_026875155.1 of Cherax quadricarinatus. NCBI lineage: Eukaryota > Metazoa > Arthropoda > Malacostraca > Decapoda > Parastacidae > Cherax > Cherax quadricarinatus. The sequence continues at coordinate 33,789,348 of NC_069437.1, forward strand.
CAGCACACCACTGTAGTCAGTTTCAGGCACACCACTATTGGCGAGAGTCAGTGTCGGCCACACACACTGGCGAGAGTCAGGTCAGGCAGCACACACACTGCGAGAGTCAGTGTCAGGCATCACACACACTGGTGAGACGTCATGTTTCAGGCAGCACACACATCCTGGTGATCAGTGTCGGCATCACTCCACTGGTGAAGTCATGTCAGCACACGACACACTGAGTCAGGTGTCATGCAGCACACACACTGGTGAAGCAGGGTCAGCAGCACACACATGTGAAGTCGTGTCAGCAGCACACACAAGTGAGAGTCAGGTGTAGGCAGACACACACTGTGAGTCAGGTGACAGGCAGCACACACACTGTGAGAGTCAGTGTCAGCAGCACACAGCACTGGTAAGCGGTGTCAGCAGCACACACACTGTGAAGTTCAGTGTCAGGAGCTTACACATCACTGTGAGATCAGTGTCTAAGGTCACACACAGTGAAGTCACGTGTCAGCAGAATACACTGGTGAATGTCAGTTCAGCAGCACACACACTGTGAAGTCAGGTTGTCAGGCACACACACACTGGTAGAGTCAAGTGTCAGGCACACATCACTGCGAAGTCAGTAGTCATGCACCACACTACTGCGAGATCAGTGTCAGTGCACACACACTAGGTGATAGATCAGTGTCAGCAGCATCACACACTGGTAAGTCAGTGTCAGGCAGCACACACACTGTGAGGTCAGTGTCAGCAACACACTCATGCAACACCACTTTCCTCTCCTCACATCACCTTAACATCGCACTTATTACGTTCCTTAACATACTTATCTCTTATTATTATTCAAAATCTTTCAGCACATCTTGAGTCACACGTCAAACCTCCCTTAATAAACCTCTGGCTTACTTCTCCACAATCCTCTATATTTCGAATCATTCTCCTATTCTTAAACACGAACTACATACATTTTATTGAATATTAGATCTGACGCTCACTACTGCTTCAATAATTATGCAAAAAATGAAAGCTTGAAAATAACTTATGAACTTGACTAGATCGAAGCTTAACATGACTTTTAGCTGACATGCTGCTCATCATACAAAGTTTAGTGCTGTTAAATCTCTGCTGCTAAGTTGTTAAGGTCACATAATTAACCACTGTCTGTAATACTGCTGCTCTACTCTACTCACCCTCACTCTATTTTTAAAATAGACTATTATATATATATATATATATATATATATATATATATATATATTATATATATATATATATATATATATATATATATATATATATATATATATTGTGCCTTATTAAAACTGGCAATTAGCAGAACCGATTAAAATTTAAGTCCTTTCATAAAATTTTCTTATATCGTTTAATAGATATATTTTTTTATTAATGTAGTAAAAAATTTAATTTTTCACTAAGAATCTTAGAAACTTACCTAACCTAGTATAACTACAATTTATTAGCCTAATCAACTAAAGTTTTAGATTGTTTACAAAATGTTTAATACTAAACAAACACAGTGAAATATATTTTTTTCGTTAGGTTTCAAAATGATTTTGGCGAAATTATTGCATACACAAATTTCGCTTGTCATATATGGCAAGATGAGCGTTGCTATTTAAGCCAAGATCGCAAGTTCTGCCTATTCGGCACGACATATATATATATAATATATATATATATATATATATATATATAAAATATAATATATATTATTATATATATATATATATATAATATATATATATATATATATATATATATATATATATATATATAATATATATATATATATATATATATATTGCTTTTTAAAACGTCACAACCCGGATATATATCTTTGTTTTGATATAAATCTTTTAACTGTAATATCTGTCTTGAATTAAATATATTTTGAATAGATGCTGTAAATTACCTGTATATTCTGTATATTAGTACGCTGAGGTCAGTGGTCACCTGCGGTCATACCTGCCTAAGCTCTGGGAGTTAGCGTGGGCTGTTACCAAGCACCATGGCTTGTTGTAGTGTTTTAGAATCTCAGGTTCAAGAGTTGAAGAAGGAGATTCTACTTCTTCAGGAGGAAAATAGGAGACTGAAGCTTCGCATAGATGAGTTTGTGAGTGAGTGTGAGAAGAATTTAGCTGGTAAGGAAGGAATGGTCACCAGCAGAGTGGCAGCCGCTTTAAGTGGCAAGTGGTTCACAGTTCAAGAAGAAGGAAGATGAGGAGAGTTAATAGAGAAGATGTAAAGGTAGGAAATCGATTCTGTGTTCTCCAAGACGAGTGTACTTCAGTGGTTAGTGAGGTTGAAAGTACCACTGATTCCCCTGCTAATCAAGGTAAGAATATTTTAAAAGTAGGCGATTCTCAGGTAAGATATATGGACCGTGCATTTTGTAACAGAGACAGAAAGGTCAGAGAGTGTGTCTTCCTGGAGCTGGTGTTGGTGACATAGTCAGCAGGTTGGATAATATTATGGCAGGTAATGGGAACAAGCCCATTATCTGTCTTAGTGCTGGGGGTAATGACATTGGGAAGGGCAGGAGAGAGGAGCTGCTGGTTAAGTACAGGTCAGCCATAGAAGTAGTTAGGTCTAAGGGAGGGATCCCAGTCATATGTAGCATCTTGCCTAGAAAGGGAGTGGGCAATGAATGGATGTCTAGGGCAATTGGTATAAATTGCTGGCTAGACAGGTACTGCAAGGAACTTGCAATCCCATTCATTGATAACCGGGACCTATTCTTTGGCAAACGTGATATGTATGCAAGGGATAGGGTTCATCCCTCTGGGGATGGAGTGGTTGCATTAGCCAATTCAATTGAGAGAGTAACTGATGACTTGTTTAGGAATTTCAACTGATAGATTATAGAGGTATGGGTGTTTGTGGGAAACAATCAGGCTGCAGCATTAGGGTTAAAAACAGCAGTTATTACCGGGATACCTCAGGGATATGTTTAAAAGACAATATTCAAAATAAAGTTGCTAGTAATGGCAAATCAATTGATCAACAAAGAAGGATAGTAGAGGGCAACGAGTGACTAGCTCCCTTAAGGTTTATTATACAAAGAGTAGGAGTCTAAGAAATAAGATAGATGAGCTAAGATTACTTGCAAGTGTAGGTAATATAGATATTATTGGTATAACAGAGACCTGGTTCAACCTGAGATAGAGAAATGCCTTCTGAATGCAACATACAGGGTTATAAACTATTCCACACTGATAGGGTCAGCAGGAAGGGTGGTGGTGTGGCGATGTATATCAGAGAAAATTTAAATTGTCTTAGACATGATATAAGATTAGAAACATCGAACACAGAATCTGTTTGGCTACAGTTTCTCGAGGGACATGACAAATTAATTTTGGGTGTGATTTATATGCCCCCAAACCTTGATAGGGAGGGCAGTAAGCTGTTATGGGATGAAATTCATAAGGCATCTAAATATGAAAATGTGATAATGGGAGATTTTAACTTTAGACAAATTGATTGGAACAATATGACAGGAAATCTTGAGTCTAGTGACTTTCTTGATACGGTTCAGGATTGCTTTTTAGAACAGGTTGTGACAGAACCAACTAGAGGAAACAATCTGCTTGACTTGGTTCTTGCCAACAAAGATTCACTAATTAATAATCTTGAGGTTAATGATGAGCTTAGTTTTAATATATCATGGAATTACCCAGATAACTGCAATCAAATCTCTGTCCCAGATTTTCGCTTGGCCGACTTCATGGGACTGAAAAATTACCTGGGCGGGCTAAATTAGGGATGTCCTGACTATCGGTCAGGTAGGTGATCTTGGTTGCTAATATGACGTTTTTCAGAGCATAGTTCTAGCTGCCCAGACAACTTTTGTTCCGAGTAGGGAAATTAGATCTAACAAAAATGATCCCAAATGGATGAACAATAGATTAAAACATCTCATTGGTCAAAAGAGAGGCATATATAGGCGTATCAAAAGAGGGGATGGGCAGTTAAGAGATCAATATATTCAATTAAAGAGAGAAATAAAGAAAGGAATAAGAAAAGCAAAAAGGGATTATGAGGCTAAGGTCACAAGGGATTCAAAGACTAACCCAAAAGGGTTCTTTCAGGCATACAGAAGTAAGATTAGGGACAAGATTGGCCCACTTAAGAGTAACTCTGGTCAGATCACTGACAGTGATAAGGATGTTTGTGAAATTCTAAATACCTACTTCCTCTCAGTTTTCACCCAGGAAAATACTAGTGATATTCCTGAAATAACAGATTATGTAGAACAGGATGATAAACTACGTACGATAGCGGTAACTAGTGATATGGTCCTCAGACAAATAGAGAAACTAAAACCCAACAAATCCCCAGGTCCTGATGAACTGTTTGCAAGGGTGTTAAAGGAATGTAAAGAGGAACTTAGCATACCTTTGGCTAATCTTTTCAACATATCACTACAAACTGGCATAGTGCCTGATAAAGTGGAAAATGGCAAATGTAATACTTATTTACAAGGCAGGTGACAGGTCCTTGGCTTCGAACTATAGACCAATAAGCCTTACCTCCATAGTGGGAAAATTTATGGAATCAATAATTGCCGAAGCAATTCGTAGCCATCTTGACAGGCACAGATTGATTAATGAATCTCAACACGGTTTTACAAAGGGGCGTTCCTGTCTTACAAATTCACTAACTTTTTTCACTAAGATGTTTGAGGAGGTAGATCATGGTAATGAATATGATATTGTGTATATGGACTTTAGTAAGGCTTTCGATAGAGTTCCACACCAGAGGCTATTGAGGAAACTTAAGACACACGGAATAGGAGGAGAAACTTTTTCCTGGGTAGAGGCATGGCTGACAAATAGACAGACAAATAGACAGCAGAGAGTTTGCATAAATGGGGAGAAATCAGAATGGGGGCACGTCACGAGCGGTGTTCCTCAGGGGTCAGTGTTGGGCCCGTTGTTGTTCACAATTTACATAAACGACATAGATGAGGGAATAAATAGCGACATAAACAAATTTGCTGATGACACCAAAATAGGCCGTCCAATTCATTCTAATGAGGACACTACAGCACTTAAGGATGATTTGAATAGACTGATGCAATGGTCGGAGAAGTGGCAAATGCAGTTTAATATTGACAAATGCAAAGTTCTAAATGTTGGACAGGTAAATAACCATGCCACATATAAACTAAATAATGTAGATCTTAATACTACTGAGTGCGAAAAGGATTTAGGAGTTCTGGTTAGCAGTAATCTAAAACCAAGACAACAGTGCATTAGTGTTTGCAATAAAGCTAACAGAATTCTTGGCTTCATATCGAAGTATAAATAATAGAAGTCCTCAAGTTGTTCTTCAACTCTATATATCCTTGGTTAGGCCTCATTTAGACTATGCTGCTCAGTTCTGGTCACCGTATTACAGAATGGATATAAATGCTCTGGAAAACGTACAGAGGAGGATGACAAAGATGATCCCATGTATCAGAAATCTTCCCTTTGAGGATAGACTGAGGGCCCTGAATCTGCACTCTCTTGAAAGGCGTAGAATTAGGGGGGGATATGATCGAGGTGTATAAATGGAAAACAGGAATAAATAAAGGGGATGTAAATAGCGTGCTGAAAATTTCCAGCCAAGACAGGACTCGCAGCAATGGTTTCAAGTTGGAAAAATTCAGATTCAGAAAGGATATTGGAAAGCACTGGTTTGGTAAAAGAGTTGTGGATGAGTGGAACAAACTCCCGAGTACAGTTATTCAGGCTATAACGTTGTGTACTTTTAAAAATAGGTTAGATAAATACATGAGTGGGTGTGGGTGGGTGTGAGTTGGACCTGACTAGCTTGTGCTGCTGGGTCTGGTACAGTGCTCCATCCTTGAGTGGAGATGATCAGACTGGATGGGTCATTGGGCTAATCCGGGGGGGGGGGTCATTGGTCTAATCCGTGGGGGGGGGGAATGGACCTGCTTCGCATGGGTCAGTAGGCCTGTTGCAGTGTTCCTTCTTTCTTATGTTCTTACCCAAATGGAAAAGAGAAATGAACTAAATTAGCCCTTCGAGGGCTTGTCTTCCTCCCCCGTCCCCCGTCAGGCGTTTTATTAAGAATATAAGATAAAGGAGTCCGGCACTAGCCTTACCAGCCCATGCTAGGCAGGTCTAACTCACGGAGAACTGCACCAACGTATGCACTTGTCCAAACTATTTCCGTTTGTGTTCCGCGCGCGGGCGTGTGTGTGTATGTACTCACCTATTAGTACAGTGGACCCTCGACTAAGGCTATTAATCCGTTCCTGAGAGCTCATCGTTAGTCAAAATAATCGTTAGTCAAGTTAATTTTCCCCATAAGAAATAATGGAAATCAAATTAATCCGTGCAAGACACCCAAAAGTATTGAAAAAAAAATTTTTAACACATGAAATATTAATTTTAATACACACAAACTGAAGAAGACATGCACAGTTACATGACACTTACCTTTATTGAAGATCTGGTGATGATTGATGGGATGGGAAGAGGGGAGTGCGTTGATGGTCTTAGTGTTTAGAAAGGGAATCCCCTTCCATTAGGACTTGAGGTGGCAAGCCCTTTTTCGGGGTTACTTCCCTTCTTTTAATGCCACTAGGACCAGCTTGAGAGTCACTGGACCTCTGTCGCACAACATATCTGCCCATAGAGGCCTGTACCTCCCGTTCCTTTATGACATTCCTAACGTGTTTCACAACATTGTCAGTGTCACTATTAAACACTTGTTCAGGTTTCAGTCCTTCACTGTCTATGTACTCCTTGAATTCCTGCACATATTTTTCAGCTGCTTTTTGGTCCAAACTGGCAGCCTCACCATGCCTTATCACACTATGTATGCCCACTACGATTCTTAAATCTCTCAAAACCAACCTTTCCTGGCCTTAAATTCACTCACATCACCACTAGTTGCTGGCATTTTTCTAATTAAATCGTCATGCAACTTCCTAGCCTTTTCACATATGATCGCTTGAGAGATGCTATCTCCTGCTATCTGTTTTTCGTTTATCCATACCAATAACAGTCTCTCAACATCTTCTATCACTTGCGATCTCAGTTTCGAAAACATAGTTGCATCTTTGGCAAGAACAGCTTCCTTGATTGCCGTTTTCTTGGCCACAATAGTAGCGATGGTTGATTGGGGTTTTGTGTACAGCCTGGCCAGCTCGGAGACATGCACTCCACTTTCATACTTAGCAATGATCTCTTTCTTCACATCCATAGTAATTCTCACCCTTTTTGCTGTAGGATTGGCACTAGAAGCTTTCTTGGGGCCCATGGTGACTTATTTTGCAGGTGCAATCACTAAAAAGGCTGTGATAATATGAAATGTTCCGATTGTATGCTTGGAGGCGACCGCGGTGGCTGGCTGGCTTGTAAACATTGGCCAGAAGTGGACGCATCTCAGACGGAAGGAATAGTGTTGGTCGAGTTTTTTTAGCGCTAATCGAGGCAAAATTTTTGCGATAAAATGTATCGCTAGTCAGATTTATCGTTAATCGATGCCATCGCTGGTCGAGGGTCCACTGTACTCGCCTATTTGTGGTTGCAGGGCCCCGCCTCTTCACTGACTGCTACTGGGTCCTCTCTCTCCCTGCTTCATAAGATTTATTAAACCTTGTCTTAAAACTGTGTATGGTTCCCGCCTCCACTACGTCACTTTCTAGGCTATTCCACTACCTGACAACTCTATGTGTATGTGTGTACTCACTTGTTTGTGGTTGCAGGGGTCGAGTCACAGCTCTTGGCCCCGCCTCTTCACTCTTTGCTGGTCGCTACTAGGTCCACTCTTCCTGTTCTATGAGCTGTTGTCTGGATCCTGCCTTCATTACATGAACTTACTGGTATTTGGAAAAGTTTCTGATGAGTGTATATATATATATATATAATATATATATATATTATATATATATATATATATATATATAAATGTATATAATATATATATATATATATATATATATATATATATATATAATAAAATTTATTTTTTATTATCACACTGGCCGGTTCCCACCAAGGCAGGGTGGCCCGAAAAAGAAAAACTTTCACCATCATTCACTCCATCACTGTCTTGCCAGAAGGGTGCTTTACACTACAGTTTTTAAACTGCAACATTAACACCCCTCCTTCAGAGTGCAGGCACTGTACTTCCCATCTCCAGGACTCAATCCGGCCTGCCGGTTTCCCTGAATCTATTCATAAAAGTTACTTTGCTCACACTCCAACAGCACGTCAAGTATTAAAAACCATTTGTCTCCATTCACTCCTATCAAACACGCTCACGCATGCCTGCTGGAAGTCCAAGCCCCTCGCACACAAAACCTCCTTTACCCCCTCCCTCCAACCTTTCCTAGGCCAACCCCTACCCCGCCTTCCTTCCACTACAGAACTGATACACTCTTGAAGTCATTCTGTTTCGCTCCATTCTCTCTACATGTCCCGAACCACCTCAACAACCCTTCCTCAGCCCTCTGGACAACAGTTTTGGTAATCCCGCACCTCCTAACTTCCAAACTACGAATTCTCTGCATTATATTCACACCACATATTGCCCTCAGACATGACATCTCCACTGCCTCCAGCCTTCTCCTCGCTGCAACATTCATCACCCATGCTTCACACCCATATAAGAGCGTTGGTAAAACTATACTCTCATACATTCCCTCTTTGCCTCCAAGGACAAAGTTCTTTGTCTCCACAGACTCCTAAGTGCACCACTCACCCTTTTCCCCTCATCAATTCTATGATTCACCTCATCTTTCATAGACCCATCTGCTGACACGTCCACTCCCAAATATCTGAATACATTCACCTCCTCCATACTCTCTCCCCCAAATCTATTCCAAATCTTTCATCCCCTAATTTTTTTTTACCTCAAAAACCTTGCTCTTTCCGGAATCATTTTTAAATTTTTTTTGCAACCCTAAAATTCATCCCCCAATCTCTGCAATTCTCTTCAGAACCCCCCCAAGAGCACAGGTCATCGCAAAAGAGCAACTGTGACAACTCCCACTTTTGTGTGATTATTTTTAACTCCACGTCTTTGCCAAGCCCCTCGCATTTACTTCTTTACAACCCCACTATAAAAAAATTTTAAAAACAACCAGGGTGACATCAACATCCTTGTCTAAGGCCCATTTTTTAGGGGAAAAAATTTCCCCCTTTTCCTACATACCTAACTTGAGCCCACTTCCTCGAAAAAACCCTTTTCACTGTTCAGTAACCTACCTCCTACACCATACACCGAAACATCTGCACATTCCCCCCCTATCCACCCTGTCAACCCCTTTTCCCCAAATCATAAATGCCACAAAGACCTTTTTTTCTTTCAAAATACTGTTCATTAATGTTTACGTAAACCCCGGGTCCATATATAAAATTTTATATGTGTGTTCAAAAAACCCCTTTGAAAGAAAAAGGAAATTCCAAGCGCTTTCGGACACTAAAACAAGGAACTATAAAGATGTTCCTTAAAATGTGAGAGCCCACGAAAGCGTTTGGGAAATTTTTCTCTTCTTTCAGAGGTTGTTTTGAAATTATTCTGAAATCCCCGTTTATGTGATCTTATTGATATAAAAATTTTAAAATATTTATTTTAATATATTTTAAATATATATATATTTATAAATATATAATATTATATATGTCTGCCGAATAGGGCAAACTTGAGTTTTGGGCTTAAATAGAACGTTTCTTGCCATATAGGACAAGTGAAAACTTATTTTGCAAAAAATTCGCCAAAATCATTTAAAACCTAACAAAAAAAAAATATTTTTATTGTGCTTGTTTATACTAAATTATTTAAACGTATTTAAAATATACTTGGGTTGGGTTAGGCAAAAAATAAATTATTTTGTTAAATGGTTTAGGTAATTTTCTAAGATTCTTTTGTGCAAAAAAAATTTTTTTGCTTTAAAAATAAGAAAAAAATATATTTTTAAACTGTAAGATAAAAATTTCAGAAAGGAAACTTAATTTCAAATGATTTCTTGCTAATTGACCAGTTTTACATATCGGCACGAATTATAATATATATAATTATATTAATAAAAATATATATAATATATTTTTAATATATATTATAATTAAAATATATAAATATATTTTGGGGTGGTGTGTGTGTGGGGTGGTCGTCCCGAATGGGCAGAATTTGCGATTTTGGCTTAAATAGAAAGGCTCATTTTGCCATACAACAAGCGAAAATTTGAGTAGAAATAATATCCCCAAAATCATTTAAAACCAAACAAAAAAAAACAATTCCACGTGTTTTTTTAGTTTTAAATTACTGTAAGCAAATCTAAATTATATTTAGTTGGGGTAAGGTAAAATAAATTGTTCTTGTTTAATAAGGTTAGGTAAGTTTTCTAAGATTCTTTGGAGCAAAATTAAAAATGTTACATTAACATTAATGAAAAAAATATATGTTTAAAACGTAAAAAGAGAAAATTTTAGAACGGACTTAATTTTAAATGAGTTCTTGCTAATTGACCAGTTTTACATATTCGGCACGACATATATTATATATATATATATATATATTATATATATAATATATAAAAATATATTATTTTAATATATATAAAATATATATATATATTATATATATATAATATATATATAAAAATATATAATATATATATATATATATAAAATAGTGTGTGTTGTGTTGTGTGTGTGTGTGCCAATCTTTTAACTCGTGTTTTCATATATTAAGAGCAACAGGACGTGTGATAAATTATTACTAACAGTTAAGCGAGAAATTTCTTCATAGGTAGACAAGTGATGTAAGGGATTACAGAGGTAACTGCAATAATAATAAAAAAAAAAAAACTCACAAACAAGGCACGTAATAAAGTATTCCATCAATCATATATACTGTATATTCATTATTGTAACTCCAATAAATCTCTTGAAACCCAGACTTTCCCTGATATACTTAACCACACCGTACGTAAGTTACCCCCTTCCCATTTATAAAGGTGGAGACCCAGATGAAATTAACAACTGTACACCAATTTCTATATATAACATATATAATTTTATATATAAAATATATATATATATATATATATATATATATATAAAATATATATATATATATATATATATATATATAAACGAAGCTATGCTTTATCACTAGGCCCTAATATTCTTAACTCTTGCCATTCAGGTCAGCATCTTCAGTGCCCGTCATAAAGATGGGTAAACTCTGGAGTTTACCTGGAGTTTACCTGGGGAGAGTTTCGGGGGTCAACGCCCCCGCGGCCCGGTCTGTGACCAGGGCCCCCTGGTGGATCAGCGCCTGATCAACCAGGCTGTTGCTGCTGGCTGCACGCAAAACCAACGTACGAGCCCACAGCCCGGCTGTCAGGACGACTTTAGGTGCTTTGTCCAGTGCCAGCTTGAAGACTGCCAGGGTCCCGGTTTGGTAATCCCCCTTATGTGTGCTGGGAGGCAGTTGAACAGTCTCGGGCCCCTGACACTTTTTGTATGGGTCCCCTTAACGTGCTAGTGAAAACCCCTGCTTTTCATTGGGGGCATGGTGCATCGTCTGCCAAGTCTTTTGCTTTTGTAGTGAGTGATTTTCGGGTGCAAGTTCGGGACTAGCCTCTAGGATTTTCCAGGTGTATATAATCATGTATCTCTCCCTCCTGCTTCCAGGGAAAATCCGGTTTAGAAACCCCAAAGCGCTCCCAGTAATTGAGGGGTTTTTATCCCGTTATGCCGCCGTGAAATTTGTACTTTTTTCTAGGTCGGGCAATTTCACCTCCCCTTGAAAGTGCTGTTAGAGTGCAGCAAATCCCCTAGATAGAACAAGTGACCTAAAGGGAGGTCATCATGGGCTTGGCCCCCCTATTTTTTGAAGGTTCATTACCATCCGTCATTTTTTAGCAGATGCGATTGAACAATTTATGGTCCTTGAAGGGAGATCCCCGACTAATCACTCCCAGGTCTTGACGTTGGTTTTCGCTCTATTTTGGGCCCAAATTTTTTTTGTCTCTGATGAAGATTTAATTTCCCATGTTTCCGTATTGAGAATTAAAATTTCTCATCGTTGAACTTCATATTGTTTCTGCAGCCCACTGAAAATTTGGTTGATGTCCCCCTGGAGCCTGCATGTCCAATGGAAACACTGCATGCAGTTTTGGGGGGGCTTTTGCAAAGGGAAAACACGGGCTGTGGCTGACATCCTTGTCTATGTGGATTTAGGATGAGGAACAAGATGGAGCTAGTACGTCCTTTTAACAGAGCTTTTCACCGTAGCTGCCTCGGATTTCTCTGTTTTCGACTACTCTCGTGTTCGTTAGTGAGGAAATATAGATCCATCGACCGCTTTTTCCCGTTATTCCTTTTAGCGCGCATTTTGTGCGCTATTACGCCTGGTCACACTTGTCGAAGGCTTTTTTCAAAGTCTGTTTAAAATTTTCATCTGCATTCTTTTTGTCTTCTAGTGCATTTAGGACCTTGTCGTAGTGATCCGTAGTTGAGACAGACGGAGCGACCTGTTTAAAAAACCCTGTTTCCCTGGTTTTTTTAACTGTGGGGTTTTTAGATGGGGGGTGATCTTGTTTTTGGGGCCCTTTTAAAGATTTTTTTTGATATGGGATGTTTTGCTATTGGTCTGTAGTTCTTTTGTGTTGCTTTTCTGCCCCCCTTTTTGGATGGGGGGATGTCTGTTGTTTTTAGTAACTGAGGGACGACCCCCGTGTCCGCTCCCTCTCCATAGGGGGAAAAGGCTCGTGTAGGGGCTTCTTGCAGTTCTTTATGAACACAGAGTTCCATGAGTTCCCTGGGGGAAGGCATGGGGAGTCATTTATCGCCTGTTTCAAGTCATTTGGCGCAGGATAACATCGGATAGGCTTGTGTTAAAACAAATTTTGTGGGTCTCTCATAAAAAAATTTATTTTGATCTTCGACTCCATCTGGTTGCGTTTTCTAAAAACTGGTCATTTGGGACTTTAGTAGCTCATCATTCCTTGCTTTCTGGTAGGACCCCTTTTTTTTAAGAGGGGCCCAATACTGGGCTTTTTTCTCGATTTTTTTTGGAAATAAGAAGAAAACTTTGGGTTTTTTTTCGATTCATTTATAGTTTTTAGTTTTTTCCCGCGATTCCGCTCCAAAGGATTCTTTTACTTAATTTTGATGCTGCTTTCTCGACCATGTCCCCCTCCCGCATTTCAGTTATATTGACCTCTTTTAGCCGCCTGTTATTTTTTTTCCGTCGCCTGTAAAGGGAGCCCCCCTTTCTCTTTTTTTTTAAATCTATCCCCCTTTTTTTTGAGGAATAAGCTTGTGCATAACGGTGCCACCGGTTAATCTGTTCTGGCAAATTTTTGGGGGCTGTGTTTCTTAGTATATCTTCCCAGCTTTTATCGTTAGGACTTGGTTTACTTTTCCCACTTTATGTTTTTTTTATTGAAGTTGAATTTGGGTTTAATGCCCCCCTCGTACTTCTCATTTTGTCGGTCTGGGGCTCCACGCATACATTCCGAACCTCAATTTTTTTTGGAAACTGAATATTGTTTTTTTATTGGTGAATTTCTTATCAGATCTCATTGTTTGTGAATTGAGGCTGGTTTTTTCTCCAGTCTAGTAAGCTCTATTATTGCTGGTTTTAAAATTAAATTTTTTGGAGAGAAATTAAAAGCTCGTGTGGTTGATTTTCATCAAGCTGCCTCCGGGTTATATGCAACTATTATTTTCTATATTCCTACCCCTTTTTGGTGCCTTAAGTTGAAATCCCCCGGACAAGATGTTTGGGGGCAGGGGCTGGAAGATTTTCCAGACAGGGTCAATTTTTAAAAAGTGTTTCCGGAATTGGGGATGTTGCATCCGGGGGCTTTAGACTACCACAATGACTAGGTTTTGGTTCTCGACCTTTACTGCTAAAACTTCCACTACGTCATTTGAGGCATTAAGCAGTTCTGTGCAAACAAGTGACTCTGCAATGTACAGGCCAACCCCCCCCCCCTTTTGCCTGTTCACTCTGTCACATCTGTATAGGTTGTAGCCTGGGATCCATATTTCGTTGTCCAAGTGATCCTTTATGTGGGTCTCAGTGAAAGCCGCGAACATTGCCTTTGCCTCTGCAAGCAGTCCACGGATGAAAGGTATTTTGTTGTTTGTTGCTAGAAAATAATGAACATCCAATGGGGTTTTTTTCTGATCTAAGGAAAGCTTTTAACACTTTAGACCACAATATATTGCTGATGAAGGTAGAACATTATGGAATCAGAGGTCATGCTCTTACTTTCATAAAGTTGTACCTTGTGACTATCTTGTGACTATCAATGATACTACCTCGTCTACCTATCAACAAAGGGGTGCCGCAAGGTAGCGTCCTCGGCCCATTATTATTTCTCATCTGTATAAATGACCTACTAGACGCTTCCCAGTCATGTTTGCAGATAGCACAATATTGTTCATATATAATTCTGATGCAGTAATCCTCATAAACACAGCGAATGAGGAGCTCCTAAAGATTTCTATTTGAATGGCTATCAACATACTTCCTGTAGGTGCTGACAAGATAGTCTACATGTTAGTTTGAATAAAGCTAAACATATTCAGTTTGTCGTTTAAAATAAATAATTTTCACTTAATAAGGCAAGAGGAAAAATCTTAGTTGTATACAGCGACTGGAAATTTAACACTCAAATCCAACCTATCTAAGATAATTTCCAATACTATGGGCGCTTTATATATATAAAAAAAAGCTTCGTTCCTCAAGCAACATTATTCACTCTGCACTACTCTAAGTTCTGTCTCCGTCACTCGTGGTACCTGTGTTTGGGGACCCACAACAAACTACGTTGTACAACCTCTGGTGTCCCAGCAGAAATCAGCTGTTAGAATAAAATCATCCTTTCAGGTCACAGGCAACACACATCCCTACTATTCAAAGGCCGTAACTTACTCATCCTACAAGACATTCTAACCTATCGTGCATTCTACACATACAAACACACACAAACACAAACACAAGCACACACACACACACACACACACACACACACACACAAAACAACACACACACACACACACACACACACACACACACACATACACAAACACAAGCACACACAGATTACAAGAAACAAGTGCCCCTTTTTTACATACTCGTTCAACTCAACTTATCCAAGGACTCCATGCGAATAAAGGTGCCCTAAAATTTGTAATTTT
>NC_069437.1:33809538-33832038 GCF_026875155.1 Cherax quadricarinatus
AGAGGTTAATGATCTGTTTATTCATGCGAGAGATTTTAACCATTCAACTGATTTTGTTAAGACTGAGAAAGTTGTCAAGCAGTTCCAGGGTTGAGAGAAATATAATAAAATTACGTTTCATAAAAAAAAAATACTTCTGAATTTAATATGAATGTTGTTTTAGGATTATATAAATTAGATTCACTTATAATTAATAAAATTTGAGAAGAATTTAAGATATGTTCGACAAGTTAAAATCATAAAACTTGGGAAAAATATAAACTATGTTTGACAGGACCTTGATTATCTCACCCGCATCACCTTAAAGGGAAGGGTGAGGTATAATCTCGCCCTTATACGCTTTGTGCTCTTCTATTATTTTTACAGTTCCTTGATAATGTGAGAAATGACGAAACCGCTTAGAAGTTCACTATTTTACGCAGTGGCTTCTCTGCGCGCGCGCTTGTACACACACACACACACACATATATATATATATATATATATATATATATATATATAATATATATATATTATATATATATATATATATATATATATATATGACCCCTGGCCCATCCTGGGGCCAGGGGTCGAGTTTATGGAGGAGTACGGAAGGCCTTAACTGAGATATCCGTTGGTATCAAGTCCAGTCTGTATTTTCGTTTAACCATATTTCATTTAAAACATCTGAGGTGAATTAACCAGGGTAAAATATTAACTAGGGAGAGAACTGAGGTAGTCAGTGGTGACAGTGTGGACGCGCAAGCCATGTGACTGTTAAGCCACGTATCGTCAGTAATTCTCTCTACTCTGGCACGTTTATTAATCATGGACATTACCAATAGCTGTTTACGAGTGAATCTTCATCAATGAGTGATGGTGACAGGTCGGGTGACGTTGAGCCACATCTGCGAGTCTACAGGACAGTTGATAACGTGTGCAGGTACCTAAGACCGTCGAGGCAATACGCTAGTGTACGCGACAGAATTGTCAAAAATTAGTGAGTAAAAGAATGGTGTTTAAACGTACCTAAAACGATGAACAGAAGTATGACCTCCCAGTGAATTATGTTCTTGGAACAGACGACGTACCTTCAATGAAACCACCAATGTCGGGATCCAGACACGATAGTGTCACAGCTCAAAGTTAACACAAACTAAGGTAGGTTTAAATTTCTGACGCTCGTCCCTAAAATAAGAGACTGCAATGATCTGTTCAGGACTTGTTATAGAAATTTGGACGAGTGGCGCGGTGGCCTGGTGGCTAAAGCTCCCGCTTCACACTCGGAGGGCCCGGGTTCGATTTCCTCCGGGTGGAAACATTCGACAGGTTTCCTTACACCTGTTGTCCTGTTCACCTAGCAGCAAATAGGTACCTGGGTGTTAGTCGACTGGTGTGGGTCGCATCCTGGGGGACAAGATTAAGGACCCCAATGGAAATAAGTTAGACAGTCCTCGATGACGCACTGACTTTCTTGGGTTATCCTGGGTGGCTAACCCTCCGGGGTTAAAAATCCGAATGAAATCTTATCTTCTTACGAGGGCGATTCCACCAACCCAGGTAGAGTATCGTGACCTCTCTTACATGGGATACACCCCTACAATAGTGGCACACACAACAGTTGGACCATATTGAAAACCCCTTTATGTTTTACCCAGCATACAGTTATGGGGACAATATTCGATGCTCACTGTCAGAGGAAAGAATTGAGAGTGCAGCTCCTGGAACCTTCAGGCTGCCAACTGTTAAGATAAGAAATAAGTTATTGTTACTAACATCACCCAAAGTCCCACGAGTGGTCTTTGAAACTATACAAAGCTCCAACAATCCAAGGAAAAGGAAAACAGCAATAGTTAGTTGGGTGTATATAGTATGGTGATAAAGTGTATACAAGAACACATGTGAAAAATGGAATGGCGATACAGACAAGATGTGGTAGCTGCTGGAGGCAGTTAATGAACTGCTGGTAATTGTTGGAGGCTGTTAGAGGCAGCTGACGAACTGTTGGTAACTGTTGGAGGCTTCTGAAGGCAGTTAATGAGCTGCTGGTAGTTGTTGGAGGTTGATGGAGGCAGTTAAAATGAACTGCTTTTATTTTTTTGGGCGGGAAGGAGGCAGCCCAACCCCCCAAAAAAGGCCGGGGAACCTTCGGGTTTTTTCCAAATTTTTTTTATCTATAAATTATTATCCACTTGGGATCCATTGTTAGGTGAAGGGAAAGGGAAACCACTGAGAAGCTACTACAGGTTTAGGTGAACAAAAAGGCCACGAAAGGTTCTCATCAAACCCAACCCCTTTTCACATTTGTCCAACATTTTTTTCAAAAACCCTTTAAGTACTGCGCCCACCTCATCCTAAACCCACTCTAAAATATTGGGAGGGGAAGAAACACTCGTGGTGAAATTTTTCCCTTTTAATAAATGTCTTGAAATAAACCCTTTCTAATAAATGCCCCTAGTTTTTTGCTCGGTGTTTTCAAAAACCAAAAAAAGTCCTAAACTAAATCAAGTCCCTTTTAAAACCCAAAAAACCCAACCACTTTCCACTTTAAAAAAAGAAATTACCCAAAATATTATATATATATATATATATAATAAATTTAAAATATATATTAATATATATATATATAAAAAATATATATAAATAAAATATATATAAATATAAAAATATATATGTCGTGCCGAATAGGGTAAAACGGTCAATTAGCAAAACTAAATTAAAAAATTTAATCCTTTCAAAATTTTTTTCCTTATACTTTTAAAGATAAAATTTTTTTTTCATTAATGTTAATGTAAAAAAAAATTTTTTTGCAACAAAAGGAACTTAGAAAACTTCCCTAACCTTATTATAAAAAAGAACAATTTATTTTAGCCTAACCCAACAAAATATATTTTAGATTTTTTATATAAAAAAATCCCAAAAAACAAACATAGTGAAATACTTTTTTTTCGTTGGGCAGAAGTTTTTGGCGAATTATTGCATACACCAAATTTTTCACTTGTCCAATATGGCAAGATGAGCGCTGCTATTTAAGCCAAGATCCCCAAATTCTTCTATTCGGCACGACACACAAACAAAACACACACAAAACACCACACACCACCACACACAAACACACCACACACACAAACACCCACACACACACACACGAAAACACGACACACAACACACATCCCACACCCCCACACTCACACCCCTACACACACACCCCATACATACACACACATAAATACACACATACAAAACACACATACCCCTACACACACACCCTTTACACACACCATACCACTACACAAAACACATACACACACAACACACACCTACACAAAAACACACACATACACACACAACATACACACAAAACACATACAAAACCCACGCACACCCCCCAACAAAACACATACCACATGTACGTATAAAAAAAACAGGCCTAGTTCTAATCGACATTTTCCTGGGAAAAAAAGGGAAACACATATAAAACACAAAATATTATAAAAATAAAAAAAAAATTTATATAATAATAATTTTTAATATTATTTTATTGTAACCATGGCCCGATTGGTATTTAATCAATAACAACACTGCGACTAGCCGGGGGACTCGAACCCAAAGTCGTTTGGGCCCCGCCTCAGGGGGTGACCCGAAACTCCCATACCCCTGTAACCTACAGGCCCAAAACCAAATCCTCCAAAAAAACCAAGCACCCAGCAAGCGGGTGTTTTACCTTAAACCCGGGGGACATACGGGGGTGTGGGTGGGGTCTGAAAAAATTTTCTTTCAAATTTCCCCTTTTGGGTTTTAACCTAGCCTCCACGAGCGGGAACAACTTTAAATTGAAACCCCAGGGACGAGTGGTATTTAATCACTCCCAACGGTATTCACAGTTCAGTGATGAGAAACCTTAAAATGCTCACCCCTTTTAAAAAAAAAATTTTTTCAAAAACAACATTTTTTTATGGGTCACCCGGGGGAACGATCCCACCATTTTTCCACCTCCCATTTCCCCTTTTTTAGGGTACTGATAAAACCACGGGTTTGGGAAAAACGCCTCCAGGGAAAAGAACCAAGATATTACCATAATTTTATCACAATTTAAAAGGGTTTGCTGGCAATTTTTTTTATCCCAAAATTTTCCCAAAAAGGTTTTTCGAAATAAAATAATATAGAAGGGGGGTTTATTAAATTGAAAATTTTCGATTTCCTAGAACTTTTTTTAATTTAAAATTTTTTAAGTAAATAGACTTTTTGACGACGATTTTTAACACGATGAAATTTTTCATACTACACTACCCATGGCAGACATTTTTGCCCCCCCGCCACCACAACACTAAACTTTTTTCCCTCATCACCTCAGAGACTCCCCCACAACCCGAACTTTTTTCCCTCATTCACCCGAGACGTCACCACAACACTGAAAAATTTTCCCTCATCACCTCAAGACGTCCCAAACAACACTGAACTTTTTCCCTCAGTAAACCTTTCGAGACGTCACCACAACACGGGGGTTTTCCCCCATCCCTCAAAACCGGCATAAACATTTTTTACTAAACCAAATATTGGGGAACTCGTTTTTTGGGGGGGGTTTGCCGTAACTTTGTTTGAAAAAACGTCAGCGTAAAATTGCCCCATCGTAATTTAAAAGGTTACAACGAAAAAAAATCGCAGTTTTTTTTTTTTTATTTTTATAAAACATAGAGGGCACCCAAAGATACCTTTTTTTTTTTTTCTTCCGTGTTAGATTTTTTGGCATGGGGGGTTTTCAAACCTGCGGGGGGTGTTCCTGGGGGGTCAACGCCCCCGCCCCCCGGGGTTCCGTGCCGGGCCTCATGGTGGATCGGGGCCTGATCAGCCAGACTTTTAACTACGGCCCCGCACGTAGTCCAACGTATACCCCAAAACCCTTGGCTGGGTCGGACTGCCCTATGGGTTGGGTTTGTCCAGCCCCTTCTTGAAACGTCGGGAGTTTTACGGGGTAATCCCGCTAATGTATGCTTTATGGCATTGAACACCCCCTGGGCCTCTGAACTTCTTTTTATCTCTTGTGGTAAAACCCCAACAAATTCATCTAATAACCGTTTTCACCTCCCCCCAAAAATACACCAAATAATTAATTCAATGGGAAAAGCCTAAATTTTTTGACCCCATTTTTTTTTTCATGTCGTACAAACAGGGCCCCTCAATTTGAATTAAAAAAAAAACCCCTTTTCAGAAATTTAAAAAAAAAATAATCCCAAAAAAAACAAAATTTTCGATAAAAATCCCGCAAAATTTTGAAAAAAAAAAATTTATTCCGCATTTATCACAAGGAAAACACAGTAATTTTTTGACAATATCAACTGATAATCTGGAATATTTCCTCTTTACATTTAAACCGAGATTTCCCAAACCGTTTAAAAACCCTTCACAAAAAAAAATAAAACCCTTTTTTAAAAAAAAGTCTTAAAAAAAATTCGAAGCAACTTTGAAACTTTCAGGAATTTTTAAACAATGTAGGTTACAGTACCTTGATTAGGGTTTCAGTCCCCCCTTTATGAGGTTTCAGTCCCTTAGGGAGGGTACAGTCCCTTGTTTTAGGGGTTTCAGTCCCTTTATGTGGTTTTTCAGTCCCTTGGAAAGTAGTTACAGTACCCGATGTAGGTTTTCAGTCCCTTGATGTAGGTTAAAGTACCTTATGTAGGTTTTCAGTCCCTTTATGTAGGATACAGGGCCCTGATTAGGTTAAAAGGGCCCTTGATGTAGGTTACAGTTTCCCCTTTAAAGTAGTTACAGTCCCCCTTTATGTTTTTCAGTCCCTTGATGGAGGTTAAAGTCCCCTTTATGTAGGTTTTCAGTACCTTTATGTAGGTTTCATCCCCCTTTATGTAGGTTACAGTACCTTGATGTAGGTTACAGGCCCCTTTATGTAGGTTACAGCCCTTGATGGAAATTTACAGTCCCCTTTATGTAGGTTTTCAGTACCTTGATGTAGGGTTAAAAGTACCTTGAGAGGGTTAAAAGTCCCTTTATGTAGGTTACAGTACCTTGATGTAAGGTTTCGTCCCTTTATGTAGGTTACATTTCCCTTTATCAGTTAAAAGTCCCTTGGCAGGGGTTTCAGTCCCTTGAGTAGGGTTAAAAGGACCTTTTATTAGGGGGTTTCAGTCCCTTGATTAGGTTACATCCTTGATGTAGGTTACAGTCCCCCTTTATTTTTTTACAGTTTCCCCTTTTTTTTAGGTTACAGTACCTTGAAGTAAAGGGTTTCATCCCTTTATGTAGGTTACCTCCCCTTTATGCAGGTTAAAAGTACCTTTATGTTTTCAGTCCCCTTTATGTAGGTTTTCAGTCCCTTTTATTTCAGGTTTTCAGTACCTTGTGGGTTTTCAGCCCGGGGAAAAAGGGGTTTCAGTCCCCTTTATGTTTTTACAGCCCTTGTTGTTTACATGTCCCTTTTTTACCGTCACTATGTAGGGTTTCATTTCCCCTTTATGTTGTTTTTTTGTCCCTGAGTTTACAGTTCCCCTTGAAGTAGGTTTCAGTTCCTTAATGTAGGTTATAGGGCCCTTGAACCCTAGGTTTAAAAATCCCTTTTCCCTTGATGTGGTTTTCAGTCCCCTTATGTTGTTTCCCGTACCTTGGGTGTAGTTTTCATCCCTTTATATTGTTTAAAAGTACCTTTATTTTACAGTCCCTTGATGTTTAAAAGTCCCTGAAGTAGTTTCAGTACCTGATGTAGTTACAGTACCCTGTTTGTTTCAGTACCTTGATGTAGGGGGAAAATTTTCCCTTTTGGGATTTCAGACCTTTTATGGTTTTCTTAAACCCGATTTTTTTACAGTCCCTTTATGTAGGTTTCAGTCCCCATGTTGTTTACAGGGCCCTTGAGGGATGTTACATTTCCCTTTTATGTAGGTTACAGTCCCCGAAAAGTTGTTTACAGTCCCTTGAAGTAGGTTACAGTCCCTTGATGAAAAGGGTTTCAGTCCCCCTTATGGGAGGTACAGTAACCTTTTTTCAGTCCCTTGATTTTAGGTTTTCAGTCCCTTGATGTTGTTTACAGTCCCTTTAAGTTGTTTAAAAGTCACTTGTTTTGGGTTTCAAATACCTTTTTGTTGTTTAAAAGTCCCTTGTGGTTTTTCAGAAACCCTTTATGAGGTTACAGCCCTTGGGGTAGGTTACCCCGCCCCTTTAAAGTAGGGTTTCGTCCCTGATGTAGGGGTTAAAAGTCCCTTTAAGAGGTTACATCCCCCGATTTGGGGCACATCCCTTGATGTAGGTTCAGGGCCCCTTGGGTGGAGGTTTCAGTCCCTTTTTTTTAGGGTTTCCCGCCCCTTTATGGGAGGGTACAGTCCCTTTAATTTTAGTTTACAGGCCCTTATGTAGGTTTCGTCCCTTTAAAGTAGGTTATAGTTTCCCCCCCGGGCAGGTTTTCGTCCCCTTTACGTTGGGTTTCATCCCTTGTTTAGGGTTTCAGTCCCCTTTTTGGGAGGTTACAGTCTCTTGATGTAGGCCCAAAGGGTCCGTAGCCTTTAAAGTAGGCTACAGCCCCACGAGCCTTTAAAGTAGGCTACAGGCTCTCGTACCTTTAGGGAGGCTACAGACTCCGAACCCTTTATGTAAAGGCTACCGAAAATCTCGTGGCCTTTATGTAGGCTACAGACTCTCGTAGCCTTGATGTTGGCTACAGACCTCGGAGCCTTGATGTAGGCTACAGACGCTCGGCCTTTGACGAGGGTACAGACTTTCTAGCCTTAGTAGGTTTCAACTCTCGACCTTGGGTGTAGCTACAGACTCTCGTAGCCTTGATTTTAGCTACAGACTCCGTAGCCTTTTATGTAGGCTACAGACTCTCGAAAACCTTGGGTGTAGGGTACAGAAATCCGTACCTTTAGGGAGGGACAGACTCCGTAGCCTTGATGAAGGGTACAGACCTCGTAGCCTTGATTTTTGGGTACAGCCCCTCGTAGCCTTAATTAAAGGGACAGACCCCTCGAGCCTTGATGTACCCACAACTCTCGTTAAGGGTTGAAGTAGGCTACAGACTCGTAGCCCTTTAGTAGGGTTTCAGACTCTCGTAGCCTTGAATTTGGCCCACAGACTCTCGAAACCTTAAAGTAGGGTACAGACCCCCTCGTAGCCTTGGGTGGAGGCTACCGACCTCGTAGGGTTGATGTAAGGGTACAGACTCGTAGCCTTGGGTGAAAGGGTACAAAGACCCGTAGCCTTGATGTAGGGGTACAGACCTCTCGTAGCCTTGATGAAAGGGTACAAAACCCCGTAGCCTTGATGAGCTACAGACTCTCGTAGCCTTGGGTGTAGGGTACAACTCTCGTAGCCTTGTACCCACAGACTCTCGTAGCCTTTATGAGGCTACAGACTCCCCGTAGTCCCTTTTATGTAGGAACTGTCTTGTCCTTTACTATTTTAATTCTGTGACGTACCAACACTGGGGAGAAAATTGATGGAGTCGAATGGAAAAGGGTTTTTCTTGAGGGGAGTGAGAGGTTTCACAAAGGCACAGACGAGTCCGAGGGGCCCTTTCCCGGAATTACTTCTTCAGCCCCCCTAGAAGGGGGCCCCCAGGGCATTGGAAACCCCGGACGACCCAAGTGGTGGAGGCAGGGAAATAACACACTTAAAAAACAGTTTTTAAGGCCACAAAGCCAAGAAAGACGACCCCAGCCAAACCCGGCCCAAATTTTAAATAGAAGACCAGACGGGCACTCCAAGGGCTGCAATTTCCCGATACATGAGTCGAAAAGAAACCCCACACACACACACAACCCAAACACACACACACAAAACACACACACACACAACACACCCCACACACACACACACACACACACACACACAGTGGCCCCCGCATTTTTCCAATTTTTTCGGGTGTTTTTTCTACAGTGAAATTAAAAAAGGGAAACAAAAAAGTTTTTACAGGCACACTGCTCCCCCCCCCCCCATCACAAACCCCCCCCACCATCATACCCCCCCACCACACTAAAACCCTTTCCCCCCAAACACTAAACCCCCCCCACCATCACTACCTCCCCCACCCTCCCTACCTCCCCCACCAACACTAACCCCCCCCACCATCACACCTTTCCCCCCCCATCACAAACCCCCCTCACCATCACCCACCTTTCCCCCCCCAACACTCCTCCCCACCATCACTAAACCCCCCCCACCATCACTTTCCTCCCCACCAACACTACCTCCCCCCCCATTTACTACCTCCCCCACCTTTACTACCTCCCCCACCAAAACTACCTCCCCCCCCCACTACCTCCCCCCCCCCATCACTTTCCTCCCCCCCCCCATCAATAAACCTCCCCCCACCACACTACCTCCCCCTCCCATACTACCTCCCCCACCATCACTACCTCCCCCCCATCCTACCTCCCCCAACCCTCCACCACCTCCCCCACCATCACTACCCCCCCCCACCCTCACTACCTCCCCCACCATCACTAACTCCCCCAAATCAATACCCCCCCAAACCATTACTCCCCCCCAACCATATCCTCCTCCCCCCCTTCACTACCTCCCTCCCCACCATCACTACTCATCCCACCCTCTTCCGGTAACTTCTAATCCTATCCACCATTTTTAAACATCCCTACACCTATACTTGACCGTCCTCGCTTATCCCCCCTTTCCAAACCTCGCTCTCTCCACCATCATACAACGAAACCCCCGGCTACCATTTCCCTTCCCACATCGCAAATTCCCCTCCTCCAATTTTTCCCCCCACCATCATTCCCCTTCAACCCTCCCCCCACACAACCTACCCCCCCCCACCATCACTACCTCCCTCCCCCACCATCACTCCTCCCTCCCCACCTTACTACCTCCCTCCCCCATCACAACCTCCCTCCCCCCATCACTCCTCCCTCCCCAAACATCACTACCTCCTCCCCACCCCCTTCCCCCCCACCATCCCCCTCACCCCCACCACATTACCTCCCTCCCCCACATCACTAACCTCCCTCCCACCACCCAACTCCCTCCCCCACCATCACTACCTCCCTCCCCCCATCACTACCCTCCCCCCAACCATCACTACCTCCCTCCCCACCATCACTCCTCCCTCCCCCCACCCTTTCCCCCCACCTACCCCTCCCCCCATTTTTATTCCTAACCAACAATCCCCATCCCTTTTCCCAAACTCCCCCCCACCAATTTATTACTCCTCCCCATCGGGGCCCCCCCTCCCCCACCTCCTCTCCCCCCCCAAATCACCCCCCGCCCCAACAAGGCATTTCCCCCTTTCCCCCCCCCTACTCCCCCAAATATAATTCCCCACCTACAATCCCCCCCCCCAAAACATAACCCCCCAAACCCACCATAACACCCCCCACCCACAACCACTACCTCCCCCACCATCACTACCCTCCCACCATATCTCCCTCCCCCCACCAATCCTACCCCCCCAATCAACCTCCTCCTCCCAAAACCACACAATACCCCCTCCCACCATCATACCTCCCTCCCCCCCAAATACTCCTACCACCACCTACCTCCCCCACCACACAAACTCCCCCACCATACTACCTCCTCCCCACCAAAAATCCCCTCCTCCCACCACATAACCACCCCTTACCCCCCACAAACTACCTCCTCCACCACATTCATCCCTTCCACCTAACTCCCTCCCCCCAACCTACCTCCTCCCCCATAAAATTTTCCCCACCCCCCACCCCTCCCCCATACACCTCCCAAACCAAAACTACGGGGCCCTGCCGGCCAAACACCATGCGCTTCCACAATTAATATCCAGTCCCTAAGACAGGCCTAATTCCCCTCATCTCCTCCTCCCACATCACTATCCCTCCCACATCACTACTCCTCCCCCACCATCACTACCCTCCCCCACCATCACTCCCTCCCCCCCCCACCACACTACCTCCCTTCCCCCATAACTACCCCCCTTCCCCACCATCCCTACCTCCCTCCCACCATCCACTACCCCCCCACCATACCTCCCCATCCCCACCATCACTACCTCCCTCTACCCCCCACCATCACTACCTCCTCCCCCACCATCATACCTCCCCCCCCAAACACCTCCCCAAACCCCTCCCCCCCCATCACTACCCCCTCCTCCATCACTACTCCCTCCCCACCACCCTACTCCCCCCCCCCAAACTCCCCCCCTACCTCCTTTCCCCCCATCCTACCCCCTCCCCCCATCACTACCTCCCCCCCCCTACCACCCACCTCCCTACCCCCCTACCATCACTACCTCCCCTCCCCTCCATCACCTCTCCCCCACCATCACTACCTCCCTACCATCACTACTCCTCCCCTCCATCACTACCTCCTCCCCCAACCATCCTATTATCTACCTACCCTCCCAATAAACACCCCCCCCTCCATACACCTCCCCCATCCCCACCCTACCAACTCTATCTCTCCCCCACCATCCCCCTACACCACCAACCCCCCTATCCCACTGAATTTATATCTCCACCCCTCTCTAACACCATTATTAATCCCCTACCACTACCTCCCCCCCACCCCCAATCATCCTCCTCCCCTCCCATCACAACCTCCCCCCCTACCATCACTACCTCCCCCCACCACACTACCCCCTCCCCCCATCACTAACTCCCCCTACCATCACTACCTCCCCACCCTACCCCCACTACTCCCCCTACCATCACTCCCTCCCCCCCCCCTCACTACCTCCCTACCTCATACCTCCCCCATTTTTCCATCCCTGCAAGAAGTTTTAAAATACTGTTCCCTGTCAGGCTGCGGCAAAGCAACGTAAGGTTTCAGGCGGAATAACAAGGAACGTGAGATTCACATTGAACATTGGGCACTTTATTTTTTAAGATGTTTCGCCCCCAGCGGCTTTATCAATACAGTATAAGGACATTATGTGAACAATGTACACCTAGAGAGCGTCTGGGATCAGCTCTCCGGAGGACCTCAGCCAAGACTGAGGATTGTCAGGATTGTTATAGAGGAGTTTCTTCTCTACAAGAGCAGAGTATCAACAGTATTTGTATAAGTATTAACTATTAAGACGTATTGTTGTGTTGAGGATCCTTTGTGTTTCTAAGTGTTGCTGTTTGTTGCTGTTTGTTGCTGAGTGTTGCTGAGTTTTGATGAGCGTTGCTGTGTGTTCCTGTTTGTTGCTGAGCGTTGTTGTTTGTTGCTGAGTGTTGCTGAGTGTTGCTGAGCGTTGCTGAGTGTTGCAGTGTTGCTGTATATTGCTGTATTCTGCTGAATGTTGTGTTGCTGAATGTTGCTGTGTGTTGCTGAATGTTCCTGTGTATTGGTGAGTGTTGCCGTGTGTTGCTGAGGGTTGCTCTGTGTTACCAAGTGTTACTGTGCTACTGGTGTTATCGTGTGTGTTGCTAGTGTGACTGAACCTGTAACGTATACCTGTTATCTCGTTGATACTGTTACGTTACTGGTATAACAGACTATCACTGATGTAGTCGTGTGTCTGGCTCCTCTCTCGTACTGTTACCCTCAAGACCCAGACTTGACCGCCGGACGTCCCTCATTTTGTCTCAGGAGACGACAAACCCAGAGTATCCAGGAAAAGAAACCCCTCTAGAATGCAGAGGAAACCCTCTAGAATGCATAGGAAACCCTCTAGAATGCAGAGGAAACCCTCTAAAATGCAGAGGAAACCCTCTAGAATGCAGAAGAAACCCTCTAGGATGCTGAGGAATCCCTCTAGGTTGCAGAAGAAACCTCTTTAGGATGCAGAAGAAACCATTTGTATTGAGTAGATAGCGCGACTGGTTGACGTAAGGTCTTGAGAATAATGATACCCAGGTGTTGCACATATGGCAACCAGGTGTTGCACATGCGCCTGGTTCATCATGCTCTGGGTATCCTATATCATTACTACCGCTGCGGTAATTGCCCGACACAGTAGCAACATGGAATCTTGATGCAGACAATGCCTCCTTTAGCCTGTTTGTTAACCCGGGTCTTAACTCTTCCGCATCTACTTTATTGACTAAGTTCCGCCCACACAGTGGGCTTAATCAAATCACAAACAGAGTATGCTATTAATGACCATATTATACCGCATTTGTGTCGGTATTTTATACAATTTATCTCCATGATTTATTTCTACTAGTGGGTCCCGCCCACAGTGACTATGCCTTCAACTGCTGCACCTCTCATCTGGCACTTATACAAGTGACCATCTTCCCAGACGACGGTGGAGAACACCTTCGTCTAGCTAGGTTGAGGGGACTGACTGCCTCGTCTTCAACTGTCTTCACTTTCGATACCTTTCAATAACTTGTGTACTGAACTGACAAAGCGTCACTGAAGTGAAAACACTGAGTAGCTTTAAGAATAGATTAGAGAAGTACTTGAGTGGGTGTGGGTTTGAACGTATCTAGCATGGGCCAGCATGCCTGCTACGGTGCTACATTATTATGATAACGCCTTCGTGGTGCTGCAAATGTGTCTCAGTCATCAACTTCTCGGTGTCAGATATCATTACTGCTATTATACCATCTAGAGGAGGTGGAGGAAACCTTCTAGGGGAGGAGGAAACCATCTAGGGGAGGCGGAAACCATCTAGGGGAGGAGGAGGAAACCTTCTAGGGGAGGATTAAACCATCTAGGGGAGGCGGAAACCATCTAGGGGAGGAGGAAACCATCTAGGGGAGGAGGAAACCATCTAGGAGAAGAGGAAACCATCTAGGGGAGGAGGAAACCATCAAGGGGAGGAGGAAACCATCTAGAGGAAGAAACCATCTAGGGGAGGAGGAAACCATCTAGGGGAGGCGGAAACCATCTAGGGGAGGAGGAAACCATCTAGGGGAGGAGGAAACCATCTAGGGGAGGAGGTAACCATCTACGGGAGGCGGAAACATCTAGTGGAGGCGGAAACCATCTAGGGGATGAGGAAACCATCTAGAGGAGGAGGAGGAAACCATCTAGGGGAGGAGGAAACCATCTAGGGAAGGCGGAAACCATCTAGGGGAGGAGGAAACCATCTAGGGGAGGAAGAAATCATCTAGGGGAGGAAGCAACCATCTAGGGGAGGAGGAGGCGACCATCTAGGGGAGGAGGAAACCATTTAGGGGAGGAGGAAACCATCTAGGGGAGGAGGAAACCATCTAGGGAAGGAGGAAACCATCTAGGGAAGGAGGAAACCATCTAGGGGAGGAGGAAACCATCTAGGGAAGGAAGCAACCATCTAGGGGAGGAGGCGAACCATCTAGGGGAGGAGGAGACCATTTAGGTTAGATTTTAGACTTTTCCACCGAAGTGGCCAGTTTATTATGTACATCATATCCATCGTGTGGATGGTAGCGCAGGAACATATGGATACACAAAACACCAGGAACTAGGTCCTAAAAGGGTTAATAGGAGTACATCTGGATTTATATCTACAGTTCACTTATCTATTACAAGCAAATTTGGGAAATTTGATTAATGTATCTGGTATCTTATTTTCATCAATAAGATATTTTGATATCTTTAATATCAAAGTTGTATTTAAAAATCTTGATACAGATAAAAAAAAAACTTTTGATAAAAAATATCCCCCCAGAAATATTGACGGTTGTGTCTATAAGATCCCTTGTAAAATATGTGACAAAGTTTATTACGGTCAAACTGGTAAAGTCTTGAACTAAGATTAAAACAATATAAATATAGCATTAGAACTGGACAAGATTCTAATGCTATATTTATTCATGTCAGAGATTTTAACCATCCAATTGATTTTCAAAAAGCGGAGAAAGTTGTATCTAGTAAGTCGATGGTCGAGACGAATATAATAGAATCAAGTTTCATAGAAAATGATCTTGAAAATAATATGAATATTGCTTTGGGTTATACAAATTGGATTCATTTATAATAAAATTTGGGAAGAATTTAAGATACATTACACAAGTTAAATTCTTAATGTTTGGGTAGAATGTAAGCTGAGTTTCACTTATATCATCATAAAAAGTCAGGTGTTGTAAGGTGACTGCGAAGTGTTGTCTCGTCCCTTATATGTATTCCTATTGATTTTGCATTTTTACAGTTCCTAGATAATGTGAAAAATCACGAAAACAGTTGGAATTCTACTGTTTTTCACACTGATTGTTCTGCATATCTTGACATGTCATGTAGGTTATTGTACTGTCTATCTCTACATTCTCAGTAAGTGGACTGTTAAGCACATAGTGTTCAACATAGTGACCATAGGGCTGGCCACTTACTTTGCATTTGGTTTGATTATCATGTGTGTCTCCGAAACTGCCAGAAGTACTTGTAACCAAGCCTAAGTCTGGCCACTACAACATCAGTCAGTCTGTTCACATTGCAAGTTGCTCCATAAACATACTTATCTACGTTCATCATATAGTGGGTTATAGAAATACTCATTCCTATAACATTGTTTCATTATTTACTTCTCTCCTGATATTATTCCTAATGCTAGAAACAGATAAACCGAAGTTATATTCAACATTCTCCTTCAGGGTACTCTTCTTGGCTGAAATATCAACTTTATCATGAAGGAGTAATCCAATGTGTGATGGGATCCATAACAATTGTACATTAATTCCTTTTTCCCTGATTTTTTATTATCTATACCTGGCTTCTCCAATGAGCATGTTGTTAGAGTCATTATTTGAGCCAAGAGCCTTCAGTGATGATAGAGTCAAGCTCAGTGTCATAAGTTAGCTTTAGAGCCATTAGGATGGCAAGCAATTCAGTTTGCAGTGTTATGACGCCCAGTTGTTATTCTTATGCCTAACATCACTAATTTATTATCTTCTTAAACCTAGGGAGGTGGCAACAAGAGCAAGATGCAGCGCTGCAGGTACACTCCTTGGCTTACATTCCATCATGAAGTATAACCATTGTTGATAAAATTTCATTATTCTTATCCACTTATAGATATATCTCTTGGGCGTTGCTTTTATGAGTGTTTAGTAAGATATTACTGGTGCCTTGAGCTTCATTGGGATGAGTTTGTCAGTGTGTAATACTTGAATGGTAGGAGGAACATCTCGTTTGCAGGTAGGAGGTACCATCTTGATGAGGTAGAATCAATCTAAGAGGAGGGAAAACCATCTGAGGAGGTGCGTAAACATCTTCAAGACAGTGATGAAACCTTCGGTGATAGGAATTAACTTTCATCTTAGGAGGAGAATACCATCTTGAGGCAGTAGGAACCATTAGAAGTGATTGAGAACACATTACGGGAGGGGAACCATCTGAGAGGAAACTTCTATCTCGAGTGAGATGGAAACATCTAGGGAGGGAAACCATCTTGAGGAGGGGAAACCATCTGAGAAGGAGGAAACCATCTGAGGAGGAGGAAACCATCTTGAGGAGAGGAAACCATCTAGAGGAGGAAACCATTCTCGAGGAGGAAACCATCTTGAGGAGGAGGAAACCATCTCGAGGAGGAGGAAACCATCTGAGGAGGAGGAAACCATCTTGAGGAGGAGGAAACCATCTAGAGGAGGAGGAAACCATCTTCGAGGAGGAGGAAACCATCTTAGAGAAGGAGGAAAACCATCTTGAGGAGGAGGAAACCATCTGAGAAGGAGGAAACCATCTCGAGGAGGAGGAAACCATCTTGAGGAGGAGGAAACCATCTTGAGGAGGAGGAAACCATCTCGAGAAGGAGGAAACCATCTCGGAGGAAGAGAGGAAACCATCTCGAGAGGAGGAACCATCTACGAGAGGAGGAAACCATCTGAGAGGAGGAAACCATCTCGAGGAGGAGGAAACATCTCGAGAGAGGAGGAAACCATCTCGAGGAGGAGGAAAATCTAGGAGAACCATCTGAGAAGGAGGAAACCATCTCGAGAGGAGGAAACCATCTGAGAAGGAGGAAACCATCTCGAGGAGGAGGAAACCATCTCGAGGAGGAGGAAACCATCTCGAGAAGGAGGAAACCATCTCGAGGAGGAGGAAACCATCTCGAGGAGGAGGAAACCATCTGAGAGAGGAAACCATCTCGAGAAGGAGGAAACCATCTCGAGGAGGAGGAAACCATCTCGAGAAGGAGGAAACCATCTCGAGGAGGAGGAAACCATCTCGAGAAGGAGGAAACCATCTCGAGAAGGAGGAAACCATCTCGAGGAGGAGAGGAAACCATCTCGAGGAAGGAGGAAACCATCTCGAGGAGGAGGAAACATCTCGAGAGGAGGAAACCATCTCGAGGAGGAGGAAACCATCTCGAGAAGGAGGAAAGAACCATCTCGAGAAGGAGGAAACCATCTCGAGAAGGAGGAAACCATCTCGAGAAGGAGGAAACCATCTCGAGAAGGAGGAAACCATCTCGAGGAGGAGGAAACCATCTCGAGAAGGAGGAAACCATCTCGAGAAGGAGGAAACCATCTCGAGGAGGAGGAAACCATCTCGAGAAGGAGGAAACCATCTCGAGGAGGAGGAAACCATCTCGAGAAGGAGGAAACCATCTCGAGAAGGGATGGAGAACCATCTCGAGGAGGAGGAAACCATCTCGAGAAGGAGGAAACCATCTCGAGGAGGAGGAAACCATCTCGAGAGGAGGAAACCATCTCGAGGAGGAGGAAACCATCTCGAGAAGGAGGAAACCATCTCGAGAAGGAGGAAACCATCTCGAGAAGGAGAATGGAAAACCATCTCGAGAAGGAGGAAACCATCTCGAGAGGAGGAGAAACCATCTCGAGAAGGAGGAAACCATCTCGAGGAGGAGGAAACCATCTCGAGAAGGAGGAAACCATCTCGAGAAGGAGGAAACCATCTCGAGGAGGAGGAAACCATCTCGAGAAGGAGGAAACCATCTCGAGAAGGAGGAAACCATCTCGAGAGGAGGAAACCATCTCGAGAAGGAGGAAACCATCTCGAGAAGGAATGAGAGAAACCATCTCGAGGAGGAGGAAACCATCTCGAGGAGGAGGAAACCATCTCGAGAAGGAGGAAACCATCTAGAGAAGGAGGAAACCATCTCGAGAAGGAGGAAACCATCTCGAGAAGGAGGAAACCATCTAGAGAAGGAGGAAACCATCTCGAGAGAGGAGGAAACCATCTCGAGAAGGAGGAAACCATCTCGAGAGGAGGAAACCATCTCGAGAAGGAGGAAACCATCTCGAGAAGGAGGAAACCATCTGAGAAGGAGGAAACCATCTGAGAAGGAGGAAACCATCTCGAGAAGGAGGAAACCATCTCGAGAAGGAGGAAACCATCTCGAGAAGGAGGAAACCATCTCGAGAAGGAGGAAACCATCTCGAGAAGGAGGAAACCATCTCGAGGAAGGAGGAAACCATCTCGAGGAAGGAGGAAACCATCTCGAGAGGAGGAGAAACCATCTAGAGAAGGAGGAAACCATCTCGAGAAGGAGGAAACGGAGAAACCATCTCG
Source organism: Cherax quadricarinatus (assembly GCF_026875155.1). Classification (NCBI taxonomy): domain Eukaryota; kingdom Metazoa; phylum Arthropoda; class Malacostraca; order Decapoda; family Parastacidae; genus Cherax; species Cherax quadricarinatus. The sequence continues at coordinate 33,827,839 of NC_069437.1, forward strand.
AGAAGGAGGAAACCATCTCGAGAAGGAGGAAACCATCTCGAGGAGGGAATGGAAGAACCATCTAGAGAAGGAGGAAACCATCAGAGGAGAGGACCATCTCGAGAAGGAGGAAACCATCTAGAGAAGGAGGAAACCATCTAGAGAAGGAGGAGACCATCTAGAGAAGGAGGAAACCATCTAGAGAAGGAGGCAACCATCTAGAGAAGGAGGAAACCATCTAGAGAAGGAGGAACCATCTAGAAGAGGAGGAAGAACCATCTAGAGAAGGAGGAGAACCATCTAGAGAAGGAGGAAACCATCTGAGAAGGAGGAAACCATCTAGAGAAGGAGGAAACCATCTAGAGGGAAGGAGGAGAACCATCTAGAGAAGGAGGAAACCATCTGAGAAGGAGGAACCATCTAGAGAAGGAGGAAGACCATCTAGAGAAGGAGGAAACCATCTAGAGGAAGGAGGACCATCGAGAAGGAGGAACCATCTGAGGAGGAGGAAACCATCTAGAGAAGGAGGAGAAACCATCTCGAGGAGGAGGAAACCATCTCGAGAAGGAGGAACCATCTGAGAAGGAGGAACCATCTCGAGAAAGGAGGAAACCATCTCGAGAAGGAGGAACCATCTCGAGAAGGAGGAAACCATCTGAGGAGGAAGGAGAAACCATCTCGAGAAGGAGGAAACCATCTCGAGAAGGAGGAAACCATCTCGAGAAGGAGGAAACCATCTCGAGAAGGAGGAGGGAAACCATCTCGAGAGGAGGAAGACCATCTAGAGAAGGAGGAGACCATCTAGAGAAGGAGGAAACCATCTAGAGAAGGAGGAAACCATCTAGAGAAGGAGGAGACCATCTAGAGAAGGAGGAAACCATCTAGAGAAGGAGGAACCATCTAGAGAAGGAGGAGACCATCTAGAGAAGGAGGAAACCATCTAGAGAAGGAGGAACCATCTAGAGAAGGAGGAGACCATCTAGAGAAGGAGGAGACCATCTAGAGAAGGAGGAGACCATCTAGAGAAGGAGGAAACCATCTAGAGAAGGAGGAGACCATCTAGAGAAAGAACGAGGAGAACCATCTAGAGAAGGAGGAACCATCTAGAGAAGGAGGAAACCATCTAGAGAAGGAGGAAACCATCTAGAGAAGGAGGAGACCATCTAGAGAAGGAGGCAACCATCTAGAGAAGGAGGAAACCATCTAGAGAAGGAGGCAACCATCTAGAGAAGGAGGCAACCATCTAGAGAAGGAGGCAACCATCTAGAGAAGGAGGAAACCATCTGAGAAGAGAAGAGGAAACCATCTAGAAGAGCTAGAGAGAGGAACCATCTAGAGAAGGAGGAAACCATCTAGAGAAGGAGAACAGAAGGACCATCTAGAGAAGGAGTCTGAAGAGGAAACATCTAGAGAAGGAGGAAACATCTAGAGAAGGAGGAACCTATCTAGAGAAGGAGGCAACCATCTAGAGAAGGAGGAAACCATCTAGAGAAGGAGGCAACCATCTAGAGAAGGAGGAAACCATCTAGAGAAGGAGGCAACCATCTAGAGAAGGAGGAAACCATCTAGAGAAGGAGGCAACCATCTAGAGAAGGAGGCAACCATCTAGAGAAGGGGAAACTATCTAGAGAAGGAGGAGATCATCTAGAGAAGGTAGGCAACTATCTCGAGAAGAGGGAAACCATCTAGAGAAGGAGGAAACATATCTAGAGAAGGAGGAAATCATCTAGAGAAGGCGGAAAATATCTAGAGAAGGAGGAAATCATCTAGAAAAGGCGGAAAATATCTAGAGAAGGAGGAAATCATCTAGAGAAGGAGGAAACCATCTAGAGAAGGAGGAAACCATCTAGAGAAGGAAGCTATCGAGAGGAGAAAACTATCTAGAGAAGGAGGAAATCATCAAGAGAAGGCGGAAACTATCTACAGAATGTGGAAACTATCTAGAGAAGGAGGAAATCATCTAGAAATGCGGAAAGCATCTAGGAGAGGAGGAAGGCATCCAGGGAAGTTTTATGATGGTAAACTGACGCTACCCATCAACAACCTGCACTAGGAGACAAACAATGGTAGTTAGGAAGAGTAACATTACCAGGCTGACTTGTAGTGTAACAGAACTCAAGTTTATAAATAAACTTAATCATTCTGAGTGAGGCACCCGGGATGTTTTAGTGAGTTATTGACTAACAGTGAATGACCAGTGAAGACAGGAGGAAGATCGAAGGAACTTCCTTACCCTCGTCTGAAGCTGTGTCATACTTGACAGTGTATCGCACAGGGTCATGTATAGTAGGACCTTGAGTGTGTGGGAGTGTCAGCTGAGGTGTATCACACGGTGTCTAAGTGGACTTACAGTGTGTGTGTGTGTGTGTGTGTGTGTGTGTGTGTGTGTGTGTGTGTGTGTGTGTGTGTGTGTGTGTGTGTGTGTGTGTGTGTGTGTGTGGCTGTCAGCTAGGACGTGCGTGCATGTGGACACTTAGGATGAAATTCACCGCATGTCTCCATGCCACACAAATTTATTTTAAAGATCTTGTTCCAAGCTTACATACCGTGTCTCACGTCCATCTCTGAGTTAACCTGCTTCTTGATACACAGTTCTGCTGCTCTTGCCAACCTTCACTCTTTCTATGTATACACACACACACAATTATATATATATATATATATATATATATATATATATATATATATATATATATATATATATATATATATATATATATATATTCATACTTTCATAATAGTATATGTAGTTATGTGTTTTGTGTGTGTGTGTTCGGTTCATCACCTCCCTCATTGTCTCCTCACTCACTCACAACGTTAGTGAGAGTGAGGAAACATTTCTTAGGGAAAAGAAATAATGAGAAACATTTAATTTATTCAAATAATAATAACAATAATAATAAATTTGTGTGTGTTTGAATATATTATAAATGATTACACACACACACACACACACACACACACACACACACACACACACAGGATGAGCCCATGGTTCACCCAAAGGTGCAGGGAGGCAAAAACCAAGTGTGCTAGGGAATGAAAGAAATATAGAAGGCAAAGGACCCAGGAGAATAAGGAGAGCAGTCGTAGAGCCAGAAACGAATATGCACAGATAAGAAGGGAGGCCCAACGACAATATGAAAACATAGCAGCGAAAGCCAAATCTGACCCGAAGCTGTTATACAGCCACATCAGGAGGAAAACAACAGTCAAGGACCAGGTAATCAGGCTAAGGAAGGAAGGAGGAGAGACAACAAGAAATGACCGTGAAGTATGTGAGGAACTCAACAAGAGATTCAAAGAAGTGTTCACAGAGGAGACAGAAGGGGCTCCAGAAAGACGGAGAGGTGGGGCACACCACCAGGCGCTGGACACAGTACACACAACCGAGGAAGAAGTGAAGTGGTTTCTGAATGAGCTAGATACCTCAAAGGCAATGGGGCCAGATAACATCTCTCCATGGGTCCTGAGAGAGGGAGCAGAGGCGCTAAGTGTACCCCTAACAACAATATTCAATACATCTATCGAAACAGGGAGATTGCCCGAGGCATGGAAGACAGCAAATGTAGTCCCAATCTTTAAAAAAGGAGACAGACATGAAGCACTAAACTACAGACCAGTGTCACTGACATGTATAGTATGCAAAGTCATGGAGAAGATTATCAGGAGAAGAGTGGTGGAACACCTAGAAAGGAATGATCTCATCAACAGCAGCCAACATGGTTTCAGGGACGGGAAATCCTTTGTCACAAACCTACTGGAGTTCTATGACATGGTGACAGCAGTAAGACAAGAGAGAGAGGGGTGGGTGGATTTCATTTTCTTGGACTGCAAGAAGGCGTTTGACACAGTTCCACACAAGAGATTAGTGCAAAAACTGGAGGACCAAGCAGGGATAACAGGGAAGGCACTACAATGGATCAGGGAATACTTGTCAGGAAGACAGCAGCGAGTCATGGTACGTGGTGAGGTGTCAGAGTGAGCACCTGTGACCAGCGGGGTCCCACAGGGGTCAGTCCTAGGACCAGTGCTGTTTCTGGTATTTGTGAACGACATGACGGAAGGAATAGAATCCGAAGTGTCCCTGTTTGCAGATGACGTGAAGTTGATGAGAAGAATTCATTCGATCGAAGACCAGGCAGAACTACAAAGGGATCTGGACAAGCTGCAGACCTGGTCCAGTAATTGGTTACTGGAGTTCAATCCCACTAAGTGCAA
>NC_069437.1:33834538-33902387 GCF_026875155.1 Cherax quadricarinatus
CAACACGTCACTAGAGACGGGAAACCCACCGGACACTGGTGCCAATATACAAGCAGGGGACACTCAAGAGGCAATGAATTACAGGTCAGTATCAGTGACGTGTTTACCATCTAAAGTATTGGTAAAGATAGTAAGAGGCTGACTGAGCACCTAGGAAGATAGGACCATTTAAAAGTTAAGCTTAAATATAGGGAAGGTAATCTTTGACTGACATACTGGGAGTTGTACCACACAATAACGGAATCCGAGCAAGAAAGACAAGGATAGGTCGACTGCTAATCTTGGACTGAAGGAAAGTATTTGACATTGTACCCCACCAGAGTCTGATTCACCAAGTAAACTAGCATTGATGGATCAAGGAACACCTAGCAAATGGAAGACAGAGTATGATGGTAATAGACAATGTCTCAGGATGGGAAGTGTAACAAGTGGGGTTCCTCAAGGATCGGTGATAGGAAGATTACTGTTCTCCATACCTGCCAGAGGCGACTGAATCATATGTATCATTATTTGCTGATGATGTGGAGCTAACTAAAAGAATAAGAGAAGAGGATGGAAACAAGCTACAGGGACACTTGGACAGACTGAAAGAATGGATAAACAAGTGGCTACTGGAGTTTAACCTAAGTGCAATGCAAATGAAAACTGTGGCGGGAGGAAGGTGACCCAACATATAATACAACTTAACGAAAAACTACAAATATCTCTCGAGAAGAAGGATCTTGGAGTAAGCATCATATCCAACATATCGCCAGTTTTCCACACACATTAAGTAATATTTGTAACATATGCGAGGATAGTTAATCACACAACTGCATTCAGAATCCTCAACAAACAAAAATGATTTGACACTCAACACAACATATGTCAGGCAGCAGCACAGACACCCGCCTGACCATGCATGACAACTAGGAAAGAGTCATCATATATATGTAAAAAAGACCAGACGCAGAACTCAAGAGCACTGAGTTACTGAGAGAGACGAAGGGAACTGGAACCTGAGGATCTTAGAATAAAGAAGGATTAGGGAAGACATGATTACGACATGCAAGATACTCAGAGAATCTGACAGAGCAATTAGGGACAGACTTTGAAATACGAGGCTCAGAGGCGAAGGGTCATAGATGGAAGCTAAAGACATATGTAAGTCACAGAGATGTTAGGAAGTAATTTTTCAGTCTCGGGGTGGCAAATAAATGAAATGAGAAAGATGAAGAGGTAGTAGAGGCAACCTTAATACGCAGTGTTAAGAATAGGTATGATAGGCCAGAAACCTATAATGCCGGTGATTGTACTTTAAGTGGAGGGGGTCAAGAGCTAAGACTCGACCCCCAGAAAGAACTCAGTGAGTACGACTCGAACAAAACACACACACTTACACACACACACACAAACACACACAGTAGTCAAGCCGTGGAATAGCCTAGAAAGTGTAGTGGAGGCGGGAACCATACATAGTTTTAAGGCGAGGTATGATAAAGCTCATGGAGCAGGGAGAGAGAGGACCTAGTAGCAATCAGTGAAGAGGCGGGGCCAGGAGCTATGACTCGACCCCTGCAACCACAAGTAGGTGAGTACAAATAGGCGAGTACACACCAGACAGTTGTGGTCTAGACAATTCTTGGGAGGTGTCCCATATTCACTCAGCATTGACTCCTCCCTCACTTAACATTCTCTTTTCAACACTCACTCAATTCTTATTCAACACTTACTCAACTCTTATTCAACACTTACTCAACTCTTATTCAACACTCACTCAACTCTTATTCAACACTCACTCAACTCTTATTCAACACTCACTCAACTCTTATTCAACGCTCACTCAACTCATTTCAGCACTCAACCATCATTCAGCACACACTCAACTTTCCCTCAACTCTCATTCATGGCTCACGTTGATACTGATCCAGAAATCCATCACCATACACACACACACACACACACACACACACACACACACACAACAGGCCTAGTGTCTAATGGACATGTGCCTAGGATAAAAATGATAACTAAGACACGCACAGGCAGAACTACAAAGGGATCTGGACAGGCTGCAGACCTGGTCCAGAAATTGGTTCCTAGAGTTCAACCCAACCAAGTGCAAAGTCATGAAGATTGGGAAAGGGCAAAAAAGACTGCAGACGAAGTACAGTCTAGGGGACAAGACAATATAAACCTCACTCAAAGAAAAGAATGTTGGGGTGCGTATAACACCGAGCATATCTCCTGAGGCGCACATCAACCAAATAACTGCTGCAGCATATGGTCGCCTAGCAAACCTAAGAATAGCATTCCGACATCTCAAGGAATCGTTCAGGACTCTCTACACCGTGTATGTCAGGTCTATATTGGTGTATGCAACAACAGTTTGGAACCCACACCTAGCCAAGCACGTAAGGAAATTACAGAAAGCGCAAAGGTTTGTAAGAAGACTAATTCCGGAGCTAAGGGCTATGTCCTACGAAGAGAGGTTAAGGGAAATCGACCTGATGACACTGGAGGACAGGAGAGATAGGGGGGATATGATAAAGGCATATAAAATACTGAGAGGAATTGACAAGGTGGACAGAGACAGGATGTTTCAGTCACAGAGTTCTCAGGAAGTGGAATAGTCTGGGAAGTGACGTAGTGGAGGCAGGATCCATACATAAGTTTAGGAAGAGGTATGATAAAGCTCATGAAGCAGGAAGAGTGACCTAGTAGCGACCAATAAAGAGCCGGGGCCAGGAGCTGTGACTCGACCCTTGTAACCACAACTAGTTGAGTACAACAGGGTGAGTACACATACACACACAATGGGAGGATGAAAGGAAAAGGTCAATCTTTGTTCATGGGTTTCGGGAGGCCGAAGAGGCAACTTACGATGCCATACCACAAGTGGAGAAAAAACAGGGGGGATTGAAAATATCATGAAAGAGATTAGAGAGGAAGACATGACCCGGCTGACAAATTTTCAGAGAATAGGGATGCTCTCAAGTAGAATATAACTTTGGTGTATCTGTGTCTAGCATTATGAATAATATAAGGAGAGAAGTAAATATTGAAAATGAATGTTATAGGAATGAAATTAGAAGCCTGAGTAGATCTATAACCCACTATGATAACATGAACGTAGGTAAGTACGTTTATGGAGCAACTTGCAATTGTGAACAGACTGACTGATGTTGTTGTGAACAGACTTAGGTTTGGTTAGAAGTGCTTCTGGTAGTTTGGGAGACACACAGATGATGATCAAACAAATGCAAAGTGTGTGTGCCAACCCTATGGGCTGGCACTCATACTTTGCACTGAGCACTATCTTGAACACTATGTGCTTAATTGTCCACTTATTGAAGAATATAGAGATAGTATAATAACCTATGTTACATGTCAAGATATCTTATTAATGAAAATAAGATACCAGATATATCAAGCAAATTTTCTAAATTTACTTGTAACAGATAAGTGAACTGTAGATATAAATCCAGATGTACTCCTATTAACGTTTTCGGGGCCTAATTCCTAGGCCTTGCGCTACCGTCCACAGGACGGATACAGAGAGCACAATAAATTAGCCACCTCGGTGGCAAAATCTAATCTACAATCTCAATTGATTTTCAAGTCAGAAACGGTGCAAAACTGAATCCTGCAGAAGAAAGCACGACTAAGGAGCTCATCAAATTACTAACAGGTGTACCTCGACCATGACAGAATGCAAGAAAGAGAAACTGAGAGCAGGGAAGAGAGTCAAGGATGGAGACGGGTAGAGAAACCCAGACTCAGGAGGAAGAGCAAACACAACCTCCCTCAGAACCACCCACAGAAGACCCTCAAACCCGACAACCCCACTGCAACCAAGGAAATTAACCCAAAACAACCCACACTCTGTACCCACAGCCCCCACTACAACAAACTCCACCTTCACAGCAGCCCCTCAAAAACTCCCCAGACCACAGTATTAGAAAAGAAGCTGAAGGTATGGTACACCAACGCAAATGGAATAACAAATGTAAGGAGTGGCATGAAAGAATCGTGGAGGCATCCCCAGATATAGCTCTCATGAAACCGGGATAACATATGCAATCTTTCCATACAATATCAGATCCTGAGGAAAGATAGAGGAAATAGTGAGGGAGGAGTTACAATGTTCATCAAAAACCAGTGGAGATTTGAGGAAATGGAAGGAATGTACAGAATAGAAGCAAGGGACTACATAGCAGGAACACTTCAGATTTGGGGGTCCTAAGGTTTTTATTGCAGTGATGTACAACCACTACAGAATAGTAGGAGACCAAGACAAGATTATGAGAGCAACAAATCAATGATGGACACACTAGATGAGGTGGCTAGAAGGGCCCACATGGGTAGGGCAAAGTTACTAGTTGTGGGTGATTTCAATCACAAGGAGATTGACTGAGAAAACCTGGAGCCACATGGGGGACCAGAAATGTGGAGAGCTAAGATGATGGAGGTGGTACTAGAAAACCTTATGCATCAACATGTTAGGGACACTACCAGAGAGAGAGAGGAAAGGATGAACCAGCAAGGCTGGACCTCATATTCACCTTCAGTAGTTCAGACATTGAGAACATCACATACGAAAGGCCCCTCAGAGCTAGTGATCACAGTGTCCTGAGCTTCGAATACATTGTAGAGTTAAAACTGGCGAGTGAAGGAGCACGAGTAGAGCAGGAGAAGAAGTAGACACATGCCTGAGGAATTTTCTGCATGAGGTACAGTTGGAAAGAGAACTGGTGGGAAAACAGCAAATGAAATGATGGAATACGGGACCACCAAACAAGATTAGCCCAAGAGCCAGAAATGATATGCATGAATAAGGAGGGAGGCCCAGCGGCAATACGAGAACGATACAGTATCGAAAACCATATCTGACCCAAAATTCTTGTACAGCCACATCAGGAGGAAAACAACAGTTAAGCATCAGGTAATCAAGGAAGTGTTTTCAGAGGAGACAGGAAGGACTCCAGCAAAAGAGGATGGAAGGGTACACCAACAAGTGCTGGACACACTACATACAACAGAGGGGAAGGTGAAGAGGCTGCTAAGTGAGATAGATACCTCGAAGGTGGTGGGATCGAACATCTCTCCATGGAGCCTGAGAAAGGGAGCAGAGGCACTATGTGTGCCACTAACAACAATCTTCAACAGATCCATCGAAATAGGGCAACTACCTGAGGTGTGGAAGACTGCAAATGTAGTCTTAGTCTTTAAGAAAGGAGACAGGCAGGTGACATTAAAATTAAACTACAGACCAGTGTCACTACCCGCCTTTAGAGCTTGTGGTCATCTGACCGAGGCCTTCTGCTGGCTTACCTGTCCACCTCTTTAAAAACTATGGTCAGTTATAACCATTTAGTTTGATATTGACATGCATAGTATGCAAAGTCATTGAGAAGCTTTTCAGAAAAAGACTGGTGGAGCACCTAGAAAGAAATCAGATTATACACGATAACCAGCACGGTTTCAGGGAGGTGAAATCCTGGATCACAAATCTAATGGAACTTTACAAGGTGACAGAAGTAAGAGAGGAGAGGGGTGGGTAGACTGCATTTTCTTGGATTGCAAAAAGGCTTCCGACACAGTTCTGCACAAGAGATTAGTCCAAAGGCAGAGGAACAGACAGGAATATCAGGAAAGGTATTGCAATAGATCAGAGAATAAATGATAGGAAGGAAACAACGAGTGATGGTAAGTGACGAGATGTTCGAGTGGGCGCCTGTGACAAGCGGAGTTCCACAAGGGTCAGTCCTAGGACCGGTGCTGTTTCTGCTATATATGAATGACATGACGGAATGGATAGATTCAGATGTGTCCCTGTTTGCAGACGATGCGAAGATGATGCGGAGAATCTAAGTGGACGAGGATAAGGCACGACTACAAAGGGATTTATTTGAACAGGCTGAAAGCCTGGTCCAACAAATGGCTCCTGGAGTTTAACCACACCAAATGCAGCGAAGTCATGAGGATTGAAGAAGGTGAAAGAGGACCGCAGACGGAGTACAGGCTAGAGAGGCCAAAGACTGCAAACCTTACTCAAGGAAAAGGATCTTGGGGTGAGTATAATACTGAGCACGTCTCCTGAAGCGCACATCAACCAAATAACTCCTGCAGCATATGGGCGCCTGGCAAATCTAAGAATAGCATTTCGATACCTGAGTAAGGAATCATTCAAGACTCTGTACATTGTGTACGTCAGGCCTATATTGAAGTAAGCATCAATAGTATGGGACCCACACCTGGTCAAGTACGTCAAGAAATTAGAGAAAGTGCAAAGACTAGTCTCGGAGCTAAGTGGTACGTCCTACGAGGAGAGGTTACGGGAAATCAACTTGATGACACTGGAAGACAGGAAAGACACGGGGTACATGATAACGACATATAAAATACTGAGAGAAATTGACAGGGGTAGATAGGGACAAGATGTTCCAGAGATGGGACACGGCAACAAGGAGTCACAACTGGAAGCTGAAAACTCAGACGAGTCACAGAGATGATAGGAATTATTTCTTCAGTCATAGAGTGGTCAGGAAGTGGAACAATCTGGAGAGTGATGTAGTGGAGGCAGGATCCATATATATAGCTTGAAGAAGAGATACAACAGAGCTCATGGAGCATGGAGAGTGTGAGCCCGGGAGCTATGAATCGACCCCTGCAACCACAAATAGGTGAGTACACACACATTCACACACACACACACACACACACACACACACACACACACACACACACACACACACACACACACACACACACACACACACACAGGACACAGTATAGCCTGGGGGGAGATAAGGTTCAAATATCAGAGAGTGACAAAAGACCAGAGGTTCAATATGACGCATGAACATAACGTCAGCATTTAATATGAACCCGATGACGTCAGTGGCAAACACAAAATTAACAAAACTGAAAAAAAAAACATTTAGGACCCTTACTAAACAATGTTTCAGAACTTCATAACCGACGTATGTTAGACTGATCGCCGAGTACGCTGCCCCAGCATGGAGCCCATACCTGGTCAAGGATGTAAAGATACTCTAAAACGTCCAAGGATCTGCAACCAGTCTAGTTCCAGAACTGAAGCAAATGTATTACGAGGACTGAACCTGATGACCTTGGCTGAGAGAAGGACAGGGGGAGACATGATTACGACTTACAAAATCCTAAGAGGAATAGAAACAGAAGATAGGTACAGACTGTTAATGGAGGGGACCCGGATGAAGGAGGTACAGACGGAAATTGAAGACAGATAAACAATGGAAGGTTGGTAAGGTAGGAAGTTTTTCTTCAGTTTTCGGGTGGGTGAAAAGTGCAGTGACTGGGACGAGGTAGATACAGTATGATCAGGCCCAAGAGGCCAGAAAATCAAAGATGCCGATCAAAGCAGTCTAGGAAGCGAGGCAGGAGCTGAGTCTCGACCCATGCAAACAAATCGATGAGTACACAAGAGGCAAGAGAGAGACAAGATGAGAGAGAGGAGAGGAGAGAGAGGAGAAGAGAGAGAGAGAAGAGAGAGAGAGAGAGAGAGGAGAGAGAGAGAGAGAGAGAAGAGAGAGAGAGAGAGAGAGAGAGAGAGAGAGAGAGAGAGAGAGAGAGAGAGAGAGAGAGAGAGAGAGAGAGAGAGAGAGAGAGAGAGAGAGAGAGAGAGAGACCCCTCTCATCTGCGATTGCTTGACAGAGTAGAGAACAGAGCAAGATGCCTCATCTCTGGACCAATCCTGGATAGATCTGTCATTTCAGCAGAGCCTTCAATACAGGAGGGATGTGGGTGGCCTTACTGTTATGTACAAGGCCAATATAGTCAAAGTACCACACTTGGATCCACTTCGAGGACAGCGAGAAGCAAGCTTCTATACCGTAAGACGGGCAGACAGCAGCAACTTCACTCTGGCTGTACCTTCGCCAGAACATCACTTCATCTGAGATCATTTATCCCCAGGATGACTCGAGTCTAGAACACATTCGTACAGCATTATAATGCCAGCGAGATAAAGTCAGTTGATCAAATGAAAATGCTGGCCCACAGATGGCTCCAACTTCAAGTAGCTTGTCAATAAAGCTAGGGATCCTTAACCTAACCTTGTCAAACCCTGTGTAAGAGAAGAGAGAGAGAAGAGAGAGAGAGAGAGAGAGAGAGAGAGAGAGAGAGAGAGAGAGAGAGAGAGAGAGAGAGAGAGAGAGAGAGAGAGAGAGAGAGACAGACGGACAGACAGACACACACTGTAATCACACACAAGCCTTCTGACAGACTGTCACGCCACATAAACACTTTGAAGGGCAAAGAATATTAAGTATGAAAGTCTTCACTGACGTGATTGATCTGAGTCATGAGACATCAGCGTATCTCACCCACTGAGGAGGGCGGGGAGTGGGGAGAGTGGTGGGGTGGAGTTTGGGTAGAAAGGATTGATGAGGCGGGGTTGAGGAGCTGGAGGATGGGTGGGGAAGATGAAGCGATCAACAGTTCTGATGTTTCCGCAACAAAAACCTTCCTGAATACTGTCGTGACCAGCAAGACCTTCACAAACCCAAAACAAATACATAACCAGTAAAATAATTGATTAAGTAGCAAAATATAGGAAGGTGCCAGAGAGACCAGCACAGCACGTCAGCTGTCAGGGTTGTTTGCTGAAGATTATGAATATATTCTCCAGGTTTCTCTGTTCCTACTGCTACGACACAGCTACATCTCTCAAGATAGATATGTAGACTTGCACGAGAGTATGTCAAAGAATTTGTAAACAGCGCTACAAATAACTTGTACCGGGTAGCGATACAAGTTAATTGTAGCTGTAGTTGGGTCCGTTACTCGGACCCAACTACAGCAAAGATACAGCGATCTTGCAGCTAATCTACATTCCATAAAATATACTGTTTAGGGTTCAAAAAATGAAACAGAAGTTTCTTCAATGGTTTCTTATTCAGAGAAGCCTACTAAATAGAAGCCTACTAAAATCCACATAATTCAACGCCTGACAAAGCGACAATATTCACAAAAGACTTATATGGCGGCAAAGACGCATGACGCGAAATGTTGTGTTTCAGAATTTTAGCTTCCGTGCCAAATAATGTGTAAATTTGTGCTTGTTTTAGTATAGAAACTGTATATTAGGATCTAGTATTGACAGTAATACAAATATTGTTAATATCAACTTCTTTTTCCAGATATAAATGAAGAAGCCGCTATTATGGATATACGAAAACAAACATTTGAATTATTTGCAAGTAAACATAGCTGAGGAAGCTGGTTGTTGTTGTTGGTCCCAAAGGTGCAGAAGGAGTTACTAATGCGAGCAAGATGCACAGCAGTAACGTAGCAACAGCGCCAAGGAAACTTTATGAGCTATATCATAACAGATCTACATATAAGAATCTCGTTGAAGAACTAAGAAGAAACCGTTCTGAAGATCGTGTTGTGAAAAAGGTTGCCCACCATGGAAAAAATAGTTTGATGGCATAAATAACTTCTTATTTGTGAGGAATTATGTGATTTTAATGATAAAAATACATAAAAGGCAGTGTGTCAAATTCAGAACTGTTGGTTTTGTTAAGAGCATTAGGGAGTGTTGTGAAGTGCTGATGACTGCTCTCTGGAGATGAAAGGCCACATGAAATATTTTACAGAAGATACTGTTGCAGGTGACTGCATAAATTTCACACAACAAAATCCTTTCCACAGCAGTACAGAAGCTGTGGACCCTCATTAGGAAAGTATAAGTGTGGCAGACACTTTTTTTTAATAACCTTTAATGAAGATCACATAACAACAGCAGACTCTGTGCCCTGAATGGAAAGTTGTCTGGAAGGATGTGTGTACACATCTGACCAGAGTACATGAAGCAAAAATTCCACGATTACACTGGTGATGGTATCATATAAGAGGACGACACACCAGGAAACACGTCCAGAAAATAATGTTATGAATGAAAAAGTAGCCATCATTGAAACAGCAACTAAATTTATTAAAAGTGACCTCATAGAGCATACCTATAACTTTAAATTGCTTATCCATCTACAACACTCACCCTGGAAAGTTTCCTTCGGTTTCTCACTAGCACTCTTCAGCTTTTTTTTTTTTTTTCAAAAAGTTCTTTACTGGCAAAGATGAAATAGTGAAAGTTGCTTGGTTGCCTTGACACACGGCTTTAAGTTCAATGAATACTGCTTCTGGAAATGGCATCAGCGAATGCTTTGAGTTATGAGCTATGTGCCTATCCACAACCTTTGTTTGAATCTTACACTGTGCTTTACAAAGCACAGTGTAAGATTCAAACAATGCACACCAGAGTCGAAAATATGACGCATGATCAGTCCTCCGAATCACTTCACCGTTACGCACTGGATGGGGGCTCCTTTCTCCACAAAATAACTTGGCGTAACGAGACAGCCTACGATGACACAGCGAATTCAAACGCAGAATTCACTGCTAGTAGTTTTTGTCGTTTGTGATGAATGTGAAGTTGGACCATCCACACATGATAACAATTACCGACGTAGAACAGTACACATGCATCAGCACAATAGTTAACTTCTCGGTTGATAAAAGATTCATTGGAAGAACGTACCACCACCGGTCCAGTAGCATCAATAAAAACGATTCCTTCATTTAAGTGAATATCTTATTTGTCTTAGTGAAGACGCTGATACTAAGATCACCAGCACTGCGACATTACTACCTCAAGCATCTTGTATCACTGTCATAGGGAAGAGACACTGACCACATTTTCCTTACGTACCACTGCAAAGTCTAATACAGTATATTTTTAACCGGGGGCTAACCCCCCTAGGGGGGTATGTGTAATTTCCAGGGGAATGGAAGGGCGAACCCCGAGCAAAAATAAGAAATATGTTGTGTTTACGATTTGCTTCTTAAACAGATTCTTTTGAAGTTCAAAATAATAAAGTTAAGAATGAAAACTAGTTTCTCAATTAACCTATTTAAATAAAGTGGATTTTTGTTTAAAATGCTAACATTTAGAGTTTTATATGAAGGAGGGAAGGACTGAGGGAGCGTGGAGATGAAGACCAACTACGCTAGGAGGCGCCACTCAATGTAGGTTGAGAACCAGTGATGATTAAGACACATTTGAAAAGCATGAGAATGACCTTAAAGCTCAATTCTAATGCTTCTGTTTATTATCATTCCAGGACCGTAAATGTGAACTCTTCTCCAGGCTGAGGATTGACAACCTCAAATACTTTTTCTCCAAGGTTGACAGACTGATTACATCTTTCGTATCACTACTACACATCCTGCCTTTGTATTTGACTTTGTATTTTAACAACTACGATATTAAAAGACAATATGAATCACATGACAGGGAATATTATGTGAAGAGACGGAGTCAACGAGAAAGTTGAGTTGAAAAATATTAGCGGTCAAAAGGTATCTACCCTGCGGACTAGTTATGTAGCAAGCTAGTTATGTAGCAGGCTAGTTATGTAGCGGGCTAGTTATGTAGCAAGCTAGTTATGCAGCAGGCTAGTTATGTAGCGGGCTAATTATGAAGCAAGCTAGTTATGTAGCAGGCAAGTTATGTAGCAAGCTAGTTATGTAGCAGGCTAGTTATGTAGCGGACTAGTTATGTAGCAAGCTAGTTATGTAGCAGGCTAGTTATGTAGAGGGCTAGTTATGTAGCAAGCTAGTTATGTAGCAGGCTAGTTATGTAGCAAGATAGTTATGTAGCAGGCTAGTTATGTAGCAAGCTAGTTATGTAGCAGTCTAGTTATGCAGCGGGCTAGTTATGTAGCAAGCTAGTTACGTAGCAGGCTAGTTATGTAGAAAGCTAGTTATGTAGCGGGCTAGTTATGTAGCTAGCTAGTTATGTAGCAAGCTAGTTTTGTAGCGGGCTAGATATGTAGGAAGCTAGTTTTGTAGCGGGCTAGATATGTAGCAAGACAGTTATGTAGCGGACTAGTTATGAAGCAGGCTAGTTATGTAGCGGGCTAGTTATGTAGCAGGCTAGTTATGTAGCGGGCTAGTTATGTAACAAGCTAGTTATGCAGTGGGCTAGTTATGTAGCAGGCTTGTTATGTAGCGGGCTAGTTATGTAGCAGGCTAGTTATGTAGCAGGCAAGTTATGTAGTAGGCTAGTTATATAGCGGGTTAGTTATGTAGCAGGCTAGTTATGTAGCAGGCAAGTTATATAGCAGGCTAGTTATGTAGCAGGCTAGTTATGTAGATGGCTATTTATGTAGCAGGCTTGTTATGTAGCAGGCTAGTTATGCAGCAGGGTAGTTATGTAGCGGGCTAGTTATGTAGCGGGCTAGTTATGTAGTAGGCTAGTTATGTAGCAGGCTAGTTATGTAGCAGAATAGTTATATAGCGGGATAGTTATGTAGCGGGCTAGTTATGTAGTAGGCTAGTTATGTAGCAGACTAGTTATGTATCAGGCTAGTTATGTAGCGGGCTAATTATGTAACAGGCTAGTTATGTAGCAGGATAGTTATGTAGCAGGTTAGTTATGTAGCAGGCTAGTTATGTAGCGGGTTAGTTATGTAGAAGGCTAGTCATATAGCAGGCTAGTTATGTAGCAGGCTAGTCATATAGCAGATTAGTTATGTGGCGGGCTAGTTATGTAGTAGGCTAGTTATGTAGTAGGCTAGTTATGTAGCAGGCTAGTTATGTAGCAGGCTAGTTATGTAGCAGGTTAGTTATGTAGCAGGTTAGTTATGTAGCGGCCTAGTTATGTAAGGTAGTTATGAGACAGGCTAGCTATGTAGCAGGCTAGTTATGTGGCAGGCTAGTTATGTAGCAGGCTAGTTTTGTAGCAGGCTAGTTATGCAGCGGGCTAGTTACGTAGCAGGCTAGTTATGGAGCGGGGTAGTTATGTAGCAGGCTAGTTATACAGCGGGCTAGTTATATAGCAGGCTAGTTATGTAGTGGGTTAGTTATATAGCAGGCTAGTTATGTAGTGGGTTAGTTATATAGCGGGCTAATTATGCAGCTGGCTAGTTATGTAGCGGGCTAGTTATGTATCGGGCAAGTTATGTAGCAGGCTAGTTACGTAGCGGGCAAGTTATGTAGCAGGCTAGTTATGTAGCGGGCTAGTTATGTAGCGGGCAAGTTATGTAGCGGGCTAGTTATGTAGCGGGCTAGTTACGTAGCGGGCTAGTTACGTAGCGGGCTAGTTATGTATTATAAAAAAGAAGCGCTAAGCCACAAGGGACTATTTATGTAGTGGGCTAGTTATGTAGCGGGCTATAGAGCGGGCTAGTTATGTAGCGGGCTATAGAGCGGGCTAGTTATGTAGCGGGCTAATTATGTAGCGGTCTAGTTATGCAGCAGGCTAGTTATGTAGCGGGCTAGTTATGTAGCGGGCTAGTTATGTAGCAGGTTAGTTATGTAGCGGCCTAGTTATGTAAGGTAGTTATGAGACAGGCTAGCTATGTAGCAGGCTAGTTATGTATCGGGTTAGTTATGTGGCATGCTAGTTATGTAGCAGGCTAGTTTTTTAGCAGGCTAGTTATGTATCGGGTTAGTTATGTGGCAGGCTAGTTATGTAGCAGGCTAATTATGTAGTAGGCTAGTTATGTAGCGGGCTAGTTATGTAGCGGGCTAGTTATATAGCGGGCTAGTTATGTAGCGGGCTAGTTATGTAGCGGGCTAATTATGTAGCTGGCTAGTTATGCACCAGTCTGGCTATGTAGCGGGCTAGTTATGTAGCGGGCTAGTTATGTAGCGGGCTAGTTATGTAGCGGGCTGGTTATGTAGCGGGCTAGTTATGTAGCGGGCTATTTATGTAGCGGGGTAGTTATGTAGCAGGCTAGTTATGTAGAGGGATAATTATGTAACAGGCTAGTTATGTAGCAGGCTAGTTATGTACCGGACTAGTTATGTAGCATGCTAGTTATATAGCGGGCTAGTTATGTAGAAGGTTTAGTCATATAGCAAGGCTATTTTATGTAGCAGGCTAGTCATATAGCAGGCTAGTTATGTAGCAGGCTAGTCATATAGCAGGCTAGTTATGTAGCAGGCTAGTCATATAGCAGGCTAGTTATGTAGCAGGCTAGTTATGTATCAGGCTGGTTATGTAGCAGGCTAGTTATGCAGCCGGCAGTTATGTAGCAGGCTAGTTATGGAGTGGGCTAGTTATTTAGCAGGCTAGTTATACAGCGGGCTAGTTATATAGCAGGCTAGTTATGCAGCGGGCTAGTTATGTAGCAGGCTAGATATGCAGCGGGCTAGTTATGTAGCAGGCTAGCTATGCAGCGGGCTAGTTATGTAAGAGGCTAGTTATTTAGCTGGGTAGTTATGTAAGAGGATAGTTATGCAGCGAGCTAGTTATGTAGTGGGTTAGTTATATAGCGGGCTAGTTATGCAGCTGGCTAGTTATGTAGCGGGCCAGTTATGTAGCGGGCTAGTTATGTAGCAGGCTGGTTATGTAGCGGGCTGGTTATGTAGCGGGCTAGTTATGTAGCGGGCTAGTTATGTAGCGGGTTAGTCATATGCAGCGGGCTAGTTATGTAGCGGGCTAGTTATGTAGCGGGTTAGTTATGTAGCAGGCTAGTTATGTAGCGGGCTAGTTATGTAGCGGGCTAGTTATGTAGCGGGCTAGTTATGTAGCGGGCTAGTTACGTAGCGGGCTAGTTATGCAGCAGGCTGGTTATGTACCGGGCTAGTTATGTAGCGGGCTAGTTATGTAGCGTGCTAGTTATGTAGCGTGCTAGTTATGTAGCGGGCTGGTTATGTAGCGTGCTAGTTATGTAGCGGGCTGGTTATGTAGCGTGTTAGTCATATGTAGCGGGCTAGTTATGTAGCGTGCTAGTTATGTAGCGGGTTAGTCATATGTAGCGGGCTCGGTTTCACGTAGATCAATCACTAATAAGGAGTCAGTGAAGTACACGAGGAATGTACTGGAGTGACAACGTTGTATCAAGGTTGTTGGTATCAGTGATGGTATCAATGATTGTATCAGTGATGGTATCAGTGCTGGAATCTGTCGTTTCAGTGCTGGTATCTGTGATGGTATCAGTGGTATCAGTGTTGGTATCAGTGTTGGTATCAGTGATGGTATCAGTGATGGTATCAATGTTGGTATCAGTGATGGTATCAGTGGTGGTATCAGTGGTGGTATCAGTGATGGTATCAGTGGTGGTATCAGTGGTGGTATCAGTGGTGGTATCAGTGGTGGTATCAGTGGTGGTATCAGTGATGACATCAGTGGTGGTATCAGTGTTGGTATCAGTGGTGGTATCAGTGTTGGTATCAGTGGTGGTATCAGTGGTGGTATCTGTTGGTATCAGTGGTGGTATCAGTGGTGGTATCAGTGATGGTATCAGTGGTGGTATCATTGATGGTACCAGTGTGGTATCAGTGTTGGTATCAGTGGTGGTATCAGTGATGGAAGATTATCAACATCAACAACATCCTTGCGTCTCTAAAATTATTTTTTTCTTATTCCTGATGAGTCATATAAAGACGTAACAGTTAGTATACTTTGATGCATAAACTGGTGAAAAAATAGGCGCAGAACAAAACTATTAATGACGCATTGCATTTCGGGCCAACTAATCATACGTAACTGATGTGACAGAGGAGCTGTGTCGTACATTGAACAGGCAACACAGTTTAGGTATTATTCAGTGGCACTGGGTGCAAGTGACGACATTCTAGACACTTCTCAACTTCTATTTATTGTAAAGGTTGTACTCTTAATTTTGGAATTACGGAGGAGTTGCGTTCACTGCAGAGAATGAGAGGTGTTAATGTTACTACTACTACTACTACTACTATACGACAACGTCGTAGTACTGCTCCTAAGACTACTACTACTATAGAAATGTACTTATAATGAGGAGTGACTCAGTAACCTAGGTTAATCTGTGTTGGTACAAATTGAAAATCGAGATATCCGATGGTGCGAGCAACATGGTTGAAGGTAGAAGCTGGGGTAGTTGTAGTGGCATACAGTTCCATTTCATTATTCACCAGCAGGTTCAGTGCAGGAAGCTCTGAATGTTGTGTCAAGCGTGAAGTTTATCATGTACCATGCCACCTGACTTGAGCATGGTACAAGTCAGCCACCTGACTTAAGAATGGTACAAGACATCCACATAGTCTGCATCTGTGTCAGACAAGAAGCTTTACAACTGGCAATATTTCAGGTCATGGTACATGATAAAATTCACGCTTGACCCAACAACATTCATCATGGTACAAGACATTCTCAAACAATTTTTTTGTCTCTTACTCGTGTAATTGACATCTCTCTCACTGAGAAAGAGATAAAACCATTTTCTCACCCTGAAAGTTTTGATACTAACGTTCCACGGTAAAGAAAAACTGGAATCTGACCTGTATGAGGTGAAAGTTTTTGAGGGGAAGGTAAATATGTTTGCGACTCAGGTCAACGAAGGTAAATTTATCGCACTTTCCTTGCTGAAGAGAACTCGCATCTAATAAGGAAAGGAATTTACAGATCCCTGTTACAAAATACAGCGAAGTACTGAATTTCCTGCAGAGTGAGTTCAAGAAAAGACTTGACGGTTTCCAAAAGCTGGAGCAGGTGATAAGAATCTTTCATAATACATTGGTAGTTTCACCAGGTGACTCGTGTGAAATATTTCAGACAGAACTCACTGATGTGTGAGACAGTGACACTGACATGTCCAAAGAAACACTATTGAAATTTCATGCAAACCTTCCCGACATTGGTAAATCTACAGAGTTTGTTGCAGATATGTTGACGGTCTTGGGCAACACTCGCTGATGGACGAACTTTTCCAGTCAAGATTTACTAATGAACATTTTGCACAAAATTTTAAAGACTACCGTGTGTCACTGAACTTTGTGTTAATGTCCTCTCTACTGAACTTCAGCCTCAAATGTTAAGGATAATGAAAACATTAACATTGAAACCATACCTTGGAAAGATAAGTCTGCCATGATTTCTGCTCACATTAATCTACATGTAACTTTACATTGATAAATTGTTGTATTTAGTCTCATTTTGTTATAGTTGTAATGATATAATTTATTTTCAAGTGTGATCATTTTTTTCCGTGCCGGAACTCGCTATTCTTTCAAGCGCAATAAAATGCAAGTGTAAAGATAAATTGAGTGACGGAATTACGTTAATCAGCGAGTTACTGGAAATTAAGATTATTCCTGAAGAGTTGCGCTGATTCTGGTGCGTTGCAGTGGTAAACGATGGTAATACTTCAAACATTGATGTTGATGCGTTCACTCAGTTTACGAGGGTAATATTACATTGATGTTTGTGTTCTCCCAGGTAATACTAGTAATATGTGCGCTGTGTTAATTACTGGGTTAATTCACCTTGTGTTTCCAGGCGTGTCAGTCACTACACTTATACAATGAAGCTGGAAACTACTGCTCTTCAAGTTACAATATACTAAAAATGATTTAAAAAAAAAACATGAGAAGCAAAATATGATTGTTATACATGACTGACGTGGAAAGTGAGAGTGTTGGTAATATTAGTGTCATACAGGCAGTACTGCAGCCCTGAGCCTACTCAGTGTCATACAATCAGTACTGCAGCTCTGATCCTACTCATTGTCATACAGGCAGTACTGGAGCCCTGATCCTACTCATTGTCATACAGGCAGTAATGCAGCGCTGATCCTACTCATTGTCATACAGGCAGTACTGGAGCCCTGATCCTACTCATTGTCATACAGGCAGTAATGCAGCGCTGATCCTACTCAGTGTCACGTCCATCGCTGAAGAACGAGCATATTACACGCAGACAAACACGCTGTTATCTTGCCTAACGTAAGATGAAAATATCTGATCTAACTTGTTACTGCTCAACATACCAGTTTTGTTCGCTTGTATGTAGCGGTGAGTTCCTCATGGTAGTGGTGTACAAGCGCTGAGACACAGGGAATGGTGATAAGAGAGCACCAACAACACTAATGGTGACCCATAAGCAGCCACCTCTTGCATTAGTGAAGCACTGTATCTCTCAGCTCCTGGCCTTCAACTCCTCCTCCTTTACACAAGACGTGACTACACTCACAACACACGTAATCAACGTGACAATCCACACTACGAGTCGATTCCTGGGATTATGGTGCGCTCAGAGGAATGACATGCATGAAAATGTCTCGGACTTCAGAAAATTTTAACTACACACACACACACAAGTAAAGATTGCTTTAAATTGACATTTTATTTTTTATTTTTTACTGTCAGGTCAGCTTGAAAGTTTTGCGATAGCAGGGGTTTTGCACAATGTGTTGGTGGTCTGCCGATACTGAGTGGAGGTGAGTGCTTGGTGCGGTGCACAGTAAGCTGTGTTAAGGTGTGGTAGTGAAGAACAGCAGCAGCGGGACAGAGCTGCTGGCCACAACACCTGCACACCATCAAGGATCACTGCTCAACCTGCTGCTGCTCTATCATACATTGCTCCTCTGCTAATGTTGACAAAGGTGCTTTTGTTGTTACGGCTATTCTTACTACCGCCTACTATAATAAGTCATGACTTGAGTTCTAAGTCTACCTATGTTGGCTGTGTTGCGCCGACTTGCTAAAGTATAATTTGTTGATTACTTTCATTTGCGAGAGGTGATCATGAATCGTCAAGATGCCGTGAGGGCAACGCCAAACCTCCTCTTCCACGGATTAATTTGAAAAAAGTTTTTCTGCCTTTGACGTTGACCGCATGGTCAGTGGCAGTGCCGTCACGTGTCCCAAATCTACGCTCGTCCTGTAGTCATGCTGAGGTAAAGCAATACATGCATATTTTAACGACTTGCAAATTGAACTTAAAAAACGCAAAGGGAAGATGATTTTATTCGGATTGTTCACCAGGAGTTAAGTAACCCAGGGTAACCCAGTGAAACTGCTGGGTCCCATAGCAGTCGGCTAAAACCCAGTAACCTACTTAATGCTGGGTGAACATAGGTGACAGGTATCAGGAAATATGTCCAAAGTTTCCACCTGTGCTGGGATTGAACCCAGGGCCTTCAGATGCGAACCCAAGGCACTACTACCTAAGCCATGAGCCACAATGGTTCTAGCGAGTTGTGTAATAACGCTTAAAGGAGATAATGAGAGTTTCAAGCGAAGGTAACTCCGCTACAGTGTTTGAGGAACTTAAGGCTTGTGAAGTAGCATCTCTTGAAGGCGCTATACATAGCACACAATGATAACTTGCCTAACTTAAGTAGTTGTTGTGGACCAAGAAGGGAGAGGTGAGGGGCCTGCTCCTACCCTACACCTTCCAGGGTGACCTGTTCCTACCCTACACCTTCCAGGGTGACCTGTTCCTACCCTACACCTTCCAGGGTGACCTGCTCCTACCCTACACCTTCCAGGGTGATCTGCTCTTACCCTACACCTTCCAGGGTGACCTGCTCCTACCCTACACCTTCCAGGGTGACCTGCTCCTACTCTACACCTTCCAGGGTAACCTGCACCTACCCTACACCTTCCAGGGTGACCTGTTCCTACCCTACACCTTCCAGGATGACATAGGGTCAAATGGTTTAATATAAGAGACCAGAATGAAACTACAGATGGGATGTAAAGAACGAAATGAGACAAAAAAAATTAAAATATATTTTCAGATTAAACTCACATAAAAAGTGAAGCCAAGAGAGAGATAACAGAGTCAGACTCCATACATGAAGTCAAGAAAATATATTAGAATACAAGACGTGGAGTTCAGTACAGCAGTCGGTGGAAGGTTAAGCAGCAGGGCTCAGGAGGTGTAGCTCAGATCCTGCAAGCAGAAATATGCCAGGACAAGCTAAAAAAAATACACACACACACACACAAACAAATACAAACAGAAGAGAAGTCGAAGGCTCGGAGGATCAGAAGAAAATGGTTCTGATAAAGAATAATGGATGAAAGAGCAATGTAAAACGATGGAACAAGAGTGGGAAAGCAAACTAGGTGAGTTTTCTGCAAAAGTGGAGAAGAGGATGGAGGCAGAAATGAAGAAATGGGAGTCACAAGCCAGAGCCGCAGAAGCCAGGATACGGGCCCTAGAATATGAGGTAAATAGGCTGAAGCAAGTTAAAGGACTATTGCCCAGAGGAGACATAACATCTGAAGCAGGTACACCCCTACTGAACGAGGAGCCCAATGGAAAGGAGACATGACTTATGCTAAGGCCCTATCAGTCCTCCAAGCAGGGCTGAGGAAGGAAGGGGGAGAGCTGTTGGGAGCAGGGATACCAGTGAAGGAGGGTGGAGAGCGGGATATGTCCCATGCAGAAGCACGATCATGCCACCAAGAGCTACAGGAAAATACAAGGGAGACAATGGCCATGTACAAATGGGACCCAGTGACACATAAAGGAAAGGCAATGGGAGGAGGAGAGGGAGAAGTCAGTGTTATTCATGGGCTTCAGGAGAGCGAGGGAAGAACACAATGAAAGATGGCAGGAAGAAAAACAGGAGATTGAAAACATCACCAAAGTAATAGGTGAAGAATGACTGAGATAGCAAATTTTCTGAGAATAGGGGGGTACTTGAAGGGGAGAAATCGGCCAGTCAAGCTGATTTTCAAGACAAAAATGGTGCAAAACAAGATCCTGCAAGAGAAACCAAGGCTGAAGGAATCATCAACATACAAGAGGGTGTTCATAGACCGAGACAGAACAAGAACACAACAACAGCAGATGAGGTAGAGGACAGAAGCAAAAGAGGCTAAGAAAAGAGACAAGGGCAAATTCAGCAGAGGACAACCAGAGCAGGACAGAGCAACAAGCACAAGCACACACAGACCCACCCCCAGAACCCCACAACCAGACACACTATCCCAACTCAAACCACAATCCACACTTACAGCCCCCACCCCACATTACGCTGTAGAATACCACAGCACACTGACAGGTTCCCAACCCTCACAGACCATCCCAGAACACAGTGTTGGAGAGGAAACTAAAAGTATGGTACACCAATACTGATGGAATAATGAATAAGTGGGAGGAGTGGCATGAAAGAGTCAAAGAGGCATCACCGGACACCATAGCTCTCACAGAAACCAAAATCATAGGAATGATAACAGATGCCATCTTTCATCAGGATATCAGATCCTGAGAAAAGATGGAGGGAACAGAGGGGGTGGAGAAGTGGCACTGCTCATCAAAAACCAATGGGATTTTGATGAGCTGGAGAGAGGAGACAGAGGAAAAGCAAGAGACTACATAATAAGAACACTTCAGTCTGGAGGTCCCAAGGTGGTAATTGCAGTGATGTATAACCCTGCACAGAACAGCAGGATGTCAAGGCAAGAGTATGATGAGAGCAATAGAGCGATGGTTGACACACTGGCTGAAGTGGCCAGAAGGGCTCATGCAAGCAGGGCAAAGCTGCTGATTATGGGTGACTTCAATCACAAGGAAATCGACTGGGAGAACCTGGAGCCACATGGGGGCCCAGAAACGTGGAGGGCTGAGATGATGGAGGTGGTACTGGAAAGCCTCATGTACCAACACATAAGGAACACTATCAGAGAGGAGAGGATGAGCCAGCAAGACTGGACCTAGTATTCACCTTTAGTAGCGCAGATATTGAGGACACCATATATGAATGACCCCTCATGGCCAGTGATCATGTGGTTCTGAGCTTCGAATATATAGCACAGTTACAAGTGGAGAGGGAAGCAGGAAGGGCAGGACGAATGAAGCCAAACTACAAGAGAGGGGACTACACAGACATGAAGAATTTCCTGCACGGGAAGTCAGTAAATGAGATGATGGAATATGTGACAACAATATACAAGGAAGCTGAGGAGAAGTTTGTGCCCAAGAGTAACAGAAATAACGAGAAAGCCAGGATGAGCCCTGGGTTTACCCAAAGGTGTAGGGAGGTCAAAACCATGTGTGCTAGAGCATGGAAGAAGTAGAGAAGGCAAAGGACCCAGGAGAATGAGGAGAGCAGTCATACAGCCCAAAATGAATATACACAGGTAAGAAGGGAGGCCCAAGAGCAATGCAAAAAAAGACAGCAGTGAAAGCCAGATCTGACCCAAAGCTGTTGTACAGCCACATCAGGAGGAGAACAAGTCAAAGACCAGGTAATCAAGCTGAGGAAGGAAGGAGAGGAGATCACAAGAAACGACCATGAAGTATGTTAGGAACTCAACATGAGATTCAAAGAATTGTTCACAGAGGAGACAGAAGGGACTCCAGAAAGACAGAGAGGTGGGGTACACCATCAAGTGTTGGACACAATAAATACAACCGAGGAAGAAGTGAAGAGGCTGCTGAGCGACCTAGATACCTCAAAGGCAATGGGGCTGGGTAACATCTCTCTGTGGGTCCTGAGAGAGGGAGCAGAGGCACTATGTGTACCACTAACAACAATCTTCAACACATCTATTGAAACAGGGCGACTACCTGAGATATGAAAGACAGCAAATATAGTCCCAATTTTAAAAAAAGGAGACAGACATGAAGCATTAAACTACAGACCAGTGTAACTGACATGTATAGTATGCAAAGTCATGGAGAAGATTATCAGGAGAAGAGTGGTGGAACACCTAGAAAGGAATGAGCTTATCAAAGACAGCCAGCACAGTTTCAGGGATGGGAAATCCTCTGTTACAAACCTACTGAAGTTCTATGACAGGGTGACAGCAGTAAGACAAGAGAGGGGTGAATAGATTGCATTTTCTTGGACTGTAAGAGGGCTTTTGACACAGCCCCACAAAAGAGATTAGTGCAAAATCTGGAGGACCAGGCAGGGATAACCGGGAAGGCACTGTAATGGATCAGGGAATACCTGTAAGAAAGACAACAGCGAGTCATTGTACGTGGCGAGATGTCAGAGTGGGCGCCTGTGACGAGTGGGGTTTCACAGGGGTCAGCCCAAGGACCGGTGCTGTTCCTGGTATTTGTGAACATGGCGGAAGGAATAGACTCAGGAGTGTCCCTGTTCGCAGATGATGTGGAGCTGACGAGAAGAATTCAATCAGACGAGGACCAAGCAGAACTACAAAGGGGTCTGGACAGGCTGCAGGCCTGGTCCAGAAACTGGCTCCTGGAGTTCAACCCCACCGAGTGCAAAGCCATGAAGATTGGGGAAGGGCAAAGAAGACGGCAGGCGGAGTACAGTCTAGGGGGCCAGACACTACAAACATCACTTAGTATAAAGGATCTTGGGGTGAGTATAACACTGGGCACATCTCCTGAGGTGCACATCAACCAAATAACTGCTGCAGCATACGGGCGCCTAGCAAACCTAAGAACAGCATTCCGACATCTTAATAAGGAATCGTTCAGGACCCTGTACACCGTGTATGTTAGGCCTATATTGGAGTATGCAGCACCAATTTGGAACCCACACCTAGCCAAGCACGTAAGGAAACTAGAGAAAGTGCAAAGATCTGCAACAAGACTAGTCCCGGAGCTAAGAGGCATGTCCTACGAGGAGAGGTTAAGGAAAATCGACCTGACGACACTGGAGGACAGGAGACATAGAGGAGATATGATAACGACATATAAAATACTGAGAGGAATCGACAAGGTGTACAGAGACAGGATGTTCCAGAGATGGGACACAGCAACAAGGGGACACAGTTGTAAGTTGAAGACTCAAATGAATCACAGGGATGTTAGGAAGAATTTCTTCATTCGCAGAGTTGTCAGGAAGTGGAATAATCTGGGAAGTGATGTAGTGGAGGCAGGATCCATACATAGCTTCAAGAAGTGGTATGATAAAGCTCATGGAGCAGGAAGAGTGACCTAGTAGCGACCAGTGAAGATTCGGGTCCAGGAGCTATGAATCGACCCCTGCGACCACAATTAGGCGAGTACAATTAGGTGAGTATACACACACACACACACACACAGGCTGGACATGTGGTCCAGTAACTGGCTTCTCGAATTCAATCCAGCCAAATGCAAAGTCATGAAGATTGGGGAGGGGCAAAGAAGACCGCAGACAGAGTATAGGCTAGGTGGAAAAAGACTACAGACCTCACTCAGGGAGAAAGACCTTGGGGTGACCATAACACCGAGCACATCACCGGAGGCACACATCAACCAAATAACCGCTGCAGCATACGGGCGCCTGGCAAACCTGAGAATAGGCGTTCCGATACCTTATAAGGAATCGTTCAAGACACTGTACACTGTGTATGTTAGGCCCATACTGAAGTATGCAGCACCAGTCTGGAACCCACACCTGGTCAAGCACGTCAAGAAGTTAGAGAAAGTACAAAGGTTTGCAACAAGCTAGTCCCAGAGCTCAAGGGAATGTCGTACGAGGAAAGGTTAAGAGAAATCGGACTGACGACACTGGAGGACAGAAGGGTGGGGAGACATGAAAGCATACAAGATACTGGGGGGAATAGAAAAGGTGGACAGAGGATGGGTGTTCCAGAGGGGGGACACGGGGAAAAGGGGGGTCAAAAACTGGAAGTGAAGTAGACGATCACAGGGACGTTAGGAAGTATTTTTCAGTCTAGATTTTGTCAGCAAGTGGAATGCCTAGCAATGAAGTAGTGGAGGCAGGAACCATAAAAATTTTTAAGAAGAGGTATGAAAAGCTCAGGAAGCGAGAGAGAGAGGATCCAGTAGGACAGTGAAGAGGGGGGGCCCGGGAGCGGGGGGTCCGCCCCCTGCAACCACAATTAGGGGGTACAATTAGGGGAGTACACAAACACACACACACAGGTTAGTGTCTAATCGACTGTGCCAAAGGCAAAATGGTAAAAACCACACAAGGGAAACCTACGTCACCTTTCATAAAAAGGGTTCACATAACAAGCGCCACATATGCCCTACATAAGGTTCAATAACAAGTGTACTAACCCCCTACATAACGCCCGTTGGAAAAAAAAATGGGAAAATAATAAACACCAAAGCGCTGAACAAAATGCGAATTAAATTTAAAAATATAACTAATATGTAATCGCATCCCCGAAACCAAATCGGCAAGAATTATGATAAATGTTTTTCTTTTATAGACGCCGTGTGTGGTGGTGTGGTGTGTGTGTGGTGTGTGGTGTGTGTGTTTTGTGTGTGTGTGTGTGTGTGTGTGTGTGTGTGTGAAGAGAGAGAGAAGAGAGAGAGAGAGAGAGAGAGGGGTCTTTTTTAGCAGAGCCTTCAACATATGAGGGTGTGGGTGGCCTTTTGTTATGTACAAAGGGCCCAAAATTGTCAAAATACACACTTGGATCCACTTCGAGGGCGCGTGAAACAAGCTTTTATGCCACAAACGGAGAAAGCAGCAACTTTATCTGGCTGACCCTTCTCCCGAACATCCTCCATTGAATCATACATACCCAGGATGACTCGAGTATGGAACACATTCGTACAGGAAAATGTCAACGAGATAAAGCAGTTGATCAAATGAAAATGCTGGGGCCCCCAGATGGCTCCAACTTCATCTGTTCCCTACTTGTATTCTCAAACAATAAAAATGCTTTCAAATGAGCTGATGTAGGTAACAGCTCTTAGCTTGCCCAAAAAATTTAGGGAAACCTTAACCCGTAAACAGTGCAATAAAGCAGGGATCCTTAACCTTTTCAAACCCTGTGTAAAAAAAAAAAAGAGAGAGAGAAGAGAAAGGGGGAAGAGAGAAGGGGGAGAGGAGAGAGAGGGGAAAAAGAGAAGAGAGAGAAAAGAAGAGAAAATCGTGTCGACTCAAACTGTATCGCCACTTATCGTCGTCGTTGTCGTCCAGCTGGGAATAATTTGCTGAGGGGGCGGGGAGGGTGTGGCCAGAGAACCCATGACGCCTTTTGACTCCCCGCCTTCCATGATGACCTCACCTCCATCCAACCTCGGGTCATATCCCTCCCCTCGTCTACTCCTCACTGGAAGGTTAATCTCACCTACCCTGGGATAGTTTCTCCTCGCTGTTACCACGTACACGTGCATGTACACGTACTTGTACACACCTTACCTCCGAGGTGCTAACAACACTACGAGGAGAGGTTAAGGGAAATCGACCTGAGGACACTGGACGACAGGAGGGGCAGGGAGGATATGATAATGACATATAAAATACTGAGAGGAACTGACAAGGTAGACAGAGACAGGATGTTCCAGAGATGGGACACAGCAACAAGGGGTCACAACTGGAATTTAAAGACTCATATGAATCACAGGGATGTTAGGAAGTATTTCTTCAGATCACAGAGTTCTCAGAAAGGAGGCCTGGTCTCAGACCGGGCCGCGGGGGCGTTGACCCCCGGAACTCTCTCCAGGTAAACTCTCCAGGTAAAGTAGTCTGGAAAGTGATGTAGTGTACCTGGAGTCTACCTGGAAGGTATTCGGGGATCAACGCCTTCGCGGCCCTATCCAAGACCAGGCCTTCTGGTCGATCAGGGCCTGAACAACGAGGCTATTATTGCTGGCCGCACGTAGTCTAACGTACGAACCACGACCCAGCTGATCCGGCACTGACTTTAGGTATCTGTCCAGCTCTCTCTTGAGGACAACCAGGGGTCTATTGGTAATTCCCCTTATGGCTGGTGGGAGGCTATTGAACAGTCTTGGGCCCCGGACACTTAATGTGTTTTCTTTAAGAAGAGGTATGACAAAGCTCACGGAGCAGGGAGAAAGTGGACCTAGAGGTGACCAGTGAAGAGGCGGGGACAGGTGTTATGAATCGACCCCTGCAACCACAATTAGGCAAATACACACACACACACACACACACACACACACACACACACACACACACACACACACACACACACACACACACACACACACACACACACACACAGTGAAAGAAAAACATCTCCAGCGCTTTCGTGATGTATCACTTTCTCAGGCAACACCATGCTCCTTGACACTCATTCTCAGGCAACACCATGCTCCTTGACACTCATTCTCAGGCAACACCATGCTCCTTGAAACTGTCATTCTCAGGCAACATCGTGCTCCTTGACACTGTCATTCTCAGGCAACACCATGCTCCTTGAAACTGTCATTCTCAGGCAACACCATGTTCCTTGACACTCATTCTCAGGCAACATCGTGCTCCTTGACACTGTCATTCTCAGGCAACACCATGCTCCTTGACACTGTCATTCTCAGGCAACACCATGCTCATTAACACTGTCATTCTCAGGCAACACCATGCTCTTTGACACTGTCATTCTCAGGAAACACCATGCTCCTTGACACTGTCATTCTTAGGCAACACCATGCTCCTTAACACTGTCATTCTCAGGCAACACCATGCTCCTTGACACTCATTCTCAGGCAACACCATGCTCCTTAACACTGTCATTCTCAGGCAACACCATGCTCTTTGAAACTCATTCTCAGGCAACACCATGCTCCTTAACACTGTCATTCTTAGGCAACACCATGCTCCTTAACACTGTCATTCTCAGGCAACACCATGCTCTTTGACACTGTCATTCTCAGGCAACACCATAAGAACATAAGAACATAAGAACATAAGAACGAAGGAACACTGCAGAAGGCCTACTGGCCCATGCGAGGCAGGTCCAAGTCTCCTACCGGCTTAAGCCAATGCACCCAACCTAGTCAGGTCAGGTCACATTGACTTAACACTGTCATTCTCAGGCAACACCATGCTCCTTGACACTCATTCTCAGGCAACACCATGCTCTTTGACACTCATTCTCAGGCAACACCATGCTCCTTGACACTCATTCTCAGGCAACACCATTCTCATTAACACTGTCATTCTCAGGCAACACCATGCTCTTTGACACTGTCATTCTCAGGCAACACCATGCTCCTTGACACTGTCATTCTTAGGCAACACCATGCTCCTTAACACTGTCATTCTCAGGCAACACCATGCTCCTTGACACTCATTCTCAGGCAACACCATGCTCCTTAACACTCATTCTCAGGCAACACCATGCTCCTTGACACTCATTCTCAGGCAACACCATGCTCCTTAACACTGTCATTCTCAGGCAACACCATGCTCCTTAACACTCATTCTCAGGCAATACCATGCTCCTTAACACTGTCATTCTCAGGCAACACCATGCTCCTTGACACTCATTCTCAGGCAACACCATGCTCCTTGACATTCATTCTCAGGCAACACCATGCTCCTTAACACTCATTCTCAGGCAACACCATGCTCCTTGACACTGTCATTCTCAGGCAACACCATGCTCTTTGACACTCATTCTCAGGCAACACCATGCTCTTTGACACTCATTCTCAGGCAACACCATGATCTTTGACACTCATTCTCAGGCAACACCATGCTCTTTGACACTCATTCTCAGGCAACACCATGTTCTTTGACACTCATTCTCAGGCAACACCATGTTCTTTGACACTCATTCTCAGGCAACACCATGTTCTTTGACACTCATTCTCAGGCAACACCATGCTCTTTGACACTCATTCTCAGGCAACACCATGTTTCTTTGACACTCATTCTCAGGCAACACCATGTTCTTTGACACTCATTCTCAGGCAACACCATGTTCTTTGACACTCATTCTCAGGCAACACCATGTTCTTTGAACACTCATTCTCAGGCAACACCATGCTCTTTGACACTCATTCTCAGGCAACACCATGCTCTTTGACACTCATTCTCAGGCAACACCATGTTCTTTGACACTCATTCTCAGGCAATACCATGCTCCATGACGGTAATTCATACATTACAAAGTCTAATACAATATTGCTTCTTTCACTGTATCTCAGTTGTATGATAAGGTTGAAGGTGTGTTGTATAAGGCTGTTGTTGGTCTTATACAAGAGTCGTGCACTCTCACACTCCACTACACACTAGTAATGATGTGCTGTGTTCACCTCTCCACCAGTTACACTAACTAGTTACACTAACTGGGTACAGTAACTGGGTACAGTAACTGGTTGCAGTAACTGGTTGCAGTAACTGGTTACAGTAACTGGTTACAGTAATTGGTCAGCAGTTATTACTTGTAGTTCTACTGCTTCTTGTTCTCCGTGTCTGGGACTGTCAGTGGGTGCGTACGTGTACTCACCTAGTTGTACTCACAGGGGGTCGATTCTCAGTTCCTGGCTCCCCTCTTAACTTGCCACTTGCCAGGTTCATTCCTTCGTAGTCTCGTAGGCTCCATATACCTCCCCCCAGAACCACTCTCATCGAGATCATTCCACTTTTTGACTACTCTGAGACTGAGAAGAAATACTTCCTGACATCCATGTGGGTCATCTGTGCCCGAGTTATCGTTCCTCGCCTTTCAGACAGCCTGTTCCTGTCTGCGTAATAAACCCCCCTGAGTATTTTGTATGTTGCTTTCATATCTCCCCTGATTCTACTGTCCCTGAGCTCAGGAGCAAGTTTTGTTGCAGACTTCCTTATTTTATCCAGTTTCTTAGCATATTTTTAGGTATGGGTTACATGCTGGCGCTGCTTACTCCAAGAGAGGCTTAACGTCTGTTGTATAAAGTACCGGGAATGGCTTTTTTTTTGAGATTCCTGAAGGTCACTCTTTGATTTGCCAGACGAGCAGTGGCTGGGGAGGTTGATGTGAGTCTCCGGTGATATACCAGTCTGTCTGATGTTTGCAGTCTGTGTCTATGGTTCTTACCTCATCTCAGTCGTCATTGTGTGCGTGCAAGGTTGTGCGCGCGCGTGCGTGCATGTGCGTACGTGTATGTGCGTGCGTGTGAGCGTGCATGTGCTTGCGTGTGCGTGCGTGCGTCTCTGTGTCCATACTCACCTAGAAGTGACTGCAAGGGTCGATTCACAGCTCCTCTGCGTTTGTCTGTGCTAGTGGAAGTTGACCATCCCCATGAACCGGGGTCTGTATTTGACTTCAACTAAGCATGGTAGTGGTGAACTGGGCTCTGTACGTGACTTCAACTATGGTAGTGGTGAACTGGGCTCTGTACTTGACTTCAACTAACTATGGTAGTGGTGAACTGGGCTCTGTACTTCAAGAGAAGATATTATTGGATCTAAGAGGTTAGAAATCAAATCCGACATTTGATCGAAGGATGAGAGGGGAATCTCGTGAGCTTAACGCACACATGCAAGCACGTACATAAACAAGCATGCGCACTCACAACGAGCATGCACGCACCCACAAGAAAGCACGTACCCACAACAAGCCAGCATGTACCCCCAACAAGCACGTACCCACAAGCACGTATCCACAACAAGCAAGCACGTACCCACAACAAGCACGTGCCCACAAGCACGTATCCACAACAAACACGTACCCACAAGCCAGCACGTACCCACAAGCAAGCACGTACCCACAACAAATACGTACCCACAACAAGCACGTACCCACAACAAATACGTATCCACAACAAGCACGTACCCACAAGCAAGCACGTACCCACAAGCAAGCACGTACCCACAACTAGCACGTACCCACAACAAATACGTACCCACAACAAGCACGTACCCACAAGCAAGCACGTACCCACAAGCAAGCACGTACCCACAACTAGCACGTACCCACAACAAGCACGTACCCACAACAAGCACGTACCCACAACAAGCAAGCACGTACCCACAAGCAAGCACGTACCCACAAGCAGCATGCAGGCACCCATATAAACACCTGCACGCATGCATATACACAAGCATGACTGAAAACACGCATAAACAAACGCGCCTAAACACTCACACAAGCACTCACGCACAATGAGAATATATGATACTGAAGCTCTGCTTGAGAACGCACTACAAACACGACAACAAGGAAGGGTGTAGGAGCGACCACTCCGCCAGAGGATCACCCCAGCGCCATAACATTGGCGGTATACGTGAGACTTGCACTCATAAGGGACTTCAATATTTTCAGAACACCGCACAAGACACAGGCCAACCTTACGCAGCACCGACAGGGAGCCCACATCTGATCTATCACGTGCAGGCGGTGAGAAAATGCAGAGAGATACCCAGCAAGACCAGTGCCCGAGGTGAAGGGGGCATGCAATACGAGATGCTAGCTAGGAGAGTTGCAGTCTTCATGGGCACAACAAAACTTCTAGTAGGGTGCTGTTTAGCCCATACAGTGGGATTTATTAAGGCATTCTAGGCGTAACTTTGCGGTTGATTTAGTTATCCAATGTGTGGGTGAAATGCTCTCGTTGACTAAGGTAGCCACTGCATCTAAGTGTCGTTTATTCCACCTATCTGGGATAAACGCAACATTCTTGTTCCTAACTTTGTAACCCGCTTAATTTTTTTCCTTGGGCCACAAAGAACATTACTGCATGATGTTTAGTGAGGACAATAATGTATGATGTTTAGTGAGGACAATAATGTATGATGTTTAGTGAGGACAATAATGCATGATGTTTAGTGAGGACAATAATGTATGATGTTTAGTGAGGACAATAATGTATGATGTTTAGTGAGGACAATAATGTATGATGTTTAGTGAGGACAATAACGTAAAATGCTCAGTGGAGACAAAGTATGATGTTCAATGAGGACAAATTTCATCTACTCTACAGAAATATAGAGTGTTTAATTTATCTGATACAGCATTATTTATGCTGTAAGATGACTGACAGAGTGAATAAGAGGAACCTTACTAAACCAGGAGTGCCGTGCTGGTGATAACACTCTAGGTCACCTGTACGTCCTAGCATGAAATATTACCCTACACCAACAATATTTAAAACAGACGAAATTGCACAATCGAAGAATGAACAGACAACTTTTACTGACCATATTAGTCATAAGCCCAAATTACTGGAACTGTCTAAAATCCCTATAATTATATTCCCTGATTTAAAACTACGAGATAACTCAGTATTCATGAAAGGTCAAAGGTCCTCCCTCCATATATGAGGTAAGGTACTAACGGACACCAACTGTCTTTAATGGTGAACGTGACCAATTGATCCAAACTATTTCTGAACAACAGGTCTGTGGTACCGACCTTGAGCTCCAGATGGCCTGGTCTGAGGCCGAGCAGAACAAGTGATGATCCCTCCAGTGTGACCCGATGATGGCAGGAGATAATCACGAGGACTTGATGGTAGATAGTGACCAGCTGTTTAACATACAAGGTTGCAAAGAGGCAGAGATAATTCAAACATACAACTAAGACACAGAAACATCAAGTAACATCTTTTCACTGGGTGTCTGTGTTGCTGCACCAGCAGCAACACAATCAACTTTATTAAATGATCTAGCAACTCAGCTTTACAGATGATCTAGCAACTCAATATACTTATCTTCTGTTATATACTGGGCTAATGAAGTCAAGAGTTCAGGTGACTGTCAGTAGTTGTCAACTGTCAGAAGTTCTGAGAATGTTGGTCTTAACTCCGCTATTAGGAGGAGCTGACCAAGTCTTGTAATACTGGACAGCTCAGTTCAGCGCCAGGCCGTTGCAGCGCCACCACTTAAATCATTCAAATATGGAAAAGATATATTTATTTTGAACAATGATCTGTTGAATTATATATTTAGGACATTGGTATATTTAATTAAAAATAATTAAAAAAAAAACATTGCTTAAAATTGTCTAAAACAAAGGGTTAGGGTTAGGGTTGGGTCGAGTTGGGTTGGGTTAGGTTAGTCTGATAAAGCTGCACGTAGGTACTCAACTTCATTTCTGAACGGCCTGGCGATGAATAGTCTGGTGCCGAAACAGCCTGTCACTGAACCTGTGGCGGTGAATCCTAGCCTACCCCCTTGTAGTAGCCCTGACCTGTGACAACACTTCCTGGTCTAGTACTCAGACGTACACCAGGACACACCAGCACTTGCTTATAGCAAGGGTGGAGCAACAGCGCTTTTAAAAAAGTCGGGAATGACAAGCGAAGTGACGGCTCAGAGAGCCTGGTGTGAGAGTTCCAGAGAGCCAGAAAGGGCTTGAAGTGTGACCAGACACACTCTCAGAGTATATTCTGAGCACCAGAAATTCCAGACATTTTATCCAATAACACCACATTTTTTCCCAGTAATATTGCCCATTTCTGTACTGGGATATTTGTATTATTATTATTATTATTATTATGATTATTTGTGGTGACGTGTAAGGGTACTTGAAGTGTTCAGTAAAGTTTTTCTAAGTCTACTCTTGATCCACAGTTTTCATGTTTATATTTTGTCATTTTATTATAAAAGAAATATATAGAAAGTTGAAGAGTGTGTGGCTGAGTGTTGTTGATACTGCTGCACTGATTAACCCGTGGCCCAAGTCTAGGCAATTACTATCATTAATTATGTATATTAATTATAATTAAGTCGCCGGTAGATATAAGATATCTAATTATCGGAATGACATATTAAGAGAGTTGAAGTTGCTAGATGAAGAAGTGGGTGTAAGTATTATATGTGGTTTTAAGAGTGGGTAAGATAGAGTCCAAGAGGCCAGGCGCAACAGTGATGGTTGATTGTAGGTTAAGAAGCCGGGCTAGGAGCTGAGATTCGACCCTCGCACTCAGTGCGGTGAATACACACGAATGACACAGTAAAAGCAGACTTAGGTGAGGATTCAGAGTGGGTATGACAATGTAACCCACAACTGACGATCACGAGTTATAAGAAGAGGCCCAGGAGCCAGAGTTCGACCTCATGAGCTCAACTACGCTACACACACACACACACACACACACACACACACACACACACACACCAACACACACACACACACACACGGAGATTATCAGAAGAGTGGTGGAGCACCTGGAAAGGAATGAGCTTATGAACGACAGTCAGCACGGTTTCAGGGATGGGAAATCCTTTGTCACAAACCTACTGGAGTTCTATGACAGGGTGACAGCAGTAAGACAAAAAGAGAGAAGGATGGGTAGACTGCATTTTCTTGGACTGTAAGGCATTTGACACAGTTCTACACACGAGATTAGTGCAAAAACTGGAGGACCAGGCAGGAATAACAGGGAAGGCACTACAATGGATCAGGGAATACCTGTCAGGAAGACAACAGCGAGTCATGATACGTGGCTAGGTGTCAGAGTGGGCGCCTGTGACGAGTGGGGTTCCACAGGGGTCAGTCCTAGGACCGGTGCTGTTTCTGGTATTTGTGAACGACGTGACAGAAGGAATAGACTCAGAAGTGTTCCTATGTGCAGGTGATGTGAAGTTGATGAGAAAAATTTAATTGTACGAGGACCAGGCAGAACTAAAAAGGGATCTGGACAGACTGCAGGCCTGGTCCAGCAACTGGATCCTGGAGTTCAACCTCACCAATTGCAAAGTCAAGAAGAGTAGGGAAGGGCAAAGAAGACCACAGATGGAGTACAGTCTAGGGGGCCAGA
The DNA here is from genome assembly GCF_026875155.1 of Cherax quadricarinatus. NCBI lineage: Eukaryota > Metazoa > Arthropoda > Malacostraca > Decapoda > Parastacidae > Cherax > Cherax quadricarinatus. The sequence goes on from NC_069437.1 coordinate 33,868,669, forward strand.
AACTCTCACCCCTCACTCAAGAAAAATGATCTTGGGGTGAGTATAACACACCAGGCACATCTCCTGAGGCGCACATCAACCAAATAACTGCTGCAGCATTTGGGCACTTAGCAAGCCTAGGAACAGCATTCCGGCATCTTAATAAGGAATCGTTCAGGACCCTGTACACTGTGTACGTTAGGCCCATATTGGAGTATGCAGCACCAGTTTGGAACCCACACCTAACGAAGCACGTAAGGAAACTATTAAAAGTGCAAAAATTTGCAACAAGACTAGTCCCAGAGCTGAGGGGTATGTCCTACGAGGAGAGGTTAAGGAAAATCGACCTGACAACACTGGAAGACAGGAGAAATAGGGAAGAGAAATTGACAAGGTGGACAAAGACAGGATGTTCCAGAGATGGGACACAGCAACAAGGCGTCATAGTTAGAAGACTCAGATGAATCATAGGGATGCTGACTAACTTTAACAAAACGTCTGCAGTGCCTAAGCTTGATCAAAAGTTTGTTGGTCCTTATCGAGTAGTTGAACATATCACTGGCAATAAGTTTAAGGTTAGAGAAATTAGTACTGGTCAGTATAAAGAATCGCATTTAGATCATATGAAGTTAGTATGTGATGATAATGATGTCCCAACCCTGACTAATGTGACAGACTGACAATCCTCCTGATCCTGTACTCTCTACTTCTCATACTCAGTCAGACGATCAACCTGAATGTCGTTATTCCCTATGTACACGACAGGTATTTAGAAATCCCCAAGTATCATTGTAACTACCAATTCAGATCTGCCTCAAATACGGCATGAGTTAGCCAGTGCAACAGAGTTCGATCCTCCCAGAGATGATACATATTCTGCATATGTCAATCTCACGCTAGCAGAGTTGGGGTTAAATGTAAATAACCTGTATAGATGAATAATATAGTTTACATTGTATTTCTACTGTCTGCTACAATATCAACTTATTAATATTCAAGAATTTGTGTGTGTTCACGTTCTCTCCGAATTCTGAGATTTAACAGTCTAGACTTGAGTGAAGCAAGTCTGCCTTTCTGTTAAACACTTCTTTCCTTGTATATATATCCCTCCTCAGAATCCATAGATCATATGAATACAGATCGATCGATCAATTATCACTTCTATTGTGTAATCCCAATGTTGAGTCTCATTCTACGAGTTGTGCTATATCATACCTTGTAATGCATTACAGTAAGTTACGTTAGTTTCCATCCCAATATTCTACTTATGTATGTTATAATGTTCAGCTGTTGTGTACTTTGACATTGTATAGAATCAGCCCAAGCCGTAAGCCTGTCATCTCTAGCTTGTATTAGCTGTATGTCGGGACGACATATGTTAGCGTCGCTGAGCTCTCAGTAGTACCATACCAGTAACCAGTTACCAGTGTCAGTAGTAGTGACTCAATACCAACCGTCTGTGCGAATCACTTGTTATTCACTGTTACTGCTGACCCTAGCATGATTTGAATGCTGCTCGCCCTCCGAGGCACTCAGCGAGCCAGTTCAAATAGAGATGTTAGGGCAGACGGCAGGTCAGGCTTGGCGTTTCCCATATATTCCGCTTTAATTATATTCCATTATTGCCTATGTGAGTATCCTTACCCAATCCACGTTACCGAACGGAACAGACTGACCTAGTAGCACCCAGTGAAGAGGCGGGGCCAGAAGCTGTGATTCGACCCCTGCAACCACAACCAGGTGAGTACACACATATATGCACGCATATACAACAGGCCTAGTGTCTAATCGACATGTGCCTAGGACAAAATGATAACTAACACTCCAACGAAGAGGTGGGGGCTAGGAACTATGAATCGACCCCTGCAACCACATACAGGCGAGTGCATATATGTGAGTGCACACACACACATATATGCAACATAATGGAAAAGATAATGAGGAGGAGAGTGGTTATCTAGAGAAAGGGTGGTTCCATAAACAATAACTAGCATGGATTTAGCGATGGCAAATCTTCTCTCACAGACTTGCTGGAGTTCTGTGACGAAGAAAAAGAAGCGAAGTTAGTAAGGAAGGGATGGGTGGACTGCATATTCTTGGATTATATGAAGGCAATTTCGACTGTACCTCACATGTGGATCAGTACTGGTACAGGTAATGTTTGTGGCAAATATGAGTAATATGAGAGATGAGAAGTTAAATGTATCCCTGTTTACAAATGCTATAAAATTAATTAGGAGAATAAAAAGCGGTGAGCCCAGAGTGAGGCTTCAGGTGAACGTGGACCAACTGAAGGATTGGTCAGTCAAGTGTCTACTGTAATTCATCCACAGCAAATACAGTTTTATAAACAATGGGAAAGAAGGAAGACCGTAAAGTGATCACAGACTCAGGGGACACAAATACTTCTTTGGCATATCTAAAATTAGCTTTTAAAAATCTCATCAGAGTCACTCACGATCCTTTGCAAGACATAGATCAGACTCCTCTTAGAGTATGCAGCACCAGCACTGAACCCTCACCTGATTAAGCAAATAAAAAAAATGGAGAGAGTTCTGAGGTTAATAACGAGACTAGTCAGAGAGTTAAGGGATATACACTCTTGAAAAGGGAATGAAGGAACTGAACCTGACGACAAAGGAGCCAGGGGAGACATAACACGCAAAATACTCAATGAACAGGGAAAGACTGAGTGGCAAGCAACGAGTACACGAGGGCACTTTTAGAAATTAAAGACAGAAATGAATCACAGGTATGTCAGGAAGAATTTCTTTAATCTCACGTTGGTCAGGAAGTAGAATGACTTCCATGAACTAAGTAGTGGAGGCAGGCAGATAGGCTCCATATATAATTTTAAGAATAGGTGTGACAAGGCCTACGAGGCAGTTAAGGGGTAAATAGAGGAGGCGGTAATTCAGAAGCAACCACTAATATGGGGGACCAGGAGCTGAGACTCGACCCTTGCAACCACATACAGGTAAGTACACAAGCAGACTCACTCGACTCTAGAGTGGACCAAGACAAGGCTGACCTCCCTCTTCCCTCCAGTAGTCCTACCCACCCTTCCCCCTCCATACATCCTCCCTCCCTCCCTCCCTCCCCTCCCCCCTCCCCCCTCCCTCCCTCTTCTCTCTCTCTCTCTCTCTCTCTCTCTCTCTCTCTCTCTCTCTCTCTCTCTCCACCGCTATCCATGCCTCCCCTGTCCCTACTACCCCACCCATAACCACTCACTCCCTCCCCCCATCCCACCCTCCAAGGCTCCTTCCCGATATAAACACCCACCTCCTACCCGTCTAAGGAAGGTAATAGCCACTCTGCAATTTAATGGTTAAGAGTGTTAGGTAAGACCACCACCTCAGACCTGAGCAGCGCTGCTCAGCACTTATGGTTGCTGCTACCATGGCTGTCATGGTTACTACCACGGCTGCTATGGTTGCTACCATGGCTGCCACTATGGTTACCTGGAGGTTACCTGGAGGTTATTCCGGGTATCAACGCCCCCGCGGCCCGGTCCATGACCAGGCCTCCCGATGGATCAGGGCCTGATCAACTAGGCTGTTACTGCTGGCCGCACGCAGTCCAACGTACGAGCCATAGCCCGGCTGATCCGGCACTGACTTTAGGTATCTGTCCAGCTCTCTCTTGAAGGCAGCCAGGGGCTTATGGTGATGCTATGGTTACCACCATGGGTGCTATGGTTATACCATGGCTACTCCTATGGTTGCTACCAATATACTTCTTTTCTTAAATTACATCTGGGGCAGAAACAACATCCAGTACTGAGCTTCAGCTTAGACGAGATGGGACCTACACACATGACAAAGAAATGAGTGAGATACTCAAGTCCCAGTATGACTCAGTGTTTAGTGAACCGTTAACCAGACTTAGAGACGACAATCCAAATATTTTTTTTTATGACCGAGTCTCAAAACACGTCCATGCACTCTGCCCCCAGGCCTAGACTCATGGAACTCCGGGTTCTTCAAGAACTGCAAGAAGCCCCTTTCATGGAGAGGGAACATGGATACGGGTGTAATCCCACAGTCACTAAAAGCAACAGACATAATCCCACTTCACAAAGGTGGTAGTAAGGCAACTGCAAAGAATTAAAGACCGGTAGCACTAACGTCCCACATTAAAATCTTTGAAAGGGTTCCGGGAAGCGAGATCACTACCCACTGCCTCCCACCATATGTTAGGGGATTACTAATAGAACCCTGGCTTTCTTCAAGGAGCTGGACAGGCATCTAAAGTCAGTACCTGACCAGCCGGGCTGTGGTTTTTACATCGGTTTACGTTCGGCTAGCAGTAACAGCCTGGTTGATCAAGCCTTGATCCACTGCAAGGCCTGATCACGAACTAAACCGTGGGGGCGTTGACCCCCGAAACCCTCTCCAGGTATATTCCAGGTATGGTTATTACCATGGTTGTTATGGTTACTACAGGGGTGTTGCTATGGTTACTACCATGGCTGTTGCTATGGTTACTACCATGACTGTTGCTACGGTTATTACCATGGCTGTTGCTACGGTTACTACCATAGCTACTGCTACAATTCCTACCATGGCTGCTGCTGCTATGGTTACTACCATGAATTTAAACTGACGGGCTGGTCGGGAGCTATGAATCGACCCCTGCAACCACAAATAGGTGAGTACACACACATTCACACACACACACACACACACACACACACACCACACACACACACACACACACACACACACACAGACAAGTACCACGTAATGAAAGTGGGAAGACAGTGGAGACAGGCTCCATGAAGACAATGTTTGGGGGGCGGGGAATCTCAGACCTTGACGGTGTCCCAGAAGTGTGTGACAGGCTGCTAGCAGTAACAACCTGGTTCAACCAGTCGGTCAAGAAAGCCTGGCCTCAGGTCGGGAGGCGAGGGTAGAACTCGTGAAGCTAGTCACAGGCATTTCACAGGAGAGTTGTAAAACGCGATCCTTTACTGTCCACGTTACGCTGTCACAGTGGGGCTCTATTTTATACCATTTATCTCCACAGTCTTAATAAACATGAACGTTACAGAGGTACAATTTTAACGTTACAGAGGTACAATTTTAACGTTACAGAGGTACAATTTTAACGTTACAGAGGTACAATTTAACGTTACAGAGGTACAATTTTAACGTTACAGAGGTACAATTTTAACGTTACAGAGGTACAATTTTAACGTTACAGAGGTACAATTTTAACGTTACAGAGGTACAATTTTAACGTTACAGAGGTACAATTTTAACGTTACAGAGGTACAATTTTAACGTTGCAGAGGTACAATTTTAACGTTACAGAGGTACAATTTTAACGTTACAGAGGTACAATTTTAACGTTACAGAGGTACAATTTTAACGTTACCTATCGTTTGACCTAACTCAGAACTGACATGTGTTGGACCAGACCTACAACATGTGTTAGACCAGACCTACAACATGTGTTAGACCTGACCTACAACATGTGTTAGACCAGACCTACAACATGTGTTAGACCTGACCTACAACATGTGTTAGACCTGACCTACAACATGTGTTAGACCTGACCTACAACATGTGTTAGACCTGACCTACAACATGTGTTAGACCTGACCTACAACATGTGTTAGACCTGACCTACAACATGTGTTAGACCTGACCTACAACATGTGTTAGACCAGACCTACAACATGTGTTAGACCAGACCTACAACATGTGTTAGACCAGACCTACATGTGTTAGACCAGACCTACAACATGTGTTAGACCAGACCTACATGTGTTAGACCAGACCTACAACATGTGTTAGACCAGACCTACAACATGTGTTAGACCAGACCTACAACATGTGTTAGACCAGACCTACAACATGTGTTAGACCTGACCTACAACATGTGTTAGACCAGACCTACAACACGTGTTAGACCAGACCTACAACATGTGTTAGACCAGACCTACAACATGTGTTAGACCAGACCTACAACATGTGTTAGTCCAGACCTACAACATGTGTTAGACCAGACCTACAACATGTGTTAGACCAGACCTACAACATGTGTTAGACCAGACCTACAACATGTGTTAGACCAGACCTACAACATGTGTTAGACCAGACCTACATGTGTTAGACCAGACCTACATGTGTTAGACCAGACCTACAACATGTGTTAGACCAGACCTACAACATGTGTTAGACCTGACCTACAACATGTGTTAGACCAGACCTACAACACGTGTTAGACCAGACCTACATGTGTTAGACCAGACCTACAACACGTGTTAGACCAGACCTACATGTGTTAGACCAGACCTACAACATGTGTTAGACCAGACCTACAACATGTGTTTTGACCAGACCTACAACATGTGTTTAGACCAGACCTACAACATGTGTTAGACCAGACCTACAACATGTGTTAGACCTGACCTACAACATGTGTTAGACCTGACCTACATGTGTTAGACCAGACCTACAACATGTGTTAGACCAGACCTACAACATGTGTTAGACCTGACCTACAACATGTGTTAGACCAGACCTACAACATGTGTTAGACCAGACCTACAACATGTGTTAGACCAGAACTACAACATGTGTTAGACCAGACCTACAACATGTGTTAGACCAGACCTACAACATGTGTTAGACCTGACCTACAACATGTGTTAGACCTGACCTACAACATGTGTTAGACCAGACCTACAACATGTGTTAGACCAGACCTACAACATGTGTTAGACCAGACCTACAACATGTGTTAGACCAGACCTACAACATGTGTTAGACCAGACCTACAACATGTGTTAGACCAGACCTACAACATGTGTTAGACCAGACCTACATGTGTTAGACCAGACCTACATGTGTTAGACCAGACCTACATGTGTTAGACCAGACCTACAACATGTGTTAGACCAGACCTACAACATGTGTTAGACCTGACCTACAACATGTGTTAGACCAGACCTACAACACGTGTTAGACCAGACCTACATGTGTTAGACCAGACCTACAACATGTGTTAGACCAGACCTACAACATGTGTTAGACCAGACCTACAACATGTGTTAGACCAGACCTACAACATGTGTTAGACCTGACCTACAACATGTGTTAGACCTGACCTACATGTGTTAGACCAGACCTACAACATGTGTTAGACCAGACCTACAACATGTGTTAGACCTGACCTACAACATGTGTTAGACCAGACCTACAACATGTGTTAGACCAGAACTACAACATGTGTTAGACCTGACCTACAACATGTGTTAGACCTGACCTACAACATGTGTTAGACCAGACCTACAACATGTGTTAGACCAGACCTACAACATGTGTTAGACCAGACCTACAACATGTGTTAGACCAGACCTACAACATGTGTTAGACCAGACCTACAACATGTGTTAGACCAGACCTACAACATGTGTTGGACCAGACCTACAACATGTGTTAGACCAGACCTACAACATGTGTTAGACCAGACCTACAACATGTGTTAGACCTGACCTACAACATGTGTTAGACCAGACCTACAACATGTGTTAGACCAGACCTACAACATGTGTTAGACCAGACCTACAACATGTGTTAGACCAGACCTACAACATGTGTTAGACCAGACCTACAACATGTGTTAGACCAGACCTACAACATGTGTAGACCAGACCTACATGTGTTAGAACCAGACCTACATGTGTTAGACCAGACCTACAACATGTGTTAGACCAGACCTACAACATGTGTTAGACCTGACCTACAACATGTGTTAGACCAGACCTACAACACGTGTTAGACCAGACCTACATGTGTTAGACCAGACCTACAACATGTGTTAGACCAGACCTACAACATGTGTTAGACTAGACCTACAACATGTGTTAGACCAGACCTACAACATGTGTTAGACCAGAACTACAACATGTGTTAGACCAGACCTACAACATGTGTTAGACCAGACCTACAACATGTGTTAGACCTGACCTACAACATGTGTTAGACCAGACCTACAACATGTGTTAGACCAGACCTACAACATGTGTTAGACCAGAACTACAACATGTGTTAGACCAGACCTACAACATGTGTTAGACCAGACCTACAACATGTGTTAGACCTGACCTACATGTGTTAGACCAGACCTACAACATGTGTTAGACCAGACCTACAACATGTGTTAGACCAGACCTACAACATGTGTTAGACCAGACCTACAACATGTGTTAGACCAGACCTACAACATGTGTTGGACCAGACCTACAACATGTGTTAGACCAGACCTACAACATGTGTTAGACCAGACCTACAACATGTGTTAGACCTGACCTACAACATGTGTTAGACCAGACCTACAACATGTGTTAGACCAGACCTACAACATGTGTTAGACCAGACCTACAACATGTGTTAGACCAGACCTACAACATGTGTTAGACCAGACCTACAACATGTGTTAGAACAGACCTACAACATGTGTTAGACCAGACGTACATGTGTTAGACCTGACCTACAACATGTGTTAGACCAGACGTACAACATGTGTTAGACCTGACCTACAACATGTGTTAGACCAGACCTACAACATGTGTTAGACCAGACCTACAACATGTGTTAGACCAGACCTACAACATGTGTTAGACCAGACCTACAACATGTGTTAGACCAGACCTACAACATGTGTTAGACCAGACCTACAACATGTGTTAGACCTGACCTACAACATGTGTTAGACCTGACCTACAACATGTGTTAGACCAGACGTACACCATGTGTTAGACCAGACCTACAACATGTGTTAGACCAGACCTACAACATGTGTTAGACCTGACCTACAACATGTGTTAGACCTGACCTACAACATGTGTTAGACCAGACCTACAACATGTGTTAGACCAGACCTACAACATGTGTTAGATCAGAAATACAACATGTGTTAGACCAGACCTACAACATGTGTTAGACCAGACCTACAACATGTGTTAGACCAGACCTACAACATGTGTTAGACCTGACCTACAACATGTGTTAGACCTGACCTACAACATGTGTTAGACCTGACCTACAACATGTGTTAGACCAGACCTACAACATGTGTTAGACCAGACCTACAACATGTGTTAGACCAGACCTACAACATGTGTTTAGACTAGACCTACAACATGTGTTAGACCTGACCTACAACATGTGTTAGACCAGACCTACAACATGTGTTAGACCTGACCTACAACATGTGTTAGACCAGACCTACAACATGTGTTAGACTAGACCTACAACATGTGTTAGACCTGACCTACAACATGTGTTAGACCTGACCTACAACATGTGTTAGACCTGACCTACAACATGTGTTAGACCAGACCTACAACATGTGTTAGACAAGACCTACAACATGTGTTAGACCAGACCTACAACATGTGTTAGACCAGACCTACAACATGTGTTAGACCAGACCTACAACATGTGTTAGACCTGACCTACAACATGTGTTAGACCTGACCTACAACATGTGTTAGACCAGACCTACAACATGTGTTAGACAAGACCTACAACATGTGTTAGACAAGACCTACAACATGTGTTGGACCAAACTAGGCGAGTACAACTAGGCGAGTACAAGTATGCGAGTACAACTAGGTGAGTACAGTTAGATGAGAACTACTAGGTGAGTACAACTAGGTGAGTAAAAATATGCGAGTATAACTAGGTGAGTACAGTTAGATGAGAACTACTAGGCGAGTACAACTAGGCGAGTAAAAATATGCGAGTACAACTATATGAGTACAGTTAGATGAGAACTACTAGGTGAGTACAACTAGGTGAGTAAAAATATGCGAGTATAACTAGGTGAGTACAAGTATGCGAGTACAACTAGGTGAGTCAACTAGGCGAGCACAACTACGCGAGTATAACTAGGGGAGTACAACTAGGTGAGTACAACTAGGTGAGTACAACTAGGTGAGTACAACTAGGTGAGTACATAATTTGGAAAGTGGAATCCAACTTAACACGATGTAGGTCAGTGACCCAGCCTAGTCAAGTGCTTTCTGGCCCCACCCTCACCCCCATAGTCACCCCCTTACTCACCCTAACCCCCATAGCCACCCCCTTACTCACCCTCACCCCCATATTCACCCTCACCCTAACCCTCACTCTCATACTCACCCTCACTCCCATACTCTCACCCAACCCCGCAACTAACCCTAACCCCTTACCCTCACCTCACAATCAACCTTCACCCCCACAACCATCCCTCACCCCACAACCATCCCTCACTCCACAACCCTCACTCCACAACCAACCCTCACTCCAAAATCATCATTCACTCCACAACCATCCCTCACTCCACAACCCTCACTCCACAACCAACCCTCACTCGAAAACTATCCCTCACTCCACAACCAACCCTCACTCCACAACCAACCCTCACTCCACAACCAACCTTCACCGCACAACCAACCCTCACTCCACAACCAACCTTCACCTAACAAAATAACCCTCACTCCACAACCATCACCCCACAACCCTCACTCCACAACCAACCTTCACCCCACAACCAACCCTCAATCCATAACCGTCCTTCACCCCACAACCAACCCTCACTCCACAACCAACCTTCACTCCACAACCAACCGTCAGTCCACAACCAACCGTCAGTCCACAACCAACCTTCACTCCACAACCAACCCTCACTCCACAACCAACCGTCAGTCCACAACCAACCGTCAGTCCACAAGCAACCTTCACTCCACAACCAACCCTCACTCCACAACCAACCTTCACTCCACAACCAACCGTCAGTCCACAACCAACCTTCACTCCACAACCAACCGTCAGTCCACAACCAACCGTCAGTCCACAAGCAACCTTCACCCACAACCAACCCTCACTCCACAACCAACATTCGCCCCACAACCAACCCTCACTCCATAACCAACCTTAACCCTCACAACCAATCCTAACTCCACAACAAACCTTCACCCACAACCAACACTCGCTCCACAAAACCCAAACCCTTTACCCACAACCAACCCTCACTCCACAACCAACATTCACCCCACAACCAATCCTCCTCCACAACCAACCTTCACCCAGAACCAACCCTCACTCCACAACCAACATTTACCCCACAACCAATCCTCACTCCAAAACCAATCCTCACTCCACAACCAACCTTCACCCCACAACTAATCCTCACTCCCAACCCAAACCCTCACTCCACAACCAACATTCACCCCACAACCAATCCTCACTCCACAACCAACCTTCACCCCACAACCAACCCTCACAAACAACCAACCTTCACCCACAACCAAACGTTACTCCACAACCAAATTCACCCTCAATCACAACCTTCACCCACAACCAAACCTCACTCCACAACCAACCTTCACTCCAAAACCAACCTTCGCCCACAACCAACCCTCACTCCACAACCAACCTTCACCCCACAACCAACCTCACTCCAGAGCCAAACCCTCACTCCGCAACCAACCTTCACTCAACAACCAACCTTCACCCACAACAACCTTCACCCACAAGCCAACCCTCACTCCACAACCAACCTTCACCCACAACCAACCCTTCACTCCACAACCAATCCTCACTCCACAACCAACCTTCATTCAACAACCAACCTCACGCACAACAACTTCACCCACAACCAACCCTCACTCCACAACCAACCTTCACTCCACAACCAACCTTCACCCACAACCAACCTTCATTCCACAACCAACCTTCACCCCACAACCAACCCTCACTCCACAACCAACCTTCACTCCAAACCAACCCTCACTCTACAACCAACCCTCCCTCCACAACCAACCCTCACTCCACAACCAACCCTCACTCCACAACCAACCCTCACTCCACAGAAAACATTCACACAACAACCCTCACTCCACAACCAATCCCTCACTCCACAACCAACCCTCACTCCACAACCAACCTCACTCCACAACCAACCTTCACTCACAACCAACCCTCAATCCCAACCAACCTTCACGCACAACCAACCTTCACTCCACAACCAACCTTCACCCACAACTAATCCTCACTCCACAAACCAACTTCATCCCACAACCAACTCACTCCACAACCAACCTTCACCACAACCAACCCTCACTCCACAACCAACCTTCACCCACAACCAGCCTAACTTCACAACCAACCTTCACCCACAACTAATCCTCACTCCACAACCAACTTCACCCACAACCAAACTACCCACAACAACCTTCACCAACAACCAACCCTCACACCCACAACTAACCTCACCCCCAACCAACCCTCACTCCACAACCAACCTTCACCCAAAACCAACCCTCACTCTACAACCAACCCTCACTCCACACCAACCCTCACTCCACAACCAACCTTCACATCCACAACCAACCGTCAGTCCACAAGCAACCTCACTCCACAACCAACCCTCACTCCACAACCAACCTTCACTCCACAACCAACCGTCAGTCCACAACCAACCTTCACTCCACAACCAACCCTCACATCCCACAACCAACCTTCACTCCACAACCACCGTCAGTCCACAACCAACCGTCAGTCCACAACCAACCGTCAGTCCACAACCAACCGTCAGTCCACAACCAACCGTCAGTCCACAACCAACCTTCACTCCACAACCAACCCTCACTCCACAACCAACCTTCACTCCACAACCAACCGTCAGTCCACAACCAACCTTCACTCCACAACCAACCCCACTCCACAACCAACCTTCACTCCACAACCAACCGTCAGTCCACAACCAACCGTCAGTCCACAACCAACCGTCATCCACAACCAACCGTCAGTCCACAACCAACCGTCAGTCCACAACCAACCGTCAGTCCACAACCAACCTTCACTCCACAACCAACCCTCACTCCACAACCAACCTTCACTCCACAACCAACCGTCAGTCCACAACCAACCTTCACTCCACCAACCAACCCTCACTCCACAACCAACCTTCACTCCACAACCAACCGTCAGTCCACAACCAACCGTCATCCACAACCAACCCTCACTCATGTACTATGATTTCCCCAACACCCTTCCTCTCCTCACCACATCTTCCCCATCATATCCTCCCCAATACATCCTCCCCAGTACATTCACCCCAGTACATCCTCCCCAGTACATCCTCCCCAGTACATTCTCCCCAGTACATTCTCCCCAGTACATTCTCCCCAGTAACATTCTCCCCAGTACATTCTCCCCAGTACATTCTCCCCATACATCCTCCCCAGTACATTCACCCCAGTACATCCTCCCCAGTACATCCTCCCCAGTACATTTTCCCCAGTACATTTTCCCCAGTACATTCCCCCAGTACATTCTCCCCAGTACATTCTCCCCAGTACATCCTCCCCAGTACATTCACCCCAGTACATCCTCCCCAGTACATCCTTCCCCATACATCCTCCCCAGTACATTCTCCCCAGTACATTCTCCCCAGTACATCTCCCCAGTACATTTTCCCCAGTACATTCTCCCCAGTACATTCTCCCCCAGTACATTCTCCCCAGTACATCTCCCCAGTACATCCTCCCCAGTACATCCTCCCCAGTACATCCTCCCCAGTACATCCTCCCAGTACATCCTCCCAGTACATCCTCCCCAGTACATCCTCCCCAGTACATCTCCCCATACATTCACCCCAGTACATCCTCCCCAGTACATTCTCCCCAGTACATCCTCCCCAGTACATCCTCCCCAGTACATCTCCCCAGTACATCGTCCCCAGTACATCCTCCCCAGTACATCCTCCCCAGTACATCCTCCCCAGTACATCCTCCCCAGTACATTCTCCCCAGTACATCCTCCCCAGTACATCCTCCCCAGTACATCCTCCCCAGTACATCCTCCCCAGTACATCCTCCCCAGTACATCCTCCCCAGTACATCCTCCCCAGTACATCCTCCCCAGTACATTCTCCCCAGTACATCCTCCCCAGTACAATCCTCCCCAGTACATTCTCCCCAGTACATTCTCCCCGGTACATCCTCCCCAGTACATCCTCCCCAGTACATCCTCCCCCAGTACATTCTCCCCAGTACATCCTCCCCAGTACATCCTCACCCAGTACATTCTCCCCAGTACATTCTCCCCAGTACATTCCCCCCAGTACATTCTCCCCAGTAACATTCTCCCCAGTACATTCTCCCCAGTACATCGTCCCCAGTACATTCTCCCCAGTACAATCCTCCCCGTACATCCTCCCCAGTACATCCTCCCCAGTACATCCTCCTCAGTACGTCCTCCCCAGTACATCCTCCCCAGTACATTCTCCCCATACATTCTCCCCAGTACATTCTCCCCAGTACATCCTCCCCAGTACATCCTCCCCATACATTCTCCCCAGTACATTCTCCCCAGTACATCCTCCCCAGTACATTGTTTCGTCTTCCAGATGCCCCCCCCCCCCAGTCCGCCACTAACATACACATTAAGACACACATATAAGACAACACAAGGTTTATGGCATTCATCGAAACACGTCAACCAGCTGGTGGTAGACACCACCAGCTGGTTGGTACATGACAGACACCACCAGCACTCTGAAGCTCTGCTACTGTAACTATTATTAAATCACACACACACACACACACACACACACACACACAGTCAAGAAATTACAGAAAGTGCAAAGGTTTGCAACAAGGCTAGTTCCAGAGCTAAGGGTAAAGGGTCTGACAACACTGGAGGGCAGGAGGGTCAGGGGAGACATGATAACGACATATAAAATACTGCGTGGAATAGACAAGGTGGACAGAGACAGGATTCCAGGGATGGACACAGAAACAAGGGTCACAATTGGAAGCTGAAGACTCAGATGAGTCAAAGGGATGTTTTGAAGTATTTCTTCAGCCATAGAGTTGTCAGGAAGTGGAATAGTCTAGCAAGTGATGTAGTGGAGGCAGGAACTATACATAGTTTTAAGAAGAGGTATGATAAAGCTCATGGAGCAGGGGGAGAGAGGACCTAGTAGCGGTCAGTGAAGAGGCGGGGCCAGGAGCCGAGTCTCGACCCCTGCAACCACAATTAGGGGAGTACACACACACATCCACATCATCACCCAGTATGTCCATCCACAAGCACGAACACTCGTCACCACCCTTTATTCTGTCCTACACACACACACACACACCATAAATATATTATATATTATATAATATATATATATATAAATATATAATATATATATATATAATATATATAATATATATAATATATATATATATATATATAATATATATATATATATACATACATACATTGTGCGGAATAGGTAAAATTGGTCAATTAACAAGAACTCATTCAAAATTAAGTCCTTTCTAAAAATTTTTCCTATACATTTAAAGATATATATTTTCATATATGTTAATATATGAAAAAACGTGCCTAACCTTGTTATAACAAGCGCAGTTTAATTTAGCCTAGTCCAACTAAATATATTTTAGATAAGTTTACAATAATTTAATAATAAACAAACACAATGAAATACATTATTTTTCGTTAGGTTCAGAATGATTTTTGCGTAATTATTGCATACACAAATTTTCGCTTGCCTTATTCGGCAAGAAGAGCGTTGCTATTTAAACCAAAATTGCAAGTTTTATCTATATGGCTCTCTCAAGGAAGTGAAGCAGTGGTTCATGCAACAAGGGCGTATATCAACAACCTGCGTGAGGACAATGCAGTGGTAAAATTAAACTTCAAGAATGCATTTAATCTCCTGAAAAGAGATGTGGTATTAGCAGCGGTACAAGAACATTTCCCTGGTCTCTTCCCCTTTGTTTCAGCTGGGTATAGCAAGGAATCAATGCTCCTGTTTGGAGAACATGAAATCACATCATCAGAGGGTGTCCAGCAAGGGGATCATCTTGCAGCATTTCTCTTCTGTATAGCAGTTAGGGAAATCACAGTCAGACTGACCAGTGAGCTAAACATTTGGTTCCTTGATGATGGCACACTAGCAGGTACAAAGGAGTCTCTCTTAGGTGATCTTACACAAGTGATGACACGGGAAGAGGAAATAGGTCTCATCCTGAATCCATCCAAATGTGAAATCATTTCAATCAGTCAACAAGTGATAACTGCAGTGAGATCCTAATTACCAGGAGCATCAGTCATGGCCCCTACAAATAGTGTCTTGCTTGGAGCACCTCTGGGAAGCGATGCCATTGACACAATATTCAGGAAGAAATTGGAAGAACTGAGGAGAATGGAACAACGAATAGGCAATCTTGACACCCACGATGCCTTGTCCCTTCTCACAAAGTGCTTGAATCTACCCACGTTGACATATTTCCTAAGATGTGCACCTTCATATAACCCTATACTGCACGAATATGACAGTATCCTGAGGCAGATTTTTACGAAAGTACTTAACCTTACTCTAGAAGATGGGCAGTGGAACCAAGCTACACTTCCAGTCAGACTAGGAGGCATTGGTGTCCGCAAGTCATCGCAGATTGCGCTACCTGCTTTTCTGTCCTCATGTATTGCATCCAGAGGGCTTGTAACAGCAATTCTCACTGAACATTTTTGGGACAAGATTGGAGTCCAAGACCAAAAGTTCATTGACGAAGCCATGATCTGGGATAATCTAACGGGCTCTGAAACCAGACCTGCTCCCCCAACAACTACATACAGTCGCACTGGGATGGCCCGATAGTGGAGAAAATAGCCTCAACAATGCTTCAGAGTGTGTCAGGAGAGGATAGAGCCCACCTCCTGGCAGTGAGAGCTCCTCATGCAGGGGACTTTCTGTTGGCTGTTCCCAACTCCAGCCTTGGCACACGCCTCGACCCTCAGACCATCCGCATTGGTGTTACCCTTCGACTTGCCGCCCCTATTCTCGCCGAACACAGGTGTATTTGTGGCAGTGAAGCAGCAGACTGATTAGGGTACCATGGTCTTGTGTGCCGTAAATCCGAGGGAAAGATTGCAAGACATGAGGAGGTTAATAACATTATCAAGAGGAGCCTCACAACAGCCGGATGCCCAGCAGTAAGGGAGCCACCCTAACTATGCAGATCTGATGGCAGCCAGAAGCGTTCAGATGGTATCACACTTCAAGCCTGGACAGACGGTAAGCAGATGGTGTGGGACTACACATGTGCATCTACCTTGGCTGATACCTATCTCCAATACACCAGGGAAGAAGGAGGGGCAGCCGCCAGCTTCAGGGAGTCCCAAAAGTCTAGAAAATATGGAGAACTTGCCCATCATTATGTGTTTGTTCCCATACGCTCAGAGACCCTTAGCTCATGGGGAAAGAGTGCATCTAAGTTCCTCAAGGAGTTGGGCAAAATACTCATCAGGGTAACCAGGGATCCCAGGGCAGCTAGTTTTCTGTTCTAGCGACTCAGCGCTGCTGTTCAGAGGGGTAATGCCTGCTGTATTTTGGGCACGCACCCCAGTTCTGAAGAGCTGGATGAGATTTTTGCGTTATAATCAGTGACAAACATGTAACAATATGTACTAGACATGTATCTCTCACATCTCATGTACTGTATATGCCATCTTTATATCAACGATGTATCTCCTAAACATTTTTGTACCATATTATGTAATAAAATATACCTATTGGTAAAAAAGAATGAAAAGATGGGATGGCAGGGGAAGTGGAATATTTAAACGGCTTCAGGAAGAAATCCAAATATTCTTCCTTGAAGCCTTTTTATCCACTTCTCCGAGGCTGTGGGTCCCACAATTTACACCAGAGGTGGACTCCATCCTATATATATATAATATATATATATTATATATATATATATATATATATATAAAATATATATTTTATATATATAAATGTTCGCATAGAATATAAAATATAGGGGGTGGTAGGAGAAGAAAATATTCAAACAGCTCCCCGGGAGAACCCTTGAGTTTTCCCTGAGGTTACGTTTATTGTCTTCTCTGAGGATGAAGGTCCCCAGTAAAGCTATAGAGGTGGTACTTCCCTATATATTATATATATTATATATATTTATTATAATATATATATATATATATATATATATATATATATATTATATATTTTATATATAACATCAGCACCCAAGCTATCCATTTTTCCCTCAAACATACACCAGAAGACCAGCAGCCTCCTGCTCACCCTCTCCCTCCCGTCCCACATCCTTTCAGAACATTTACCCCTCCCATCCTAGACGCCCATCTCCCACCTCCTACTCCCCACTAACCACAAAACCCCATGCTCCCAACCAAAACCATTCCTCCACCCAATTACATACTCACCTGAGTGACCTGCGTCAACCATATTCCCTTGACCACTCCAGATGGCAGCAGCAGATTACCCCGGGACCACTCATAGAGACCATCAAGCCCACTGTCAGGACCTTTAAGACCACGGTCAAAAACCAAAAGCATTAAAACTAATATCCACGGACAATAAAGGAAATAAAAGTAAGTTCCCCGAATTCAGTCTGTGAGGACAGACCAGTGGCCAACAGCAAGAAAAATTTAAAACGCCGTGGAACTTGGGATAACGCTCCTTGCTTTATCAGTTTCCATGTCGTTAATAAAAGTACTCACTGCATCTAAGTGTTATTTATCGCAACTAACGCCCAAATTTGCGGAGTGGTTTACACAGTGTGTGCCGGAGAGGGAAGAGGCGGAGGAGACGTGTTTTACTGTTTAGGAAATGCAATGACCTCAGGAACATTTATCACACAATTGGAAGGAATAATCTTCACTGGAGGTCAAAATTGGCTGTAGCAAGGGAAAGTACAACCCCGGAGGTCGTAAAGTAGCTGTAGAAGCAGTACTACTCACCAGTGAGCGATACACACAAAGTAACAAGAGAAGACTTAGTACTATTGTAACATCTGTCGCTAACACCCTGGTACTTATTTACTGCTAGGTTTAGAAGGGGCGACAGGTGTAAGGAAACATGCCCTTCATTTTCCCCCAGCGCTAGGATCGAGCCACGTGATGGGCACAGAACTCCACCTATACCAGACATACACAACAGCAAAGGACGACTTCTTGCAACTCATATGGAAGCTGAAAGACAGTTTGATAATGCAGTGTAAGGTATACATGTAATTACACAGCCACGTCAGAGGGAAGATAGAAGTAATGGACCAAAAAATAAAACAAAAGATGGGTATAAAACTCCTGGTAAATGACAAGAATGCAAAAAGATACATATACTGAGGACGTAGGTTGAGTGACAGGTAGAGTATTAACATACATTGTATTAGGGCATACCTGAACGAGAGAGAGAGAAGAGGATTACTGTGGGAGGCTCCCTAAGGGTGAGTGAGAGTAACAAAGCTGAGGTCTAGGTCCAGGATGATCTGAAAATACGTCAGTGACTTATCCTGAGGGGATGAGGAATGGATTCTACTTACAACGTTCACTGATAGAGTTAATGAGAATTTCAAGTGAAACAAAAAAAAACTACGGGAATTTAATTAAAAAACTGTGGTTATGATACAGGGTGTTACGTCCGTAGGAAGGGCCCCGAGTTATCGTTTACTACAAAGGTTGTAAATACGGGAAAATAGCAACTCGGGGCCTCGTACGAGTTTAAACACCTGTATAAAGGGAAAAAGGTTATCAAAGGGTTTCCACAGCTATTTTTAAAAAATTTAAAATGATGGAGGGGGAGAGAAACCTGGGTCCAGCAACCCGTGAAGTGAGGAACAAATCACTGAATCAAATACAACATTTTACACGGGGGCCCAGCCCCTCACGCTTTTAACCCGTTTCTTGAAGCGGGGAAACAGAAAAAATCAGCTGCCCTGGGCCAGATTCACAAAATAATGGCCTTTTGAAATATGAGAAAGAAATTCTTGAAATACCTTTTCTCACCCCAAAATGCACGACCAAGCCTGAATACATGCATAGCTTTTAGTCATTTAAAAACATAGCAAGGGAAAATAAAGATGATAGAGAAATTCTCCACCTTGTGGTACCCGGATGGAAGCAAATGCTACGAAGATTTAAACTTTTTCCTACGGCCCCTTGGAGGTAAAGTAGAAAAAACAAAAAGCTCTGTTGCAACATACTAAGACAAAAAGACATAGGGCAAGGTGGGGTAAGACCAAAAATTCGCATGTGGGGGGGACCCCGGGGAAGGAAAAACAAAACTGAACGGGAAAACCATTAAAAAGGAAGAAGCAGGGTTTTGCGGCCCTTTTGGAAAAAAAATAGAGACACAAATGCAGGAGAAACCCGCATATATTAACAACTTTAAAAAAAACACAAAAAGGCACCAAAGGGCAGGGTGACCCAGCTCCAGGTTCAAAAGCTGGGCCCAAAATTTTGGGGAAAGTTTGGGCCCAGATAAATATGTGGGCTCATGAGTGTTTTGTGGGCCAACTCAAAATGGCTCCTCCTGCCACAAAATTTACCCCCATCTGATGAGGGCAGTGGAAAAGGGAGGCCCCGTGCCACACTACAAAACCGACAAAGAAAACATTTCGCCACTATGGAGGAGAAAGTCTCAACAATAAAAAAACCCAACTGGTTTCACCCAAATGTCTAAAACCCCCGGCATTTTAACATTTTTAACACAAGCCTTTAAAGCACAACACAGCTAGTAATTTTACCGAGATGGAGCTTTATAAAACCACGTGGTTTAAAGCCCCTTTATATAAAGCCACGTGTATAAAGCCAATCTTTTAAAGCCACGTGAATAAAAACCACGGGGGGGACCCAAAACCCCGTGATATAAAGCCACTGGCATTAAAACCACATCATTAAAGCCCCGTTTATATAAAACCACATTTTATATAAAGCCAAATGATATAAAGCCCCGTGACAAAGCCACGTGTTTTTAAAGCCACGTGACAAAGCCACATTATAAAGCCACGTGGGTATTTAAAAACCCCATCATATTTAAAAAACCCCGCCTGTATTAAAAACCGTGATATAAACCCGTGATATAAAGCCACGTGATTTTAAAGCCACGTGTTTTAAAGCCACGGTTTAAAGCCACGTGATATAAAGCCACGTGATATAAAGTCACGTGATATAAGCTTTAGTCCTGACCCTTTTGAAATAAAACTTGTTTGAATTCCCTTTTTTTACCCCTTTGTCCCCTTGACGCTTGTGGGGGGGGAGGCAAACCCTGGATCATGGGGTTGGGTGAGGCAGCGTGGTTTTGGGTGCTGGGGGGGGGCCCCGGTGGTGAAAGGTGTTTTGGGGGGGCAGCCCGGATGATGGGGGTTGGGGTTAAAGGGGCGTGGATAATGGTGTGGGGGGGAGGCAGCGTGGATGATGGTTTGGGTGGGGGCAGCCTGGATGATGGTTGTTGGGTTTAGGCAGCCCGGAGATGGTGTTGGGGTGAGGAGGGCCCGGTTGGTTGTTTGGGGGGAGGCAGCCTGGTGATGGTGTTGGGGTTTAGGCGTTTTGGGTTTTGGTGTTGGGTGAGGGGAGTGTGGAGATGGCCCTTGGGTGGGCAGCGTGGGGAGGGTGGTGCTGGGTTTGGGCCCGGGGTTTTGGTGATTTGGGGTTGGGGGGGGAAACCTGGATGTTGGGGGGTTTGGGGGAGGCCCGCCGGATGATGGGGGTTTGGGGGAGGCAGCGGGGTGTGGTGCTGGGGGGAGGGAGTTTTTTGGGGGTGATGGGTTTGGGTGAGGCAGCCCGGATGATGGTGTTGGGTGAGGCAGGTGGATGATGGTGTGGGTGAGGCCCCGCCTGGATGGGTTTGGGGTTGGGTGAGGCAGCGTGGGGTGATGGTGTTGGGGGGAAAACGCCTGGATGATGGTGTTTTGGGGGGGCAGCGTGGATGTGGTGTTGGGTGGGCAGGGCCCGGATGGGTGGTGTTGGGTGAGGCGGGGTGGGTGATGGTGTTGGGGTGAGGCGCCCGGATGAAGGTGTTGGGTTTAGGCAGCCTGGATTTTATGGTGTTGGGTGAGGGAGCGTGGAAGTTTGGGGTTGGGTGAGGCCGTGTGGAGGGTGGTGTTGGGTGAGGCTGCCCTGGATGAGGTGTTGGGGGGAGGCTGCGTGGAGATGTGGTTTGGGGGGCAGTGTTGGTGATGGTGTTGGGTGAGGTTTCGTGGTGATGGTGTTTGGGGGAGGCAGCCCGAATGATGATGTTGGGTGAGGCGCGTCGGTTTATGGTGTTGGGGGAGGCAGCGTCGATGGGGGTTGGGGGAGGCCCCGGTCGATGGTGTTGGGTGAGGGGAGCGTAAAGGTTTTGGGTTTAGGGAGCGTCGATGGTGTTGGGGGAGGGAGCGTCGTTTATGGGTTGGGGGGAGGGGCCCTGGGGTGATGGTGTTGGGGGAGGGGAGCCTGGATGTTTGGGGTTGGGTGTGGGGAGCCCTCGATGATGGTGGGTTTGGGGGAGGCGGGGCGATGATGGTGTTGGGTGAGGCAGGTCGTTTGGGGGTTTGGGGGTGAGGCAGCGTCGATGATGGTGTTGGGTGAGGGACCCTGGATGATGGTGTTGGGTGAGGCAGCCCGGATGAGGGGTTGGGGGGGCAGCGTCGTTTATGGTGTTGGGTGAGGCAGCCTTTGGGTGATGGTGTTGGGTTTAGGGGAGCGTTTGATGATGGTTTTTGGGGGAGGGAGCGTCGATGATGGTGTTTGGGGGGGCAAATGTTGGGTGATGGGGTTGGGGTGGGCAAACGGGCGATGATGGTGTTGGGTGAGGCACCCTGGGATGGTGTTGGGGGAAAGGCCCGCGTCGATGATGGTGTTGGGGGGGCCCCTGGATGATGGTGTTGGGTTTAGGCAGCGTTTGGGTGATGGGGTTGGGTGAAGGGAGCTCGATGATGGTGTTGGGTGGGGGCACCCCGGATGTTTGGGGTTGGGTGAAGGCAGCGTCGATATTGGGGTTGGGGGGAGGCAGCGTCGTGTGGTGTTGGGTGAGGCAGTTGGATTTTGGTGTTGGGTGGGGGCAGCGTCGATGATGGTGTTGGGGGGAGGCCCCCCCTGGATGTGGTTTTTGGGTGAGGCCGCGTCGAAAGGAAAGGTGTTGGGTGAGGCACCCCGGTGATGGTGTTGGGGGGAGGCGCGTCGATGATGGTGTTGGGTGAGGGAGCGTCGATGATGGTGTTGGGTGAGGCACCCCGGATGTTTGGGGGTTTGGGGGAGGCACGTTTGATAATTTGGGGTTGGGTGAAGGCAGCGTTTGATTTATGGGGTTGGGTGAGGGGAGTGTGGATGATGGTGTTGGGTGAGGGAGCGTCGTGATGGGGTTGGGTGAGGCACCCTGGATGATGGGGGTTGGGTGGGCGCGTTTGATGGGTGGTGTTGGGTGAGGCAGCGTCGATGATTGGGGTTGGGTGAGGCAGTTTTGGATGATGGTGTTGGGGAAGGGCAGCGTCCCATGATTTGGGGTTGGGGGAGGCAGCGGCGATGATGGTGGGTTTGGGGGAGGCACGTCCCTGATGGTGTTGGGTGAGGCAGGTCGATGATGGTGTTGGGTTTAGGGCCGTGTGGATGATGGTGTTGGGTGAGGGGCGTGGGGTGAGGTGTTTTGGGGGAGGGGAGCCTGGATGATGGTGTTGGGTGAAAGGGAAATTGGATGAAAGGGGTTGGGTGAGGCAGCGTGGGTCATGGTTTTTGGGTTTAGGCAGCTGGTTTATGGTGGGTTTGGGGGAGGGAGCGTTTGGGTGATGGTGTTGGGGGAGGGGCGTGGATGATGGGGGTTGGGGTGGGGCAGCGTGGTTTAGGGGGTTGGGTGAGGGCCTGGATGAAAGTTGTTTTGGGTTTAGGCAGCGTGGGATGATGGTGTTGGGTGAGGCAGCCTGGTTGATGGTTTTGGGTTTAGGCACCTGGGGTGTGGTTGTTGGGTTTAGGCAGCCCTCCCATGATGGTGGGGGGGTGAGGCAGCCCGGATGATGGTGCTGGGGAGGGAGGTGGGGTGAGGTTTTTGGGGAGGCAGCGTCGATGATGGTGTTGGGGTGAGGCCCGCCCGGGTGTTTGGTTTCTTTGGGGGAGGCAGCGTGGTTTATGGTTTTGGGGGGAGGAGCGTGGTTTATGGTTTTTTGGGTGAGGCAGCGTCCCATGTGGTTTTTGGGTGAGGGGAGCCCGGATTTTTGGTGTGGGTTTAGGCAGGTGGTTTATGGTGTTGGGTGAGGCAAATGTGGATGATGGGTGTTGGGTGGGCTTCGTGGAAGGTGGGTTGGGTGGGCAGTGAATGAGGGTTGGGTGAGGCCGGGGTCGATGATGGTGTTGGGGGAGGCAAACCTGGATGATGGGTTGGGGGAGGCCCGCGGGATTTAAAGGTGTTGGGTGAGGCAGCGGGTCGTGATGGTTTTTTGGGGGAGGAAACGTCGATGGGTGGGGTTGGGTGAGGGGAGCCTGGATGATGGTTTGGGTGAGGAGCGTGGGGGGATGGTGTTGGGGGAGGCAGCGTCGATGATTGTTGGGTGAGGCAGCCTGGGGATGGTGCTTTTGGGGGAAGGGCGTGGATGATGGTGTTTTGGGGGATGAGGCAGCGTCGATGATGGGTTGGGTTTGGGTGAGGGGCCTGGATGTGGTGTTTGGGGGAGGCGTGTGGATGATGGTTTTTGGGTGAGGCAGCGTGGATGAAAGGTGTTGGGTGAGGGACCGCCCCCCAAAGTGGTGTTGGGTGAGGCAGTGTGGGTGAAGGGTTGGGGAGGCAGGGTGGTTTATGGGGTTGGAGTGAGGCAGCGTGGGGTGGTGGTGTTGGGGGAGGCAGCCCGGATAAGGTGTTGGGTGAGGGAGCCCGGGGTGGTTTGGGGTTGGGGGAGGGAGCGTGGAAAGATGGTGTTGGGTTTAGGCCGCCTGGATGATGGTTTTTGGGTGAGGCAGCCCTGGATGATAGTGTTGGGGGGAGGCCCCGCGTGGATGGGTGGTGTTGGGGTGAGGGGAGCCTGGTTTTTGTTGTTGGGGGGAGGGAGCGGGATAATGGTGTTGGGTGAGGCAGGCGTGGATGAAAGGGGTTGGGTGAGGCCCGCCCGGATTTATGTTGTTGGGGGGGCAGTGTGGATGATGGTGTTGGGTGGGGGAGCCCCCCGGGGTGATGTTTTTTGGGGGGGAGGCAGGGGTGGATGATGGGTTTGGGGGAGGCAGCCCGGGTGAAGTTTTGGGTTTAGGCAGTTTTGGATGATGGGGTTTGGGTTTAAAGGGAATGTGGGATGGGGGTGTTGGGGGAGGCGCCCGGATGTGTTGTTTTGGGGGAGGCCGCGTGGATGTTTGGGGGTTGGGGGAGGCAAACGTGGATGATTTGGGGTTGGGTGAGGGGAGCGTGGAAAGTTTGGTTTTTTGGGTGGAAAGGGAGCGTGGATTTTTGGTGTTGGGTGAGGCAGCGTGGAAAGATGGTGTTGGGTTTAGGCAGCGTGGATGATGGTGTTGGGTGAGGCAGCCCGGAGATGGTGTTTGGGGGAGGCAGCCTGGTGATGGATTGGGTGGGGCGCGTGGATGTTTGTGATGGGGGAAAGGGAGCCTGGATGATGGTGTTGGGTGAGGAAGCGTGGATTTATGGTGTTGGGTTTAGGCAAGGGGTGGGTGATGGTTTTTGGGTGAGGGAGTGTGGATGAAGGGGTTGGGGTGAGGCCCGCGTGGATGATTTGGGGTTGGGTGAGGCAGCCCTTTGGGTGGTTGGGGGTTGGGTTTTAGGCAGCGTGGATTTATGGTGTTGGGTGAGGCCCGGGGTGGAAAGATGGTGTTTGGGGGAGGCAGCGGGGGGATGACGGTGTTGGGTGGGCAGGGTGGGTTGATGGTGTTGGGTGAGGCAGTGTGGGGGATGGTGTTGGGTGAGGCAGTGTGGGGTGATGGTGTTGGGTGAGGCGTGTGGGTGATGGTGTTGGGGGGGAAGCAGCCTGGATGGGTGGTTTTTTGGGGGAGGCAGCCTGGATTTATGGGGTTGGGGGGCAGCCCGGGTGATGGTTGGGGTTTTTGGGGTTTAGGCCCGCCTGGATGTGGTGTTGGGTGAGGGCAGCGTGGGATGATTTGGGGTTGGGTGAGGCAGCCCTGGATGTTTGGGGTTGGGTGAGGCAGGGGGTTGAAAGGTGTTGGGTGAAGCAGCGTGGATGATGGTGTTTGGGTTTAGGGGAGTGTGGATGATGGGGGTTTTGGGGGAGGCAGCGTGGTTTATGGTGTTGGGTGAGGCAGTTTTGTATGATGGTGTTGGGTGAGGCAGTTTTGGATGATGGTGTTGGGTGAGGCAGCCCGGGTTTATGGGGGGGTTGGGGGGAGGCGCCTGGTGATGGTGCTGGGGGAGGCGGGCCCGGAATGAAAGGGGTTGGGTGAGGCAGTTGTTTATGTTTGGGGTTTTGGGGGAGGGAAATGTGGGATGATGGTGTTTGGGGGAGGAGCCTGGATGATGGTGTTGGGTGAGTCAGTGGGATGTTTGGGGGTTGGGTGAGGCAGTGGGGTTTTATTTGGGTTTGGGGAAGGCAGTGTGGTTTATGGGGGTTGGGGGGTGAAGCGTGTGAATGATGGTGTTGGGGGGAAGGGGAGCCCCTTTTGATGGGTTGGGTGAAGGGAGTGTGGTGATGTTGGTGGGTGGGCCCGCCTGGAGGGTGGTGTTGGGGGAGGAGTGTGGATGATGGGGGGTTGGGTGAGGCCCGCCTGGGTGATGGTTTGGGTGAGGCAGCCCCGGATGATGGTTTTTGGGTAAAGGGACCCCGGATGATGGTGTTGGGGAAGCAGCGTGGATGATGGTGTTGGGTGAGGGGGCCTGGGGTGATGGTGTTTGGGGGGAGGAAACGGGGGTGTTTGGGGTTGGGTAGGCAGGGGTGGTGATGGTGTTGGGGGAGGGAAACGTGGATGATGGTGTTGGGGGGGAAGCGCCCTGGATGGGTGGGGTTGGGGTTTAGGCAGTGTGGATGGGTGGTGTTGGGGGAGGCAGCGTGGAAAGATGGTTTTTGGGGGAGGCAGTGTGTTTGATGGTGTTGGGTGGGCAGTGTGGGGGGTTGGTGTTGGGTGAGGGGGTGTGGATGATGGGGGTTGGGTGAGGCAGTGTGGATGATGGTGTTGGGTAAGGCAGTGTGGAGGGGGTGTTGGGGGAAGCAGTTGTGAAGATGGTTTTGGGTGAGGCAAGGGCCCCTATGATGGTGTTGGGGGAGGCAGTGGGGTGGGTTGGTGGGTGGGGGCAGCCGGATGATGGTTTTGGGTGAGGCAGTGTGGTGATGGTGTTTGGGGTGAGGCCCGGGCCCGGGATGGTGGTGTTGGGTGAGGCCAAAACCGGTGATGGTTTTTGGGGAGGCACCCTGGGTGAAAGGGTTTTTGGGTGAAGCAGGTGGGATGGATGGTGTTGGGTTGGGGGCCAAGGGTTTGGGGTGATGGTGTTGGGTGAGGCGCCCGGGTGATGGTGTTTGGGGGGAGGCAGCCTGGATGATGGCGTTGGGTTGAAAACAGCCCGGTGATGGCGTTTGGGGGGAGGCGCCCCGGTGATGGTTTTTGGGTGAGGGGAGTGTTTTGGTTGTGTGTTTGGGGGAGGCAGCCTTTGGATGAAGGTGTTGGGTGAGGCAAACCTGGATGATGGGTTGGGGGGAGGGGCCGGGGTGATGGTTTTTGGGGGAGGCAGCCTGGGTGATGGGGTTTGGGGGGAGGGAGCGTGGATGATGGGTTGGGTGAAGCAGCTGGATGTGGTGTTGGGGGGAGGCAGGCTGGGGGTGATGGTTTTTTGGGAGGCAGTGTGGAAGATGGTGTTGGGGGGGGCGCGTGGATGATGGTTTTGGGTGAGGGAGTGTGGATGATGGTTTTTGGGTTTAAAGGGAGTTGTGGTGATGGTGTTGGGTTTTAAGCAGTGGGGGAGTTTGGGGTTGGGTTTAGGCAGCCCCTGGAGGTTTGGGGTTGGGGTGAGGCAGCGTGGATGATGGTGTTGGGGGGAGGGGGGTGTGGATGATGGTGTTGGGGAGGCAGTGTGGATGATGGTGTTGGGTGGGCAGGGGATGATGGGGTTTTTTGAGGGGGTGTGGATGATGGTGTTGGGTGAGGCCCGTGTGGAAGCGGTGTTGGGGTGAGGCCGTTTGGATTTGGTTTTTGGGTGAGGCAGCCTGGTTTATTTGGTTTTTTGGGCGAGGGGAGGGCCCGGTGATGGGTGGGGGAGGCAGCCCGGATGAAGGTTTTTGGGTGAGGCAAATGTGGATGATGGGGTTGGGGTTTAGGCGTGTGGATGATGGTGTTGGGTGAGGCAGGGGGATGATGGGGTTTTGGGGGAGGGGCCTGGGTGATGGTGCTTTGGGGGAGGCAGCTGGATGAAAGGGGTTGGGTGGGCAGTGTGGTTTTGGTGTTGGGTGAGGGCAGTGTGGATGATGGTGTTGGGTGAGGGAGCCTGGATGATTGGGGGTTGGGCGAGGCAACCCGGATGATGGTTTCTGGGTGAGGCAGGGCCCGGATGAAGGTGTTTTGTGAAGGGAGTGTGGGTGATGGTGTTGGGTGGGGCAAATGTGGATGATGGGGTTGCGCGAGGCCCGCCTGGGGTGATGGTGGTTTTGGGGGAGGCAGGTGGATGAAGGTTTTGGGTGAGGCAGTGTGGTGATGGGGTGGGTGGGCAGGGGTGGATGATGGTGCTGGGTGGGAAACAGTGTGGGTTTAAAGGTTTCTGGGTGAGGCAGCCCGGATGATGGTGCTGGGGGAGGCAGGGTGGAAGAAAGGTTTTCGGGCCCAAAAGTCATGCAAGACTTAAAAACGGTGGGGAAAATAAAACTGTGGTCGGGGAAAATTGTGTATTTATGGCCCCATAGTTCTAAGGGTTTTAGGAACGGGACTGTAGATCTACAGGAGTGTAAGGGGAAATGGGACTGTAGATCTACAGGGGTGTAGGGAAAAAAGGGATGTAGGGGTTACAGGGGGGTTTAGGGTAGGAAGTTTGTTATAAAGGGGTGTAGGAAACTGCGACTGTAGATCTTTCAGGGGTGTAGGAACAGGGACTGTAGATTACCCGGGGTAGGAAAATTTGGGGCTTTTAAAATTTTACGGGGGTGTAGGGGAAATGGGGGCTGTTTGATTCAGGAGTGTAGGGAATTGGAAAGTAGATCTACAGGAGTTTTAAAGGGAAATGGGACTGTAGATCTAAAAGGGTGAGGAACTAGGATGTAGATCTACAAAGGGGTGTAAAGGGGGCTGTAGGGTCTACAGGGTGTAGGAACTGGGGGCTGTAGATCTCAGGGGTGGGAGGGAAATAGGACTGTAGATCTACGGGGTTAGGAATAGGACTTGTAGATTACAGGAGAGTAGGGAATGGGACTGTAGATCTACCGGGGTGTAAACTAGGGAATTGTAGATTTTACAGGAGTGTAGGAAACCCGGTGATTACAGGAGTGTAAAGGGAACCCGGGGGCCTGTGGGTCTACCCGGGTGGGAGGAAAATAGGCCAGATTACAGGAAATGTAGGAACTAGGATGTAGTTTTACAGGAATTTTAGGAACTAGGGGGCTGTTTGTTTACAGGGTGTAGGAACTTTAGATCTTTCAGGAGTGTAGGAATGGGATGTAGTTTTACAGGGGGTAGGAATGGACGTGATCTTCAGGGTGTAGGAAATAGGAGGGAGATCTACAGGAGGGGGAGGGAATGGGACTATAGATTACAAAGGGGGTAGGAACCCAAAACTGTAGATTACAGGAAAAGTGTAGGAACTGTAGATTACAGGAGTGTTGGAACTGGGGGTGTAGATTTACAGGGGTGTAGGAAATAGGACTGTAGATCTACGGAGTGTAGGAACTTGGGCTGTTGATCTACAGGAGTGTAGGAAAAAAAAGGGCTTTTGTCTTTCAGGAAAGTAGGAACTAGGGGCTGTAATCTACAGGGGTTTAGAAATAGGCCCGTAGATTAAAAGGGGAAAATGTTTGGGAAATAGGACTTGGTCTTCAGGAGTGTAGAAAATGGGACTTAAAATCTTTCGGAGTGTATGAATTGGACTGTAGATCTACTGGAGTGTAGGAACTAGGCTGTGAATTTTCAGGGTGTAGGAACTTGGACTGTGGGTCTACAGGAGTGTAGGAACTTGGGACTGTTGATCTTTCGGGGTTTTAGGAAAATGCGAAATGTAGATTTACAGGAGTGTAGGAAAATAAAGGCTGTTTGATCTAAGGAAATGTAGGAAATAGGGGCTGTTTTCTACAGGAGTGTAGGAAAAAGGATGTAGATTACAGGAGTGTAGGAAAATAGGATGTAGATCTAAGGAGTGTAGGAAATGGGGACTGTAGATTACAGGAGTGTAAGAATAAAGGGCTTTTTAGATCTTCAGGGTGTGGAAAAAAATAGGACTGTAGATTACTGGAGTGTAGGAACTAGGATGTAGATCTTCAGGAGTGTAGGAAATAGGGGCTGTGACTACAGGAGTTTTGGAAAAAAAAGGGCTGTAGATCTACAGGAGTATAGGAAAAAAGGGGCTGTAGATCTACAGGAGTGTAGGGGAAATAGGGACTGTACATTACAGGAAATGTAGGAATAGGACCGTAGATCACAGGAGTGTAGGGGAAATGGGACTGTAGATTGGCCCGGACCGTAGGAAAATTTTGATTGTTTGATGTACAGGACTGTAGGAACTGGGAGTTAGATGTAGAGGGGCCCGTTTGGAAATGGGGTTTAATGTGAGGACTGTAGGAACTGGGAGTGTAGATGTACAGGACTGTAGGAACTGGGAGTGTTGATGTACAGGACTGTAGGAACTGGGAGTGTAGATGTAGAGGACTGTAGGAACTGGGAGTGTTGATGTACAGGACTGTAGGAACTGGGAGTGTTGATGTACAGGACTGTAGGAACTGGGAGTGTTGATGTAGATGACTGTAGGAACTGGGAGTGTTGATGTATAGGACTGTAGGAACTGGGAGTGTTGATGTACATGGACTGTAGGAAACTGGGAGTGTTGATGTAGAGGACTGTAGGAACTGGGAGTGTTGATGTATAGGACTGTAGGAACTGGGAGTGTTGATGTAGAGGACTGTAGGAACTGGGAGTGTTGATGTACAGGACTGTAGGAACTGGGAGTGTAGATGTAGAGGACTGTAGGAACTGGGAGTGTAGATGTAGAGGACTGTAGGAACTGGGAGTGTAGATGTACAGGACTGTAGGAACTGGGAGTGTTGATGTACAGGACTGTAGGAACAGGGAGTGTAGATGTACAGGACTGTAGGAACTGGGAGTGTTGATGTTAGAGGACTGTTAGGAACTGGGAGTGTTGATGTACAGGACTGTAGGAACTGGAGTGTTGTGACGGACTGTAGGGAAATGGGAGGTTGATGTAAAAGGGTGTAGGAACGGAGTGTTGTGTTACAGGGCTGTAGGGAAAGGGGGGTGTTTTATGTAAAACTGTGGAACTGGGAGTGTAGATGTAGAGGATGTGGAACTGGGGGGTGTTGATGTACGGACTGTAGGAATGGGGGGGGGGGGTAGATGTACAACTTAGGAACTGGGATGTAATTTTGGGTGTGGAAGGGAGGTATTTTACAGGATGTAGGAAATGGGGGTGTTGATGTACAGGACGTAGGTGGGAGGTTTATGTACAAACTGGGAAATGGGGGTGTTGTGTACGGACGTAGAACTGGGAGTGTTGCGTCGGACTGTGGAATGGGAGTGTTGATTTTAAGGTTGTAGGAAGGGGTGTTGAGGGCGTAGGGGGGGGGTGTAGTGTTGGTGTTTTAAATTTGGGGAGGTAGTTGTGGGGGTGTAAATTTTAGTGTTTATGTCAGGTGTGGTGGGTGTTTGATGTAGAGGGGGGAAGGGGGGTGTGTGTAAGGATGTAGGGGAATGGGGGTTAATTAAGGGGGGTAGGGGGGGGGGGTGTGTGAGGTGTGGTGGGGGTTATTTTGGTGTAGGTTGGGGTGTAGTGTGGGTGTGGAAAAGGGAGTGTTGGTAAGGTTTTGGTGGGGTGTAGAGTAGGGGTTAGGGAATGGGAGTGGATTGGTGTGGGTGGGGTGAGATGTTTGGATGTGGCTGGGAGTTGTGAGAGGAGTTTGGAATGGGATTTAATGAGGGATGTAGGAATGGGTGTAGGTGTAAAGGGTGTAGGAAAAGGGGGTGATGTAGAGGTGGGTTGGGGGGTGTTTGTGGGGAGGGGAGGAATGGGGGGGTTTGAAGGGTGTAGGGTGGGAGGTTTTTGTAAAGGTGTAGGTGGGGTGTTGATGTTTAAGGGGTGTAGGAATGGGAGTTTGTTTTAGGGGTGAGGAAAAAGGGGGGGATTAGAGGACGAGGGAATGGGAGTTGATGACAGACCCCGTAGGAATTGGAGTGTAGATGTGAGGACGAGGAACTGGGGTGTTGATGTAAGGCGTGGAAGGGAGTGTTGAGTTGAGGACTGTGGGAAAGGGGAGTGTTGATGTACAGGACTGTAGGAACTGGGAGTGTGTGTGAGGATGTAGGAATGGGAGTGTAGATGTAGAGGCTGTAGGGAATGGGTGTTGATGTACGGACTGTAGGAAATGGGGGTTAGATGTAGAGGGCTGTAGGAAATGGGAGTGTAAATTTCGGAGTAGGAACTGGAGTGTAGATGTAGAAAGGGCTGTAGGAACTGGGAGTGTAGAGAAAGGGGGAGGAATGGGAGTGTTGATGTAAGACTGTAGGAACTGGGAGTGAGATGTAAGGATGTGGAACTGGGAGTTTTGATGTACAGGGGCTGTAGGAAAATGGGATGTGATGTAAAAAGGGCTGTGGGAATGGGAGTGTGATGTACAGGACTGTAGAACGGGGGTGTAATTACAGGGACTGTAGGAAAATGGGAGTGTGAGTTAAGGGGCTTAGGGAATGGGGTGGATGTCAGGATGTAGGGAATGGGAGGTGATTACAGGGGCTGTAGGAACGGGAGTGTAGATGTGAGGGGCGTAGGAACTGGGGTGTGAGTACAGGGCTGTAGGAATGGGGTGAGATGTAGAGGACGTAGGGGAAATGGGAGTGTAGATGATTGGACTGTGGAAAAAGGGGGTGAGATGTACAGGACTGTGGAACTGGGGGTGTAGATGTAAGGCTGTAGGAATGGGAGTGTGATGTAGAGGACTGTAGGAAATGGGAGTTTTAGAGTAAGGGCTGTGGAACTGGGGGTGAAGATTAGAGGACTGTAGGAACTGGGGTGTAGAGTAAGGGGCGTAGGAACTGGGAAAATGTAATTTTAAAGGCTGTAGGAAATGGGGGTGTAGATGTACAGGGCTGTGGAACTGGGGGTAGAGTAAATACTTAGGAACTGGGGGTGGATGTAAGGATGTAGGAACTGGGAGTGTAGATGTTAGGACTGTAGGAACTGGGGTGTAGATGTGAGGACTGTAGGAACTGGGAGTGTAGATGTAAGGACTGTGGGAACTGGGAGTGTAGATGTAGAGGACTGTAGGGAGGGGAGTGTAGTGTACAGGCGTAGGAACTGGGAGTGTAGATGTAAGGCTGTAGGAAAAGGGAGTGTAGATGTACAGGACTGTAGGATGGAGTGTAATGTAAGGCTGTGGAAAATGGGGGGGAGAGTAAGGGGGGTGTGGGAAATGGGGGGAGATGTACGGACGTAGGAATAGTGTAGATTTTTGGGGGCTGTAGGAATGGGGTTTTTAGATGTTTTAGGGCTGTAGGAACTGGGGTGTAGTGTAAGGGCTGTAGGAATGGGAGTGTAATGCAGGACTGTAGGAAATGGGGTGTGATGTACGGGGGGGTAGGAAAAAGGGGGGGGATGACAGGCTGTAGGGAAAGGGAGATGTCAGGACTGTAGGAATGGGAGTGTAGGTAAGGACTGTGGAAGGGGGGGTGTAGAGTACAGGGCTGTAGGAACTGGGAGTGAGATGTAAGGGTAGGAACGGGGTTAGAGTAAGGATTAGGGAATGGGGAAGGTAGATTACAGGCTGTAAACGGGGGTTAATTACAGGGTTT
>NC_069437.1:33902887-34107650 GCF_026875155.1 Cherax quadricarinatus
CACTCCAGGTCATTCCTCGGTACTTCACTGACTCATATTAGTGATTTGATCTACTGAAACCGAGCCCGCTACATATGACTAACCCGCTACATAACTAGCACGCTACCTAAACTAGCACGCACACTAACTATGCACGCCTAACATAACCAGCCCGCTACATAAACTACACGCTACATAACCAGCCCGCTACATAACTAGCAGACGCTACATAACTAGCACGCTACTTAACTCTCCCGCTACATAACTAGCCCGGTACATAACCAGCCTGCTGCATAACTAGCCCCTACGTAACTAGCCCGGTTTTTCTACATAACTAGCCCGCTACATAACTAGCCCGCTACATAACCAGCCGCGCTACATAACCAGCCTGCTACATAACAAGCCCGCTACATAACTGCCCGCTACATAACTAGCCAGCTGCATAACGAGCTTCCGCTACATAACTAGCCCGCTACATAACTAGCCCGCTACATAACCACCCGCTACATAACCACCTGTACATAACTAGCCCGCTACATAACCTGCCCGCTACATAACTACCAGCTGCATTAACTAGCCCGCTATCATAACTAACCCACTACATAACTAGCTCGCTGCATAACTATCCCTTACATAACTAGCCCCGCTAATAACTAGCCTCTTACATAACTAGTCCCGCTGCATAGCTAGCCTCTACATAACTAGCCCGCTGCATATCTAGCCTGCTACTAACTATGCCGCTGCATAACAGCCGCTATATAACTTAGCCCGCTGTATAACCTAGACCTGCTAAATAACTAGCCCACTTCCATAACTAGCCTGCTACATAACTGACGGCTGCATAAACTACCTGCTACATAACCGCCTGATACATAACTATCCTGCTACATAACTAGCCTGCTATATGAACCTACTACTCTGCTACATAACTACCGCAATATGACTAGCCTGCTACATAACTAGCCTCTATATGACTAGCCTGCTACATAACTAGCCTGCTATATGACTAGCCTTCTACATAACTAGCCCGCTATATAACAGCATGCGACATAACTAGTCCGGTACATAACTAGCCTGCTACAAAACTAGCCTGTTACATAAATATCCCTCTACATAACTAGCCTGCTACATAACTACCCCGCTACATAAATAGCCCGCTACATAACTAGCCCGCTACATAACCAGCCCGCTACATAACTAGCCCAGCTACATAACTAGCCCGCTACATAACTACCCGCTACATAGCCAGACTGGCCATAACTAGCCACTACATAATTGCCCCGCTACATAAATAGCCCGCTACATAACTAGCCCCTAATAACAGCCCGCTACATAACTAGCCCGCTACAATAACTAGCCTACTACATATTAGCCTGCTACATAACTAGCCTGCCACATAACTAACCCGATACAATAACTACCTGCAAAAAACTAGCCGCTACATAACTAGAATGGTCCACATAAAAACCCGATACCAAACTAGCCTCTACAAATTAGCTAGCCTGTCTCATAACTACCTTACATAAAATAGGCCGCTACATACTAGACCTGCTACATAACTAGCCCCTACATAACTAGCCCGCTACATAACTAGCCTGCTGCATAACTAGACCGCTACATAATTAGCCCGCTAACATAACTAGCCCGCTCTATAGCCCGCTACATAACAACCCGCTTCTATAGCCCGCTACATAAGACTAGCCCACTACATAATTAGTCCCTTGTGGCTTAGCGCTTCTTTTTTATTATAATACATAACTAGACCGCTACGTAAACTAGCCCCACTACGTAACTAGCCCGCTACATAACTAGCCTGCTACATAACTTTGCCGCTACAAGTAACTAGCCCGCTACAATACTATCCTTCTACATAACTTGCCCGCTACGTAACTACCTGCTACATAACTTGCCCGATACATAACTAGCCCGCTACATAAACTAGCAGCTGCATAATTACCCTATATAATAGCAACCTCTACAATAACTAGCCTGCTATATAAAACTAACCCACTACATAACAGCCTGCTATATAACTATCCCGCTGTATAACTAGCCCTGCTACCATAACTAATAACTAACCCCGCTCCATAACTAGCCTGCTACTAACTAGCCCCTGCATAACTAGTCCTGCTACAAAACTAGCCTGCTAATAACTAGCCTGCCACATAACTAGCCTGCTACATATCTAGCCTGCTCATAACTTACCTATACATAACTAGGCCGCTACTTTAACTAACCGCCATAACTAACCTGCTACATGAACTAGCCTGCTACATAACTAGCCTGCACATAACAGCCTACTACATAACTAGCCTACTAACATAACTAAGCCCCCACATAACTAATCTGCTATATGACTAGCCTGCTTACATAACTAGCCTGCTATATTACTAGCTTCTACATAACTAACCCGCTACATAACTGCCTGCCATACATACGAACCTGCTACATAACTATCCGCTACATAACTAGCCTGTTACATAATTAGAGCCCCGCTACATAACTAGCCTGATACATAACTAGTCTGCTACATAACTAGCCTACTACATAACTAGCCCGCTACATAACTATCCCGCTATATAACTATTCTGCTACATAAACTAGCCTGCTACAATAACTAGCCTACTACATAACTAGCCCCACATAACTAGCCCGCTACATAACTACCCTGCTTGCAATAACAGCCCAGCTACATAACAAGCCTGCTACATAAATAGCCATCTACATAACTAGCCTGCTACATACTAGCCCGTGCATATAACATGCCTGCTACATAACTAGCCTGCTACATAACTAACCCGGCTATATAACTAGCCTACTACATAACTTGCCTGCTACAATAACTAGCCCTGCTATACATAATTTTTTTAACTAGCCCGCTACATAACAAGCCTGCTACATAACTAGTCCCACTGCACTAACTAGCTTGTTACATAACTAGCCGCTACATAACTAGCTGCTACATAACAAGCCCCGCTACATAACTAGCCTGCTTCATAAACTAGTCCGCTACATAACTGTCTTGGCTAACATATCTATCCCGCTAGCAACACTAGCTTCCTACATATCTAGCCCGCTACAAAACTAGCTTGCTACATAACTAGCTACTACATAACTAGCCCGCTATACATAACTAGCTTCTACATAACTACCTGCTACTAACTAGCTTGCAAAAGTAACTATCCCGCAGCATAACTAACTGCCTACATAACTAGCTTGCTACATAACTAGCCTCAACATATCTATCTTGCTACAAAACTAGCCTGCTACATAACTACTTGTACATAACTAGCCCCTCTACATAACTAGCCTTCTACAATAACTATCTTGCTACATAACTAGTCCGCTTACATAACTACCTGCTACTAACTAGCTTGCTACATAACTTGGCCTGCTACATAACTAGCTTGCCTTCATAATTACCCGCTACAAAACTAGCCTGCAGCAAACTGAGTTGGCTACATAACTAGCCCCTACATAACTAGCCTGCACAATAAACTAGCTGCTCACAATAACTAGTCCGCAGGTAAGATACCTTTTTGACCGCTAATATTTTTCAACTCAACTTTCTCGTTGACGTCCGTCTCTTCACATAATATTCCCTTCATGTATGATTAATTGTCTTTTTAAAATATCGTAGTTGTTAAAAATACAAAGTCAAATCAAATGCAGGACGTGTAGAGTGATACGAAATGTAATCAGTCTGTCAACCTTGGAGAAAAAGTATTTTGAGGTTTCAATCCCTCACCTGGAGAAAGTTTCAGCTTCACGGTCTTGAATGATATGAAGCAGAAGCATGAGAATTGACCTTAAAGCTCAATCTCATGCTTCTGCTTCATATCATTCCAGACCGTGAAGCTGAACTCTTCTCCAGGCTGAGGGATTGACAACCTCAAATACTTTTTCTCCAAGGTTGACGAGACTGATTAACATCTTCTTCACTACTACACCACCTGTCTATTGTATTTGACTTTGTATTTTAACAACTACGATATTAAAAGACAATATGAATCACATGACAGGGAATATTATGTGAAGAGACGGAGTCAACGAGAAAGTTGAGTTGAAAAATATTACGTCAAAAGGTATCTACCGCAGCGGACCCTAGTTATGTAGCAAGCTAGATAGTAGCAGGCTAGTTTTAGCGGCTAGTTATGTAAGCAATCTAGTTATGCAGCAGGCTAGTTATGTAGCGGGCCTAAATTATGAAGCAAGCTAGTTATGTAGCAGGCAAGTTATGTAGCAAGCTAGTTATGTAGCAGCTAGTTATGTACGGACCAAGTTATGTACAAGCTAGTTATGTAGCAGGCTAGTTACGTAGAGGGCTAGTTATGTACAAGCTAGTATATTAGTCAGGCTAAGTTATGTAGCAAGATAGTTATGTAGCAGGCTAGTTATGTAGCAAGCTAGTTATGTAGCAGTCTAGTTATGCAGCGGGCTAGTTTATGTAGCAAGCTAGTTACGTAGCAGTCTATTTATGTAGAAACTAGTTATGGACGGGCTATTAGGTAGCTAGCTATTTATGTAGCAAGCAGTTTTGTAGCGGGCTAGATATGTAGGAAGCAGAGTTTTGTAGCGGGCTAGTATATGTAGCAAACAGTTATGTACGGACAATTATGAAGCAGCTAGTTATGTAAGCGGGCTAGTTATGTAGCAGCTAGTTATGTAGCGGCTAGTTATGTAAACAAGCTAGTTATGCATGGCCCCCGCTAGTTATGTAGCATGCTTGTTTATGTAGCGGGCTAGTATTAGCAGGCTAGTTATTAGCAGGCAAGTTATGGTAATGCTAGTTAATATAGCGGGGTTAGTTATGTAAGCAGGCTAGTTATGTAGCAAGGCAAGTTATATAGCAGGCAAGTTATTAGCAGGCGTAGTTAAGGTAGATGGCTATTTATGTAGCAGGCCTTGTTATGTAGCATGCTAGTATTCAGCAGGGTAGTAAGTAGTGCGGCTAGTTATGTTAGCGGGCTATTGTAGTAAGGCTAGTTTATGTATCCCCCCCCAGTCTAGTTATGTAGCAGAAAAGTTATATAGCTGATAGTTATGTAGCGGCTATGATTATGTAGTAGGCCGTTATGTAGCAGACTAGTTTAGTATCAGGCTAGTTATGTAGCGGGCTTAATTATTACCAGGCTAGTTAATTAGCAGGATAGTTATGTAAAAAAAAAAAAACCAGTTAGTTATGTAGCAGGCTAGTTATGTAGCGGGTTAGTTTATGTAGAAGGCTAGTCATATAGCAGGCTAGTTTATGTCGCAGGCTATTCATATAGAGAATAGATATGGTGGCGGGCTAGTTATGTATAGGCTAGTTATGTAGTAGGCTAGTTTATGAAGCATGCTAGTTATTTAAGCAGGCTAGTTAGTATCATGTTAGTTATGTAGCAGGTTAGTTATGTAGCGGCCTAGTTATGTAAGTTAGTTATGAGACAGGCTACTATGTAGCAGGCTAGTTAGTTGGCAGGCTATTATGTAGCAGGCTATTTTTGTAGCAGCTAGATATGCAGCGGGCTAGTTACGTAGCAGCAGTTATGGAGCGGGTAGTTATGTAGCAGCTAGTATACAGCGGGGCAAGTGTATATAGCAGCTAGTTATGTAGTGGGTTAGTTTATATAAGCAGAGCCTTGTATGAATGTGTAGTTATATAGCGGGCTAATTATGCAGCTCTAAGTTATGTAAGCGGGCTAGTTATGGTAATCGGGCAAGTTATGTACAGGCTAGTTACGTAGCGGGCAAGTTTATGTAGGCAGGCTAGGTATTAGTCGGCTAGTTATGTATCGGGCAAGTTATGTAGCAGGCTAAGTTATGGTAGCGGGCTAGTTACCGTTAGTCGGCTAGTTTACGTAGCGGGCTAGTTATGTTATATATAATAAAAACAGAACGCTAACCCAAGGGACTATTTTATGTAGTGGGCTAGTTTATTAGCCGGGCTAAAGAGGGCTAGTTGTAGCGGGCTATAGAGCGGCTAGTTATGTCCGGGCTAATTATGTAGCGGTCTAGTTATGCAGCAGGCTAGTTATGTAGCGGCTAGTTAAGTACGCTAGTTATGTACAGTTTAGTTTTATTTAGCGTCCTAGTTTATGTAAGGTAGTTATGAGACAGGCTTAGCTATGTAGCAGGCTAGTTATGTATCGTGATAGTTATGTGGCATGCTAGTATGTAGAATGCTAGTTTTTTAGCAGGCTAGTTATGTATCGGGTTAAGTTATGAGGCAGCTAGTAATGTAGCAGCTAATTATGAAGTAGGCTAGTTTATGTAGCGGGCTAGTTATGTAGCGGGCTAGTTATAAAGCGGGCTAGTATGTAGCGGGCTAGTAGTGTAGCGGGCTAATTATGTACTGGCTAGTTATTGCACCAGTCTGGCTATGAACTTGCTAGTTATGAAGCGGTCTAGTTATAGTAGCGGGCTTATTATGTAGCGGGCTGGATATGTAGCGGGCTAGTTATGTAGCGGGCTATTTTATTTGGTTTAACGGTGGGGTGGGGTAGTTATGTAGCAGGCTATTAGTAGAGGGATAATTAGTAACAGGCTAGTTATGTAGCAGGCTATTATGTACCGGACTATTTTGTAGCATGCTAGTTAATATAGCGGGCTAGTTATGTAGAAGCTAGTCATATAGCATGCTAGTTAAGTAGCAGGCTAGTCAAATAAGCAGGCTATTTTTATGTAGCATGCTAGTCCATAAGCCAGGCTATTATGTAGGCAGCTAGTCATATAGAAAAACATGCTAGTTATTAGCAGGCTAGTTATGTATCAGGCTGGTTATGTAGCAGCCTAGTTATGCAGCCGTTAGTTATGTAGCAGGCTAGTTATGGAGAGGGCTAGTTATTTAGCAGGCTATTTTTATACAGCGTGGCTAGTTGATATAGGCAGGCTAGTTTATCAGCGGGCTAGTTAGGTAGCAGGCTTAGATATGCAGCGGGCTAGTATGTAGCAGGCTATCTTATGCAGCGGCTAGTTATGTAAAGGCTAGTTATTTTAGCGGGCTAGTTTATGTAAGAGGATAGTTTATGCAAGCGACTAGTTAAGTAGTGGGTTATTTTATATAGCGGGCTAGTTTATGCATCTGGCTAGTTATGTAGCGGGCCAGTTAGTATCGGGCTAGTTATGAGCATGCTGTTATGTAAGCGCTGTTATGTAGCGGGCTAGTTAGTAGCGGGCTAGTTATGTAGCGGGCTAGTTTATGCAGCTGGCTAGTTATGTAGCGGGCCAGTTATGTAGCGGGATAGTTATGTAGGCAGTCTGGTTATGTACGGGCTGGTTATGTAGCGGGCTAGTTATGTAGGCGGCTAGTTTATGTAGCGGGCTAGTACGTAGCGGGCTAGTTATGCAGCAGGCTTGGTTATGTACCGGTCTAGTTAATGTAAGCGGGCTAGTTATTTAGCGTTGCTAGTTATGTACGTGCTATTATGTACGGCTGGTATGTACGTGCTAGTATAATGTAGCGGGCTTGAAGTTATGTAGCGTGCTAGTTTATGTAGCGTGCCTATTTATGTACGTGCTAGTTATGTAGCGGGTTAGTACAAGTAGGCGGCTCGGTTTCACGGTAGATCAATCACAATAAGGAGTCAGTGAAGTACACTAGGAATGTACTGGAGGATGACAACGTTGTATCAAGGGTTGTTGGTATCAGTGGATGGTATCAATGAATGTATCAGTGGATGGTATCAGTGCTGGAATTCAGTCGTTTCAGTGCTGGTATCTTGTGATGGTAAATCAGTGGTATCAGTGGTTGGTATCAGTGTTGGTATCAGTGATAGGTATCAGTGAAGGTATCAGTTGGTATCAGTGATGGTATCAGTGTGGTATCAGTGGTGGTATCAGTGAGTATCAGTGGTGGTATCAGTGTGGTATCAGTGGTGTCTCAGTGGTGTATCAGTGGTGGTATCAGGATGACATCAGTGGTGGTATCAGTGTTGTGTATCAGTGGTGGTATCATGTTTGGTATCAGTGGTGGGGTATCAGGGGGGGTGGTACTGTTGGTATCAGTGGTGGAATCAGTGGTGGATCAGTGATGGTATCAGTGTGGTATCATTGATGTACCAGTGTTTGGTATCAAGTGTTGGTATCATAGGGGTATCAGTGATGGAAGATTATTCACAACAAACAACATCCTTGCGTCTCTAAAAAATATGTTTTATCTTATTCCTGATGAGTCATATCAAAGACGTACAGTAGTATACTTTGAGCATAAACAGGTGAAAAAATAGGCGCAGAACAAAACTATTAATGACGCATTGCATTTCGGCCACTAATCAAACGTAACTGATGTGACAGAGGACTGTGTCGTACATAGAACAGGCAACACAGTTTATGTATTATTCAGTGGCACTGGTGCAAGTGACGACAATCTAGACACTTCTCACTTCTATTTATTGAAAGTTGTACCTTAATTGGGGGGGGGGGGGGGGTAGGAAGGGGGGGAGGAGTTGCGTTCGACTGCAGAGAATGAGAGGTGTTAATGTTACTACTACTACTACTACTACTACTACGACAACGTCGTATACTGCTCCTAAGACTATTACTACTATAAAATGTA
This sequence comes from Cherax quadricarinatus, assembly GCF_026875155.1. NCBI lineage: Eukaryota > Metazoa > Arthropoda > Malacostraca > Decapoda > Parastacidae > Cherax > Cherax quadricarinatus. The sequence continues at coordinate 33,911,403 of NC_069437.1, forward strand.
CTTATAATGAGAGTGACTCAGTAACGTAGTTAATCTGTGTTTGGTACAATTGAAAATCGAGATATCCGATGGTGCGAGCAACATGTTGAAGGTAGAAGCTGGGGTAGTTGTAGGGCATACAGTTCCATTTCATTATTCACCAGCAGGTTCGAGTGCAGGAAGCTCTGAATGTTTGTGCAAGCGTAAGTTTATCATGTACATCCACCTGACTTGAGCATGGGACAAGTCAGCCACCTTACTTAAGAATGGTACAAGAATCCACATAGTCTGCATCTGTGTCAGACACGAAGCTTTACAACTGGCAATATTACAGGTCATGAACATGGAAAAATTCACGCTTGACCCAACAACATTCACATGGTACAAGACATTCTCAAACAATTTTTTTTGTCTCTTACTCGAGTAATGACATCTCTCTCACTGAGAAAGAGAAAAAACCATTTCTCACCTGAAAGTTTTGATACTAACGTTCCACGGTAAAGAAAAACTGGAAATCGACCTGTATGAGGTGAAAGTTTTGAGGGAAGGTAAATATGTTTTGCGACTCAGTCAACGAAGGTAAATTTATCGCACTTTCCTTGCTGAAGAGAACTCGCATCTAATAAGGAAAGAAGTTAACAGATCCTGTTTACAAATCAGCGAAGTACTGAATTTCCTGCCATGAGTGATTTCAAGAAAAACTGACGGATTCCAAAAGCTGGAGCAGGTGATACGAATCTTCTCATAATACATTGGTAGTTTCACCAGGTGACTCGTGTGAAATATTTCAGACAGAACTCACTGATGTGTGAGACAGTGACACTGACATGTCCAAAGAAACCCTATTGAAATTTCATGCAAACCTTCCCGACATTGGTAAATCTACAGAGTTTGTTGCAGATATGTTGACGGTCCTTGGGCAACACTCGCTGATGGACGAACTTTTCCAAGTCAGATTTACTAATAACATTTAGCACAAAATTTTAAAGACTACCGTGTGTCACTGACATTGTGTTAATTTCCTCTCTACTGAACTTCAGCCCAAATGTTAAGGAGAAGTAAACATTAACATTGAAACCTAACCTAGGAAAGATAAGTCTGCCATGATTTCTGCTCACATTAATCTACATGTAACTTACACTTGATAAATTGTTGTATTTAGTCTCAGGTTTGTTATAGTAGTAATGATATAATTTATTTTCAAGTGTGATCATTATTTCCGTGCCCGGAACTCGCCTAATCTTCAAGCGCTATAAAATGCAAAGTGTAAAGATAAAATGAGTGACGAATTACGTTAATCAGCGAGTTACTGAAATTAAGATTAATTCCAGAAGAGTTGCGCTGATTCTGGTGCTTGACAGTGGTAAACGAGGTAATACTTCAAACATTGATGTTGATGCGTTCACACAGTTTACGAGGGAAATATTACATTGATTTTTGTGTTCTCCCAGGTACTACTAGTAATATGGGGGCACGGGGGGGGGGGTAATTACTGGGTTAATTCACCTTGTGTTTCCAGCGTGTCAGTCACTACACTATACAATGAAGCTGGAAACTACTGCTCTTCAAGTTACATTATACTAATATGATTTAAAAAAAAAACATAAAGCAAAATATGATTGTTATACATGACTGACGTGGAAATGAGAGTGTTGTAATATTATGCATACAGGCAGTACTGCAGCCCTGAGCCTACTCAGTTCATACAATCATACAGCAGCTTCTGATCCTACTCATTTGTCATACAGGCAGTACTGGAAGCCCTGATCCTACGCATTGTCATACAGGCAGTATGCAGCGCGATCCAACTCATTGTCATCAGGCAGTACTGGAGCCCTGATCCTGACTCATTGTCAGACATGCAGTAATGCAGCGCTGATCCACTCAGTGTCACGTCCATCGCTGAAGAACGAGCCATATACACGCAGACAAACACGCTGTTATCTTGGCCTAACGTAAGATGAAAATATCTGATCTAACTTGTTACTGCTTCAACATACCAGTTTTGTTTCGCTTTGTATGTAGCGGTGAGTTCCATCATGGTAGTGGTGTAAAAGCGCTGAGACACAGGGAATGGTGATAAGAGAGCACCAACAACACTAATGTGACCCATAGAGCAGCCACCTCTTGCATTAGTGAAGCACGTATCTCTCAGCTCCTGGCCATTCAACTCCTCCTCCTTTACACAAGCGTGGATACACTCAGCAACACACGTAATCAACGTGACAATCAACACTACGAGTCGATTCCTGGGATTATGGTGCGCTCAAGGAATGACATGATGAAATGTCTCGGACTTCAAAAATTTACTACACACACACACACAAGTAAGATTGCTTTAAATTTGACATTTTATTTTTTATTTTTTACTGTCAGTCACTTGAAAGTTTTGCGATAGCAGGGGTTTTTGCACAATGCGTTGGTGGTCTGCCGATACAGAGTGGAGGTGATGCTTGTGCGGTGCACAGAAAGCTGTGTTAAGGTGTGGTAGTGAAGAACAGCAAGGCATCGGACAGAGCTGCTGCCACACACTGCACACCATTCAGGATCACTGCTTCAACCTGCTGCTGCTCTATCATACATTGGCTCCACTGCGAATGTTGACAAAGGTGCTTTTTGTTGTTAACGCTATTCTTACTACTCGCCTACTAAAAATTAAAAAATTAAAAAAAAATTCATGCTTGAGTTCTAAGTCTACCAATGTGGCTGTGTTGCGCCGACTTTCTAAAGTAAAATGTTGTTGATTACCTTCATTTGCGAGAGGTGATCATGAATCGTCAAGAGCCGTGAGGGCAACGCCAACCTTCTCTTCCACGGATTAATTTTGAAAAAAGTTTTTCTGCCCTTTGACGTTGACCGCATGTCAGTGGCAGTGCCGTCACGTGTCCCAAAAATCTACGCTCGACCTGTAGTCATGCTGAGGTAAAGCCAAATACACATATTTTAACGACTTGCAAATTGAACTTAAAAAAACGCAAAGGGAAGATGATTTTATTCGGATTGTTCACCAGAGTTAAGTAACCCAGGGTAACCCAGTGAAACTGCTGGGTCCCATAGCAGTCCGCTAAAACCCAGTAACCTACTTAATGCTGGGTGGAACATAGTGACAGTTATCATGAAATATGTTCCAAAGTTTCCACCTGTGCTGGGATTGAACCCAGCCTTCACATGCGAACCCAAAGGCACTACAACCTAACCATGAGCCACCAATGGTTCTAGCGAGTTGTGAAATAAACGCTTAAAAGAGATAATGAGAGTTCAAGCGAAGGTAACCCCTACAGTGTTTGAGAACTTAAGAGCTTGTGAAGTAGCATCCTCTTGAAGCGCTATAACATAGCAACACAATGAATAACTTGACTAACTTAAGTAGTTGTTGTGGACCAAGAAGGAGAGGTTGAGGGCCTGCTCCACCCTACACCATACCAGGGTGAACCTGTTCCTACCCTAACACCTTCCAGGGTGACCTGTTCCTACCCTACACCCTTTCCAGGGTGACCGCCTCCAACCCACTCCTTCCAGGTGATCTGCTCTTACCCTACACCTTCAGGGTGACCTGCTCTACCTACACCTTCCAGGGATACCTGCTCCCTACTCTACACCTTCCAGGGTTATAATCCTTCACCTACCCTACAAACACCTTCCCAGGTGACCTGTTCACCCTACACCTTCCAGCATTGACATAGGGGTCAATGGTTAATATAAGAGACAGAATGAAACTACATGGGATGTAAAGAACGAAATGAGGACAAAAAAAATTAAGATATATTTCAGATTAAACTCACATAAAAAGTGTAGCCAGATAGAGATAACAGAGTCAGACTCCATACATGAATGTCAAGAAAATATATTAGAAACAAGACGTGGAGTTCAGTACAGCAGTCCGGTGGAAGTTTAGACGCAGGTGCTCGGAGGTGTAGCTCAGATCCTGCACGCAGAAATATGCCAGGACAACTTAAATAAAATACACACACACCACACACAAACACATACAACCGAAGAGAAGTCGAAGGCTCGGAGGATCAGAAGAAAAATGGTTCTGATAAAGAAGAATGGATGAAAAGAGCAAATGTAAAACGATGGAATCAAGAGTGGGAGAGCAAACTAGGTAGTTTTCCTTGCGAAAGTGGAGAAGAGGATGGAGGCAGAAATGAAGAATTGGAGTCACAAGCCAGAGCCGCAGAATCCAGGATACGGGCCCTTAGAATATGAGGTAAATAGGCCTGAAGCAAGTTAAAGGACTATGTGCCCAGAGGAGACATAACATCTGAAGAGGTACACCCTACTGGAACCAGGAGGCCAATGGAAAGGAGAACATGACTTATGCCAAGGCCCCTATCAGTCCCTCCCAAGCAGGGCCGAGGAAGGAGGGGGAGAGCTGTTTGGAGGAGCAGGGATACCAGTGAGAGAGTGTGGAGGCGGGATATGTCCCATGCAGAAGCACGATCATGCCACCAATAGGTACAGGAAAATACAAGGGAGACAATGGCATGTACAAATGGGACCCTGACACATAAAAGGAAAGGCAATGGAGGAGGAGAGGGAGAATTCAGTGTTATTCATGGCTTCAGGAGAGCGAGGGAAGAACACAATGGAGATGGCAGGAAGAAAAACAGGATGATTGAAAACATCACCAAAGTAATAGGTGAAGAATGACTGAGATAGCAAATTTCTGAGAATAGGGGGGTACTTGAAGGGAAAATCGGCCATCAAGCTGATTTCAAGACAAAAATGGTGCAAAACAGATCCACCGGGAGAGAAACCAAGGCTGAAGAATCATCAACATACAAGAGGGTGTCATAGACCGATACAGAAACAAGAACACAACAACAGCAGATGAGTAGAGGACTGAAGCAAAAGAGCTAAGAAAAGAGACAAGGGCAAAGTTCAGCAGAGACAACCAGAGCAGGACAGATCAACAAGCACAAGCACACACAGACCCACCCCCAGAAAAAAAAAAAACCCCACACCAGACACACTATCCCAACTCAAACCACAATCCACACTTACAGCCCCCACCCCACATTACGCTGTAGAATACCACAGCACACTGACTGGTTTCCCACCCTCACAGACCAACCAGAACACATGTTGGACGAGGAAACTAAAAGTTAGGTACACCAATACTGATGGAATAATGAATAAGTGGAGAGTGGCCATGAAAGAGTCAAAGAGGCATCACCGGACACCATAGCTCTCACAGAAACCAAACATCATAGGATGATAACAGATGCCATCTTTCATCATGATATCAATCTGAAAAAGATGGAGGGAACAGAGGGGGTGGAGAAGTGCACTGCTCATCAAAACTCAATGGGATTTTGATGAGCTGGATAGAGGAGACAGAGGAAAAGCAAGAGACTACTTAATAAGATACACTTCAGTCTGAGGTCCCAAGGTGGTAATTGCAGTGAGGTATAACCCTGCCCAGAACAGCAGATGTCAAGGCAAGAGTATGATGAGAGCAATAGAGCGATGGTTGACACACTGGCTGAATGGACCAGAAGGGCTCATGCAAGCATGGCAAAGCTGCTGATATGGGTGACTCAATCACAAGGAATCGACTGGAGAAACCGGAGCCACATGGGGGCCCCAGATAAACGTGGAGTGCAGATATGAGTGGTAACTGGAAAAGCCTCATGTACCAACACTAAGGAACCTATCAGAGAGAAGGATGAGCCAGCAAAGACTGTACCTAGTATTCACCTTTAGTATCGCAGATATTGAGACACCATACATGAATGACCCCTCAAGGCCAGTGATCATGTGGTTATGAGCTTAGAATATAAACACAGTTAAAGTGGAGAGGGAAGCAGGAAGGGCAGACGAATGAGAGCCAAACAACAAGAGAGGGGACTACACAGACATGAAGATTTCCTGCACGAAGTCAGTAAATGAGATGATGGAATATTTGACAACAATATACAAGGAAGCTGAAGGAGAAATTTTGTGCCCAAGAGTAACAGAAATAACGAGAAAGCCAGGATGAGCCCTGGGTTTATCCCAAGGTGTAGGGAGGTCAAAACCATGTGCTAGAGCATGAAGAAGTAGAGAAGGCAAAGGACCCAGGAGAAATGAGGAGAGCATCCATACAGCCCAAAATGAAATACACAGTAAAGAAGGAGGCCCAAGAGCAATGCAAAAAAGACAGCAGTGAAAGCAGATCTAACCCAAAGCTGTTGTACAGCCACATCAGAGGAGAACAAGTTCAAAGACAAGGTAATCAAGCTGAGGAAGGAAGGAAGGAGATACACAAGAAACGACCAAGAAGATGTATGGACTCAACATGAGAATTCAAAGAATTGTTCCAAAGAGGAGACAGAAGGGACTCCAGAAAGACAGAGATGTGGGGTCACCATCAAAGGTTGGACACAATAAAATACAACCGAGGAAGAAGTGAAGAGGCTGCTGAGCGACTAGATACCTCAAGCCATGGGCTGGGTAACATCTCTCTGTGGGTCCTGAAGAGGGAGCAGAGCACTATGTGTACCACTAACAACAAGTCTTCAACACTCTATTGAAACAGGGCGACTACCTGAGATATGAAAGACAGCAAATATAGTCCAAGTTTTAAAAAAAGGATACAGACATGAAGCATGTAAACACAGACCATGTAATCTGACATGTATAGTAGCAAGTCATGGGAGATGATTATCAGGAGAAGAGTGGTGGAAACACCTAGAAAGGAATGGCTTTATCAAAGACAGCCACACAGTTTCAGGGATGGAAATCCTCTGTACAAACCTACTGAAGTTCTATGACAGGGTGACAGCAGTAATGACAAGAGAGGGGTAAATAGATTGCATTTCTTGGACTGTAAAAGGGCTTTTGACACAGCCCCACAAAAGAGATTAGTGCAAAATCTGGAGGACCAGGCAGGGATAACCGGGAAGGCACTGTAATGATCAGGGATACCTGTAAGAAACTACACCGAGTCATTGACGTGCGAGATGTCCGAAGTTGGGCGCCTGTACGAGTGGGGTTTTCACAGGGGTCAGCCCAAGGACCGTGCTGTTCCTGGTATTTGTGAACATGGCGGAAGGAATAGACTCAGGAGTGTCCCTGTTCGCAGATGATGTGGAGCTGACGAGAAGAATTCAATCAGACGAGGACCAAGCAGAAACTACTTGGGGTTCTGGACAGGCTGCAGGCCTGGTTCCAGAAACGTGGCTCTCCTGGAGTTCAACCGCCACCGAGTGCAAAAGCCATGAAGATTGGGGGAAGGGCAAAGAAGGACGGCAGCGGAGTACAGTCAGGGGGCCGACACTACAAACAATCACTTAGTATAAAGGATCTTGGGGTGAGTATACACGGCACATCTCCTGAGTGGCACAACAACCAAAATAACTGCTGCAGCTACGGCGCCTAGCATACCTAAGACAGCATTCCGACATCTTAATAAGGAATCGTTCAGGACCCTGTACACCGTGTACGTTAACCCATATTGGAGTATGCGGCACCAGTTGGGAACCACACCTGCCAAGCCACGTAAGGAAACAAGAAAGGTGCTTTGTGGGCTTCAAGACTAGTCCCGGAGCTTAAGAGGCATGTCACTACGAGGAGAGGTTAAGGGAATCGACCTGACGACACTGGAGGACAGGAAGAGATAAGGAATATGATAACGACATATAAATTACTGAAGGAATCGACAAGGTGTACAGAGACAGGATGTCCAGAGATGGGACACAACACAAGGGGACAAGTTGTAAGAGAAGATTCAATGAATCACAGGGATGTTAGGGAGTATTTCTTCATTCGCAGAGATTGTCCCAGGAAGTGGCATTAATCTGGTAGTGATGTAGGTGGAGGCAGGCTCCATACATAGCCTTCAAGAAGTGGTATGATAAAGCTCATGGAGCAGGAAGAGTGACCTAGTGCGACAGTGAAGATCGGTCACTCCAGGTCATTCCTCGGTACTTCACTGACTCATATTAGTGATTTGATCTACTGAAACCGAGCCCGCTACATATGACTAACCCGCTACATAACTAGCACGCTACCTAAACTAGCACGCACACTAACTATGCACGCCTAACATAACCAGCCCGCTACATAAACTACACGCTACATAACCAGCCCGCTACATAACTAGCAGACGCTACATAACTAGCACGCTACTTAACTCTCCCGCTACATAACTAGCCCGGTACATAACCAGCCTGCTGCATAACTAGCCCCTACGTAACTAGCCCGGTTTTTCTACATAACTAGCCCGCTACATAACTAGCCCGCTACATAACCAGCCGCGCTACATAACCAGCCTGCTACATAACAAGCCCGCTACATAACTGCCCGCTACATAACTAGCCAGCTGCATAACGAGCTTCCGCTACATAACTAGCCCGCTACATAACTAGCCCGCTACATAACCACCCGCTACATAACCACCTGTACATAACTAGCCCGCTACATAACCTGCCCGCTACATAACTACCAGCTGCATTAACTAGCCCGCTATCATAACTAACCCACTACATAACTAGCTCGCTGCATAACTATCCCTTACATAACTAGCCCCGCTAATAACTAGCCTCTTACATAACTAGTCCCGCTGCATAGCTAGCCTCTACATAACTAGCCCGCTGCATATCTAGCCTGCTACTAACTATGCCGCTGCATAACAGCCGCTATATAACTTAGCCCGCTGTATAACCTAGACCTGCTAAATAACTAGCCCACTTCCATAACTAGCCTGCTACATAACTGACGGCTGCATAAACTACCTGCTACATAACCGCCTGATACATAACTATCCTGCTACATAACTAGCCTGCTATATGAACCTACTACTCTGCTACATAACTACCGCAATATGACTAGCCTGCTACATAACTAGCCTCTATATGACTAGCCTGCTACATAACAGCCTGCTATATGACTAGCCTTCTACATAACTAGCCCGCTATATAACAGCATGCGACATAACTAGTCCGGTACATAACTAGCCTGCTACAAAACTAGCCTGTTACATAAATATCCCTCTACATAACTAGCCTGCTACATAACTACCCCGCTACATAATTAGCCCCTACATAACTAGCCCGCTACATAACCAGCCCGCTACATAACTAGCCCAGCTACATAACTAGCCCGCTACATAACTACCCGCTACATAGCCAGACTGGCCATAACTAGCCACTACATAATTGCCCCGCTACATAAATAGCCCGCTACATAACTAGCCCCTAATAACAGCCCGCTACATAACTAGCCCGCTACAATAACTAGCCTACTACATATTAGCCTGCTACATAACTAGCCTGCCACATAACTAACCCGATACAATAACTACCTGCAAAAAACTAGCCGCTACATAACTAGAATGGTCCACATAAAAACCCGATACCAAACTAGCCTCTACAAATTAGCTAGCCTGTCTCATAACTACCTTACATAAAATAGGCCGCTACATACTAGACCTGCTACATAACTAGCCCCTACATAACTAGCCCGCTACATAACTAGCCTGCTGCATAACTAGACCGCTACATAATTAGCCCGCTAACATAACTAGCCCGCTCTATAGCCCGCTACATAACAACCCGCTTCTATAGCCCGCTACATAAGACTAGCCCACTACATAATTAGTCCCTTGTGGCTTAGCGCTTCTTTTTTATTATAATACATAACTAGACCGCTACGTAAACTAGCCCCACTACGTAACTAGCCCGCTACATAACTAGCCTGCTACATAACTTTGCCGCTACAAGTAACTAGCCCGCTACAATACTATCCTTCTACATAACTTGCCCGCTACGTAACTACCTGCTACATAACTTGCCCGATACATAACTAGCCCGCTACATAAACTAGCAGCTGCATAATTACCCTATATAATAGCAACCTCTACAATAACTAGCCTGCTATATAAAACTAACCCACTACATAACAGCCTGCTATATAACTATCCCGCTGTATAACTAGCCCTGCTACCATAACTAATAACTAACCCCGCTCCATAACTAGCCTGCTACTAACTAGCCCCTGCATAACTAGTCCTGCTACAAAACTAGCCTGCTAATAACTAGCCTGCCACATAACTAGCCTGCTACATATCTAGCCTGCTCATAACTTACCTATACATAACTAGGCCGCTACTTTAACTAACCGCCATAACTAACCTGCTACATGAACTAGCCTGCTACATAACTAGCCTGCACATAACAGCCTACTACATAACTAGCCTACTAACATAACTAAGCCCCCACATAACTAATCTGCTATATGACTAGCCTGCTTACATAACTAGCCTGCTATATTACTAGCTTCTACATAACTAACCCGCTACATAACTGCCTGCCATACATACGAACCTGCTACATAACTATCCGCTACATAACTAGCCTGTTACATAATTAGAGCCCCGCTACATAACTAGCCTGATACATAACTAGTCTGCTACATAACTAGCCCTACTACATAACTAGCCCGCTACATAACTATCCCGCTATATAACTATTCTGCTACATAAACTAGCCTGCTACAATAACTAGCCTACTACATAACTAGCCCCACATAACTAGCCCGCTACATAACTACCCTGCTTGCAATAACAGCCCAGCTACATAACAAGCCTGCTACATAAATAGCCATCTACATAACTAGCCTGCTACATACTAGCCCGTGCATATAACATGCCTGCTACATAACTAGCCTGCTACATAACTAACCCGGCTATATAACTAGCCTACTACATAACTTGCCTGCTACAATAACTAGCCCTGCTATACATAATTTTTTTAACTAGCCCGCTACATAACAAGCCTGCTACATAACTAGTCCCACTGCACTAACTAGCTTGTTACATAACTAGCCGCTACATAACTAGCTGCTACATAACAAGCCCCGCTACATAACTAGCCTGCTTCATAAACTAGTCCGCTACATAACTGTCTTGGCTAACATATCTATCCCGCTAGCAACACTAGCTTCCTACATATCTAGCCCGCTACAAAACTAGCTTGCTACATAACTAGCTACTACATAACTAGCCCGCTATACATAACTAGCTTCTACATAACTACCTGCTACTAACTAGCTTGCAAAAGTAACTATCCCGCAGCATAACTAACTGCCTACATAACTAGCTTGCTACATAACTAGCCTCAACATATCTATCTTGCTACAAAACTAGCCTGCTACATAACTACTTGTACATAACTAGCCCCTCTACATAACTAGCCTTCTACAATAACTATCTTGCTACATAACTAGTCCGCTTACATAACTACCTGCTACTAACTAGCTTGCTACATAACTTGGCCTGCTACATAACTAGCTTGCCTTCATAATTACCCGCTACAAAACTAGCCTGCAGCAAACTGAGTTGGCTACATAACTAGCCCCTACATAACTAGCCTGCACAATAAACTAGCTGCTCACAATAACTAGTCCGCAGGTAAGATACCTTTTTGACCGCTAATATTTTTCAACTCAACTTTCTCGTTGACGTCCGTCTCTTCACATAATATTCCCTTCATGTATGATTAATTGTCTTTTTAAAATATCGTAGTTGTTAAAAATACAAAGTCAAATCAAATGCAGGACGTGTAGAGTGATACGAAATGTAATCAGTCTGTCAACCTTGGAGAAAAAGTATTTTGAGGTTTCAATCCCTCACCTGGAGAAAGTTTCAGCTTCACGGTCTTGAATGATATGAAGCAGAAGCATGAGAATTGACCTTAAAGCTCAATCTCATGCTTCTGTCTTCATATCATTTCAGACCTGAAGCTGAACTCTTCTCCAGGCTGAGGGATTGACAACCCACAAATACTTTTCTCCAAGGTTGACGAGACTGATTAACATCTTCTTCACTACTACACCACCTGTCTATTGTATTTGACTTTGTATTTTAACAACTACGATATTAAAAGACAAATATAATCACATGACAGGAATATTATGTGAAGAGACGGAGTCAACGAGAAAGTTGAGTTGAAATATATTACGTCAAAAGGTATCTACCGCAGCGGACCCTAGTTATGTAGCAAGCTAGATAGTAGCAGGCTAGTTTTAGCGGCTAGTTATGTAAGCAATCTAGTTATGCAGCAGGCTAGTTATGTAGCGGGCCTAAATTATGAAGCAAGCTAGTTATGTAGCAGGCAAGTTATGTAGCAAGCTAGTTATGTAGCAGCTAGTTATGTACGGACCAAGTTATGTACAAGCTAGTTATGTAGCAGGCTAGTTACGTAGAGGGCTAGTTATGTACAAGCTAGTATATTAGTCAGGCTAAGTTATGTAGCAAGATAGTTATGTAGCAGGCTAGTTATGTAGCAAGCTAGTTATGTAGCAGTCTAGTTATGCAGCGGGCTAGTTTATGTAGCAAGCTAGTTACGTAGCAGTCTATTTATGTAGAAACTAGTTATGGACGGGCTATTAGGTAGCTAGCTATTTATGTAGCAAGCAGTTTTGTAGCGGGCTAGATATGTAGGAAGCAGAGTTTTGTAGCGGGCTAGTATATGTAGCAAACAGTTATGTACGGACAATTATGAAGCAGCTAGTTATGTAAGCGGGCTAGTTATGTAGCAGCTAGTTATGTAGCGGCTAGTTATGTAAACAAGCTAGTTATGCATGGCCCCCGCTAGTTATGTAGCATGCTTGTTTATGTAGCGGGCTAGTATTAGCAGGCTAGTTATTAGCAGGCAAGTTATGGTAATGCTAGTTAATATAGCGGGGTTAGTTATGTAAGCAGGCTAGTTATGTAGCAAGGCAAGTTATATAGCAGGCAAGTTATTAGCAGGCGTAGTTAAGGTAGATGGCTATTTATGTAGCAGGCCTTGTTATGTAGCATGCTAGTATTCAGCAGGGTAGTAAGTAGTGCGGCTAGTTATGTTAGCGGGCTATTGTAGTAAGGCTAGTTTATGTATCCCCCCCCAGTCTAGTTATGTAGCAGAAAAGTTATATAGCTGATAGTTATGTAGCGGCTATGATTATGTAGTAGGCCGTTATGTAGCAGACTAGTTTAGTATCAGGCTAGTTATGTAGCGGGCTTAATTATTACCAGGCTAGTTAATTAGCAGGATAGTTATGTAAAAAAAAAAAAACCAGTTAGTTATGTAGCAGGCTAGTTATGTAGCGGGTTAGTTTATGTAGAAGGCTAGTCATATAGCAGGCTAGTTTATGTCGCAGGCTATTCATATAGAGAATAGATATGGTGGCGGGCTAGTTATGTATAGGCTAGTTATGTAGTAGGCTAGTTTATGAAGCATGCTAGTTATTTAAGCAGGCTAGTTAGTATCATGTTAGTTATGTAGCAGGTTAGTTATGTAGCGGCCTAGTTATGTAAGTTAGTTATGAGACAGGCTACTATGTAGCAGGCTAGTTAGTTGGCAGGCTATTATGTAGCAGGCTATTTTTGTAGCAGCTAGATATGCAGCGGGCTAGTTACGTAGCAGCAGTTATGGAGCGGGTAGTTATGTAGCAGCTAGTATACAGCGGGGCAAGTGTATATAGCAGCTAGTTATGTAGTGGGTTAGTTTATATAAGCAGAGCCTTGTATGAATGTGTAGTTATATAGCGGGCTAATTATGCAGCTCTAAGTTATGTAAGCGGGCTAGTTATGGTAATCGGGCAAGTTATGTACAGGCTAGTTACGTAGCGGGCAAGTTTATGTAGGCAGGCTAGGTATTAGTCGGCTAGTTATGTATCGGGCAAGTTATGTAGCAGGCTAAGTTATGGTAGCGGGCTAGTTACCGTTAGTCGGCTAGTTTACGTAGCGGGCTAGTTATGTTATATATAATAAAAACAGAACGCTAACCCAAGGGACTATTTTATGTAGTGGGCTAGTTTATTAGCCGGGCTAAAGAGGGCTAGTTGTAGCGGGCTATAGAGCGGCTAGTTATGTCCGGGCTAATTATGTAGCGGTCTAGTTATGCAGCAGGCTAGTTATGTAGCGGCTAGTTAAGTACGCTAGTTATGTACAGTTTAGTTTTATTTAGCGTCCTAGTTTATGTAAGGTAGTTATGAGACAGGCTTAGCTATGTAGCAGGCTAGTTATGTATCGTGATAGTTATGTGGCATGCTAGTATGTAGAATGCTAGTTTTTTAGCAGGCTAGTTATGTATCGGGTTAAGTTATGAGGCAGCTAGTAATGTAGCAGCTAATTATGAAGTAGGCTAGTTTATGTAGCGGGCTAGTTATGTAGCGGGCTAGTTATAAAGCGGGCTAGTATGTAGCGGGCTAGTAGTGTAGCGGGCTAATTATGTACTGGCTAGTTATTGCACCAGTCTGGCTATGAACTTGCTAGTTATGAAGCGGTCTAGTTATAGTAGCGGGCTTATTATGTAGCGGGCTGGATATGTAGCGGGCTAGTTATGTAGCGGGCTATTTTATTTGGTTTAACGGTGGGGTGGGGTAGTTATGTAGCAGGCTATTAGTAGAGGGATAATTAGTAACAGGCTAGTTATGTAGCAGGCTATTATGTACCGGACTATTTTGTAGCATGCTAGTTAATATAGCGGGCTAGTTATGTAGAAGCTAGTCATATAGCATGCTAGTTAAGTAGCAGGCTAGTCAAATAAGCAGGCTATTTTTATGTAGCATGCTAGTCCATAAGCCAGGCTATTATGTAGGCAGCTAGTCATATAGAAAAACATGCTAGTTATTAGCAGGCTAGTTATGTATCAGGCTGGTTATGTAGCAGCCTAGTTATGCAGCCGTTAGTTATGTAGCAGGCTAGTTATGGAGAGGGCTAGTTATTTAGCAGGCTATTTTTATACAGCGTGGCTAGTTGATATAGGCAGGCTAGTTTATCAGCGGGCTAGTTAGGTAGCAGGCTTAGATATGCAGCGGGCTAGTATGTAGCAGGCTATCTTATGCAGCGGCTAGTTATGTAAAGGCTAGTTATTTTAGCGGGCTAGTTTATGTAAGAGGATAGTTTATGCAAGCGACTAGTTAAGTAGTGGGTTATTTTATATAGCGGGCTAGTTTATGCATCTGGCTAGTTATGTAGCGGGCCAGTTAGTATCGGGCTAGTTATGAGCATGCTGTTATGTAAGCGCTGTTATGTAGCGGGCTAGTTAGTAGCGGGCTAGTTATGTAGCGGGCTAGTTTATGCAGCTGGCTAGTTATGTAGCGGGCCAGTTATGTAGCGGGATAGTTATGTAGGCAGTCTGGTTATGTACGGGCTGGTTATGTAGCGGGCTAGTTATGTAGGCGGCTAGTTTATGTAGCGGGCTAGTACGTAGCGGGCTAGTTATGCAGCAGGCTTGGTTATGTACCGGTCTAGTTAATGTAAGCGGGCTAGTTATTTAGCGTTGCTAGTTATGTACGTGCTATTATGTACGGCTGGTATGTACGTGCTAGTATAATGTAGCGGGCTTGAAGTTATGTAGCGTGCTAGTTTATGTAGCGTGCCTATTTATGTACGTGCTAGTTATGTAGCGGGTTAGTACAAGTAGGCGGCTCGGTTTCACGGTAGATCAATCACAATAAGGAGTCAGTGAAGTACACTAGGAATGTACTGGAGGATGACAACGTTGTATCAAGGGTTGTTGGTATCAGTGGATGGTATCAATGAATGTATCAGTGGATGGTATCAGTGCTGGAATTCAGTCGTTTCAGTGCTGGTATCTTGTGATGGTAAATCAGTGGTATCAGTGGTTGGTATCAGTGTTGGTATCAGTGATAGGTATCAGTGAAGGTATCAGTTGGTATCAGTGATGGTATCAGTGTGGTATCAGTGGTGGTATCAGTGAGTATCAGTGGTGGTATCAGTGTGGTATCAGTGGTGTCTCAGTGGTGTATCAGTGGTGGTATCAGGATGACATCAGTGGTGGTATCAGTGTTGTGTATCAGTGGTGGTATCATGTTTGGTATCAGTGGTGGGGTATCAGGGGGGGTGGTACTGTTGGTATCAGTGGTGGAATCAGTGGTGGATCAGTGATGGTATCAGTGTGGTATCATTGATGTACCAGTGTTTGGTATCAAGTGTTGGTATCATAGGGGTATCAGTGATGGAAGATTATTCACAACAAACAACATCCTTGCGTCTCTAAAAAATATGTTTTATCTTATTCCTGATGAGTCATATCAAAGACGTACAGTAGTATACTTTGAGCATAAACAGGTGAAAAAATAGGCGCAGAACAAAACTATTAATGACGCATTGCATTTCGGCCACTAATCAAACGTAACTGATGTGACAGAGGACTGTGTCGTACATAGAACAGGCAACACAGTTTATGTATTATTCAGTGGCACTGGTGCAAGTGACGACAATCTAGACACTTCTCACTTCTATTTATTGAAAGTTGTACCTTAATTGGGGGGGGGGGGGGGGTAGGAAGGGGGGGAGGAGTTGCGTTCGACTGCAGAGAATGAGAGGTGTTAATGTTACTACTACTACTACTACTACTACTACGACAACGTCGTATACTGCTCCTAAGACTATTACTACTATAAAATGTACTTATAATGAGAGTGACTCAGTAACGTAGTTAATCTGTGTTTGGTACAATTGAAAATCGAGATATCCGATGGTGCGAGCAACATGTTGAAGGTAGAAGCTGGGGTAGTTGTAGGGCATACAGTTCCATTTCATTATTCACCAGCAGGTTCGAGTGCAGGAAGCTCTGAATGTTTGTGCAAGCGTAAGTTTTCTGTGTTGCTGCACCAGCAGCAACACAATCAACTTTATTAAATGACTACAACTCAGCTTTACAGATGATCTAGCAACTCAATATACTTATCTTCTGTTATATACTGGGCTAATGAAGTCAAGAGTTCAGGTGACTGTCAGTAGTTGTCAACTGTCAGAAGTTCTGAGAATGTTGGTCTTAACTCCGCTATTAGGAGGAGCTGACCAAGTCTTGTAATACTGGACAGCTCAGTTCAGCGCCAGGCCGTTGCAGCGCCACCACTTAAATCATTCAAATATGGAAAAGATATATTTATTTTGAACAATGATCTGTTGAATTATATATTTAGGACATTGGTATATTTAATTAAAAATAATTAAAAAAAAACATTGCTTAAAATTGTCTAAAACAAAGGGTTAGGGTTAGGGTTGGGTCGAGTTGGGTTGGGTTAGGTTAGTCTGATAAAGCTGCACGTAGGTACTCCAACTTCATTTCTGAACGGCCTGGCGATGAATAGTCTGGTGCCGAAACAGCCTGTCACTGAACCTGTGGCGGTGAATCCTAGCCAAACCCCCTTGTAGTAGCCCTGACCTGTGACAACACTTCCTGGTCTAGTACTCAGACGTACACCAGGACACACCAGCACTTGCTTATAGCAAGGGTGGAGCAACAGCGCTTTTAAAAAAGTCGGGAATGACAAGCGAAGTGACGGCTCAGAGAGCCTGGTGTGAGAGTTCCAGAGAGCCAGAAAGGGCTTGAAGTGTGACCAGACACACTCTCAGAGTATATTCTGAGCACCAGAAATTCCAGACATTTTATCCAATAACACCGCATTTTTTTCCCAGTAATATTGCCCATTTCTGTACTGGGATATTTGTATTATTATTATTATTATTATTATGATTATTTGTGGTGACGTGTAAGGGTACTTGAAGTGTTCAGTAAAGTTTTTCTAAGTCTACTCTTGATCCACAGTTTTCATGTTTATTTTTTGTCATTTTATTATAAAAGAAATATATAGAAAGTTGAAGAGTGTGTGGCTGAGTGTTGTTGATACTGCTGCACTGATTAACCCGTGGCCCAAGTCTAGGCAATTACTATCATTAATTATGTATATTAATTATAATTAAGTCGCCGGTAGATATAAGATATCTAATTATCGGAATGACATATTAAGAGAGTTGAAGTTGCTAGATGAAGAAGTGGGTGTAAGTATTATATGTGGTTTTAAGAGTGGGTAAGATAGAGTCCAAGAGGCCAGGCGCAACAGTGATGGTTGATTGTAGGTTAAGAAGCCGGGCTAGGAGCTGAGATTCGACCCTCGCACTCAGTGCGGTGAATACACACGAATGACACAGTAAAAGCAGACTTAGGTGAGGATTCAGAGTGGGTATGACAATGTAACCCACAACTGACGATCACGAGTTATAAGAAGAGGCCCAGGAGCCAGAGTTCGACCTCATGAGCTCAACTACGCTACACCACCACAACCAAAACAACACACACACACACACACACACACACACACACACACACACACACACACACACACGGAGATTATCAGAAGAGTGGTGGAGCACCTGGAAAGGAATGAGCTTATGAACGACAGTCAGCACGGTTTCAGGGATGGGAAATCCTTTGTCACAAACCTACTGGAGTTCTATGACAGGGTGACAGCAGTAAGACAAAAAGAAAGAAGGGTGGGTAGACTGCATTTTCTTGGACTGCAAGGCATTTGACACAGTTCTACACACGAGATTAGTGCAAAAACTGGAGGACCAGGCAGGGATAACAGGGAAGGCACTACAATGGATCAGGGAATACCTGTCAGGAAGACAACAGCGAGTCATGATACGTGGCGAGGTGTCAGAGTGGGCGCCTGTGACGAGTGGGGTTCCACAGGGGTCAGTCCTAGGACCGGTGCTGTTTCTGGTATTTGTGAACGACGTGACAGAAGGAATAGACTCAGAACTGTTCCTATGTGCAGGTGATGTGAAGTTGATGAGAAAAACTTAATTGTACGAGGACCAGGCAGAACTAAAAAGGGATCTGGACAGACTGCAGGCCTGGTCCAGCAACTGGATCCTGGAGTTCAACCTCACCAATTGCAAAGTCAAGAAGAGTAGGGAACGGCAAAGAAGACCACAGATGGAGTACAGTCTAGGGGGCCAGAAACTCTCACCCCTCACTCAATTAAAATGATCTTGGGGTGAGTATAACACACCAGACACATCTCCTGAGGCGCACATCAACCAAATAACTGCTGCAGCATATGGGTACTTAGCAAGCCTAGGAACAGCATTCCGACATCTTAATAAGGAATCGTTCAGGACCCTGTACACTGTGTACGTTAGGCCCATATTGGAGTATGCAGCACCAGTTTGGAACCCACACCTAGCGAAGCACGTAAGGAAACTATTAAAAGTGCAAAAATTTGCAACAAGACTAGTCCCAGAGCTGAGGGGTTTGTCCTACGAGGAGAGGCTAAGGAAAATCGACCTGACAACACTGGAAGACAGGAGAAATAGGGAAGAGAAATTGACAAGGTGGACAAAGACAGGATGTTCCAGAGATGGGACACAGCAACAAGGCGTCATAGTTAGAAGACTCAGATGAATCATAGGGATGCTGACTAACTTTAACAAAACGTCTGCAGTGCCTAAGCTTGATCAAAAGTTTGTTGGTCCTTATCGAGTAGTTGAACATATCACTGGCAATAAGTTTAAGGTTAGAGAAATTAGTACTGGTCAGTATAAAGAATCGCATTTAGATCATATGAAGTTAGTATGTGATGATAATGATGTCCCAACCCTGACTAATGTGACAGACTGACAATCCTCCTGATCCTGTACTCTCTACCTCTCATACTCAGTCAGACGATCAACCTGAATGTCGTTATTCCCTACGTACACGACAGGTATTTAGAAATCCCCAAGTATCATTGTAACTACCAATTCAGATCTGCCTCAAATACGGCATGAGTTAGCCAGTGCAACAGAGTTCGATCCTCCCAGAGATGATACATATTCTGCATATGTCAATCTCACGCTAGCAGAGTTGGGGTTAAATGTAAATAACCTGTATAGATGAATAATATAGTTTACATTGTATTTCTACTGTCTGCTACAATATCAACTTATTAATATTCAAGAATTTTTGTGTGTTCACGTTCTCTCCGAATTCTGAGATTTAACAGTCTAGACTTGAGTGAAGCAAGTCTGCCTTTCTGTTAAACACTTCTTTCCTTGTATATATATCCCTCCTCAGAATCCATAGATCACATGAATACAGATCGATCGATCAATTTTTTTTATCACTTCTATTGTGTAATCCCAATGTTGAGTCTCATTCTACGAGTTGTGCTATATCATACCTTGTAATGCATTACAGTAAGTTACGTTAGTTTCCATCCCAATATTCTACTTATGTATGTTATAATGTTCAGCTGTTGTGTACTTTGACATTGTATAGAATCAGCCCAAGCCGTAAGCCTGTCGTCTCTAGCTTGTATTAGCTGTATGTCGGGACGACATATGTTAGCGTCGCTGAGCTCTCAGTAGTACCATATCCAGTAACCAGTAAACAGTGTCAGTATAGTGACTCAATACCAACCGTCTGTGCGAATCACTTGTTATTCACTGTACAGCTGACCCTAGCATGATTTGAATGCTGCGCGCCCTCCGAGCACTCAGCGAGCCAGTTCAAATAGAGATTTAGGGCAGACGGCAGTCAGGCTTTGGCGTTTCCATATAGTCCGCTTTAATTATATTCCATTATAGCCTATGTGAGTATCCTACCCAATCCACGTACCGAACGAACAGACTGACCTAGTCAAGCACCCCAGTGCAGAGGCGGGGCCAGAAGCAGTGGCTTCCCCCCAGCAAACCACAACCAGGTGATTGATACACACATATATGCGCGCATAACAACAGGCCTAGGTCTAATCGACATGTCCTAGGACGAAAAAATGATAACTAACACTCCAACGAAGAGGTGGGGGCTAGAACAATGAAATCGACCCCTGCCACCACATACAGCGAGTTGCTATATATGGAGTGCACACACACACTATATGAGCAACATAATGGAAAGATAATGAGTAGGAAGTTGGGTTTATCTAGAGAAAGGGTGGTTCCATACAATAACTAGTCAATGGATTTAGCGAGCAAATCTTCTCTCACAGACTTGCTGGTGGGGGGGGGGGGGGTTTCTGGGGTGACGGAAGAAAAAGAACGAAGTTAGTAAGAAGGGATGGGTGGAACTGCCATATTCTTGGATTATATTAAGGCTAATTTCAGACTGTACCTCACATGAGGATCAGTACTGGTACAGGTAAATTTGTGGAAATATGAGTATTATTTAGAGAGAGAAGTTAAATGTACCCTGTTTACAAATGCTATACTAATTAATTAGAGAATAAAAAGCGGTGAGCCCAGAGTGAGGCATCAGTGAACGTGGGACCAACTGAAGGATTGGTCAGTCATGTCTACTGTCTTTTATTATTCATCCACAGCAAATACAGTTTTATAAACAATGGGAAAGAAGGAAGACCGTAAGTGATCACAGACTCAGGGACACAAATACTTCTTTGGCAGATCTTAAAATTAGCTTTTAAAAAATCTCATCAGAGTCACTCATGCGACCTTTGCAAGACATAGATCAGACTCCTTAGAGTAATCAGCACCAGCACTGAACCCTCACCGATTAAGCAATTAAAAAAATGGAGAGAGTTCTGAGGTTAATAACGAGACAGTCAGAGAGTTAAGGGAAATACACACTTGAAAAGGAATGAAGGAACTGAACCTGAACGACAAAGGACCAGGGGAGACATAACACGCCCAAAATTACTCAATGAACAGGGAAAGACTGAGTGGCAAGCAACGAGTCCACGAGGCACTTTAGAACTTAAAGACAGATGAAGTCACAGGTATGTCCAGGAAGAAGTTCCTTTAATCTCCACGTTTGTCAGAAGAGAATGACATCCATTGAACTAAGTACTGGCGGCAGGCAGATAGCACTCCATAATAATTTTAAGCATAGGTGTGACAAGGCCTACGAGGCATTTAAGGGGTAAATCGAGGAGGCGGTAATTCAGAAGCAACCACTAAATTTTGGGGACCAGAGCGAGACTCCGACCCTTGCAACCACATACAGGGTAAGTACACAAGCAGACGCACACACTCTAGAGTGACCAAGGACAAGGCGAAACCTCCCTCTTCCTCCAGTAGGCCTACCACCCTTTCCCCGCTCCATACATCCTCCCTCCCTCCCTCCCCTGCTCCCCTCCCGGTCCCCCCCAGCCCACACGCCCCCCCCACCACGCACCCGCCCCACACCGCTCTCTACCTCCCAACGCCACCATCCCCCACCACAAATCCACAACCCCCAACGCCCAGGACTCTCCCACGCCGACCCCCACCTACAACCCGGGCGTCCAGGGCCCCGATGCCTCGCACACACATCGTATACCCGCCCCCCCAAACCCCTTCACCCGCCCCCAATCCCCGCCCCATCCTCCCCACCGAGCCCCCGCTCCCCACCCCCTTAACTTACCCCACTCACCCAGCACCCCCCCCCCAGCACCCAACCCCAAGCCGCCCCCCCGGTTCACCCCCCCGGCCACACGACACCCCGCCTCCCCAAGCCCACTAGGCACAAGGAGTATCCCTCCGTCACCCCCCCTCCGCGCACCCCCACACACGCCCGCTCCAGCCCCCCCACCCCCACGCTACAGTCTGGCGCCAACTCCCACACGGGCCCGCGCCCCCCGACCTTGACCCCGATCACACCCCGCTAGCCCCCCCTACTTGTACGTCAGAAACCCGCCCCCCCACCAAACCCCTGTCCCCCCCACAGACTCCCCGCCCTCCAACCCCGGAGCCGCCCATCACAAGCACCCTATCCGTATCTGCCCCCCCCGCCCACCCCCTTGGCACCCCGCGACTCCCCCCACTCCCCTACACTGCGAATGCGCTAGACCCGCGCCCAGACCCGGACCCCTCTTGCCCACGACGCCCCCCCCCGCCCCCCCCATCCACCTCCTTCTCGCCCCTAACAAAAGGGCGCCTCCCCCTCCTACAGCCCGACCATCCCCCGGCCCTCGCGACCGATCCGGGCTGCGCCAGGCCCCCCGGCCCCACTCCACCCATGGCCGTACCCCCGCGAGCACCAACACCCCCCCCTCGCCCCCCTCCCACCCCTCCATACCCACAGCACTCAGGGCACCCCCGGAAAGACGAGGCCTCAAAACCCCACGAGAGTGCGTCGCCCATGGTAACCCCCTACCTGGCCGCATCCCCCACCGCACTTTAACTGCCCCCCCGCGCCCCCACCCTCCACATCTACCCACTAGCCCCCGACCCGCACTCCACCACACGACCCCCGACGCCCCTCCCAAGAGTACGGCACCTCACGCCAGGCGACAGTGGCACCCTTCCACCCCCCCCCAAGGAGCATCAGGCCCGCCCCACGTCCCCTCCCCCCCCCTCCACCCCCACAATCCACGCACATCCCACACTCCTCGCACATACCGCCCGGACACCCCCCCCCCACTCCCCCACCCACACCCCTACACCAGCGCAACCCCCCGCAACCCACCCTCAGCTAGCAACCCGGCCGCGTCCCGCCCCCGGCGCACCCCCCTTCACACGACCCTGCAGATCACTTCAGCAACCCTCACCTGGGCCACCCTCGCCCCCACCCCGCCCCGCCCCCCGTCCCCCCCCACGCATCCGGCCCCCGCCTCTACGCAATAGACACCCGCATAAAATATCCCCCCTCACCAACCGTCCGCGAACCAATCACGCCCCCCCCCTCCACCCACCCCATACCCACGCGCCCCCATAAACGCCTCCCGTCACCCCTCCCCCACCCCCCCACCCACCCTCACTCTCCTCTCACTCTCTCCACTCTCTCTCACATCACTCTCTCTCTCACTCTCCACCGCTATCCATCCTACCCCCTGGACCCTACAACCCCACCCATAACCACACACCCCTATCCCCCGCCCCCCGGCGCGCCGCAAACCCCTACCCATCCCATTTCCCCCTCCCTAACCCATCCTCCCCCCCCCCGCTCCCCCACCTGACACTCCCCCCGTTAGCCCAGACCACCCCCGACTCTTCCCCTCCACACCGCCCCCCCCCTCGCTGAGCCCCCCCCTCACCCCCCCCCTCCCTCCGTCTCCCCCCATCCCACCCCAAGGCTCCTTTCCGATATAAACACCCACCTCCCCTACCCGTCAAAGGAAGGGTAATAGCCACTCTGCAATTTTAATGTTTAGGAGTTAGTAAGACCACCACCCTCAACCTGAGCAGCGCTGCTCACACTTTATGGTTGCTGCTACCATGGCTGTCATGGGACTACCACGGCTCTATGGTTGCTAACATGGCTTGCCACTATGGTTCCTGGAGGATACTGGAGGTTATTCCGGGTAATCCCGGGGGGCGCCCCCGCGCCCGGTCCATGACAGGGCCTCCCGATGGTCAGGGCCTGATCAACTAGGCTGTTACTGCTGGCCGCACGCCAAGTCCAACGTACGTAAAGCCATAGCCCTGGCTGAGCCGCACTGACTTTAGGTATCTGTCCAAGCCTCTCTCCTGTAGCAGCAGGCTTATGGTATGCTATTAGGTTACCACCATGGTGCTATGGTTTATACCATGCGACTTCCTATGGTTGCTACCAATATACTTCCTTTTCTTAAATTACATCTGGGCGAAACCACAACCAGTACTGAACTTCAGCTTAGACGAGATGGGACCTACACACATGACAAAGAAATTAGTGAGATACTCAAGTTCCCAGTATGACTCAGTGTTAGCACCGTTAACCAGACTTAAGACGACAATCCAAATATTTTTTTTTTTATGAGCCGATGTCTCAAATCACGTCCATGTACCCCTCTGGCCCCCAGGCCTAGACTCATGAAACTCCGGGTTCTTCAGAACTGCAAGAAGCCCTTTCATGAGAGGGAACATGGATACGGGAGTAATCCCACAGTCACAAAAGCAACAGACATAATCCCACTTCACAGTTGTTGTGGGGGGGTTTGGTGGTTAGTAAGGGCAACTGCAAACTGAATTAAAGACCGGTAGCACACGTCCCACAGTAAAATCTTTGAAAGGGTTCCGGAAGCAGATACACTACCCACTGCCTTCCCACCATATGTTAGGGGCTTACTAATAGAACCCTGGCTATCTTCAAAGGTAGACTGGACAGGCATCTAAAGTCAGTACCTGACCCAGCCGGGCTGTGGGTATTTTACCAATCGGTTTACGTTTCGTTCTAGCAGTAACAGCCTGGTTGATCAAGCTTGGATCCACTGCAAGCCTGATCACGACTAAACCGTGGGGGCGTTGAACCCCCGAAACCCTCTCCAGGTCTATGTCCAGTAGGTTATTTGGCCATGGTTGTTATGGTTACTACAGGGTGTTTGCTATGTGGTACTACCATGCTGTTGCTATGGTTACGTACATGACTGTTTGCTACGTTATACCCATGGCTGTTGCTACGGTTACTACCATAGCTTCAGCACAATCCTATCCCATGGCTGCTGCCGGCTATGGTACTACCATGAATTAAAACTGAACGGGCTGGTCGGGAGCTATGAGATCGACCCCTGCAACCACAAATAGGTGACGTACACCACATTCACAACACACACACACACACACACACCCACACACACACACACACCCCACACACACACACAGACAAGTACCACGTAATGAAAGTGGGAAGACAGTGGAGACAGGCTCCATGATGACAAAGTTAGGGGGGCGGGGAATCTCAGACCTGACGGTGTCCCAGAAGTGAGTGCCAGGCTGCTAGCAGTAACAACCTGGTTCAACCAGTCCCGGTCAAGAAAGCCGGCCGTCAGTCGGGAGCGAAAGGTAGAACTCGTGGAAGCTAGTCACAGGCATTTCACAAGAGTTAAAACCGCGATCCTTTACTGTTCCACGTTACGCTGTCACAGTGGGCTCTATTTTATACCATTTTATCTCCCCATCTTAATAAACATGAACTTACAGAGGTACAATATAAACGTTACAGAGGTACAATTTTAACGTTACAAGGAACAATTTTAACGTTACAGAGTACAATTTTAAACGTTACAGAGGTACAATTTTTAACGATTACAGAGGGTACAATTTTACGTTACAGAGGTAAAATTGATAACGTTTACAGAGGTACCAATTTTAACGTTTAACAGAGGTACAAATTAACGTTAAGAGGTACAATTTTAACGTTACAGAGTACAATTTTAACGTTGCAGAGGACAATTTCAACGTACAGAGTACAATTTTAACGTTACAGAGTTACAATTTTAACGTTACAGAGGTACAATTTAACGTTACCTATCGTTATGACTAACTCAGAACTGACATGTGATGGACCAGACCTACAACATGTGGTAGACCAACTACACATGTGTTAGACCCTGACCTACAACATTGTTAACCAGACCATACAACATGTGTTAGACCTGACCTACAACAGGTGTTAGACCAGACCTCCAACATGAGTAGACCTGACCTACAACATGTGTTAGGACCAGACCTACAACATGTGTTAGACCTTACCTCCAACATGTGTTAAGACCTGACCTACACATGTGTTAGACCTGACTCAACATGTGTTAGACCAACCTACAACATGTGTTAGACCAGACCTACAACATGTGTAGACAGAACCCCCTACATGTGTATAGACACAGACCTACAACATGTGTTAGACCAACCTACATGTGTTAGTAACAAGACCGACAACATGTGTTAGACCAGACCTACAACATGTGTTAGACCAACCCTACCACATGTTTAGACCAGACCTACAACAATGTTGTTAGACCTGACCTACAACAATGTGTAAGACCAACCACAACACGTGTTTAGACCAGACCTACAACATGTGAAAAGACCAGACCTACAACATGTGTTTAGACCCATACCTACAACATGTTTTATGTCCAGACCTACAAACATTGTTACCAGACCTACAACATGTTTAGACCAACCTACAACATGTGTTAGACCAAGACCTCAACATGTGGTTAGACCAGACCTACCACATGTTTTAGACCCGACCCTACCATGTGTTAGACCAGAACTACATGTGATTTTAGACCAGACCTACACATGTGTTAGACCGAGACCACACCATGTGTCTTTTAGACCTGGACCAACAACATGTGTAAACAGACCTACAACACGTGTTAGACCAACCTACATGTGTTAGACCAGACCTACAACACGTGTTAGACCAGACCCTACATTGTTAGACAGACCTACAACATGTGTTAGACCAGACCCTGACAACATGTGGTTAGACCAGAACCTACCCATGTGTCAGATCCAGACTACAACACTGTGTTAGACCCGACCTACCACAAGTGTTAGAAACTGACTCTACACCATGTGTTAGACCTGACCTACATGTGTTTAGACCAGAAACCTACAACATGTGTTAGACCATAACCTCCAACATTGTTAAGAGACCTGACTACAACAGTGTTAGACCAACCTACCAACAGTGTTAACCAGACCTACAACATTGGTAAGACAGAACTACAACATGTGTTAGACCAACCTACACATGTGTTTAGACCACCTACAACATGTGGTTATGACCTGACCTACAAACATGTGTTAGAAACCCCTGACACTACAACATGTGTTTAGACCAACTACAACATAGTTGTTAACCAGACCAACAACATGTGTTAGACCAGACCTACAACATGTGTTAGACCAGACCTTCAACATGTTTTTTAGACCAGACACTACAACATTGTATAGACCAGACCTACAACATTGTTAGAACCAGACCTACATAGTGTTCAGACTCAGACCTACATTGTTAGACCAGACCTACATGTTTAGACCCGACCTACACATTGTTAGACCAGACTACAACATGTGTTAGATCCTGACCTACATACATGTGTTAGACCAACCTACAACACGTGTTAGACCAACCCCTACATGTGTTAGACCAGACCTCAACATGTTATTAGACAGACCTACAACATGTGTTAGCCCAGAACCTACAACATGTGTTAGACCTGACCTACAACATGTGTTAGACCTGAACCTACAACATGTGTAGACCTGACCTACATTGTGTTAGACCAGACCCTAACAACATATGTTAAGACCAGACCTACAACATGTGTTTAGACCAACCTAACAACATGTGTTATACGCAGACCTCAACATGTGTTAGACCTGGAACACAACTTGTGTTAACCTGACCTACAACATGTGTTAGACCTGAACCTACATACATGTTTAGACCAACCTACCAACAAGTGTTAGACCAAGACCTACAACATGGTTTAGACCAGACCTACAACATGTGTTAGACCAGACCTACAACATGAGTTAGACCAACCTACATCATGTGTTAGACCAGAACCTACAACATGTGTTGGACTCAGACCTACAACATGTGTTAGACCAGACTACAAAAACAGTGTTAGACCAGACCCTACAAAATTGTTTGCAAAACCCCTGACCTCAACATGTGGTTAGACCAGACCTACACAGTGTTAGACCAGACCTACAACCTGTATGTTAGACCAAACCTACAACATTTTTAGACCAGACCTCAACATGTGTTAGACAGACCTACAACATGTGTTTAGACCAAACCTACAACATGTGTAGACCAAGACCTACATGTGTTAGAACCAATCCCTACATGTGTTAGAGCCAGACCTACAACATGTGTTAGACCAGACCCCTACAACATGTGTTAGACCTGACGGGGGCCCCCTACAACATGTGTTAGACCCAGACCTACAACACGTGGTTAGACCAGACCTACATGAGTTAGACAGACCTACAACATGTGTTAGACCAGACCCTACAACATGTGTTAGACTAACCTACAACATGTGTTAGACCAGACCTACAACATGTGTTAGACATGCAACTAACAACAGTGTTAGACCAGCCTACAACATGTTTAGACGCAGACCCTACAACATGTGTTAGACCCTGAACGTACAACATGTTTAGACCAGACCTACAACATGTGTTAGACAACCTACAACATGTGTTAGACCAGAACTACAACATGTGTTAGACCAGACCTACAACATTGTTAGACCAGACCCAACAACATGTGTTTAGACCTGACCTACTATGTGTTAGTCCAGACCTACAACATGGTTAGACAGAACTACAACCAAGTGTTAGACCAACCTACAACATGTTTAGACGCAGACCTACAACATGTTTTAGAACCAGACCTACAAAACATGTGTTGGGACAACCTACAACATGTGTTAGACCAGACCACAACATGTGTTAGACCAGACTACAACATGTGTTAGACCCCGACTCTACAACATGTTGTTAGCCAGACCTACAACATTGTTAACCATACCTACTACATGTTGTTAGACCAGACCTACAACATGTGTTAGACCAGACCTACAACATAGTGTTAGACCAAACCTACAACATGTGTAGAACAGACCTACAACATGTGTTAGACCGAACCGTACAATGTGTTAGACCAGACCAACAACATGGTGTTAGACCAGACGTACAAACATGTGTTAGACCTGACCTACAACAAGTGTTAGACAGACCTACAACATGTGTTTAGACCAGACCAAACAACATGTGTTAGACCAGACCTACAACATGTGTTAGACCAACCTCAACATGTGTATAGACAGACCTCAACATGTGTTAGACCAGACCTACAACATGTGTTAGACCTGACCTACAACAAGTTGTAGACCTGACCTACAACCATTGTTTAGACCAGACTCCACCATGTGTTAGACCAGACCTACAACATGTGTTTAGACCAGACCTACAACATGTGTGACCGACCTACAACTGTGTTAGACCTGACCACACAGTGTTAGACCAGACCTACCACATGTGTTAGACCAACCTACAACATGGTGTTAGATCAGAAATACAACATGTGTTCGACCAGACCTAACACATGAGTTTAGACCAGACCCTACAACATGTGTTAGACCAGACCTACAACATGTGTTTAGACCTGACCTACAACATGTGTTTAGACCTGACCTACAACATGTGTTTCGAACCTGACCTACAACATGTGTTAGACCAGACCTACTACCCAGTGTTTAGACCAGACCTACAACATGTGTTAGACCAGACGCTACAACATGAGTTTAGACTAGACCTACAACATGTGATTAGACCTGACCTACAACATGTGTTAGACCAGACCTACAACAAGTGATAGACCTGACCTACAAACATGTGTTAGACCAGACCTACAACATGTGTTAACTAGACCTACAACATGTGATAGACCTGACCTACAACATGTGTTAGACACCTGAACCTACAACATGTGTTTAGACTCCCCCCTGACCTACATCATGTGTTTAGACCAGACCTACAACAAGTGTAGACAAGACCCTACAACATGTGTTAGACCAGACCTACAACAATGTGTTAGACCAGACCTACAACATGTGTTAGACAACCTACAACAGTGGTTTAGACCTGACCTACATCCTGTTGTTAGACCTGACCTACAACATGTTTTTAGACCAGACCTACCACAATGTGTGAGACAAGACCTACAAACATTTGTTAGACAAGAACGCTACAACATGTGATGGACCAAACTAGGCGAGTACAACTAGGCGAGAACAAGAATGCGAGTACAACAAGGTGAGTACATTAGATAGAACTACTAGGGAGTACTACTAGGTGAGTAAAAAAATGCGAGTATAACTAGTGAGTACAGTTAGATGAGAACTACTAAGCGAGTACAACAAGGCCCCGAGTAAAAAATAAGCGAGTACAACTATAATGAGTACAGTTAGATGAGAACTACTAGATGAGTACCACTAGGGAATTAAAAATATGCAGTATAACTAGGTGAGTACAAGTATGCAGTACAACTAGGGTGAGTTCAACAAGGCGAGCACCTACCAGTATACCAGGGAGTACAACTAGGTGAGTACAACTAGTGAAGTACAACTAGGTGAGTACAACTAGGAGAGTACATAATTTGGAAAGGGGAATCCCCCAATCTTAACACGAATGTAGGTCAGTGACCCAGCCTAGTCCAAGTATGCTTTCTGGCGCCACCCTCACCCCCATATCACCCCCTTACCACCCAAACCCCCATAGCCAACCCCCTTACTACCCACCCTCACACCCATATTCACACCTCACCCTAACCCTCACTCTCATACCTCACCCTCACTCCCATAACTCTCACCCAACCCCGCAACTAACCCCTAACCCCCCCCTTGGGACCCTCACCTCACAAATCAACCTCACCGGCTGGGGGGGGGGGGGGGGGGGGGGGGGGGGAGGCAACCCCCGGGGGGCCCCACAACCATCCCTCACCCCACAACCATCCCTCACTCCACAACCCTCACTCCACAACCAACCCTCATCCAAAATCAACATTCACTCCACAACCATCCCTCACTCACAACCCTCACTCCAGCAACCAACCCTTCACTCTAAAACATCCTCACTCCACAACTCAACCCTCACTCCACAACCAACCCCCACTCCCAACCAACCTTCACCGCACACCAACCCTCACTCGCCACAACCAACCTTCACCTAACAACTAACCCTCACTCCACAACCACACGCCCACAACCCTCACTCCTCAACCAACCTTCACCCCACAACCAACCCTCCAATCCATAACCGTCCTTCACCAACAACCAACCCTCACTCCACAACCAACCTTCACTCCACAACCAACCGTCATCCCACAACCACCGTCATCCCACACCAACCTTCACTCCACAACCAACCCTCACAATCCACACCAACCGTCATCCACAACCAACCGTCAGTCCCAAGCAACCTTCACCCACAACCAACCCTCACTCCACAACCAACCTTCACTCCACAACCACCGTCAGTCCACAACCAACTTCACTCCACAACCAACCGTCAGCCACAACCAACCGTCAGTCCACAAGCAACCTTCAATCCCACAACCACCGTCATTCCACAACCAACCGTCAGTCCACAACCAACCTGCACTCCACAACCAACCCTCCTCCCCAACCATCCTCACTCCACAACCACCGTCAGTCCCACAACCAACCGTCATCCACAGCACCTTCACTCCACAACCACCCCTCACTCCACAACCAACCTTCACTCCACAACCAACCGTCCAGTCCACACCAACCGTCATCCACAAGCAACCTCACCCACATCCAACGTTTCACATCCACATCTCACCGACACTCCACAACCAACCTCACTCCACAACCCTCACTCCACAACCAAACCCTCACCCACAACCTTCACCGCACAGCCACCCTCACTCCACAACCAACCGTCACCTAACACTAACCCTCACTCCACAACCATCACCCCACAACCCTCACATCCACAACCAACCTTCACCCCACAACCAACCTTCACCCCACAACAACCTTCACCCCAAACCATACCTTCACCCCACAACCAACCTCACTCCTAAACAAATCCTCACTCCACAACCAACATATCACACACAACAACCTCACTCCAACAACAAACCTTCCACCCACAGCCAACCCTCACTCCACAACCACCTTCCCACAGCCAACCCTCACTCCACAACCAATCCTCCACTCCACAGTCAACCTTCACACAACCAACCTCCACTCCCTAACCAACTTCACCCCACAACCCTGCACTCCACAACCATCCCTCACTCCACAACCAACCTTCACCACAACCAACCCTGCTTCCACAAACCAACTTCACCACAAGCCACCCTCACTCAACAACCAATTATATACTCAACTCCACAACCAACCCTCAATCCACAACCAACCTTCACCCACACGAACCCTCACTCAACAACCATCCTCACTTAACAACCATCATTCCACCCCACACCAATCCTCACTTCCACAACCAATCCTTTTTACACCACAACCAACCTTCACGCCACAACCAATCCTCACTCCACAACAAACCTTCACCTACAACCAACACTCACTCCACAACCAATATTCACGCACAACCACCCTCCACTCCACAACCAACCCTTCACACCACAAACCCAACGTCACTCCACAAATCACATTCACCCCACGAACCAATCCCTCACTCCACAACCAAACTGCCACCCAGAACCAACCTCACTCCACAACAACATTCACCCCACAACCATCTCACTATCAAAACCAACCTTCACGCCACGAACTAATTCCTCACTCCACAACCAACAATCACCCCACAACCAATCCTCCCTTCAAAACCAACCTTCACCCCACAACTAATCCTCACTCCACAACAACTCACTCCACAACCAACATCACCCCATAACCAAACCTCTCCCACAACCAACCTTCACTCCACAACCAACCTTCACCACAACCAATCCTCCACTTCAAACCAACACTTCACCCACCACTAAATGCCTCCACTCCTACAACCAACCATCACTCCACAACCCCATAAACATTCACCCCACAACCAATCCGCACTTCAATACCAACTTCACCCCCAACTAATCTCACTCCACAACCAACCCTCACTCCACAACCAACCTTCACCCCACAGCCACCCCTCACTCCACAACCAATCCTCACTCCACAGCCAACCTTCACCAACAACCAATCCTCACTCCACAACCAACTTCACCCACAACCAACCCTCACCCAACAACCAACCTTCACCCACAATGAACCCTCACTCCACAACCAATCCTCCACTCCACAACCAACATCACCCCACAACCATCCTCGCTCCACAACCAATCCTCACTCACAACCAACTCTTCGCCCCCAACCAACCCTCACTCCACAACCAAACTCACTCCACAACCAACCCTTCACCCACAAACCAACACCCTCACTCCACAACCATCATTTCGCCCCACAACCAACCCTCACTCCCATAACCAACCTTAACTCCCACAACAATCCTATCTCCACAAACAAACCTTCACCCACACCTACTCCGCTCCTAAACCATCAGGAAACAAAAATGGGAAAGGAAAACAAAAAAAGCAACCCTCACTCAACAACCAACATTCACCACACAACCAATCCTCACTCCAAAACCTACCTTCACCCAGAACCAACCCTCACTCCACAACCAACATTCACCCCACAACCAATCTACACTCCAAAACCAATCCTCACTCCACAACCAACCTTCACCCAACAACTAATCCTCACTCCACAACCAACCCGCACTCCAACAACCAACATTCACCCCAACAACCAATCCTCACTCACAACCTACCTTCTCCCCCACAACCAACCCTCACTAAACAACCAACCTTCACCCCACAACCCAACGTTTACTCCACAAACAAATTACCCTCAACCAACCTTCACCCACAACCAAACCTCACTCTCACAACCAACCTTCACTCCAAAACCAACCTTCGCCACAACCACGCCTCACGTCCACAACCAACCTTCACCCCACAACCAACACCTCACTCCTGAGCTCAACCCTCACTCCGCAACCAACCTTCACTCAACAACCACCTTCATCCACAACTAACCTTCACCCCACGAACCAAGCCCACACCACAATCCAACCTTCACTCCACACCAACCTTCACTCACAACCAACCCTCACTCCACAACCAACCTTCATTCAACAACCACCTTCACGCACAACTAACCTCCACCACAACCAACCTCACTCCACAACCAACCTTCACTCCACAACCAACCTTCACCCACAACCAAACCTTACTCCACAACTCACTTCACCCACAACCAAACCATCATACACAAAAATACTCACCCAAAACCAACACTCACTCTAAATCAATCCCTCACAGTCCAGTGTTGGGTTATAAATTAAAGATAAAAATAATAAAATAAAGAAAAAAACATAAATATATAAAAAGAAAAAAGGATAACACAAAAAAATAAAATAAATCCACAACAAAAAATAACTAAAAAAAATAAAAGAAAAAAAAAAAAAATTCACTAAACAACCAAACTTCACTCCCACTACCAACCCCAATCCCCAACCAAAACTGCAAGCACAACCAAACTTCACTACACATCCAAACGCACCCTCAACTACTCCTCCACTCCACAACCAACCTTCATCCACAACCAACATCACTCCACAACCATCCTTCACCTACAACCAACCCTCACGCCACAACCAACCTTCACCCACAACCAGCCCCTAATTCACAACCACCTTCACCCACAACAATCCTCACTCCACAACCAACCTTCACCCACACCAAACCTTACTCACAACCCACCTTCACAACAACCAACCCCATCTCCACAACTAACCTTCACCCACACCAACCGCTCACTCCACATACCAACCTTCACTCCAAACCAACCCTCACTTCTACAACCAAACCCTCCACTCCACAACCACCCTCACTCCACAACCAACCCTCACTCCACATACCAACCCTCACTCCAAGCCAACCTTCAGCCCACCAACCAACCTCACTCCACAACCAACCCTCCTCCACAACCAACCCTCACTCCACTACCAACCTTCACTCCACAACCAACCTTCACCCACAACCACCCTCAATCCCAACCAACCTTCACCCCAACCAACCATCCAACTCCACAACCCACCTACACCACAACAATCCTCGCTCCACAACCAACCTTCATCCACAACCCAACATTCACTCCAAAAACCAATAACCCTCCCACCCTTCACCTACACCAACCCTCACTCCACAACCAACCAATCACCACAACTAATCCCCCCCCCCATCACTCCACAACCATCCTTCACCCACAACCAACATACAACTCCACAACCCACCTCCACCCACCACCACCCTCAAACCAAAACCTCCTTCACCCCACAACCAACCCACACTCCACAACCAACCTTCACTCCACATCTAACAAACACCCCACAACCATCCTCACCCCACAACCAATCCTGACTCCACAACCAACCTTCATCCACAACCAACACACACACCACACCAACCTTCACCTACAACCAACCCTCACTCCACAACCAAGCTTCACCCACACCAGCCCTAACTTCACAACCCAACCATCACCCACAACACTCCCACACTCCACAACCACACCCTATCACCCACAACCAAACCTAACTCCACAACCCACCTTCACCAACAACCAACCCTCACATACCCCAACTAACCTTCACCCCACAACCAACCCACACTCCACAACCAACCTTCACCTCCCAAAACCAACCTCCACTCAACAACCAACCCTCACTCCCCACCCAACCCTTCCCTACCTCACTCCCACAACCAACCCTCACTCCCACAACCACCCCTCATAGAATTTTTTTTAGGGGTGGGGGGGGGGGGGGGGGGGGGTATTAATAAAGTATAAATAATAATAATAAATACACAACCATCCATCAATCCACAACAACACGCACTCCACAACCAACCTTCAACGCCACAACCAACCTTCATCCACAACCACCTCAATCCCCAACCAACCTTCCACCCAAACCACCTTCACTCCACAACCACCCTCACTCACACAACTAATTCCTCACTCCACAACCAACCTTCATCCACAATTCAACTTATTAAATTCAAGAATTTGTGTGTGTTCACGTTCACTCTCGAAATCGGAGATTTGAACAGTCTAGGACTTGAGTGAAGCAAGTCCGCCTTTCTGTTAAACACTTCTTTCCATTATATATATACCCTGCCTCAGAATCCTAAAGATCACATGAATACAGATCGATGATCAATTTTTTATTCACTTCTATTGTGTAATCCAATGTTGAGTCTCATACTACGAGTTGATGCGATATTCATACCTTGTAATGCATTACAGATAAGTTACGTTAGATTCCAACCCAATACTACTATGTATGTTTATAATGTTCAGCTGGTTTTGGTACTTTGACAATGTAATAGAATCAGCCCAAGCCGTAATGCCTGTCGTCTCTAGCTTGTATTAGCAGTATGTCGGGACGACATATGTTAGCGTCGCTGAGCTCTCAGTAGTACCATATCCAGTAACCAGTAAACAGTGTCAGTATAGTGACTCAATACCAACCGTCTGTGCGAATCACTTGTTATTCACTGTACAGCTGACCCTAGCATGATTTGAATGCTGCGCGCCCTCCGAGCACTCAGCGAGCCAGTTCAAATAGAGATTTAGGGCAGACGGCAGTCAGGCTTTGGCGTTTCCATATAGTCCGCTTTAATTATATTCCATTATAGCCTATGTGAGTATCCTACCCAATCCACGTACCGAACGAACAGACTGACCTAGTCAAGCACCCCAGTGCAGAGGCGGGGCCAGAAGCAGTGGCTTCCCCCCAGCAAACCACAACCAGGTGATTGATACACACATATATGCGCGCATAACAACAGGCCTAGGTCTAATCGACATGTCCTAGGACGAAAAAATGATAACTAACACTCCAACGAAGAGGTGGGGGCTAGAACAATGAAATCGACCCCTGCCACCACATACAGCGAGTTGCTATATATGGAGTGCACACACACACTATATGAGCAACATAATGGAAAGATAATGAGTAGGAAGTTGGGTTTATCTAGAGAAAGGGTGGTTCCATACAATAACTAGTCAATGGATTTAGCGAGCAAATCTTCTCTCACAGACTTGCTGGTGGGGGGGGGGGGGGTTTCTGGGGTGACGGAAGAAAAAGAACGAAGTTAGTAAGAAGGGATGGGTGGAACTGCCATATTCTTGGATTATATTAAGGCTAATTTCAGACTGTACCTCACATGAGGATCAGTACTGGTACAGGTAAATTTGTGGAAATATGAGTATTATTTAGAGAGAGAAGTTAAATGTACCCTGTTTACAAATGCTATACTAATTAATTAGAGAATAAAAAGCGGTGAGCCCAGAGTGAGGCATCAGTGAACGTGGGACCAACTGAAGGATTGGTCAGTCATGTCTACTGTCTTTTATTATTCATCCACAGCAAATACAGTTTTATAAACAATGGGAAAGAAGGAAGACCGTAAAGTGATCACAGACTCAGGGGACACAAATACTTCTTTGGCAGATCTTAAAATTAGCTTTTAAAAAATCTCATCAGAGTCACTCATGCGACCTTTGCAAGACATAGATCAGACTCCTTAGAGTAATCAGCACCAGCACTGAACCCTCACCGATTAAGCAATTAAAAAAATGGAGAGAGTTCTGAGGTTAATAACGAGACAGTCAGAGAGTTAAGGGAAATACACACTTGAAAAGGAATGAAGGAACTGAACCTGAACGACAAAGGACCAGGGGAGACATAACACGCCCAAAATTACTCAATGAACAGGGAAAGACTGAGTGGCAAGCAACGAGTCCACGAGGCACTTTAGAACTTAAAGACAGATGAAGTCACAGGTATGTCCAGGAAGAAGTTCCTTTAATCTCCACGTTTGTCAGAAGAGAATGACATCCATTGAACTAAGTACTGGCGGCAGGCAGATAGCACTCCATAATAATTTTAAGCATAGGTGTGACAAGGCCTACGAGGCATTTAAGGGGTAAATCGAGGAGGCGGTAATTCAGAAGCAACCACTAAATTTTGGGGACCAGAGCGAGACTCCGACCCTTGCAACCACATACAGGGTAAGTACACAAGCAGACGCACACACTCTAGAGTGACCAAGGACAAGGCGAAACCTCCCTCTTCCTCCAGTAGGCCTACCACCCTTTCCCCGCTCCATACATCCTCCCTCCCTCCCTCCCCTGCTCCCCTCCCGGTCCCCCCCAGCCCACACGCCCCCCCCACCACGCACCCGCCCCACACCGCTCTCTACCTCCCAACGCCACCATCCCCCACCACAAATCCACAACCCCCAACGCCCAGGACTCTCCCACGCCGACCCCCACCTACAACCCGGGCGTCCAGGGCCCCGATGCCTCGCACACACATCGTATACCCGCCCCCCCAAACCCCTTCACCCGCCCCCAATCCCCGCCCCATCCTCCCCACCGAGCCCCCGCTCCCCACCCCCTTAACTTACCCCACTCACCCAGCACCCCCCCCCCAGCACCCAACCCCAAGCCGCCCCCCCGGTTCACCCCCCCGGCCACACGACACCCCGCCTCCCCAAGCCCACTAGGCACAAGGAGTATCCCTCCGTCACCCCCCCTCCGCGCACCCCCACACACGCCCGCTCCAGCCCCCCCACCCCCACGCTACAGTCTGGCGCCAACTCCCACACGGGCCCGCGCCCCCCGACCTTGACCCCGATCACACCCCGCTAGCCCCCCCTACTTGTACGTCAGAAACCCGCCCCCCCACCAAACCCCTGTCCCCCCCACAGACTCCCCGCCCTCCAACCCCGGAGCCGCCCATCACAAGCACCCTATCCGTATCTGCCCCCCCCGCCCACCCCCTTGGCACCCCGCGACTCCCCCCACTCCCCTACACTGCGAATGCGCTAGACCCGCGCCCAGACCCGGACCCCTCTTGCCCACGACGCCCCCCCCCGCCCCCCCCATCCACCTCCTTCTCGCCCCTAACAAAAGGGCGCCTCCCCCTCCTACAGCCCGACCATCCCCCGGCCCTCGCGACCGATCCGGGCTGCGCCAGGCCCCCCGGCCCCACTCCACCCATGGCCGTACCCCCGCGAGCACCAACACCCCCCCCTCGCCCCCCTCCCACCCCTCCATACCCACAGCACTCAGGGCACCCCCGGAAAGACGAGGCCTCAAAACCCCACGAGAGTGCGTCGCCCATGGTAACCCCCTACCTGGCCGCATCCCCCACCGCACTTTAACTGCCCCCCCGCGCCCCCACCCTCCACATCTACCCACTAGCCCCCGACCCGCACTCCACCACACGACCCCCGACGCCCCTCCCAAGAGTACGGCACCTCACGCCAGGCGACAGTGGCACCCTTCCACCCCCCCCCAAGGAGCATCAGGCCCGCCCCACGTCCCCTCCCCCCCCCTCCACCCCCACAATCCACGCACATCCCACACTCCTCGCACATACCGCCCGGACACCCCCCCCCCACTCCCCCACCCACACCCCTACACCAGCGCAACCCCCCGCAACCCACCCTCAGCTAGCAACCCGGCCGCGTCCCGCCCCCGGCGCACCCCCCTTCACACGACCCTGCAGATCACTTCAGCAACCC
The DNA here is from genome assembly GCF_026875155.1 of Cherax quadricarinatus. Taxonomy (NCBI): domain Eukaryota; kingdom Metazoa; phylum Arthropoda; class Malacostraca; order Decapoda; family Parastacidae; genus Cherax; species Cherax quadricarinatus. Next base: position 33,951,017 of record NC_069437.1, read on the forward strand.
TCACCTGGGCCACCCTCGCCCCCACCCCGCCCCGCCCCCCGTCCCCCCCCACGCATCCGGCCCCCGCCTCTACGCAATAGACACCCGCATAAAATATCCCCCCTCACCAACCGTCCGCGAACCAATCACGCCCCCCCCCTCCACCCACCCCATACCCACGCGCCCCCATAAACGCCTCCCGTCACCCCTCCCCCACCCCCCCACCCACCCTCACTCTCCTCTCACTCTCTCCACTCTCTCTCACATCACTCTCTCTCTCACTCTCCACCGCTATCCATCCTACCCCCTGGACCCTACAACCCCACCCATAACCACACACCCCTATCCCCCGCCCCCCGGCGCGCCGCAAACCCCTACCCATCCCATTTCCCCCTCCCTAACCCATCCTCCCCCCCCCCGCTCCCCCACCTGACACTCCCCCCGTTAGCCCAGACCACCCCCGACTCTTCCCCTCCACACCGCCCCCCCCCTCGCTGAGCCCCCCCCTCACCCCCCCCCTCCCTCCGTCTCCCCCCATCCCACCCCAAGGCTCCTTTCCGATATAAACACCCACCTCCCCTACCCGTCAAAGGAAGGGTAATAGCCACTCTGCAATTTTAATGTTTAGGAGTTAGTAAGACCACCACCCTCAACCTGAGCAGCGCTGCTCACACTTTATGGTTGCTGCTACCATGGCTGTCATGGGACTACCACGGCTCTATGGTTGCTAACATGGCTTGCCACTATGGTTCCTGGAGGATACTGGAGGTTATTCCGGGTAATCCCGGGGGGCGCCCCCGCGCCCGGTCCATGACAGGGCCTCCCGATGGTCAGGGCCTGATCAACTAGGCTGTTACTGCTGGCCGCACGCCAAGTCCAACGTACGTAAAGCCATAGCCCTGGCTGAGCCGCACTGACTTTAGGTATCTGTCCAAGCCTCTCTCCTGTAGCAGCAGGCTTATGGTATGCTATTAGGTTACCACCATGGTGCTATGGTTTATACCATGCGACTTCCTATGGTTGCTACCAATATACTTCCTTTTCTTAAATTACATCTGGGCGAAACCACAACCAGTACTGAACTTCAGCTTAGACGAGATGGGACCTACACACATGACAAAGAAATTAGTGAGATACTCAAGTTCCCAGTATGACTCAGTGTTAGCACCGTTAACCAGACTTAAGACGACAATCCAAATATTTTTTTTTTTATGAGCCGATGTCTCAAATCACGTCCATGTACCCCTCTGGCCCCCAGGCCTAGACTCATGAAACTCCGGGTTCTTCAGAACTGCAAGAAGCCCTTTCATGAGAGGGAACATGGATACGGGAGTAATCCCACAGTCACAAAAGCAACAGACATAATCCCACTTCACAGTTGTTGTGGGGGGGTTTGGTGGTTAGTAAGGGCAACTGCAAACTGAATTAAAGACCGGTAGCACACGTCCCACAGTAAAATCTTTGAAAGGGTTCCGGAAGCAGATACACTACCCACTGCCTTCCCACCATATGTTAGGGGCTTACTAATAGAACCCTGGCTATCTTCAAAGGTAGACTGGACAGGCATCTAAAGTCAGTACCTGACCCAGCCGGGCTGTGGGTATTTTACCAATCGGTTTACGTTTCGTTCTAGCAGTAACAGCCTGGTTGATCAAGCTTGGATCCACTGCAAGCCTGATCACGACTAAACCGTGGGGGCGTTGAACCCCCGAAACCCTCTCCAGGTCTATGTCCAGTAGGTTATTTGGCCATGGTTGTTATGGTTACTACAGGGTGTTTGCTATGTGGTACTACCATGCTGTTGCTATGGTTACGTACATGACTGTTTGCTACGTTATACCCATGGCTGTTGCTACGGTTACTACCATAGCTTCAGCACAATCCTATCCCATGGCTGCTGCCGGCTATGGTACTACCATGAATTAAAACTGAACGGGCTGGTCGGGAGCTATGAGATCGACCCCTGCAACCACAAATAGGTGACGTACACCACATTCACAACACACACACACACACACACACCCACACACACACACACACCCCACACACACACACAGACAAGTACCACGTAATGAAAGTGGGAAGACAGTGGAGACAGGCTCCATGATGACAAAGTTAGGGGGGCGGGGAATCTCAGACCTGACGGTGTCCCAGAAGTGAGTGCCAGGCTGCTAGCAGTAACAACCTGGTTCAACCAGTCCCGGTCAAGAAAGCCGGCCGTCAGTCGGGAGCGAAAGGTAGAACTCGTGGAAGCTAGTCACAGGCATTTCACAAGAGTTAAAACCGCGATCCTTTACTGTTCCACGTTACGCTGTCACAGTGGGCTCTATTTTATACCATTTTATCTCCCCATCTTAATAAACATGAACTTACAGAGGTACAATATAAACGTTACAGAGGTACAATTTTAACGTTACAAGGAACAATTTTAACGTTACAGAGTACAATTTTAAACGTTACAGAGGTACAATTTTTAACGATTACAGAGGGTACAATTTTACGTTACAGAGGTAAAATTGATAACGTTTACAGAGGTACCAATTTTAACGTTTAACAGAGGTACAAATTAACGTTAAGAGGTACAATTTTAACGTTACAGAGTACAATTTTAACGTTGCAGAGGACAATTTCAACGTACAGAGTACAATTTTAACGTTACAGAGTTACAATTTTAACGTTACAGAGGTACAATTTAACGTTACCTATCGTTATGACTAACTCAGAACTGACATGTGATGGACCAGACCTACAACATGTGGTAGACCAACTACACATGTGTTAGACCCTGACCTACAACATTGTTAACCAGACCATACAACATGTGTTAGACCTGACCTACAACAGGTGTTAGACCAGACCTCCAACATGAGTAGACCTGACCTACAACATGTGTTAGGACCAGACCTACAACATGTGTTAGACCTTACCTCCAACATGTGTTAAGACCTGACCTACACATGTGTTAGACCTGACTCAACATGTGTTAGACCAACCTACAACATGTGTTAGACCAGACCTACAACATGTGTAGACAGAACCCCCTACATGTGTATAGACACAGACCTACAACATGTGTTAGACCAACCTACATGTGTTAGTAACAAGACCGACAACATGTGTTAGACCAGACCTACAACATGTGTTAGACCAACCCTACCACATGTTTAGACCAGACCTACAACAATGTTGTTAGACCTGACCTACAACAATGTGTAAGACCAACCACAACACGTGTTTAGACCAGACCTACAACATGTGAAAAGACCAGACCTACAACATGTGTTTAGACCCATACCTACAACATGTTTTATGTCCAGACCTACAAACATTGTTACCAGACCTACAACATGTTTAGACCAACCTACAACATGTGTTAGACCAAGACCTCAACATGTGGTTAGACCAGACCTACCACATGTTTTAGACCCGACCCTACCATGTGTTAGACCAGAACTACATGTGATTTTAGACCAGACCTACACATGTGTTAGACCGAGACCACACCATGTGTCTTTTAGACCTGGACCAACAACATGTGTAAACAGACCTACAACACGTGTTAGACCAACCTACATGTGTTAGACCAGACCTACAACACGTGTTAGACCAGACCCTACATTGTTAGACAGACCTACAACATGTGTTAGACCAGACCCTGACAACATGTGGTTAGACCAGAACCTACCCATGTGTCAGATCCAGACTACAACACTGTGTTAGACCCGACCTACCACAAGTGTTAGAAACTGACTCTACACCATGTGTTAGACCTGACCTACATGTGTTTAGACCAGAAACCTACAACATGTGTTAGACCATAACCTCCAACATTGTTAAGAGACCTGACTACAACAGTGTTAGACCAACCTACCAACAGTGTTAACCAGACCTACAACATTGGTAAGACAGAACTACAACATGTGTTAGACCAACCTACACATGTGTTTAGACCACCTACAACATGTGGTTATGACCTGACCTACAAACATGTGTTAGAAACCCCTGACACTACAACATGTGTTTAGACCAACTACAACATAGTTGTTAACCAGACCAACAACATGTGTTAGACCAGACCTACAACATGTGTTAGACCAGACCTTCAACATGTTTTTTAGACCAGACACTACAACATTGTATAGACCAGACCTACAACATTGTTAGAACCAGACCTACATAGTGTTCAGACTCAGACCTACATTGTTAGACCAGACCTACATGTTTAGACCCGACCTACACATTGTTAGACCAGACTACAACATGTGTTAGATCCTGACCTACATACATGTGTTAGACCAACCTACAACACGTGTTAGACCAACCCCTACATGTGTTAGACCAGACCTCAACATGTTATTAGACAGACCTACAACATGTGTTAGCCCAGAACCTACAACATGTGTTAGACCTGACCTACAACATGTGTTAGACCTGAACCTACAACATGTGTAGACCTGACCTACATTGTGTTAGACCAGACCCTAACAACATATGTTAAGACCAGACCTACAACATGTGTTTAGACCAACCTAACAACATGTGTTATACGCAGACCTCAACATGTGTTAGACCTGGAACACAACTTGTGTTAACCTGACCTACAACATGTGTTAGACCTGAACCTACATACATGTTTAGACCAACCTACCAACAAGTGTTAGACCAAGACCTACAACATGGTTTAGACCAGACCTACAACATGTGTTAGACCAGACCTACAACATGAGTTAGACCAACCTACATCATGTGTTAGACCAGAACCTACAACATGTGTTGGACTCAGACCTACAACATGTGTTAGACCAGACTACAAAAACAGTGTTAGACCAGACCCTACAAAATTGTTTGCAAAACCCCTGACCTCAACATGTGGTTAGACCAGACCTACACAGTGTTAGACCAGACCTACAACCTGTATGTTAGACCAAACCTACAACATTTTTAGACCAGACCTCAACATGTGTTAGACAGACCTACAACATGTGTTTAGACCAAACCTACAACATGTGTAGACCAAGACCTACATGTGTTAGAACCAATCCCTACATGTGTTAGAGCCAGACCTACAACATGTGTTAGACCAGACCCCTACAACATGTGTTAGACCTGACGGGGGCCCCCTACAACATGTGTTAGACCCAGACCTACAACACGTGGTTAGACCAGACCTACATGAGTTAGACAGACCTACAACATGTGTTAGACCAGACCCTACAACATGTGTTAGACTAACCTACAACATGTGTTAGACCAGACCTACAACATGTGTTAGACATGCAACTAACAACAGTGTTAGACCAGCCTACAACATGTTTAGACGCAGACCCTACAACATGTGTTAGACCCTGAACGTACAACATGTTTAGACCAGACCTACAACATGTGTTAGACAACCTACAACATGTGTTAGACCAGAACTACAACATGTGTACCCCCTCATCAACATCACCCCACACCAATCCTCACCCCACAACCAATCCTGACTCCAACAACCCAACCTTTCACCCACAACCCAAAACTTCACTCCCAACCAACCTTCACTACAACCAACCCTCACTCCACAACCACAAGCTTCACCCACAACCAGCCTCAACTTCACAACCAACCTTCACCACAACTAATCCTCACTCCACAACCAATCCTTCACACCACAACCAACCTTACTCCACAACCAACCTTCACCAACAACAACCCTCACTCACAAACTATACCTTCACCCCACAACCATCCTCACTCCACAACCAACCTCACTCCAAAACCAACCCTCACTCACAACCAACCCTCACTCCACAACAACCCTCACTCCACATCTCAACCAACCCTCACTCCACAACCAACCCTCACTCCACAACCAACCTTCACCCACAACCAACCCTTCACTCACAACCAACACTCACTCCTCAACAACCCTCACTCCACAACCAACCTTCACTCCACAACCAAACCTTCACTCCACAAACCAACCCTCAATCCCACAACCAACCTATCACCCACAACCAACCTTCACTCCCACAACACAACCTCACTCACACTAATTCTCACTCCACAACCAACCTCATCCACAACCAACATTCACTCCACAACCAACCTTCACCTACAACCAACCCTCACTCCACAACCAACCTTCACCCACAACTAATCCTCACTCCACAAACCAACCTTCACCCACAACCAACATTCACTCCACAACAACCTCCACCCCACAACCAACCTCAATCCATAACCATCCTTCACCCCACAACCAACCTCACTCCACAACGCAACCTTCACTCCACATCAACATTCACCCCAACATACCATCCTCACCCACAACCAATCCTGACTCCACAACCACCTTCACCCACAACCAACTTCACTCCACAACCAATCCTCACTCCACAACCAATCTTCACTCCACAACCAACCTTCACTCCACAACAATCCTCACTCCACAACCAATCTCACTCCACAACCAACCTTCACTCCACAACCAATCCTCATCCACAACCAATCTTCACTCCACAACCTAATACTTCACCCCACAACCAACCTTCACCTACAACGAACCTCAACCATAACGTCCTCACCCCACAACATCTCACTCCACAACCACCTTACACTCCACATCTAACCTGCACCCACAACCAATCCCTCACTCCCAAACCAACCTTCACCCACAACAACCCTCAATCCATAACCGTCCTTCACCCACAACCAAACCCCCACTCTCCAACCCAACCTTCACTCCACAACCAACCGTCAGTCCACAAGCAACCTTTACTCCACAACAACCCCTCACTCCTCAACCACCCTTCACTCCTACAACCAAACCGTCAGTCCAAACCAACCTTTACTCCACAACCAACCCTCACCCACAACCAACCTTCACTCCACAACCAACCTCAGTCCACAACCAACCGTCATTCCCCAACCAACCGTCATCCACAAACAACCGTCAGTCCAAACCAACGTCAGTCCACAACCACACCTTCAAATCCAACCAACACCTCACTCCACAACCAACCTTCAACTCCACAACCAACCCTCAGTCCCCAACCAACCTTCACTCCACAACCAACCCTCAATCCACAACCAACCTTCACTCCACAACCAACCGTCAGTCCACAACCAACCGTCAGTCCACAACCAACCGTCAGTCCACAACCAACCGTCAGTCCACAACCAACCGTCAGTCCACAACCAACCGTCAGTCCACAACCAACCTTCACTCCACAACCAACCCTCACTCCACAACCAACCTTCACTCCACAACCAACCGTCAGTCCACAACCAACCTTCACTCCACAACCAACCCTCACTCCACAACCAACCTTCACTCCACAACCAACCGTCAGTCCACAACCAACCGTCAGCCACAACCAACCCTCACTCATGTACTATGATTTCCCCAACATCCCTTCCTCTCCTCACCACATCTTCCCCATCATATCCTCCCCAATACATCCTCCCCAGTACATTCACCCCAGTACATCCTCCCCAGTACATCCTCCCCAGTACATTCTCCCCAGTACATTCTCCCCAGTACATTCTCCCCAGTACATTCTCCCCAGTACATTCTCCCCAGTACATTCTCCCCAGTACATCCTCCCCAGTACATTCACCCCAGTAACATCCTCCCCAGTACATCCTCCCCCAGTACATTTTCCCCAGTACATTTTCCCCAGTACATTCTCCCCAGTACATTCTCCCCAGTACATTCTCCCCAGTACATCCTCCCCAGTACATTCACCCCAGTACAATCCTCCCCAGTACATCCTCCCCCAGTACATCCTCCCCAGTACATTCTCCCCAGTACATTCTCCCCAGTACATTCTCCCCAGTACATTTTCCCCAGTACATCTCACCCAGTACATTCTCCCCCAGTACATTCTCCCCAGTAATTCTCCCCAGTACATCCTCCCAGTACATCCTCCCAGTACATCCTCCCCAGTACATCCTCCCCAGTACATCCTCCCCAGTACATCCCCCCAGTACATCCTCCCCAGTACATTCTCCCCAGTACATTCACCCCAGTACATCCTCCCCAGTACATTCTCCCCAGTACATCCTCCCCAGTACATCCTCCCCAGTACATTCTCCCCAGTACATCGTCCCCAGTACATCCTCCCCAGTACATTCCTCCCCAGTACATCCTCCCAGTACATCCTCCCCAGTACATTCTCCCAGTACATCCTCCCCAGTACATCCTCCCCAGTACATCCTCCCCAGTACATCCTCCCCAGTACATCCTCCCCTAGTACATCCTCCCCAGTACATCCTCCCCAGTACATCCTCCCCAGTACATTCTCCCCAGTACATCCTCCCCAGTACATCCTCCCCAGTACATTCTCCCCAGTACATTCTCCCCGGTACATCCTCCCCAGTACATCCTCCCCAGTACATCCTCCCCAGTACATTCTCCCCAGTACATCCTCCCCAGTACATCCTCCACCAGTACATTCTCCCCAGTACATTCTCCCCAGTACATTTCCCCCAGTACATTCTCCCCAGTACATTCTCCCCAGTACATTCTCCCAGTACATCGTCCCCAGTACATTCTCCCCAGTACATCCTCCCAGTACATCCTCCCCAGTACATCCTCCCAGTACATCCTCCTCAGTACGTCCTCCCCAGTACATCCTCCCCAGTACATTCTCCCAGTACATTCTCCCCAGTACATTCTCCCCAGTAACATCCTCCCCCGTACATCCTCCCCAGTACATTCTCCCCAGTACATCTTTCTCCCCAGTACATCCTCCCCAGTACATTGTTTCGTCTTCCAGATGCCCCCCCCCCCCAGTCCGCCACTAACATACACATTAAGACACACATATAAGACAACACAAGGTTTATGGCATTCATCGAAACACGTCAACCAGCTGGTGGTAGACACCACCAGCTGGTTGGTACATGACAGACACCACCAGCACTCTGAAGCTCTGCTACTGTAACTATTATTAAATCACACACACACACACACACACACACACACACACAGTCAAGAAATTACAGAAAGTGCAAAGGTTTGCAACAAGGCTAGTTCCAGAGCTAAGGGTAAAGGGTCTGACAACACTGGAGGGCAGGAGGGTCAGGGGAGACATGATAACGACATATAAAATACTGCGTGGAATAGACAAGGTGGACAGAGACAGGATGTTCCAGGGATGGACACAGAAACAAGGGGTCACAATTGGAAGCTGAAGACTCAGATAGTCAAAGGGGTGTTTTGAAGTATTTCTTCAGCCATAGAGTTGTCAGGAAGGGGAATAGCTAGAAAGTGATGTATGGGGGCAGAACTATACATAGTTTTAAAAAAGAGGTATGTAAAGCCGAGCAGGGGGAGAGGGACCTGTAGCGGTCGTGAAGGGGGCGGGGCCGGGGAGCCGAGTCTGACCCCTGCAACCACAATTAGGGGAGTACAACACACATCCACATCATCACCCAGTATGCCCATCCACAAGCAGAACACTCTCACCACCCTTTTTTTCTGTCTACCACCACACACCCCCATATATATATATATATATATATATATATATATATATATTTATATATTATAATATATATAATATATATATATAATATAATATATATATAATATAATATTATATATATACATACATACATTGGGGGAAATAGGTAAAATTGGTCAATTAACAAAACTCATTCAAAATTAAAGCCCCTTTCTAAAAAATTTTCCTATCATTTAAAGATATATATTTTCATACATGTTTAAAAAATGAAAAAAAAGTGCCTAACCCCTTTTTATAACAAGGCGTTTAATTTAGCCTAGTCCAACAAAAAAATTTTAGAAAGTTTACAAAATTTAATAAAAAAAAACAAATGAAATACATTATTTTTCGTTAGGTTCAGAATGAAATTTTTTGGTAATTTTTGCATACACAAATTTTCGCTTGCCCCTTTTGGCAAGAAGAGCGTTGCTATTTAAACCAAAAAAAGCAAGTTTTATCTATAGGCCCAAAAGGGAAATAACAGTGGGTTTATGCAAAAAGGGCGTTATCAACAACCGCCGAGGACAATGCAGTGGTAAAATTAAAATTCAAAAATGCTTTAAAAATCCTGAAAAGAAGTGGGATTTGCACGGTACAAGAAAATTTCCCTGGTCTCTTCCCCCTTTTTTTCAGCTGGGATAGAAGGAACAATCCCTGTTTGGAGAACTGAAATCACATCATCAGAGGGTGTCCAGCAAGGGACATCTTGCAGCATTTCTCTTCTGTTAGCATTAGGAAATCACAGTCAGCTGACCATGAGCTAAACTTTGGGGCCTTTATGAGGACACTACAGGTTTTAAAGGAGTCTCTCTTAGGTGATCTTACACAAGTGTGACAGGGGAAAAGGAAATAGGTCCATCCTGAATCCATCCAAAAGTGAAATCATTTTAAACAGTCAACAAGTGATAACTGCAGTGAGATCCTAATTACCAGGAGCATCAGTCATGGCCCCTACAAATAGTGTCTTGCTTGGAGCACCTCTGGGAAGCGATGCCATTGACACAATATTCAGGAAGAAATTGGAAGAACTGAGGAGAATGGAACAACGAATAGGCAATCTTGACACCCACGATGCCTTGTCCCTTCTCACAAAGTGCTTGAATCTACCCACGTTGACATATTTCCTAAGATGTGCACCTTCATATAACCCTATACTGCACGAATATGACAGTATCCTGAGGCAGATTTTTACGAAAGTACTTAACCTTACTCTAGAAGATGGGCAGTGGAACCAAGCTACACTTCCAGTCAGACTAGGAGGCATTGGTGTCCGCAAGTCATCGCAGATTGCGCTACCTGCTTTTCTGTCCTCATGTATTGCATCCAGAGGGCTTGTAACAGCAATTCTCACTGAACATTTTTGGGACAAGATTGGAGTCCAAGACCAAAAGTTCATTGACGAAGCCATGATCTGGGATAATCTAACGGGCTCTGAAACCAGACCTGCTCCCCCAACAACTACATACAGTCGCACTGGGATGGCCCGATAGTGGAGAAAATAGCCTCAACAATGCTTCAGAGTGTGTCAGGAGAGGATAGAGCCCACCTCCTGGCAGTGAGAGCTCCTCATGCAGGGGACTTTCTGTTGGCTGTTCCCAACTCCAGCCTTGGCACACGCCTCGACCCTCAGACCATCCGCATTGGTGTTACCCTTCGACTTGCCGCCCCTATTCTCGCCGAACACAGGTGTATTTGTGGCAGTGAAGCAGCAGACTGATTAGGGTACCATGGTCTTGTGTGCCGTAAATCCGAGGGAAAGATTGCAAGACATGAGGAGGTTAATAACATTATCAAGAGGAGCCTCACAACAGCCGGATGCCCAGCAGTAAGGGAGCCACCCTAACTATGCAGATCTGATGGCAGCCAGAAGCGTTCAGTGGTATCACACTTCAAGCCTGGACAGACGGTAAGCAGATGGTGTGGGATCTACACATGTGCGATTACCTTGCTCGAATACCTATCTCCAATACACCAGGGAGGAAGGAGGGGCAGCCGCGGAAGCTTCAGGGTGTCCCAAAAGTCTAGAAAAATATGGGAAGAAGACTAGCCATCATATGTGTATTTTCCATAGGTCAGAGACCCTAGCTCATGGGGTAAAGAGTGCATCTAAGTTCCTCAAGGGTTGGGCAATATTTTCATCAGGTAACCAGGGATCCAGGGCAGCTAGTTTTCTGTTCTCAGCAAACTCATGCTGCTGTTCAGAGGGCTAATCTCTGCTGTATTTTGGGCACGCACCCAGTTCTGAAGAGCTGGATGAGATTATTTGCGTTATAATTAGTAAGACAAAACATGTAAGCAATATGTATTTAGAACATTTATCTCTCAAATCTCAAGTACTGTTTATGCCATCTTTTCACTATCAACAATGGTATCTCTTAAACATTTTTGTACCATATTATTAATAAATATATCCTATTGGTAAAATAAGAATGAAAAGTTGGATGCATGGGGAAGTGGAATATTTAAAGGCTTCAGGAAGAAATCAAATATGCTGTGAAAGCCTTTTTATTCCAACTTCTCCGAGGCTGTGGGTTCCCACAATTTACACAGAGGTGGACTCCATCCTATATATATATAGTGTATTTATATATATATATATATATATATATTATATATATATATTATATTATATATTATATATATATATATAACATCAGCACCAAGCTACCATTTTTCCTCAACACTTTACCAGAAGAACCAAGCAAGCCTCCTGCTCACCCTCTCCCTCCCGTCCCACATCCTTTCAGAACATTTACCCCTCCCATCCCTAGACACCCATCTCCCACCTCCTACTCCCCACTAACCACAACCCACTGCTCCCAACCACAAACCAATCCTCCACCCAATTACATACTCACCTGAGTGACCTGCGTCAACCACTATTCCCTTGACCACTCCAGATGGCAGCAGCAGATTACCCCAGACCACTCATAGAGACCATCAAGACCACTGTCAGGACCATTAAGACCACGGTCAAAACCAAAAGCATTGAACTAATATCCACGGACAATAAAGGAAAATAAAAGTAAGTTCACCGAATTCAGTCTGTGAGGACAGACCGGTGGCCAACAGCAAGAATAATTAACGCCGTGGAACTTGATAACGCTCCTTGCTTTATCAAGTTCCATGTCGTTAATAAAAGTACTCACTGCATCTAAGTGTTATTTATCGCAACTAACGCCAACTTTGCGAGTGGTGACACAGTGTGTGCCGGAGAGGGAAGAGGCGGAGGAGGACGTGTTTTACTGTTTAGGAAATGCAATGACCTCAGGAACATTTATCACACAATATGGAAGGAATAATCTTCACTGGAGGTCCAAAATTGGCTGTAGCAGCAATGTACAACCCTGGAGGTCGTAAAGTAGCTGTAGAAGCAGTACTACTCACCAGTGAGCGATACACACAAAGTAACAAGAGAAGACTTAGTACATATTGTAACATCTGTCGCTAACACCCTGGTACTTATTTACTGCTAGGTGAGAAGGGGCGACAGGTGTAAGGAAACATGCCCTTCATCTCCACCAGCGCTAGGATCGAGCCACGTGATGGGCACAGAACTCCACCTATACCAGACATACACAACAGCAAAGGACGACTTCTTGCAACTCATATGGAAGCTGAAAGACAGTTTGATAATGCAGTGTAAAGGTATACATGTAATTACACAGCCACGTCAGAGGGAAGATAGAAGTAATGGACCAAATAATAAAGCAAAAGATGGGTATAAACTCCTGGTAAATGACAAGAATGCAAAAAAGATACATATACTGAGGACGTAGGTTGAAGTGACAGGTAGAGTATTAACATACATTGTATTAGGGCATACCTGAACGAGAGAGAGAGAAGAGGATTACTGTGGGAGGCTCCCTAGGGTGAGTGAGAGTAACAAAGCTGAGGTCTAGGTCCCAGGATGATCTGAACATACGTCAGTGACTTATCCTGAGGGGATGAGGAATGGATTCCTACTTGACAACGTTCACTGATAGAGTTAATGAGAATACAAGTGAAGACAAAAAGAAACTACGGGAATTTAATTAAACACTGTGGTTATGATACAGGGTGTTACGTCCGTAGGAGGCCTCGAGTTATCGTTTACTACAAAACGGTTGTAACTACGGGAGTAGCAACTCGGGGCCTCGTACGAGTGAAACACCCTGTATAAAGAAAGTGGTTATCAAAGGTTTTCCACAGCTAATTTAAAAATAATATAAACTGATGGAGGGCAGAGAAACCTGGAGTCCAGCACCAGCTGAGTGAGGAACAACTCACAATCAAATACAACATGACACGGGCCTAGCCATCACGCTTGACCTGTTTCTTGAAGCGTGAAACAGAACATCAGCTCGCGTGTGCCAGATTCACAAACATAATGGCCTTTAGAAATATGAGAAAGAAATTCTTGAAATACCTACTCACCACACATGCACGACCAAGCCTCGAATACATAGCACTAGCATGTAGCTCATATATAACATAGCAAGAAACTAAAGATGATAGAGAAATTCTCCACCTTGCTGGTACCTGGACTGAGAAGCAAATGCTACGAAGATAATACAAACTTTTATCTCACGGCTCTTGGAGGAATGTAGAACAACAGGAAGCTCTGTTGCAACATACATAAGACAACAGAACATAGACAAGGTGGATAAGACAAGATATTCAGCATGTGAGGGACCAGGAGGAAGGAACACAGAAGCTGAACTGCAACAACCATTAAGAGAGAAGAAGCATGTTATGCGGCTTTAGGAATAAAATAGAGAGACAAATGCAGGAGAACCTGCATATATTAACAACTTTAAAACAAAGACAACAGGCACCAGGTCAGGTGACACAGACTCCAGGTTCAAGAGCTGGAGCCAAACTCTGGCAAAGTCGGCTAGATAAATATGTGACTCACTGAGTGTTCGTGTGCCACACTCAACTGGCTCCTCCCTGCCACACAAATCACCGCCATCTGATGAGGGCAGTGGCACAGGGAGGCCCAGTGCCACACTACAACACCGACAATAAAGACATTTCGCCAACTATGTAGGAGAAACGTCTCAACAATAAAAACACCCAACTGTTGCACAAGTGTCTTAATCATCGGCATTTTATACTATTTTCAACACAAGCAATGTAAAGCACAACACAGCTAGTCATTCACTCGAGATGGAGCTTTATAAAGCCACGTGACATACAGCCACATCATATAAAGCCACGTGATATAAAGCCACGTGACATAAAGCCACATCATATAAAGCCACGTGATATAAAGCCACATCATATAAAGCCACGTGACATAAAGCCACATCATATAAAGCCACGTGATATAAAGCCACGTGATATAAAGCCATGTGATATAAAGACACGTGATATAAAGACACGTGATATAAAGTCACGTGATATAAAGCCACGTGATATAAAGCCACGTGATATAAAGTCACGTGATATGAAGCCACGTGATATAAAGCCACGTGATATAAAGTCACGTGATATAAAGTCACGTGATATAAAGCTCAGTCCGAACCTTATGAAGTCAAGACTTGTTCTGAATTCCATTTTATACCCATTTGTCCGCTTGACGCTGTGTTGGGTGAGGCAGCCTGGATGATGGTGTTGGGTGAGGCAGCCTGGATGATGGTGTTGGGTGAGGCAGCCTGGATGATGGTGTTGGGTGAGGCAGCCTGGATGATGGTGTTGGGTTGAGGCAGCCTGGATGATGGTGTTGGGTGAGGCAGCCTGGATGATGGTGTTGGGTGAGGCAGCGTGGATGATGGTGTTGGGTGAGGCAGCGTGGATGATGGTGTTGGGTGAGGCAGCCTGGATGATGGTGTTGGGTGAGGCAGCCTGGATGATGGTGTTGGGTGAGGCAGTGTGGATGATGGTGTTGGGTGAGGCAGCCTGGATGATGGTGTTGGGTGAGGCAGCCTGGATGATGGTGTTGGGTGAGGCAGCGTGGATGATGGTGCTGGGTGAGGCAGCCTGGATGATGGTGTTGGGTGAGGCAGTGTGGATGATGGTGTTGGGTGAGGCAGTGTGGATGATGGTGTTGGGTGAGGCAGCCTGGATGATGGTGTTGGGTGAGGCAGTGTGGATGATGGTGTTGGGAGAGGCAGCGTGGATGATGGTGTTGGGGTGAGGCAGCCTGGATGATGGTGTTGGGTGAGGCAGCCTGGATGATGGTGTTGGGTGAGGCAGTGTGGATGATGGTGTTGGGTGAGGGCAGCGTGGATGATGGTGTTGGGTGAGGCAGCGTGGATGATGGTGTTGGGTGAGGCAACCTGGATGATGGTGTTGGGTGAGGCAGCCTGGATGATGGTGTTGGGTGAGGCAGCCTGGATGATGGTGTTGGGTGAGGCAGCCTGGATGATGGTGTTGGGTGAGGCAGTGTGGATGATGGTGTGGTGTGAGGCAGCCTGGATGATGGTGTTGGGTGAGGCAGCCTGGATGATGGTGTTGGGTGAGGCAGCGTGGATGATGGTGTTGGGTGAGGCAGCGTGGATGATGGTGTTGGGTGAGGCAGCGTGGATGATGGTGTTGGGTGAGGCAGCGTGATGATGGTGTTGGGTGAGGCAGCGTGGATGATGGTGTTGGGTTGAGGCAGCGTGGATGATGGTGTTGGGTGAGGCAGCAGCGTGGATGATGGTGTTGGGTGAGGCAGCGTGGATGATGGTGTTGGGTGAGGCAGCGTGGATGATGGTGTTGGGTGAGGCAGCGTCGATGATGGTGTTGGGTGAGGCAGCCTGGATGATGGTGTTGGGTGAGGCAGCGTGGATGATGGTGTTGGGTGAGACAGCCTGGATGATGGTGTTGGGTGAGGCAGCGTGGATGATGGTGTTGTTGGTGAGGCAGCCTGGATGATGGTGTTGGGTGAGGCAGTGTGGATGATGGTGTTGGGTGAGGCAGTGTGGATGATGGTGTTGGGTAGTGGCAGTGTGGATGATGGTGTTGGGTGAGGCAGGTGGATAATGGTGTTGGGTGAGGCAGCCTGGATGATGGTGTTGGGTGAGGCAGCCTGGATGATGGTGTTGGGTGAGGCAGCTGGATGATGGTGTTGGTGAGGCAGCGTGGATGATGGTGTTGGGTGAGGCATGCGTGGATGATGGTGTTGGGTGAGGCAGTGTGGATGATGGTGTTGGGTGAGGCAGCCTGGATGATGGTGTTGGGTGAGGCAGCCTGGATGATGGTGTTGGGTGAGGCAGGTGGATGATGGGTGTTGGGTTAGGCAGCCTGGATGATGGTGTTGGGTGAGGCAGCCTGGATGATGGTGTTGGGTGAGGCAGTGTGGATGATGGTGTTGGGTGAGGCAGTGTGGATGATGGTGTTGGGTGAGGCAGCCTGGATGATGGTGTTGGGTGAGGCAGCCTGGATGATGGTGTTGGGTGAGGCAGCCTGGATGATGGTGTTGGGTGAGGCAGCGTGGATGATGGTGTTGGGTGAGGCAGCGTGGATGATGGTGTTGGGTGAGGCCAGCGTGGATGATGGTGTTGGGTGAGGCAGCCTGGATGATGGTGTTGGGTGAGGCAGCGTGGATGATGGTGTTGGGTGAGGCAGCGTGGATGATGGTGTTGGGTGAGGCAGCGTGGATGATGGTGTTGGGGTGAGGCAGTGTGGATGATGGTGTTGGGTGAGGCAGCCTGGTTGATGGTGTTGGGTGAGGCAGCGTGGATGATGGTGTTGGGTGAGGCAGCGTGGATGATGGTGTTGGGTGAGGCAGCGTGGATGATGGTGTTGGGTGAGGCAGCGTGGATGATGGTGTTGGGTGAGGCAGCGTGGATGATGTGTTGGGTGAGGCAGCGTGGATGATGGTGTTGGGTGAGGCAGCGTGGATGATGGTGTTGGGTGAGGCAGTGTGGATGATGGTGTTGGGTGAGGCAGCGTGGATGATGGTGTTGGGTGAGGCAGTGTGGATGATTGGTGTTGGGTGAGGCAGCCTGGATGATGGTGTTGGGTGAGGCAGTGTGGATGATGGTGTTGGGTGAGGCAGCGTGGATGATGGTGTTGGGTGAGGCAGCCTGGATGATGGTGTTGGGTGAGGCAGCCTGGATGATGGTGTTGGGTGAGGCAGCCTGGATGATGGTGTTGGGTGAGGCAGCCTGGGATGATGGTGTTGGGTGAGGCAGCCTGGATGATGGTGTTGGGTGAGGGCAGCCTGGATGATGGTGTTGGGTGAGGCAGCCTGGATGATGGTGTTGGGTGAGGCAGCCTGGATGATGGTGTTGGGTGAGGCAGCCTGGATGATGGTGTTGGGTGAGGCAGCGTGGATGATGGTGTTGGGTGAGGCAGCGTGGATGATGGTGTTGGGTGAGGCAGCCTGGATTATGGTGTTGGGTGAGGCAGCGTGGATGATGGTGTTGGGTGAGGCAGCCTGGATGATGGTGTTGGGTGAGGCAGTGTGGATGATGGTGTTGGGTGAGGCAGCCTGGATGATGGTGTTGAGTGAGGCAGCGTGGTGATGGTGTTGGGTGAGGCAGCGTGGATGATGGTGTTGGGTGAGGCAGTGTGGATGATGGTGTTGGGTGAGGCAGCCTGGATGATGGTGTTGGGTGAGGCAGCGTGGATGATGGTGTTGGGTGAGGCAGCGTGGATGATGGTGTTGGGTGAGGCAGTGTGGATGATGGTGTTGGGTGAGGCAGCCTGGATGATGGTGTTGGGTGAGGCAGCCTGGATGATGGTGTTGGGTGAGGCAGCGTGGATGATGGTGTTGGGTGAGGCAGCCTGGATGATGGTGTTGGGTGAGGCAGTGTGGATGATGGTGTTGGGTGAGGCAGCCTGGATGATGGTGTTGGGTGAGGCAGTGTGGATGATGGTGTTGGGAGAGGCAGCGTGGATGATGGTGTTGGGTGAGGCAGCCTGGATGATGGTGTTGGGTGAGGCAGCCTGGATGATGGTGTTGGGTGAGGCAGTGTGGATGATGGTGTTGGGTGAGCAGCGTGGATGATGGTGTTGGGTGAGGCAGCGTGGATGATGGTGTTGGGTGAGGCAACCTGGATGATGGTGTTGGGTGAGGCAGCTGGATGATGGTGTTGGGTGAGGCAGCCTGGATGATGGTGTTGGGTGAGGCAGCCTGGATGATGGTGTTGGGTGAGGCAGTGTGGATGATGGTGTTGGGTGAGGCAGCCTGGTGATGGTGTTGGGTGAGGCAGCCTGGATGATGGTGTTGGGTGAGGCAGCGTGGATGATGGTGTTGGGTGAGGCAGCGTGGATGATGGTGTTGGGTGAGGCAGCGTGGATGATGGTGTTGGGTGAGGCAGCGTGAATGATGGTGTTGGGTGAGGCAGCGTGGATGATGGTGTTGGGTGAGGCAGCGTGGATGATGGTGTTGGGTGAGGCAGCGTGGATGATGGTGTTGGGTGAGGCAGCGTGGATGATGGTGTTGGGTGAGGCAGCGTTGATGATGGTGTTGGGTGAGGCAGCGTGGATGATGGTGTTGGGTGAGGCAGCCTGGATGATGGGAGTTGGGTGAGGCAGCGTGGATGTGGTGTTGGGTGAGACAGAATGGATGATGGTGTTGGGTGAGGCAGCGTGGATGATGGTGTTGGGTGAGGCAGCCTGGATGATGGTGTTGGGTGAGGCAGCGTGGATGATGGTGTTGGGTGAGGCAGTGTGGATGATGGTGTTGGGTGAGGCAGTGTGGATGATGGTGTTGGGTGAGGCAGTGTGGATAATGGTGTTGGGTGAGGCAGCGTGGATGATGGTGTTGGGTGAGGCAGCCTGGATGATGGTGTTGGGTGAGGCAGCCTGGATGATGGTGTTGGGTGAGGCAGCGTGGATGATGGTGTTGGGTGAGGCAGCGTGGATGATGGTGTTGGGTGAGGCAGTGTGGATGATGGTGTTGGGTGAGGCACGCTGGATGATGGTGTTGGGTGAGGCAGCCTGGATGATGGTGTTGGGTGAGGCAGTGTGGATGATGGTGTTGGGTTAGGCAGCTGGATGATGGTGTTGGGTGAGGCAGCTGGATGATGGTGTTGGGTGAGGCAGTGTGGATGATGGTGTTGGGTGAGGCAGTGTGGATGATGGTGTTGGGTGAGGCAGCCTGGATGATGGTGTTGGGTGAGGCAGCGTGGATGATGGTGTTGGGTGAGGCAGTGTGGATGATGGTGTTGGGTGAGGCAGCGTGGATGATGGTGTTGGGTGAGGCAGGGTGGATGATGGTGTTGGGTGAGGCAGCGTGGATGATGGTGTTGGGTGAGGCAGTGTGGATGATGGTGTTGGGTGAGGCAGCGTGGATGATGGTGTTGGGTGAGGCAGGTGGATGATGGTGTTGGGTGAGGCAGCTGGATGATGGTGTTGGGTGAGGCAGTGTGGATGATGGTGTTGGGTGAGGCAGCCTGGATGATGGTGTTGGGTGAGGCAGCCTGGATGATGGTGTTGGGTGAGGCAGCCTGGATGATGGTGTTGGGTGAGGCAGCCTGGATGATGGTGTTGGGTGAGGCAGCCTGGATGATGGTGTTGGGTGAGCAGCTCTGGATGATGGTGTTGGGTGAGGCAGCCTGGATGATGGTGTTGGGTGAGGCAGCCTGGATGATGGTGTTGGGTGAGGCAGCCTGGATGATGGTGTTGGGTGAGGCAGCGTGGATGATGGTGTTGGGTGAGGCCAGCGTGAATGATGGTGTTGGGTGAGGCAGCCTGGATTATGGTGTTGGGTGAGGCAGCGTGGATGATGGTGTTGGGTGAGGCAGCCTGGATGATGGTGTTGGGTGAGGCAGTGTGGATGATGGTGTTGGGTGAGGCAGCCTGGATGATGGTGTTGGGTGAGGCAGCGTGGATGATGGTGTTGGGTGAGGCAGCGTGGATGATGGTGTTGGGTGAGGCAGTGTGGATGATGGTGTTGGGTGAGGCAGCCTGGATGATGGTGTTGGGTGAGGCAGCGTGGATGATGGTGTTGGGTGAGGCAGCGTGGATGATGGTGTTGGGTGAGGCAGTGTGGATGATGGTGTTGGGTGAGGCAGCCTGGATGATGGTGTTGGGTGAGGCAGCCTGGATGATGGTGTTGGGGTGAGGCAGCGTGGATGATGGTGTTGGGTGAGGCAGTGTGGATGATGGTGTTGGGTGAGGCAGCCTGGATGATGGTGTTGGGTGAGGCAGCGTGGATGATGGTGTTGGGTGAGGCAGCCTGGATGATAGTGTTGGTGAGGCAGCCTGGATGATGGTGTTGGGTGAGGCAGCCTGGATGATGGTGTTGGGTGAGGCAGTGTGGATGATGGTGTTGGGTGAGGCAGTGTGGATGATGGTGTTGGGTGAGGCAGTGTGGATGATGGTGTTGGGTGAGGCAGCGTGGATGATGGCGTTGGGTGAGGCAGTGTGGATGATGGTGTTGGGTGAGGCAGTGTGGATGATGGTGTTGGGTGAGGCAGCGTGGATGATGGTGTTGGGTGAGGCAGTGTGGATGATGGTGTTGGGTGAGGCAGCGTGGATGGGGTGGTGGGTGAGGCAGTGTGGATGATGGTGTTGGGTGAGGCAGCCTGGATGAAGGTGTTGGGTGAGGCAGCCTGGATGAAGGTGTAGGGTGAGGCAGCCTGTATGAAGGTGTTGGGTGAGGCAGCCTGGATGAAGGTGTTGGGTGAGGCAGCCTGGATGAAGGTGTTGGGTGAGGCAGCGTGGATGATGGTGTTGGGTGAGGCAGCCTGGATGATGGTGTTGGGTGAGGCAGCGTGGATGATGGTGTTGGGTGAGGCAGTGTGGATGATGGTGTTGGGTGAGGCAGCGTGGATGATGGTGTTGGGTGAGGCAGCCTGGATGATGGTGTTGGGTGAGGCAGCCTGGATGAAGGTGCGTCAAGAGTCATACAAGACTATAACACGGTGGAATCAAACTGTGGTCGGCAAGATTGTAGTATTTATGGCTATAGTTCTACAGGAGTGTAGGAACTGGGACTGTAGATCTACAGGAGTGTAGGAACTGGGACTGTAGATCTACAGGAGTGTAGGAACTGGGACTGTAGATCTACAGGAGTGTAGGAACTAGGACTGTAGATCTACAGGAGTGTAGGAACTGGGACTGTAGATCTACAGGAGTGTAGGAACTAGGACTGTAGATCTACAGGGGGTGTGTAGGAACTAGGACTGTAGATCTACAGGAGTGTAGGAACTAGGGCTGTAGATCTACAGGAGTGTAGGAACTGGGACTGTAGATCTACAGGAGTGTAGGAACTGGGACTGTAGATCTACAGGAGTGTAGGAACTAGGACTGTAGATCTACAGGAGTGTAGGAACTAGGGCTGTAGATCTACAGGAGTGTAGGAACTAGGACTGTAGATCTACAGGAGTTGTAGGAACTAGGGACTGTAGATCTACAGGAGTGTAGGAACTAGGACTGTAGATCTACAGGAGTGTAGGAACTAGGACTGTAGATCTACAGGAGTGTAGGATCTAGGACTGTAGATTTACAGGAGTGTAGGAACTAGGACTGTAGATCTACAGGAGTGTAGGAACTGGGACTGTAGATCTACAGGAGTGTTGGAACTAGGACTGTAGATCTACAGGAGTGTAAGAACTAGGACTGTAGATCTACAGGAGTGTAGGAACTGGGTCTGTAGATCTGCAGGAACTGTGATTGTAGATGTACAGGACTGTAGGAACTGGGAGCGTAGATGTACAGGACTGTAGGAACTGGGAGTGTTGATGTACAGGAGTGTAGGAACTGGGAGTGTAGATGTACAGGACTGTAGGAACTGGGAGTGTTGATGTACAGGAGTGTAGGAACTGGGAGTGTAGATGTACAGGACTGTAGGAACTGGGAGTGTAGATGTACAGGACTGTAGGAACTGGGAGTGTTGATGTACAGGAGTGTAGGAACTGGGAGTGTTGATGTACAGGAGTGTAGGAACTGGGAGTGTAGATGTACAGGACTGTAGGAACTGGGAGTGTAGATGTACAGGAGTGTAGGAAGTGGGAGTGTTGATGTACAGGACTGTAGGAACTGGGAGTGTAGATGTACAGGACTGTAGGAACTGGGAGTGTTGATGTACAGGACTGTAGGAACTGGGAGTGTAGATGTACAGGACTGTAGGAACTGGGAGTGTAGATGTACAGGACTGTAGGAACTGGGAGTGTAGATGTACAGGACTGTAGGAACTGGGAGTGTTGATGTACAGGACTGTAGGAACTGGGAGTGTAGATGTAGAGGACTGTAGGAACTGGGAGTGTAGATGTACAGGACTGTAGGAACTGGGAGTGTAGATGTACAGGACTGTAGGAACTGGGAGTGTAGATGTACAGGACTGTAGGAACTGGGAAGTGTAGATGTACAGGACTGTAGGAACTGGGAGTGTAGATGTACAGGACTGTAGGAACTGGGAGTGTTGATGTACAGGACTGTAGGAACTGGGAGTGTAGATGTACAGGACTGTAGGAACTGGGAGTGTTGATGTACAGGACTGTAGGAACTGGGAGTGTAGATGTACAGGACTGTAGGAACTGGGAGTGTTGATGTACAGGACTGTAGGAACTGGGAGTGCAGATGTACAGGACTGTAGGAACTGGGAGTGTTGATGTACAGGACTGTAGGAAATGGGAGTGTTGATGTACAGGACTGTAGGAACTGGGAGTGTTGATGTACGGACTGTAGGAAACTGGGAGTGTTGATGTACAGGACTGTAGGAACTGGGAGTGTTGATGTACAGGACTGTAGGAACTGGGAGTGTTGATGTACAGGACTGTAGGAACTGGGAGTGTTGATGTACAGGACTGTAGGAACTGGGAGTGTTGATGTACAGGACTGTAGGAACTGGGAGTGTTGATGTACAGGACTGTAGGAACTGGGAGTGCAGATGTACAGGACTGTAGGAACTGGGAGTGTTGATGTACAGGACTGTAGGAAACTGGGAGTGTAGATGTAGAGGACTGTAGGAACTGGGAGTGTAGATGTACAGGACTGTAGGAACTCGGAGTGTTGATGTACAGGACTGTAGGAACTGGGAGTGTTGATGTACAGGACTGTAGGAACTGGGAGTGTTGATGTACAGGACTGTAGGAACTGGGAGTGTAGATGTACAGGACTGTAGGAACTGGGAGTGTTGATGTACAGGACTGTAGGAACTGGGAGTGCAGATGTACAGGACTGTAGGAACTGGGAGTGTTGATGTACAGGACTGTAGGAACTGGGAGTGTAGATGTACAGGACTGTAGGAACTGGGAGTGTAGATGTACAGGACTGTAGGAACTGGGAGTGTTGATGTACAGGACTGTAGGAACTGGGAGTGTTGATGTACAGGACTGTAGGAACTGGGAGTGTTGATGTACAGGACTGTAGGAACTGGGAGTGTTGATGTACAGGACTGTAGGAACTGGGAGTGTTGATGTACAGGACTGTAGGAACTGGGAGGAGTGCAGATGTACAGGACTGTAGGAACTGGGAGTGCAGATGTACAGGACTGTAGGAACTGGGAGTGCAGATGTACAGGACTGTAGGAACTGGGAGTGCAGATGTACAGGACTGTAGGAACTGGGAGTGCAGATGTACAGGACTGTAGGAACTGGGAGTGCAGATGTACAGGACTGTAGAAGCTAGGAATGTAGATAATAATAAAAATAATAATAATAATAATAATAATAATAATAATAATAATTATAATTATTGGGGAGGGCTAAACCAGTAGGATTATACAGCGCACGTAGTGGGGGGGGGGGTGAATGGAAGGTATTCAGCAGAGATCCAATTCCCTAAATCAAGAGCCCCTCACCAGCGTCAAGGAACCTCCCTTGAGGGGGAATAATTATGATAACTTCACTCTTGCAAGTACATGTACAAGGTACTCAGACCTAGCTGACATCACT
Organism: Cherax quadricarinatus; assembly: GCF_026875155.1. Lineage (NCBI taxonomy): Eukaryota > Metazoa > Arthropoda > Malacostraca > Decapoda > Parastacidae > Cherax > Cherax quadricarinatus. The sequence continues at coordinate 33,975,246 of NC_069437.1, forward strand.
GACATACTACTATATGGAAAGTCCCTTCTTATGTAGAGTTTTTCGGGCAAATTAGGACAATTTTGTCTCCAGGATGCGACCCACACCAGTCTACTAACACCCAGGTACCTATTTCAGTGATAGGTGAATAAGGACAACAGGTGTCTTATGGAATCAAGGCCTGTGTTTCTAGTCTAACCGGGGATCGACCCCCGGACCTCAGTGTGTGAGCTACACTAGCGATTGATCTACGGGATCTACAGGACTGTAGGAACTATGTAGATCTACAGGACTATAGCTCAACAGGAATGTAGGAACTGACTAGATCTACAGGATTGTAGGAACTGGGACTGTAGATCTACAGAACAGTAGGAACTAAGACTGTAAATCTACAGGAGTGTGGGAACTAGGACTGTATATCTACAGGAATGTAAGAACTAGGACTATAGATCTACAGGAGTATAGGAACTAGGACTGTACATCTACAGGAGTGTAGGAACTGGGATTGTAGATCTACAGGACTTTAGGAACTAGGACTGGTGGAACGTGAAGGGTGATGCCTGGCGGCTTGACATGGAGGAGTTTGTACAGCGTGACCACGTCTCTGAAACATATTTACACTTCACCTCTTTCAGTACATTCGTCTGTTCCGCTAACACCTGTCCCAGTTTTCTTCCATTATCTATATATATATATATATATATATATATATATATATATATATATATATATATATATATATATATATATATATATATATATATATGCATGCATGCAGAACCACCACTGTGAAAAATAGTGAAATTCCATCCAAGCGCTCTCGCGATTTCTCACATTATCAAGGAACTGTAAAAATAAAAGATTAACAGAAAAGCATATAAGGACGACATCACACTTCGCGGTCAACTTACAACACCTGACCATTTTATGATGATGTAGGTACGTAGTCAAGGACCAGTCAAACACGGCTTATATTTTACCCAAGCTTTAGGATTTTAACTTGTCTAATATATTTTAAATTCATCCAAAATTTTATTAATTATAAATGAATCTAATTTGTATAATCCAAGAACAATATTCACATTAATTTCAAAACCATTTGTATGAAACTTAATTCTATATTTCTATCAACTATGGACCTGCTTGATGTAACTTTCTCAGCCTTTAGAATCTCGTCCACTTCTAATGTTTTTTTTTTTCATGTTGTTGTAATCTTAGTTCAAGATTTTCCCAGTTTTTTCGCAATAAAGTATCATTTTTTTTACAAAGAATCTTGTAGACACCCGTCAGCGATTTTTAGGGGATTTTGTTTATATATTTTTTACTGTATCTAGCTTTTTAAATATAACTTTGATATTAAAATTTTTAAGCAGAGAAAGTATATCAACCAAGTTTTCATGGTAAGGGAGAAGCAACATATTTTAATTTGAATAAGGTTGGATGTCCCATTTTGATTTGTAAAAAGTATTTGTAACAGTTTTAAAAGATTTATCAATTAAGTGCTTTGTGTATTTTAGATCATTAGTTATTTCATAAATCTTCATGATTTCTTCATCTATGAACTCTAGGCTGCATACATGCAAAGATCTCAAAATTTATGGAATGATCTAAACTGTTTAATTTAACAAGGAAATTGTTTATATCTATATTCTTACGTAAAGTAAAAGGACACAAGTGCAACTAATGTGACATTTTATTGTGGCAACGTTTCGCTCTCCAGGAGGTTTGTCAAGCCGATACAAACAGTATATGGACACAGAGGGTATATAAAGGCTCAGAGTGAGGTGCAATACTAGTGGTAGTAGTGACAAAAGTTGTAGTAGTAGTAGTAATACAATATGGTAGAGCAATTAATTCGTACATGAGTAAAAGGATATAAAAGCTATTACTTGGGTAACATACGAACATACATACGAACCCATCAGCACTCGACAGTGGGAGACACTCACCAAAGATTTTCTGTAGAAAACCAGACAAATACTCAAACGCACTAGAGAAGGGAAGAAACTTCTGTACTTGTTACCAAACAACCCTAAACCAGCACACATGTATGGTTTACCCAAGACCCATAACACAATATTCCTCTCAGACCAATCACGTCAGGTATAGGCAGTGCTCCACACAAACTAGCCGGAGTTCTTGCCAAACATCTTTCCTGCCTTCTGGGGACCATCAGCCCCGCTCATCTTAAACACTCAGGCGACCTTCTCAACCGCATCCGAAACCTCTCCATCCGTAACAAGAAACTAAGCAGCTTGGACGTGACTTCCCTCTTCACAAAAGTACCTACCACAAAAGCCATCGAGGTTCTACGACGTAAAGTCAATCAGGACCTTAATCTTCCTCTACCTCCCGGACATTTTGTTGACTTGATTGAACTCTGTGTTAATTTCTTCTGTTTTTCTTTCAATAACAAGCTCTACAAACAAACCTACGGCATGGGAATGGGGTCCCCATCAGTGCCGTCCTAGCCAACTTATACATAGAACACCTATAGTCCGAACACTTCGCCAACATCATCCCTTCAAGCTTCACTTGGTTACGTTACGTGGACGACGTCCTCGTAATAACTCCCAAACGTTTTGATGTATGGAATCTTCAGGCAAGGCTCAACGCAGTTGAACCGGCGATCCAGTTAACACTAGAAGAAGAGTCCAATGACAAGCTACCTTTCCTCGACGTCCTCATTCACAAAGTAGACAACCTAAGATATCAAGTTTATCGGAAACCTACCAATAAAAATGATCTCACACACTTCTATTCCAGTCAAGATACCAAGACCCAAAGAGGCATCATCATCGGGTTTTTCCTAAGAGCATACCGAATTGTTAGTCCTGAGTTTCTTGACGAGGAATGTACATACATTCACCAAACATTCACTGAGTTACATTTTCCTTCCTTTTTCATCCAAGACTGCAAGAAAAGAGCTCTTCAGATCATTAATTCTCCACACACCAACACCACTCCCAACAAAGTTATGATTCTTCCCAACAGCCAGGTTGCACTGAACGTTTCTAAAGTACTTTCACAAGCTAACACCAGAGTCGCCATCGCTTCTAGCACTTCAATAAAGGATCTAACCAGGACAAAATCAAAGCACCACGAACCAGTCAACGCAGGAGTTTACACTATACCCTGTGGAGGCTGTGACAAGATTTATGTAGGTGAAACAGCAAGAAACCTCGACACCCGCCTCAATGAACACATTTATGCATGTAGGAACGATAACTTGAACAACGCCTGTGTACAACACCGAAATTCCACCAATCATCTCATGAAATTCAGGGACGCCCAATTAGTGATCAAAGAAACTAATTTCCGCAGACGCAAGTGCCTCGAATCAGCACTGATCGCTGTTTCGAATACAATTAATGTTACCCAAGTAATAGCTTTTATATCCTTTTACTCATGTACGAATTAATTGCTCTACCATATTGTATTATTACTACTACTACAACTTTTGTCACTACTACTACTACTACCACTAGTATTGCACCTCACTCTGAGCCTTTATATACCCTCTGTGTCCATATACTGTTTGTATCGGCTTGACAAAGCTCCTGGAGAGCGAAACGTTGCCACAATAAAATGTCACATTAGTTGCACTTGTGTCCTTTTACTTTACATATTGTCGGTAATTCTACCAACATTATTACAATCTATATTCTTACGCATTAGACATAAAACATCAACATATCTGTACCATGTAGTTCTATTGGGAAGGATTTTATGAAGCAATCTTGTTTCAAAAAAAAAAAATTCCATATACAAATTACTAAGGATAGTTGAGAGAGGATTTCCCATTGCCATAGCAAACTACTGAGTGTAAAACTCCCCATTAAACACAAACTTTGAGTCAACAATACAAAGTTTAATAAACTTAATGATAGTAGGTATTGGCATTGGTAAATCATTAACAAGTTCTTCAGATAGGAAACTTAATAAATCATCAACAGGAACTTTTGTAAACTAGGAAGTATGTTCAAGGCATATGACTAAGAAAAAAAGAAGTAAACTGGAGAGAGAAAGACGCTCCCTCTACAGAAGATGAAGAACCACTGAGCTCCTCAATAATGCTAGATTATCTGATACACGGAAAGAAGCGCTGATCAGGGAAGGGGAAAGTATTGAGCTTAAGTTAAAGGACTCATACAGGATCCAGGAGAGACGAGAGGAACTAAAAGCTATTAGTGAAATTGAAAGAAATTCGAAATATTTCTTTTCATATGCAAAAAACAAGGTAAAAACCACAACTAGTATCGGGCCCCTGCTCAAACAAGATGGATCCTACACAGATAACAAAGAATGAGTGAGATACTGCAGTCTCAATACCACACTGTGTTCAGCGAGCCACTAATCAGTCCTCAGACTGACAATCCAAATGATTTTTTCATGAATGAGCCTCAAAGCTCCATCAATGTATGCCAAATTTCTGACATTACCCTAACTCCACTAGAATTTGAGAAAGCTATTGACAACATGACCATGCACTCAGCCCCAGGCCCAGACTCTTGAAACTCTGTGTTTATTAAGAACTGTAAGAAACCCCCTTTTGCGTGCCCTAAGTATACTATGGAGGAGCAAAACCTTAGCTACGAACTACAGACCAATAGCTCTAACGTCCCACATCACAAAAATCTTTGAACAAGTACTAAGAAGCATGACTGCAAACCACTTGGCTTCCCAAAAACTGTACAATCCAGGGCAACATGGGTTCAGAGCGAGTCGCTCCTGCCTCTCGCAACTTCTGGATCACTATGATATTGTCTTGGATGCACTGGAAGACAAACAAAATGCAGATGTTATATACAAAGACTTTGCAATAGGCTTTGACAAGTGCAATCATGGTGTAATAGCGCACAAAATACCTGCTAAAGGAATAACTGGCAAAGTAAGCAGATGAATCTTTAACTTTCTAACCAATCGAACACAGAGAGTAATGGTAAACAGAGTTAAATCGGAACCTGCCATAATGAAAAGCTCTGTTCCACAAGACACAAGACTCGCTCCCATCCTGTTCCTCAGCCTCATATCAGACATAGACAGAGATGTAATCCATAGCACCGTGTCATCCTTTGCAGACGATACTAGGACCTGCATGAGACTGTCATCCATCGAGAACACGGTCAACCTCCAAGAAGATAGTTTATAAGTTTTCCAGTGAACAATGGAAAACAATATGACGTTCAATGAAGACAAATTCCAACTACTTCGTTATGGAAAACTGGAAGAGATAATAATCAGAACTGAGTATACTACAAACTCTGACCATACAATAGAGCGAAAAAATAATGTGAGAGACCTAGGAGTAGTAATGTCTGAGGATCTCACTTTCAAGGATCACAACAGTGCCACTATCACATCTGCAAAGAAAATGATAGGATGGATAATGAGAACGTTTAAAACAAGAGATGCCAAGCCAATGATGATAATTTTTAAAACCATTTGTTCTCTCTAGGCTGGAATACTGCTGTATTCCAGCCTGTATTCTGCATTCCGTTCAAAGCAGGTGAAACTGCAGATCTAGAAAATGTACAGAGAAACCTTCACTGCACATATAAGGTCCATCAAACACCTTAACTACTGGGAACGGTTGGAAGCACTTGACTTGTTCTCGCTGGAACGCAGGTGAGAGATATATCATAATCTACACTTGGAAAATCCTAGAAGGAATGGTCCCTAATCTACACACAGAAATCACTTCCTACGAAAGCAAAAGACTGGGCAGGCGCGTGTAAAATGCCCCAATGAAAAGTAGGGGCGTCATTGATATAATAAGCGAAAACATAGTAAGTGCCCGGGGCCCATGATTATTCAATATCCTCCCACCAGGCATAAGGGGAATCACCAACAGACCCTTGACTGCCTTCAAGAGTTAACTGGACAGATACTTAAAGGCTGTACCGGATCAGCTGGGCTGTGGTTCGTATGTTGGAATGCGTGTGGCCAGCAGTAACAGCCTGGTTGATCAAGCCCTGATCCACCGAGAAGGCTGGTCGTCGACAGGGGCGCGGGGACGTTAATCCTCGGAATACCCTCAAGGTAGATAGATTTAGTGGATATATTAAGCACCATGATTGACCGAAATGATTACAATACTTAGTACGTAGATACGTAGTACGCTCCCTGAACACGTGGTACCCTCCCTGGACACGTGGTACCTTCCCTAGAAACGTGGTACCCTCCCTGGACACGTGGTACCTTCCCTAGAAACGTGGTACCCTCCCTGGACAGGTGGTACCCTCCGTTCCACTAATGGATATTTATGGGAAGGCAGCAATTAGTGACAACCAACGAAAATTTAAAACAATTACATGAATAAAAACTATCGAAGTCGGAACACCACGATCATAATGCACACACACACACACACACACACACACACACACACACACACACACCACACCACACACATCACACACACACACACACACACACACACACATCACATCACACACACACACACACACACACACACATCACACACACACACACACACACACACCACACCACACACACACACACACATCACACACACACACACACACACACACACACACACACACCACACACATACACACACACATATCACACACACACACACACACACACACACACACATCACACACACACACACACACACACACACACACACACACACACACACACACACACACACACACACACACACACACACACACACACACACACACACACACACACACAGCCACACACATACACCCACCCGCGCACACACACACACACACACACACACACACACACACACACACACACACACGGTAGTCATTGCAGTGATGTATAATCCACCACAGAATTGCAGGAGGCCAAGAGAGGAATATGAAGAGGTCAACAGAGCAATGGTGGACACAGTTGCTGAGGTGGCAAGAAGAGCTTACTCAAGCAGAACAAATTTACTGGTTATGGGCGATTTCAACCACAGGGAGATCGACTGGGAAAACCTGGAGCCACACGGGGGTCCCGAAACATGGAGAGCCAAGATGATGGATGTGGTACTGGAAAACCTCATGCATCAACATGTTAAGGACACTACCGGAGAGATAGGGGAGGATGAACCAGCAAGACTGGACCTTGTGTTCACCTTGAGCAGTTCAGACATTGAGGACATCACATATGAGAGGTCCCTAGGGGCTAGTGACCACATGCTTCTGTGCTTTGAATACATAGTAGAGTTGCAAGTGGATAGGATAACAGGAGTTGAATGGGAAAAGTCAGACTATAACAGGGGGGCACTACATAGGTTTGAGGAACTTCCTACAGGAGGTTCAGTGGGACAGAGAACTGGTAGGAAAGTCAGTAAACGAAATGATGGAATACGTAACAACAAAATGCAAGGAGGCAGAGGAAAGGTTTGTTCCCAAAGGCAACAGAAATAATGGGAAGACCAGAACGAGCCCCTGGTTTACCCGACGATATAAGGAAGCAAAAACTAAGCCCACTAGAGAATGGAAAAAGTACAGAAGGCAAAGAACACAGGAAAATAAGGAGATTAGTCGAAGAGCCAGGAACGAGTATGCACAAGTAAGGAGGGAGGCCCAGTGACAGTATGAAAATAACATAGCATCGAAAGTCAAGTCTGACCCGAAACTGCTGTACAGCCACATCAGGAGGAAGACAACAGTCAAAGACCAGGTGATCAGGCTGAGGGCAGAAGGTGGGGAACTCACAAGAAACGATCACGAGGTATGTGAGAAGCTCAACAGGAGATTTAAGGAAGTATTTACAGTAGAGACGGGAAGGGCTCTGGGAAGACAGCACAGAGGGTAACATCAACAGGGAATATACCAACAAGTGTTGGATGACATACAAATAATGGAGGAGGAGGTGCAGAAGCTGCTAAGTGACCTTGATACCTCAAAGGCGATAGAACCAGACAACATCTCCAAGTGGGTCCTTAGAGAAGGAGCAGAGATGCTGTGCATGCCACTAATCACAATCTTCAATACATCCCTTGAAACTGGGCAACTACCCGAGAAATGGAAGACGGCAAATGTAGTCCCCATTTTTAAGAAAGGAGACAGAAATGAGGCACTAAACTACAGACCAGTGTCACTGACGTGTATAGTATGCAAAGTCATGGAGAAGATTATCAGGAGGAGAGTGGTGGAACAAGTGGAACGGAACATTATAAACGACAACCACCATGGATTTATGGAAGGCAAATCCTATGTCACAAACCTTCTGGAGTTTTATGACAAGGTAACAAAAGCAACACACGAGAGGGGTGGGTGGATTGCATTTTCCTGGACTGCAGGAAGGCCTTTGACACAGTTCCCCCACAAGAGATTAGTGCAGAAGCTGGAGGATCAGGCGCACATAACAGGAAGGGCACTGCAATGGATCAGAGAACACCTGAGAGGGAGGCAACAACGAGTCATGGTACGTGAAGAGGTATCACAGTAGGTGCCTGTGACGAGCGGGGTCCCACAGGGGTCAGTCCTAAGACCAGTGCTATTTTTGATATATGTGAATGAAATGATGGAAGGGATAGACTCTGAAGTGTCCCTGTTCTCAGATGATGTGAAGTTAATGAGAAGAATTAAATTAGATGAGGATCAAGCAGGACTACATAGAGACCTGGACATGCTGGACACCTGGTCCAGCAACTGGCTTCTCGAATTCAACCCCTCCAAATGCCAAGTCATGAAGATTGGAGATGGGCAAAGAAGACAGCAGAGTATAGCTTAGGTGGACAAAGACTGCAAACCTCACTTAAGGAGAAAGATCTTGGGGTGACCATAACACCGAGCACGTCCCCGGAGGCACACATCAACCAGATAACTGCTGCAGAATATGGGCGTCTGCCAACCTGAGAATAGCGTTCCGATACCTTGGTAAGGAATCGTTCAAGACACTGTACACTGTGTACGTCAGGCCCATACTGGAATATGCAGCACCAGTTTGGAACCCACACCTGGTCGAGCACGTCAAGAAGTTAGAGAAAGTACAAAGGTTTGGAACAAGGCTAGTTCTGGAGCTCAGGGGATTGTCCTACGATGAAAGGTTGAGAGAAATCGGACTGACGACACTGGAGGACAGGAGGGTCAGGGGAGACATGATAACGACATACAAAATACTGCGTGGAATAGATAAGGTGAACAGAGACAGGATGTCCCAGAGAGGGGGCACAGAAACAAGGGGTCACAATTGGAAGCTGAAGACTCAGGCGAGTCACAGGGATGTTAGGAAGTATTTCTTCAGTCACAGAGTCGTCAGGAAGTGGAATAGCCTAGCAAGTGATGTAGTGGAGGTAGGAACCATACATAGCTTTAAGACGAGGTATGACAAAGCTCAGGAAGCAGAGAGGACATAGCGATCAGTGAAGAGGCGGGGCCAGGAGCCGAGCCTCGACCACTGCAACCACAATTAGGTACAATTAGGTGAGTGTACACACACAAATCTGACCCAAAGTTGTTGTACAGCCATATCAGGAGGAAAACAACAGTTAAGGATCAGGTAATCAGGCTGAAGAAGGGAGATAATAATAATAATAATAATAATAATAATAATAATAATAATAATAATAATAATATATTTATTTATTTCTACAAGTAAATGTACAATGTACACAGGCCTAGTTGACATCAGTGACATAACATATAGAAAGCCCCTTGTTATGCTGAGTATTTCGGGCAAATTAGGTCAGTTTTGCCCCAGGATGCGACCCACACCAGTTGACTAACACCCAGGTACCCATTTTAAACTGATGGATGAACATGGACAGGGACAACAGGTGTCTTATGGAATCACGTCCCTAATGTTTTCCAGCAGAACCAGAGGAGATTCGAACCCTGGACCTCAGGGTGTGAGCTGAGTGCATTAGCGATCGAGCTACAGTACACCTGATCACAAGAAACGACAATGTGACAAGCTAAACACGAGATTTAAGGAAGTGTTTTCAGTGGAGACACACTAGGCCAATAGACTTACAAGTGCTGAACACACTACACACAACAGAAAAGAGAGGGAGAAGCGGCTACTAAGTAAACTGGATATCTCAAAGGCGGTGAGACCTGACATCTCTCCATGAGTCCTGAGAGAGAGGGAGTAGAGGCGCTGTGTGAACTTACCTAGTTGTGGTTGCAGGGGTTAAGTCATAGCTCCTGGCCCCGCCTCTTCACTGGTCGCTACTGGGTCATTCTTCCTGCTCCATGCGCTTTATCATATCTCTTCTTAAAGCTATGTATGGATCCTGCCTCCACTACATCACTTCCCAGACTATTCCACTTCTGACAACTCTGTGACTGAAGAAATCCTTTCTAATGTCCATGTGATTCATTTGAATCTTCAAACTTCCAACTCTGACCCCTTGTTGCTAGAACATCCTGTCTCTGTCCACCTTGTCGATCCCTCTTAGTATTTTATATGTCGTTATCATATCCCCCGCATCTCTCCTGTCTTCCAATGTCGTCAAGTCGATTTCCCTTAACCTCTCCTCGTAGGACATACCCCTTAGCTCCAGGATTAGTCTTGTTGCAAACCTTTGCAGTTTCTCTACTTTCCTCACATGCTTGGCTAAGTGAGGGTTCCAAACTGGCGCTGCATACTCCAATATGGCCCTAACGTACACAGTGTACAGGGTCCTGAATGACTCCTTATTTATATGTCGGAATGCTGTTCTTAGGTTTGCCAGGCGCCATATGCTGCAGCAATTATTTGGTTGATGTGCGCCTCAGGTGTTATACTCACCCCAAGATCCTTTTTCTTGAGTGAGGTTTGTAGGCTTTGGCCCCTTAGATCTTTGCCCTTCCCCAATCTTCATGACTTTGCACCTGGTGGGGTTGAACTCCAGGAGCCATTTGCCGGACCAGGCCTGCAGCCTGTCTAGATCCCCCTGTAGTTGTGTGTGTCATTAACAACAATCTTCAACACATCTATCGAAACAGGGTAACTACCGGAGGTGTGGAAGACAGCAGATGTAGTCCCAGTCTATAAGAAAGGAGACAAGCAGGTTCCATTAAACTACAGATCATTGTCAATGGCATGTATAGTATGCGCAGTCATGCAGAAGTTCATCAGGAGAAGTCTGGTGAGCACCTAGGAAGCAATGAGTTTATACTCGATAACCAGCACCGTTTCAAGGAGGGAATCCTAGGTCATAAACCTACTAGAGTTTTACAACAAGGTGACAGAAGTAAGGCAGGAAAAGAAAGGGGTGGGTAGACTGCATTTTCTTGGATTGTAAGAAGGCTTTTGACACAGTTCCACACAAGAGATTAGTGCAGAAGCTAGAGAAGCAGGCAGCAATAACAGGAAAGACATTGCAATGGATCAGAGAATACCTGACAAGAAGCAAACAGCGAGTGATGGTATATGACGAGGGTCAGAGTGGACGACTGTGATGAGCAGGGTTCCACAAGGGTCAGTCCTAGGAACGGGGCTGTTTCTGATGACTGGACAGAAGATATAGATTTAGAGGTGTCCCTATTTGCAGATGATGTGAAGATATTGAGGAGAATTCAAGTGGATGAGGATCAGGTAGAACTACAATGGGATCATCACAGGCTGCAAGCTTGGTCCAACAACTGGCTCCTGAAGTTTAACCCAACCAAGTGTAAATTCATGAAGTTTGGAGAAGGTGAAAGAAGACCACAGGGTGCAAGTTAGGGGGCCACAGACTGCAAAACCTTACTCAAGGAAAAGGATCTTGAAATGAGTATAATACCGAGCACATCTGAGGCTCACACAGCCAAATATCTGCAGCAGCATTGGCGCGCCTGGCAAACCTAGGAACAGCATTTCGACACCTTAGCAAGGAACCGTTCAAGATTCTGTAAACTGTGTACGTCAGGCCATATTGGAGTATACAGCACCAGTATGGAGCCCACACCTGGTCAAGCACGTCAAGAAATTAGAGAAAGTGCAAAGGTTTGCAACAAGACTTAGTCCCGGAGCCAAGGGGTATGTCCTACTTGGAGAGGTTAAGGGAAATCAACCTGACGACACTGGAGGACAGGAGTGATACGGGATGACATAATAACGACATGCAAAATACTGAGAGGAACTGACATGACAGATAGGAACAGAATGTTTCAGAGATGGGACACAGCAACAAGGGGTCACAACTGGAAGTTGAAGACTCATATGAGTCACAAGGATGTTAGGAAGTTCTTTTTCAGCCATAGAGTTGTCAGGAAGTGGAATACTCTGGAGTGATGTAGTGGAGGCAGGATCCATACATAGCTTTAAGAAGAGGTATGATAAAAACTCAGGGAGAAGGGAGAGAGTGGACCTAGCGGCGACCAGTGAAGATTAGCGCTATTAGCCTGTAATTCTTTGCTATTGCTTTACTGCCACCTTTGTGGAGTGGGGATACGTCTGCTGTTTTAAGTGGCTGTGGGATGACCCCTGTGTTCATGCTCCCTTTCCATAAAATGTTAAAGGCACGTGAGAGTTTTTTTGCAGTTCTTGAAGAACACGGAGTTCCACGAGTCTGAGCCTGGGGCTGAGTGCTTGGGCATGTCATTTATTGCCTTCTTGAATTCATGTGGTGTTAGGATAATATCAGAGTTATTTGAATTGACCAAATTCTGAGTCTCGGTCATAAAAAGTAATTTAGGTTGTCGACTCTTAGTCATATTGGGCCTTTAGTAGCTCGCTCACTCCCTTGCTGTCATCTGTGTAGGTCCCATCTCGTCTAAGCAAGGGATGCTGTTTTTTGCCTTAGATTTTACATAAAAAAGAAATATTTTGGGTTTCTTTCAATTTCATTTATGGCCTTTAGTTCTTCCTGAGTTCCTTATGTCCTGTATGATTCCTTTTTCTTAAAGGAATATGCCTTGAGCATACCTCAAGTGCCACAGAATTAATTCTTTCTAGGCAGAGGTTCGGATCCATGTTACTTAGGATATCTTCCCAGCTTGTTTCATTTAGGACATGGTTGACTTGATCCCACTATATGTTTTTGTTATTGAAGTTGAATCTGGTAAAGGTACCCTCATAACTGATCACATTTTGCTGGTCAGGAGCCCTGTGTATACATGTCTGTACCTCTATTATGTTGTGATCAGAGTGTACTGTCTTTGATACTGTTATATTTCGTATCAGATCATCATTGTTGGTGAAGATGAGTTCTAGTGTATTTTCCAGTCTTATTGGCTCTATTATTTACTGGTTTCAGGTGAATTTGGTGCAGGGATATAATAGCTCATGTGCGTGTAAATTTTCATCTGAGCTGCCTCCTGGGCTTATTTCTGCTAAAACATTATTTGCTACATTCCTCCATTTTAGGTGTCTTAAGTTTTAATCCCCCAGCAACAAAATGTTTGGGGCATGAGCTGAAAGATTTTCCAGACAGTGGTCAATTTTCAAAAGATGTTCCTAGAATTGCTAGGAAGTTGCATCTGGAGGCTTGTATACACACACAATGACAAGGTTTTGGTTTTCAATCTTTAGTGCCAAAACTTCAGCTACATCATTTAAGGTGTTTAGTAGCAAATGAGCGACTCTGTGACGCACAGACCAACCCCCCTCCTTATTGGATGCTTACTCAGTAACATCTGTATAGATTATAACCTGGGATCCATATTTCGTTGTCAAGGTAATCCTTTATATGGGTCTCTGTGTAAGCCGCAAACATTGCGTTTGACTCTTTGAGCAGTCCAGTGCTGGTTTAGACTCTGTATATTTGCAAAGATAAATGTCGTATTGATGGTATGTGGGGGGAAGGGGAAGAGCTTTGTTTGCTGGCACTAATATTTGTTGTTCTGGAGTAGAGTGGTCACGATATGCAAAATACTGCAGGGCGAAGACAGGGTCGACGAGCTAACACTACCATGGAGGGGCCAGAACGAGACGCTGATACAGACACGGAACACTCAGACGAGTGAGAAGAAATGTTTGTAAAGCAGTTAAATGGAAGGTGCTTTATCACATGTTATATCACTTATTAAATGTAAAAATAAATATGACAGGAATATCATGTCAGAAAACAGGAAGCCAAGACCTCAAGATCTTGAGGTCAGCAGTTAGAAATTCTGCTAGGTTATTATAGGTATGAAGTTACGCACGCACGCACACGCACGCACACAAACAAACATGCATTATTACTGCTAGGAATAATCGTATTACCTAGTAGCGACCAGCAAAGAGGCTGGGCCAGGAGCTATGAATCGACCTCTGCAATCACAATTAGGTGAGTACACGCAACGACATAAAAAATACCGAGTGAAATTTATAAGTTGAACAGGAACAGAATCTTTCAGAGATGGGATACAGGAACAACAGGAAGTTGAAAACTCAGATGAGTCATAGGGATGTTAGGAAGTATTTCTTCAGCCTTAGAGTTGCCAGGAAGTGGAACAATCTGGAGAGTGAAGTACTGAAGGCGGCATCCTTACACAAGAGGGAGAGAGTGGACCCAGTAGCGACCAGCCAATAAGCGGGACAATAAGCTGTGAATCGACCCCTGCAACCACAAGTAGGAGAATACACACACACACACACACACAAACACACACAAAAACACACGCATTAGTACTGTTGGGATTAATTATATTTCCTCATACATTTGCGTGTAATTTCATGGTATTTCAGTTATGATTAAGTTAAGTGGTGAGAAGTTGTGGTGTGTCTAGTGGTGCAGCAGCTGTCTGTACCTCTGGATAACAGGTTAGCATCAGTTCCTTGGATCAAGAGCCGATGGTTAACATTATGTTACCCCTGGTGAAGGGTGAAACCTACGCTGTGAGCGAAACATCTGCAGCAATCAGTACAGTCACAGGGTACACTGACAAACTGCAGTGAACACAATACAATGCAGCGATTACATTACCACACAGTGATTGCTACAGTACCATGCAGTGGTTGCAACAATACCAAGCAGTGATTGCAACAATACCAAGCAGTGATTGCAACAAAAACATTAGGAGGATGACCGTGTAAAGACTTGAGCAGAAGGATTTACGAACGTTAAGTATATAATCCGGATCCAGCTCACGAACGCAGCTTCAGTCATAATAGACACAGAACACAATACAGGACGATGTTCTTGCTTATAACTTAACCAAAGTTCTTGTTGCTTATAACTTAACCAATGTTGTTGCTTATAACTTAACCAAAGTAGATGTTGCTTATAACTTAATCTAAGTTGCTGTTGCTTATAACTTAACCAAAGTTGTTGCTGCTCATAACTTAACCAAAGTTGATTAAAAATTCATCATGAAATCAAGTTCCACCTGACTTCCAACCATCAAGTTCCACTTGGCTTCCAACCATCAAGTTCCACCTGACTTCCAACCATCAAGTTCCACTTGGCTTCCAACCATCAAGTTCCACTTGGCTTCCAACCATCAAGTTCCACTTGGCTTCCAACCATCAAGTTCCACCTGACTTCCAACCATCAAGTTCCACTTGGCTTCCAACCATCAAGTTCCACCTGGCTTCCAACCATCACGTTCCACTTGGCTTCCAACCATCAAGTTCCACTTGGCTTCCAACCATCAAGTTCCACTTGGCTTCCAACCATCAAGTTCCACTTGGCTTCCAACCATCAAGTTCCACTTGGCTTCCAACCATCAAGTTCCACTTGGCTGCCAACCATCAAGTTCCACCTGACTTCCAACCATCAAGTTCCACTTGGCTTCCAACCATCAAGTTCCACCTGGCTTCCAACCATCACGTTCCACTTGACTTCCAACCATCAAGTTCCACTTGGCTTCCAACCATCAAGTTCCACCTGACTTCCAACCATCAAGTTCCACTTGGCTTCCAACCATCAAGTTCCACCTGGCTTCCAACCATCAAGTTCCACCTGGCTTCCAACCATCAAGTTCCACTTGGCTTCCAACCATCAAGTTCCACTTGGCTTCCAACCATCAAGTTCCACTTGGCTTCCAACCATCAAGTTCCACCTGACTTCCAACCATCAAGTTCCACTTGGCTTCCAACCATCAAGTTCCACCTGGCTTCCAACCATCAAGTTCCACCTGACTTCCAACCATCAAGATCCACCTGGCTGCCAACCATCAAGTTCAACCTGGCTTCCAACCATCAAGTTCAACCTGGCTTCCAACCATCAAGTTCCACCTGGCTTCCAACCATCAAGTTCCACCTGGCTTCCAACCATCAAGTTCCACCTGGCTTCCAACCATCAAGTTCCACCTGGCTTCCAACCATCAAGTTCCACCTGGCTTCCAACCATCAAGTTCCACCTGGCTTCCAACCATCAAGTTCCACCTGGCTGCCAACCATCAAGTTCCACCTGGCTGCCAACCATCAAGTTCCACCTGGCTGCCAACCATCAAGTTCCACCTGGCTGCCAACCATCAAGTTCCACCTGGCTGCCAACCATCAAGTTCCACCTGGCTGCCAACCATCAAGTTCCACCTGGCTTCCAACCATCAAGTTCCACCTGGCTGCCAACCATCAAGTTCCACCTGGCTGCCAACCATCAAGTTCCACCTGGCTGCCAACCATCAAGTTCCACCTGGCTGCCAACCATCAAGTTCCACCTGGCTTCCAACCATCAAGTTCCACCTGGCTGCCAACCATCAAGTTCCACCTGGCTTCCAACCATCAAGTTCCACCTGGCTGCCAACCATCAAGTTCCACCTGGCTGTCAACCATCAAGTTCCACCTGGCTGCCAACCATCAAGTTCCACCTGGCTGCCAACCATCAAGTTCCACCTGGCTGCCAACCATCAAGTTCCACCTGGCTGTCAACCATCAAGTTCCACCTGGCTGCCAACCATCAAGTTCCACCTGGCTGCCAACCATCAAGTTCCACCTGGCTGCCAACCATCAAGTTCCACCTGGCTGCCAACCATCAAGTTCAACCATCGCGTCACACAGAACTTGGGTTAAATTGTTAGTTTCTACAGAACTGTTAAGTGTGTAAATTGTTGAGTGTGATTTGTAACAGTTATTTTAATTTATAAAGAAGGTTTCTGAATTTATGCAATAATATGTGTTATGAAGGTGTGGTGATGGTAGACATCTTGTGTTATGAAGGTGTGGTGATGGTAGACATGTGTTATGAAGGTGTGGTGATGGTAGACATGTGTTATACCAGCAAGACTGGACCTAGTATTTACCTTAAGTAGCGCAGATATTGAAGACATCACTTATGAAAGACCTCTCGGGGACCAGTAACCACATGGTTCTGAGCTTCGAATACATAATAGAGTTACAAGTGGAGAGGGAAGCAGAAAGGGCAGAAAGAACGAAGCCAAACTACAAGAGATGGGACTACAGAGGCATGAAGAATTTCCTGCACGAGATTCAGTGGGACAGAGCACTGGCAGGAAAGTCAGTGAATGAGATGATGGAATATGTGGCAACAATATGCAAGTTGAGGAGAGGTTTGAACCCAAGGGTAACAGAAATGACGAGAAGTCCAGGATGAAGCCTTGGTTCCCTCAAAGGTGTAGAGAGGCCAAAACTAAATGTGCTAGAGAATGGAAGAAGTATAGAAGAAGAGTAGTCGTAGAGCCAGAAATGAATATGCACAGGTAAGAAGGGAGGCCCAGCAACAATATGAAAATGACTTAGAAGCCAAATCTGACCTGAAGCTGTTGTACAGCTACATCAGGAGAAAACAGTCAAGGACCAGGTAACCAGGTCGAAGAAGGAAGGAGGGGAGATCACAAGAAACGACTGAGAAGTATGTGAGGAGCTCAACATGAGATTCAAAGAAGTGTTCACAGAGGAGACAAAAGGGACTCGAGAAAGACGGAGAGGTTGGGTACACCATCATATGTTGGACGCAATACAAACAACCGAGGAATAAGTGAAGAGGCTACTCAGTGAGCTAGAAACCTCAAAGGCAATGGAGCCGGATAATATCTCTCCATGAGTATTGAGAGAGGGAGCAGAGGTGCTGTGTGTGCCACTAGGAACAATCTTCAACACATCTATCGAAACAGGGCGATTACTTGAGGTATGACAGACAGCAAATGTAGTACCAGTTTTTATAAAAGGAGACAGACACGAAGCACTAAACTACAGACCAGTGTCACTGACTTGTATAGTATGCAAAGTCATGGAGAAGATTATCAAAAGAGTGGTGGAGCACCTAGAAAAAAAATGAGCTTATCAACGACAAGCAGCTCAGTTTCAGGGACGGGAAATTCTGTGACAGAACCCTACTGGAGTTCTATGACAAGGTGACAGCAGTAAAACAAGAGATGGGTGGGTAGACTACGTTTTCTTGGACTGTAAGAAGGCTTTTGACACGCTTCCACACGAGAGATTAGTGCATATGCTGGAGGACCAGGCAGGTATAACTGGGAAGGCACTCGAGTGGATCAGGGAATACCTGTCGGGAAGACAGCGAAGTCATGGTACGCGAAGAGGTACCATGACTCGCGGGGTTCCACAGGGGTCAGTCCTAGGACCGGTGCTGTGTCTGGTATTTGTGAACATGACGAAAGGAATAGACTCAGAAGTGTCCCTATTTGCAGATGATGTGAAGTTGATGAGATGAATTCAATTGGACGAGGACCAGGCACAACTACAAAGGGATCTGGACAGGCTGCAGGTCTGATCCAGAAACTGTCTCCTGGAGTTCAACCCTACCGAGTGCAAAGTCATGAAGATTGGGGAAGGACAAAGAAGTCCACAGACAGAGTAAAGTCTAGGGAGCCAGAGACTACGAATCTCAATCAAGGAAAGGGATCTTGGGGTTAGTATAACACAGAGCACATCTCTTGAGGCGCACACCAACCAAATAACTACTGCAGCATAGGGGCGCCTAGCCCATACGCTGATAACACAGACCTGGTAACACAGACCTGGTAACACAGACCTGGTAAAACAGACCTGGTAACACATAAATAGCTTAAGACGAGGTATGATAAAGCTCAGGGAGCAGAAAGTGGACCTAGTAGCGATCAGTGAAGAGACGGGGCCAGGAGCCGAGTCTCGACCCCTGCAACCACAATTAGGTGAGTACAAACCTGGTAACAGACCTAGTAACATGCACCTGGGGTGCTCTACACTCCCCAAGATACCTCTGTTCCTACACATTTATAGGAGTGAATGTATCAGGCGTGGTGATCATCTGGGTCATTTGCACCACCCCGTGTAAGGCACTCCGTGTAAGGCACCCCGTGTAAGGGACCCTGTGTAAATTAGATCACTGTTTATGCATACCTCTCTCTTAAACCTAGGTCACTGCACTTGCAGGTCACTGCACTTGTTACTAATCCAAGATCACTGTACTTATTACTAGGACACTGTACTTGTTACTAACCCTAGATCACTGTACTTGTTACTAAGCCTAGATCACTGTATTACTAAATTTAGGTCACTGTACGTGTCGATAATTCTGGGTCACTGCTGATTAATAAATCTGAATCACTGCTTCTTAATAAACCAAGATCACAGACCTTAATAAACCTGGTTGAGTCCACGTGGCATTAAGCCTAGATAAGTGAACTTAATAAACCAGAAGACGAACATGGTAGACGAACATGGAAGACGAACATGGTAGATGAACTTAACTGGCTTGGGGTGTGTTACCAGTGGCCTGACAACACTGTTTCCAGGGCAGGTACAGCACAACCTCGCACTTCTTATGTAAGTTATTACACCAGCACTTCTTGTTAGTTATTAGTCAGAGGCAATTGATGATAGACACTAGGCCTGGTTTTTTTTTTTGCGTGTAGTAGTTACTAGGTAACTACTACACGTAGCTCCTGGCCCCGCCTCTCTGCTGATCGCTACTCGGTCAGCTGTCTGTGTGTGTGTGTGTGTGTGTGTGTGTGTGAGTACGCGCGAGCGCGCTAGCACACAGGTTGAAACATCGGCTTCGTTTAATCTTACAAACAGGTCAGTGTAGACGTATCCTTCAATAAATCCATCATGCAACTAAATAAGAAATGTAAAGATTGACTAAATACTCTTAAAGTTGTTGTTGTTACAACCCCAACTATGGTGCTAATGTTGCTGTTACAACCCCAACTATGGTGCTAATGTTGCTGTTACAACCCCAACTATGGTGCTAATGTTGCTGTTACAACCCCAACTATGGTGCTAATGTTGCTGTTACAACCCCAACTATGGTGCTAATGTTGATGTTACAGTCGCAACTATGGTGCTAATGTTGCTGTTACAACCCCAACTATGGTGCTAATGTTGATGTTACAACCCCAACTATGGTGCTAATGTTGCTGTTACAACCCCAACTATGGTGCTAATGTTGATGTTACAACCGCAACTATGGTGCTAATGTTGCTGTTACAACCCCAACTATGGTGCTAATGTTGATGTTACAACCCCAACTATGGTGCTAATGTTGCTGTTACAACCCCAACTATGGTGCTAATGTTGCTGTTACAACCCCAACTATGGTGCTAATGTTGCTGATACAACCGCAACTATGGTGCTAATGTTGCTGTTACAACCCCAACTATAGTGCTAATGTTGCTGTTACAACCCCAACTATAGTGCTAATGTTGCTGGCTACAACCCCAACTACAGTGCTAATGTTGCTGGCTACAACCCCAACTATGGTGCTAATTTGCTGTTACAACCCCAACTATGGTGCTAATGTTGCTGTTACAACCCCAACTATGGTGCTAATGTTGCTGCTACAACCCCAACTATGGTGCTAATGTTGCTGGCTACATAAGAACATAAGAAAGGAGGAACACTGCAGCAGGCCTGTTGGCCCATACTAGGCAGGTCCTTTACAATTCATCCCACTAACAAACATTTGACCAACCCAATTTTCAATGCCACCCAAGAAACAAGCTCCGATGTGCAAGTCCCTCTCAAATCCAACCCCTCCCACTCATGTACTTATCCAACCTAAATTTGAAACTACCCAAAGTCCTAGCCTCAATAACCCAACTAGGTAGACTGTTCCACTCATCAACTACCCTATTTCCAAACCAATACTTTCCTATGTCCTTTCTAAATCTAACTTATCTAATTTTAAATCCATTACTGCGGGTTCTCTCTTGGAGAGATATCCTCAAGACCTTGTTAATATCCCCTTTATTAATACCTATCTTCCACTTGTACACTTCGATCAGGTCTCCCCTCATTCTTCGTCTAACAAGTGAATGTAACTTAAGAGTCTTCAATCTTTCTTCATAAGGAAGATTTCTAATGCTATGTATTAATTTAGTCATCCTACGCTGAATGTTTTCTAACGAATTTATGTCCTTTCTGTAATATGGAACCAGAATTGAGCTGCATAATCTAGGTGAGGCCTTACTAATGATGTATAAAGCTGCAGTATGACCTCTGGACTTCTGTTGCTTACACTTCTTGATATAAATCCCAGTAATCTATTTGCCTTATTAGTACGCTTAGGCATTGCTGTCTTGGTTTAAGGTTGCTGCTTACCATAACCCCCAAGTCCTTTTCGCAATCTGTATGGCTAAGCTCTACATTATTTAACTTATAAGTGTCTAGGGTTATGGACACTCCCGAGTTTCAGAACCTTGCATTTATCTACATTGAACTGCATCTGCCACTTTTTCTGACCAAGAGTAGAGTTTGTCTAAATCCTCCTGAAGTTCCCTAACATCTACGTTTGAATCAATTATCCTACCTATCTTCGTGTCATCGGCGAATTTGCTCATATCACTAGTAATTCCTTCATCAAGATCATTGATATATATTATAAACAACAGCGGGCCCAAGACTGATCCCTGTGGAACGCCACTTGTTACTGATCCCCACTCGGATTTAACCCCATTTATGGACACTCTCTGCTTCCTGTCTGTGAGCCATGATTCGATCCACGAGAGCACCCTTCCCCCAATGCCATGAGCTGCTACTTTCTTCAACAGTCTTTGGTGCGGAACTCTATTAAATGCCTTACAACCCCAACTATAGTGCTAATGTTGCTGGCTACAACCCCAACTATGGTGCTAATGTTGATGTTACAACCCCAACTATAGTGCTAATGTTGCTGTTACAACCCCAACTATGGTGCTAATGTTGCTGTTACAACCCTAACTATGGTGCTAATATTGCTGCTACAACCCCAACTATAGTGCTAATTTTGCTGTTACAACCCCAACTATAGTGCTAATGTTGCTGGCTACAACCCCAACTATAGTGCTAATGTTGCTGGCTACAACCCCAACTATAGTGCTAATGTTGCTGTTACAACCCCAACTATGGTGCTAATGTTGCTGTTACAACCCCAACTATAGTGCTAATGTTGCTGTTACAACCCCAACTATAGTGCTAATTTTGCTGTTACAACCCCAACTATAGTGCTAATGTTGCTGGCTACAACCCCAACTATAGTGCTAATGTTGCTGGCTACAACCCCAACTATAGTGCTAATGTTGCTGTTACAACCCCAACTATGGTGCTAATGTTGCTGTTACAACCCCAACTATGGTGCTAATGTTGCTGTTACAACCCCAACTATAGTGCTAATGTTGCTGCTACAACCCCAACTATAGTGCTAATGTTGCTGGCTACAACCCCAACTATGGTGCTAATGTTGCTGTTACAACCCCAACTATAGTGCTAATGTTGCTGCTACAACCCCAACTATAGTGCTAATGTTTAAAGTAAAAGGACACAAGTGCAACTAATGTGACATTTATTGTGGCAACGTTTCGCTCTCCAGGAGCTTTATCAAGCCATTACATACAATACATGGACACAGAGGGTATATAAAGGCTCAGAGTGAGGTGAATACTAGTGAGGTACCATTTCGATGTTCACTAGTGGTAGTAGTAGTAGTAGTAGTAGTGGTAGTGACAAAAGTAATACTACTACTACTACTACTACCACTAGTGAACATCGAAATGGTACCTCACTAGTATTCACCTCACTCTGAGCCTTTATATACCCTCTGTGTCCATGTATTGTATGTAATGGCTTGATAAAGCTCCTGGAGAGCGAAACGTTGCCACAATAAATGTCACATTAGTTGCACTTGTGTCCTTTTACTTTACATATTGTCGGTAATTCTACCAACTTTATTACAGTGCTAATGTTGCTGGCTACAACCCCAACTATGGTGCTAATGTTGTTGCTACAACCCCAACTATGGTGCTAATGTTGTTGCTACAACCCCAACTATGGTCCTAATGTGAGAATGATGTACATAGCTTATGTCAGATCCTCTTTCATTCTGCGCCCATGGTATAATACTTTGGTGTCCTAAATCCATCAGGGTTTTTAATATGAGGAAGGAGCTTGGTGTTACTAGCATCAGTGGTAGGATGATTGGGATTAACACTGTACTTGCTATTAGAATGCTAGTAAAATGAACTAGGCACTATCACTAAAAATCTTACTATATTTCTAGATCACTCTAGAAATAAACATAGATATAAATGGGCTGTGAAAATATGCAATTATATTAAATTTTATAACTTGCACGAACTGTATCACTGTAGAGAAGAGCACTTCACCCCTCCATGGAAGATGTGTTCATTTAATATCACATACCTGTAAGTCCCTCCCAAGAAACTCATTACTGGTAATCCCTTCATTAAATCACTTGGTATGTCTTCACTGTTAGTAACAATATATGACAAATTACATACGCTGATGGATCTAAGCAGGACTCTAGGCAGCACTGCATCTGCTCGTGTTGTCACCTTCCTAGATAACAATTATAGCAACTATGTTCAGTTAGGCTTAAGAATTACCTAGGTGTTTACACTGCAAAATGAATTATTTGCCACGCTAACGGCTCTAATACAGTTAATTTATGACACTGAGCTGGACTTGGATTTTAATTCTACGATATAAGTGAAGGTGCTTGACTCACATGATGACTAACAATAAGCTCACTGGAGAAACCAGATACAGATACTCGAAAATGGGAGAAAAATTAATTGATGTACAATTGTTTCGGATTTTATCATGCACTAAATTACTCCTTCGTGATAAGTCGATAAGGTAGCCAAAGAAAGTACATCGAAGGAAAATGTAGAATATAACTTTGGTGTGTCGTGTTTCTAGCATTAGGAATAATGTTAGGAGAGAAGTAAATAATGAAACAATGTTATAATCAGAACTAAGCGATAAACCCACATGGGTCATACAGCTGAATGTTATAGGAATGCAATTAGAAGTCTGAGTACATCTGTAACCCACTATGAACGTAGATAAGTACATTTATGGAGCAACTTGCAATGTAAACAGACAGACTGATGTTGTATTGCCAGGTTCAGGCTTGGTTACAAGTACTTCTGACAGTCTGACACAGTCTGACACACAGTCTGGCACACAGTCTGACACAATGATGATGATCAAACCAAATGAAAAGTATGTGGCCATCTCTATGGTCACTTTCTGGAGCACTATTTGCCTAATTGTCTACTTATTGAGGAATTTAGGTGTAGACAGTATAGCAAATGTCGTATATGTTCCTGCAATAGATAGTAAGTCAACTACAGATATAAATCCAGATGTACCCCAGTTAGCTCTTTTGAGGCCTATTTCCTAGGCCTTTTGTATATCTATTTACACCTGTGCTACCGTCACAGAATGGATATGAAGTGCGCAATAAACCAGCCACTTCGGCTGGTTTATTGTACGATCACACCATTAACCTGTCCGGATGATCTGAAAATTCAATCTCCTTTGGATGCTCCACTTTTCCCAAATTTTGTGTCATCTACAAACTCTGCTATCTTCGATGCTGGCCCTTCCTCATGATCATTTATTTACATTGTGAAGAGGATTCGACCAAGAACTTATCCCTGGGGAACCCCGTACTTTATGTCTAATCACTCAAACACCTTTCTGTTCGTGAGTCAGACATAAATGCAAGCTTAAATTTGTCTCCTGTAGCTTGCGCCTTTATTTAGACCAGCAGTCACCGACGGAGTACCTTATCGAATATTTTTTTGGAAATCTAGGTGAATGTTGTGTAAGTTATTATTAAAACGTAATGCTAAACCCACAAGGTCATACAGGCCGAAAGTTCTTAGCTTGCTGGAAAACTTCACAAGCTTCTCTGCAAGACTTGCAAGCATGAGCTCAAAAGCTGAAAAACGTGGAGAAGCAACGAGAAAAAAAATGTGATAAATTCGTGCAAGATGAGAAAGATGTTGAAATTGTTATAATCTTATTTATATTGTCAGTGATGATAAACATTGTTGCAGATGTAATGTTGTGAAGGTCAAGACGATGTTCTGGAGCTGAGAACGATGTTGTATACAACAAAACATTCCATTAAGACAGTCAGGTATGATCCTCTGCTGCCAGATCCCTGTTGGCTTTACGTTATGTTACTATGTAAAAGAAAAACAGGACTCCTGTCCCTAGAAAGAAAAATATCTCCGTTTGTTTACCATTAATTTATATTCAGTTGATGGATCGGTAAGTGAGGATCCATGTCTCGTCTCCCTTCCTAAATACTGGAACAACATTGACCAGTTTCCAGACTTTGGGCAATTCGCCTTCTATCGATTTAAGTGGGTAAGTGATCTGGTATTCTTTTATAACTCTGGTAGATAGTTCGTTTGGTCCACTTGATTTGCTTAATGCTGAGCATCTCCAAGCATTTTAATACGTCGAGTATGCTACTTTCCTTAATCTTTATACTGTCAGTGTCACGCCCTAAAAGCAAATTCTGCGTTCTGGAAACACTGTTTTGTCCAACTGTAAATAAGATGGAAGAATATTGTGAACATTAAAACCATATCCCTATTGTTATTCTGATTTTATCTTCGGTTGAAGTTCCCATCTTTGTTCTTATTTTTCCCCCTGATACATTTGAAGAATTCCTTTGGATTACGTTTGATGTTATGTACAAATCTTCTTTCACAGTCCTCTTACAATTTCTAATTTTACTCTTGACTTCTCTTTGAACCGTATGTAGCTAGCAGGTCTACCTCTAGTGAAGAGTAGAGAGAAATCAATGAGTGTGAGAGTCAAGACTTCGATAGGCTCCCTTTCGCGCATCAGGTAAATTAACACAAAACTGCTGGCCGTCTTCAAGAGGAAATTTATTAGTTCCTGATAAGCCCCAGGTTGTGGTGCTTTTAAGGCGAACTGCTTACGGTTGGCGCCAACAGCCTGGTAGATCAGGCCAGCAACACTGAGGCTTGGTCTCTGACCACGCCAGTGGTGGAGTTGGGTGACCCCCGGAATCGACTACGGGTAACCATATTAAAATTTCTAGCAAATATGAATTACGTTTGTTTTGCCCATGATCCTCTAGTCTTGTCATCCTGCCTGACTCTGATCCTTTGTTCGCTTCATCTCTCCTGGCATATTATGGTCTTCAGTCTTTATAATTTATGTTTGGAATCCACAGTTACTCTAGTGTGTTTGTATGCCGAGTTCGATCCTGTTCATCATACTGATATTTCAGGGAATCTTCAACGTTACCTTCTCTGTAGATGGCAACCATCAGATCACTTCCTGATAAAAACATTTATTTAAAGTCGAAGGATATTGAGAGAGAGAGAGAGAGAGAGAGAGAGAGAGAGAGAGAGAGAGAGAGAGAGAGAGAGAGAGAGAGAGAGAGAGAGAGAGAGAGAGAGAGAGAGAGAGAGAAAGAGTGAGTCCTCCAATACCCTAGTACCTGCCTTGCGCCACCTCCTGGTATCTGGGAGCCTCGGGGCACAGTGATACCTAACTGTGGGTATTTTATGAGTGGTACCAGCCTTAATTACGCACAGGGATATTCAGGAGAGGGATGGGCTAGTACCCAGCCCTGGTGATGGGCTAGTACCCAGCCCTGGTGATGGGCTAGTAACCAGCCCTGGTGATGGGCTAATACTCAGCCCTGGTGACGGGCTAGTACCCAGCCCTGGTGATGGGCTAATACCCAGCGCTGGTGATGGGCTAGTACCCAGCCCTGGTAATGAGCTAGTAGCCAGCCCTGGCGATGGGCTAGTACCCAGCCCTTGTGGTCTAGTAACCAGCCCTGGTGATGGTCTAGTAACCAGCCCTGGTGATGGTCTAGTAACCAGCCCTGGTGATGGTCTAGTAACCAGCCCTGGTGATGGTCTAGTAACCAGGCCCTGGTGATGTCTAGTAATAACCAGACTCCTGGTGGTCCTAGTAACCAGCCCTGGTGATGGTCAGATAACCACCCTGGTGATGGTCTAGTAGACCCTCCATGGTGATGTCTAGTAAACACCATGGTATGGTCTAGTAACCAGCCGTGTGATGGTCCTAGTACCAGCTCCTGGTGACCCGGTCTATACCAGTCCTGGTGGTCTAGTAACCATCTTGGGTGATGGACTAGTAACCAGATCCTGTTGATGGCCTAGTGACCAGCCCTGGTGATAGGTCTTAGTAACCAGCCCAGGGATGGTCTAGTAACCAGACTTGGGATGGTCAGTAAACCCAGTCCTGGTGATGTCAAGTAAAAGACGCAGTCCCAGGTGATGGTGCTAGTAACCACCAGTCCAGTGATGGTCTAGTAACCAGTCCTGGTGGATGGCCTAAGTGTTACGCAACCCGGTGATGCTAGTAACCAGTCCAGGTATGTGCCTAGTGGACCAATCCCTGGTGATGGTCTAGTAACCAAAGCCCTGGGTGATGGTCTAAGTAACCAGTCCTGATGATGGCCTAGTAACCAGCCCGGTGATGGTCTCTAGTAACCGATCCCTGTGATGGTCAGTAACGCAGCCCTTTGGTGGTCTAGTAACCAGCCCTAGTGAATGGTCTAGTAACCAGCCCTGGTTATGGTCTACGAAAACCAGCCCTGGTGATGGTCCAGTAATCCAGCCCCCTGATGATGTCTAGTAACCCGGTCCTGGTGATGGTCTAGTAACCAGCCCTGGTGGAGGTCTAGAGTAAACCAGTCTTGGTGATGGTCTAGTAACCAGTCTGTGATGCCTAGTTGACCAAGCCCTGTGATGGTCTAGTGAACCCCCCTGTGATGGTCCTAGAACCAGCCCAGTGATGGTCCTAGAAACCAGTCCTGGTGATGGGTACTTGTAAATCACCCTGGTGATGGTCTAGTAAACCAGACCCTGGTTGATGGTCTAATAAACCATCCTTGTGGTCTAGTAAGAAAACCCGGACCTTGGTGATGGTCTAGTAAACCAGTTCCAGGTTGATGGCCTACGTGACCAGCCCTGGTGATGGTCTAAAGTAATCCAGACCTGTTGATGGCCTAGCGACACCAGCCCTGGTGATGGACTAGTAACAACTACCTCCCTGGTTGATGGTCTAAGTAACCAGTCCTGTGGGATGTGCCTAGTGACCAGCACTGGTGATGGTCCAGCAACCAGCCCTGGTGATGTCTATTAACTCAGCCCTGGTGGATGGTCTAGTGTAACCAGTCTAGGTGATGGCCTAGTGACCAGGCTCGTCTGGTGATGGTCTAGTTACCAGTCCTGGTGCATGGCCTAGTGAACAGCCCTGTGATGTCTAGTTAACCACCCTGGTGATAGGTCTAGTTAACCAGTCCCTCGTGATGGCCTATGACCCAGCCGCCTGGTGAATGGTCCAGCAACCAGCTCCTGGTGGTCCTAGTAAACAGCCCTGGTTGATGGCCTAGTGACCAGCCCTGGTGATGGTCCAGACAAACCAGTCTCTGGTAGGTCTAGTAAACCAGTCTTGGTGATGGTCTAGTAAACCGAGTCTTGGTGATGGCCTAGTGACCAGTCCCTGGTGATGGGTCTAGTAACCTGCCCTGGTGAATGGTCTAGTAACCATCACCTTAACTGGTTTGGGGGGGGAGGATGGCTAGTAACCATCCGGTCTTGGGCTAGTAACCAGCCGGTTGGTGATGGGTACTTAGTATCCCCCCCCAGTCCGGTGATGGGCTAGTAACCAGTCCTGGTTACTAGCCCATTAATATGTAATGACACTCTGCTCCTGTCAGTGAGCCATACCGATCCACGAGAGCACTTTCCCCCAAATGCCATGACTGCCACTTTCTTTTTACAGTCAATGGTGCGGAACGCCTAATCAAAAGACCTTACTAAAATCAAGTTAAATAGATATATCAAATCCTTTAATCGTGGTCAAACAGCCACAAAAGCTTTACTGAAGAAGTTAATAAATTAGTTTCTAGACAAGAGCGGCCTCTTGGAAATCCATGCTGATATCATTTATCAAGCTATGCTTATCGAGATGGTTCTTATAAAATCTCACTATAATTGACTCTAGTCATTTGCCTACAATGAGGTCAGGCTTATTGGACGGTAATTTGACGGTAACGACTTGTCCCCTGTTTAAACAATAGGAATTACATTAGCCATCTTCCACATATCAGACACTACACATTGTTTAAAGAGAACATAAAAAATATTAAGTTAATGGTTCACAGACAGTTTCCATTTTGCATTCCTTAAGAACCCTTGAAAAAACCTCATCAGGACCCGGCGACTTATTTGCTTCAGTCCTGTCTATCTGCTTCCCAACCATTTCACTAGACTGTGATGTTTACCAAATTATCTTCTTTCAGCCCAACTATAAATTAATTACTGGAATATTGTAGTGACTTCCTGTGTAAAACCTGAGAGAAAAATAATTATTTAAAATCGATCACATTTCATTCTCTTTTGTCAGTAAGGTGCCCATAGTTATTTTTAAAGGGGACCTATCTTATCTCTAACTTTGTTGTTTCTAAAGACCTGGAAAAAACTGTTTGGGTTAGTTTTTAGAAACCCTAGCAACTTTAATTTCATAGTCCCTTTTAAGCTTTTCCTTTATCCCCTTTTTAATGTCCCTCTTAAATGTCAATTATACTGATCATAAATTGACCCTCCACCTCTTTTTGATACGCCTATAATTCCTTTCTTATGGCCCTAGGTAAATATTTCAGCCTATTATTCCATCCATATTGGGTCATTTCTATATGATCTAATGTCTTCTATTATGGATAAACGTTCTTTTGAGCAGCAGTATAAGTTTCAGTAAAACTGTCATATGATAGCTCACTTCGTTACCTACCCCCGTCAACAGATGATAAGTGTTCTCTAAGCCCATTGTAATCCTGAGCGTAAGCGAAAATCTGGGGACTGTTACTGAGTTATCGAGCTACTAACGTAATTCCGTTCAATGCTAAATGAATTGATTTGTAGGTCGCTAGCCCCCGATTCCTCTGAAATTTCTAAATTATTTACAAGTATTTCATTGTTTTGCCATAACTAAGTCAAGCAGGTTATTTCCCCTTGTAGGTTCTGTCACAAACTGCTTCAAAAAACAATCCTGAACTACTTCTAAGAAGCACGTATGATCTAACTTCCCAGTCACAGAAATTCCAATCAATATGACTAAAGTAAATCTCCTAGAATACATTATCGTGCCTGTGTGGCCATAACAATTTCCCTTACGCCATAGTAGTCTCCCTTGTCCCTAAACTAAGTTTGGGACGGTAATCACTCCTAAAATCAGTTTTTTTCATGCCCCTCTGAAAATTCCATCCCAAACAGACTCTGGTATGTGTTACTTCAGACTTAATATCCCGTTTTTTATGCAACAGTTCAAGCGATCTCGGACATACAATGCCACCCCACCCCCCTTCCCGATACTTCTTCTACTTGGAACAATTTAAAGCCCTGAATAATGACATTCCGCAGGCATGTCCGACTTTTTGAATTAAACCACGTCTCAGTTAAGGCAAATACATAAAGGGTTACCTGCACTAGCAACTAATCTCAACTCGTCCATCTTATTCCTAGCACTACGACAATTAGCATAATAAACATTGAAAGACTTCCTTTCTCTTTACCCTTCTGCTCATTTCTGTTTTTCTACTAAACCTATTACTGTCCTTATCGCCCAAAGTCCCTGGCTTTTCAATATCTACCTCGTTCTGCTTATTACTAGTTCCCCTAGAACTCGTAATATTACTACACTGGGGCTTCACTGTTTTCCTGCCAAAACCCATACCACTAACTATTCCTAGTTTAAAGTCCTAACTGCTCCCTTCACTGCAGTTGCCAGTGCTACACCCAGATCTAGATAAGTGAAACCCCCATCCCTGGCATACATGTCATCTCTGCCATAGAAGA
This sequence comes from Cherax quadricarinatus, assembly GCF_026875155.1. Taxonomy (NCBI): domain Eukaryota; kingdom Metazoa; phylum Arthropoda; class Malacostraca; order Decapoda; family Parastacidae; genus Cherax; species Cherax quadricarinatus. The sequence continues at coordinate 34,006,124 of NC_069437.1, forward strand.
GGTCCCAGTTGTAAATGAATGTTACCGCATTTTCCTTACAGTTTTTGTCCAGCCCAGCAATTGACACCAATTGCCCTGGATACCATTCATTTCCAACTCCTCTCCTTGGCAAAAATACCACATATGACAGGGCCCCCCACCCTTACTCCTAATTATTTCTATTGCTGACCTATACCTGCTAATCAGGTCTTCACTCCTACGTCTGCCAACATCGTTACCTCCAGCACTGAGACAGATAATAGGATTGCTCCCATTACCTCTCATGATGTCATCCAGACGGCTAACAATATCCCCATCCCAGCCCCAGGAAAGCAAACTCTCTGTCTCCTACTCCTGTCCTTCAAGCAGAACGCCCTATCCATATACCTAACTTGGCTATCCCCAACAACAACAATATTCTTACCTTCCTTAATGTCTTTCGTCGTGACGTTCCCAGTAGTTGACTCACATTCGTCGGGTAGCACTGAGAACGTATTAGATGTTTCCACAACAATTTCCACGGCAGTCTCTTTCTTCTTCATCGTTTCTACCTTTCCATTCGTCTTCTTGATCGTCAACTTCGTTCCCTGCTGTCCAGCCACTGACCAGTTTCCCTTCTTGACCTGAGGACTCAAAACAGGAGGACTACTACGAATCTTGTTTTCCTCGGTCAGTCACCGAATCTCCATCTTCGCCATCCTCAATTCTTCCTTAAGCTGTTGGTAAAGTTGCTCGATGGAGGGCATCTTGCTTCAATTCGTAGAGAGCGCGCAAACAGGTCTTCACAGAGCTAAGTACACGTCACCACTGCGCAAAAGCCAACTCAATCAGGAGCTACTGCGCAGCACGTCCGCACGGCCCAATAGCGATGCGAACAACTGGTGATGGCCTGGTGATGGCCTAGTGACCAGCCCTGGTGATGGTCTAGTAACCAGCCCTGGTGATGGTCTAGTAACCAGCCCTGGTGATGGTCTAGTAACCAGTCTTGGTGATGGTCTAGTAACCAGTCCTGGTGATGGTCTAGTAACCAGCCTTGGTGATGGTCTAGTAACCAGTCCTGGTGATGGTCTAGTAACCAGTCTTGGTGATGGTCTAGTAACCAGTCCTGGTGATGGTCTAGTAACCAGTCCTGGTGATGGTCTAGTAACCAGCCTTGGTGATGGTCTAGTAACCAGTCCTGGTGATGATCTAGTAACCAGCCTTGGTGATGGTCTAGTAACCAGTCCTGGTGATGGTCTAGTAACCAGTCTTGGTGATGGTCTAGTAACCAGTCCTGGTGATGGTCTAGTAACCAGTCCTGGTGATGGTCTAGTAACCAGCCTTGGTGATGGTCTAGTAACCAGTCCTGGTGATGGCCTAGTGACCAGCCCTGGTGATGGTCTAGTAACCAGCCCTGGTGATGGTCTAGTAACCAGTCCTGGTGATGGCCTAGTGACCAGCCCTGGTGATGGTCTAGTAACCAGCCCTGGTGATGGGCTAGTAACCAGTCCTGGTGATGGGCTAGTATCTATTATTCTTCACATTTTTATTAAGTGATGGGGTATCGGTAAATTCAGAAGGGTCGTACAGCTCCTGTGAAATAGGAAGCTATCAGTTTTGATACGAGGAAGGGGAAGGCAGCTCCAATTCCTTGAACCAAGAGCTTCAAGGCTCCTTCCCTCCCCCTCCCTCACCACCTTGAAGGCTTCTGGTAGGTGAGGTAATCAGTCCCTCAGCCTAGAAGCTGAGAGATGGACTCAAGCTCCTGGGTCCGTTTCTATCATTCGAGTGAGAGGCGCGGGTTAGACGTTGTGCCTAGTTTTAAAGACTCTTAAGTTACATTCACTTGTTAGACGAAGAATGAGGGGAGACCTGATCGAAGTGTATAAGTGGAAGATAGGTATTAATAAAGGGGATATTAATAAGGTCTTGAGGATGTCTCTCCAAGAGAGAACCCGCAGTAATGAATTTAAATTAGATAAGTTTAGATTTAGAAAGGACATAGGAAAGTATTGGTTTGGAAATAGGGTAGTTGATGAGTGGAACAGTCTACCTAGTTGGGTTATTGAGGCTGGGACTTTGAGTAGTTTCAAATTTAGGTTGGATAAGTACATGAGTGGGAGGGGTTGGATTTGAGTGGGACTTTCACATCAGAGCTTATTTCTTGGGTGGCATTGAAAATTGGGTTGGGCAAATGTTTCGTTAGTGGGATGAATTGTAAAGGACCTGCCTAGTATGGGCCAACAGGCCTCCTGCAGTGTTCCTCCTTTCTTATGTTATGTTCTTATGTTCTGTTATTATTGTTGCTGTAGCTGTTATTACTGTTGTAGCTGTTATTATTGTTGCTGTGATTATTGTTGTAGCTGTTATTGTTGCAGCTGTTATTACTGTTGTTGTAGCTGTTATTATTGTTATAGCTGTTATGGTTGTAGCTGTTATAATTGTAGCTGTTGTTATGGCTGTTATTGTTATAGCTGTTATTATTGTTGTTGTAGCTATTATTGTTGTAGCTGTTATTACTGTTGTTGTAACTTATTACTGTTGTTGTAGGTGTTACTGTTGTTGTAGCTGTTATTATTGTCATAGCTGTTAATATGGTTGTAGCTGTTATTATTGTTGTTGTAGCTGTTGTTATTGTAGCTATCATTGTTGCAGCTGTTATTGTTGTAGTAGCCGCTATTGTTGTAGTAGCCGTTATTGTTGTTGTAGTAGCTGTTCTTACTGTTGTCATCACTCTTGCGCTGTTGTTTAAAGGACGTCAATGGAAATAAGTCTGACTTTTTCGGGTTATCCCAGGTTGTTTACACATATGTTGCTGTGTGTGATAATCTATGTAACTGTATTTGTGTTATACCTGAATAAACTTACTGTTACTGCTACTTGTGCTGCTGCAGCTAGTTCTGCTTACATTAAAGCTGGTACAGAGGTACCAGCAGGATGAGCAGGGGGTGAACACAGGTATTGTGTATCAAGCTCCTACGAAAAGAGGATTATGCAGGAGGTGTTGCCAGTTCCCCTGACACACAACACTACAGGTGGATGGAGGGGTAGGGGAGGGGTGACGCAAGGGGGAAGGATGGGTGACTGGCAAGGGAAGGCGGGGAAGGGTGATGGAAGGGGAAGGTAAAGGAGGGGCGATTATTTTTTAATAAAATTCATTCGCAGTGTGGTGCTACACTATTCTATATAAAAGTTAACACAGTGGAAGCAAAAGATGTACCTTTGATGAGTTTCGAGAGTCTTTCTGCTCCCGGAGCCCGGCCATGGGCCAGGCTCGTCTGGTGGTGTTTCCTCTGAACACGTTCCATCACGCAGGATGTGTCGCATACAGTGCTGAAATGTCAGCCTGAGCTGGGAGACTTTAGTAGTGTCAGCCTGAGCTGGGAGACTTTAGTAGTGTCAGCCTGAGCTGGGAGACTTCAGCAGTGTCAGCCTGAGCTGGGAGACCTCAGCAGTGTCAGCCTGAGCTGGGAGACTTCAGCAGTGTCAGCCTGAGCTGGGAGACTTCAGCAATGTCAGCCTGAGCTGGGAGACTTCATTAGACTTCAGCAGTGTCAGCCTGAGCTGGGAGACTTCAGCAGTGTCAGTCTGAGCTGGGAGACTTCAGCAGTGTCAGCCTGAGCTGGGAGACTTTAGAAGTGTCAGCCTGAGCTGGGAGACTTCAGCAGTGTCAGCCTGAGCTGGGAGACCTCAGCAGTGTCAGCCTGAGCTGGGAGACTTCAGCAGTGTCAGCCTGAGCTGGGAGACTTCAGCAATGTCAGCCTGAGCTGGGAGACTTCATTAGACTTCAGCAGTGTCAGCCTGAGCTGGGAGACTTCAGCAGTGTCAGTCTGAGCTGGGAGACTTCATTAGACTTCAGCAGTGTCAGTCTGAGCTGGGAGACTTCAGCAATGTCAACCTGAGCCGAGAGAATTCACTAGTGTCAGCCTGAGCTGGGAGACTTCTACTTCACTAGTGTCAGCCTGAGCTGCAAGACTTCACTAGTGTCAGTCAGCCTGAGCTGCAAGACTTCACTAGTGTCAGTCTGAGCTGGAAAACTTCACTAGTGTCAGTCAGCCTGAGCTGCAAGACTTCACTAGTGTCAGTCTGAGCTGGAAAACTTCATTAGTGTCAGTCAGCCTGAGCTGCAAGACTTCATTAGAGTCAGTCAGCCTGAGCTGCAAGACTTCATTAGAGTCAGTCAGCCTGAGCTGCAAGACTTCACTAGTGTCAGTCAGCCTGAGCTGCAAGACTTCATTAGAGTCAGTCAGTCTGAGCTGCAAGACTTCACTAGTGTCAGTCTGAGCTGGAAAACTTCACTAGTGTCAGTCAGCCTGAGCTGCAAGACTTCATTAGAGTCAGTCAGTCTGAGCTGCAAGACTTCACTAGTGTCAGTCAGCCTGAGCTGCAAGACTTCATTAGAGTCAGTCTGAGCTGCAAGACTTCACTAGTGTCAGTCAGCCTGAGCTGCAAGACTTCATTAGAGTCAGTCAGCCTGAGCTGCAAGACTTCATTAGAGTCAGTCAGCCTGAGCTGCAAGACTTCATTAGAGTCAGTCAGTCTGAGCTGCAAGACTTCACTAGTGTCAGTCAGCCTGAGCTGCAAGACTTCATTAGAGTCAGTCAGCCTGAGCTGCAAGACTTCATTAGAGTCAGTCAGCCTGAGCTGCAAGACTTCATTAGAGTCAGTCAGCCTGAGCTGCAAGACTTCATTAGAGTCAGTCAGCCTGAGCTGCAAGACTTCACTAGTGTCAGTCAGCCTGAGCTGCAAGACTTCATTAGAGTCAGTCAGCCTGAGCTGCAAGACTTCATTAGAGTCAGTCAGCCTGAGCTGCAAGACTTCACTAGTGTCAGTCAGCCTGAGCTGCAAGACTTCACTAGTGTCAGTCAGCCTGAGCTGCAAGACTTCACTAGTGTCAGTCAGCCTGAGCTGCAAGACTTCACTAGTGTCAGTCAGCCTGAGCTGCAAGACTTCATTAGAGTCAGTCAGCCTGAGCTGCAAGACTTCATTAGAGTCAGTCAGTCTGAGCTGCAAGACTTCACTAGTGTCAGTCAGCCTGAGCTGCAAGACTTCATTAGAGTCAGTCAGCCTGAGCTGCAAGACTTCACTAGTGTCAGTCAGCCTGAGCTGCAAGACTTCATTAGAGTCAGTCAGCCTGAGCTGCAAGACTTCACTAGTGTCAGTCAGCCTGAGCTGCAAGACTTCACTAGTGTCAGTCAGCCTGAGCTGCAAGACTTCACTAGTGTCAGTCAGCCTGAGCTGCAAGACTTCACTAGTGTCAGTCAGCCTGAGCTGCAAGACTTCATTAGAGTCAGTCAGCCTGAGCTGCAAGACTTCATTAGAGTCAGTCAGCCTGAGCTGCAAGACTTCATTAGAGTCAGTCAGTCTGAGCTGCAAGACTTCACTAGTGTCAGTCAGCCTGAGCTGCAAGACTTCATTAGAGTCAGTCAGCCTGAGCTGCAAGACTTCACTAGTGTCAGTCAGCCTGAGCTGCAAGACTTCATTAGAGTCAGTCAGCCTGAGCTGCAAGACTTCACTAGTGTCAGTCAGCCTGAGCTGCAAGACTTCACTAGTGTCAGTCAGCCTGAGCTGCAAGACTTCATTAGAGTCAGTCAGCCTGACCTGGGAGACCTGAGCAGAGCAATGAACCTATCGTCAACTATTCCATTAAAGGCTGATCAGGTACGGCAGCTTCAAAGGTTCCGTCCCATCAGAGTTGACGCTTCTACCAAGATATCTCTCTCATCACCAAGCGAAGCAGAAGTAAATAGGAGAGAGAAGAGGGAAGATGGTAGGGGGTGAGAGAAATCTGGACTCAATTACATACTTAGAACACATGTATAAATGTGGAAACAGTGTGGATTCATCGTTGTAATAATCTATAGACATTTTGAACATCAAAATGGTATACAATACCGACAGGTTGGTAGGTAAGACACATAGGCAACAGTTAGGCAACTTTATTCTGAAACGTTTCGCCTACACAGTAGGCTTCTTCAGTCGAATACAGAAAGTAGGCAGGAACAGTAGAGATGTGAAGACGATGTAATCAGTCCATCACCCTTGAAGTCGTAGAATTTGAGGTTGTCAGTCCCTCGGCCTGGAGAAGTTCAGTTCCATAGTCAGGAACTATCTGAAGATCAAGCGACAGTGCGGAGACTTAAATACTGTCGGAAGGAGAGGTGCAGAGTAGTAGTAGTGGTAGTGAGAATGTAGCCACTGAGAGGTCAGGTCCCTCTCAGTGGCTACATTCTCACTACCACTACTACTACTCTGCACCTCTCCTTCCGACAGTATTTAAGTCTCCGCACTGTCGCTTGATCTTCAGATAGTTCCTGACTATGGAACTGAACTTCTCCAGGCCGAGGGACTGACAACCTCAAATTCTACGACTTCAAGGGTGATGGACTGATTACATCGTCTTCACATCTCTACTGTTCCTGCCTACCTTCTGTATTCGACTGAAGAAGCCTACTGTGTAGGCGAAACGTTTCAGAATAAAGTTGCCTATGTGTCTTACCTATAGACATTTTAAAAACTATGTCGGTGGTCACGAGAGGTCACGCTGCCTGGTTACGAGAGGTCACGCTGCCTGGTGGTCACGGGAGGTCACGCTGCCTAGTGGTCACGAGAGGTCACGCTGCCTGCCCTGTTAGGGGCCCGAGACTGTTCAACTGCCTCCCAGCATACATAAGGGGGATTACCAACAGACCCCTGGCAGTCTTCAAGCTGGCACTGGACAAGTACCTAAAGTCGGTACCTGACCAGCCGGGCTGTGGCTCGTACGTTGGTTTGCGTGCAGCCAGCAGTAGCAGCCTGGTTGATCAGGCTATGATCCACCAGGAGGCCTGGTCACAGACCGGGCCGCGGGGGCGTTGACCCCCGGAACTCTCTCCAGGTAAACTCCAGGTTACCTGGGCAGTGTTTTGTGATAACATGACTTGCTTTTGTAGTGTTTCTGAGTCAGATTATTATTATTATAATCAAAAAGAAGCGCTAAGCCACAAGGACTATACAGCGCTGCTTCTGAGTCAGAGCTCAAGGTCTTGAAGGTTCTACTTGTCAAGATCTTGTACGAGGAGGTTCTACTTGTCAAGGTCTTGAAAGAGGAGGTTCTACTTGTCAAGGTCTTGAAAGAGGAGGTTCTACTTGTCAAGATCTTTGAAAGAGGAGGTTCTACTTGTCAAGATCTTTGAAAGAGGAGGTTCTACTTGTCAAGATCTTTGAAAGAGGAGGTTCTACTTGTCAAGATCTTTGAAAGAGGAGGTTTTACTTGTCAAGATCTTTGAAAGAGGAGGTTCTACTTGTCAAGATCTTTGAAAGAGGAGGTTCTACTTGTCAAGATCTTTGAAAGAGGAGGTTCTACTTGTCAAGATCTTTGAAAGAGGAGGTTCTTTTCTCCAGAAGGAAAATAAGAAATTGAAAATTCGCTTCGATAAGTGCAACAATAAATACGAGCCGGGTGGCGGACACAGTAAACAAGTCACCAGCAACCAAGACCAGGTTGGTAGCACCAACAAATGAGAAATAATTTCCAATGAAGTTTAGAAACGTCAAACTGAGGAAGGTTTGAAAGAGTAGACTTAAAAGGTACGAAATATCTCTTCCATTCTCCAGGTATTTCAGCGGTAAACGTATATAAAGATACCATTAACTCTTCTACTAATAAAGCTAAGAAAATCGTGTTGCAAAACTGTGCCTTCTGTAATAGGGATAGGCAGGTGAGACAGAAGGTGCTCTCCTGGGACTGGTGTTGATGACACAGTCCGTTGGTTAGGTAATATGTTAGGTAATGAGAACAGGGTCATTATGTGCCTCAGTGCTGGGGGAAATGATATTTGGGAGTACATGAAACAGGAGCTGCTAGTTAAGAACACCTAGAGATTTAATTAAGTCCAAGAGGAATCCCTCTTGGACAATTACAATTACAAGAGAATTAAAGTCCAACTCAAAAGAAATATAGTAGTAAAATTAGGGAAAAGATTAGGCCCACTTTATCTGGTCAGGTTACTGTCAGTGACGAAGAAATGTGTACAAACTTTAACACTTATTTCCTCTGTGTTCAGGCAGGAACTTATTAACAAAATTTCAGAAATCAGCAAGTACATAGATCATGAGGAAAATAAGTTATGGAAGATTCAAGTCACTGGTGACGAACTGCTCTCAAAGGTTATAAAAGAATGCAACGAGAAATGTAGCAAACCATTGGCTAGTTTTTGTAACAGTTCAGTGGAATCAACTGAGATATATATTCGGAGTGGGACATAGGTCCTTAATTTCGAATTACAGACCAATTAGCTTAACCCCCATTGCGGGATAATTGATGGAATCCATAATTGCAGAAGTAATCTGAATCCATATTCAAAAACAAATTGATTAATGAATCTCGGTTTCACTAACGGAGATTCTTGCCTTACAAATTTATTGACCTCTTTTTCACCGAGGCATTTGAGGTGGTAAATCATGATAATGAATAAGAATGTGTATATGGACTTCAGTAACGCTTTTTTAAGCGTTCCACACACTAGACTGATGAAGAAAGTAGCGGCACACGGAACAGGAAGAAATTTTTCTCCTGACTCGAGGAGTGGCAGAATGCGGAGGCATCGCAATTAGTTGCACATTAGTTAGTATTAGGCCAGTTGTTTACAAAATGCATATACGATATAGATATGGGAATAAATATCGACATAAGCAAGTTTGTTGACACTAAAATAGGTGGTCAAATAAATTCTGATGAGCACTCCAGACAAGTGCAGGAAGAGCTGGATAAGTTGATTCAGTGGTTGGAAAAAAGGAAGACGCAATTCAATATGGGCAAATGTAAGGCTGTAATCCTAGAGCAAGTCTACCTGGAGGATGTTCTGGGGGTCGACGCCTTCACGGCTCCGTCCATGAGCAGGTCTCCCATTGGATCAGGGCCTGATCAACCAGGGTGTTACTGTTGGCCGCACTCAGTCCATCGTATGAACACAGTCCGGCTGATCAGGCACTGACTTTAGGAATATATCCAGTTCTCTCTTGAAAACAACCAGGCGTCTATTGATAATCCCTCTTATGTATGAAAGGAGGCTGTTGAATAGTCTTGGGCACCTGACACTTGTGTCGTCTCTTAGTGTACTCACGGCACCCCTGTTTTTCAATGGGGGTGTGTTGCCCCGTCTCTCAAGTCTTTTACTTCCTTGAGGAGTTATTTCTGTATGCAGATTTAAGACCAGTCCCTCTAGCATTAACATAGATCTGAATCAAGAAGTAAATGTAACAGGTTATTTTCCAGCTTCATATTTCCTTGATAAAGCCTCATTTTAGAATGGACATAAATGAACTGGAAAACAGAAAAGTATAACAAAGGTAATTTCATGTATAAGAAATCTATCCTCTGAGGATAGACTGAAGCCACTGAATCAGAGCTAAGTCGTAGAATTATATATGTACTAATGGGGGACCGGAAGAAATAAAGGGAGGGGGGTAAGGTGGTATAAATAACGTGCTGAAAATATCTAACCAAGACAGGACTCACAGCAATGAATTCGTGTTAAAAATTTAGATTTAGAAAAGATGCAGGCGAGCACTGGCTTGGCAATAGATTTGTGGAAGAGTGAAACAAACTGCCTAAAAGCGTTGTCGAAGTGAGAACTCTGGGTAAATTTAACAACTGGTGGGAGGAATACATGAACTGGTGTGGGGAAGGTGTGAGATGAACCTGCCCAGCATATCTGAGGTTTACCTGGAGTCACTTCCTAAGGTCACCACCCCCGTGGTTAGGTCCCAGACCAGGGCTCCTGGTTGCTGGCCTCATCGATCAAGCTATTAGTGCTCGCCACCCGCAGTTCATCGTATGCACCACAACCCGGCTGTTCAGGAACTTTCTGAGGAATCGGTAGAGTTCCCTCTCGAAGACAGCTAGGAGACTATTGGTGGTCCAGGTTGACCACGTACCACAGACTACCTCACCTGTACTAAGCCACAAATTCAACTTCACTTGTACTGGACAACATCTACCAAATGTAGGCTGACCCAAGATAAGACCGGCGAGAAACATGCTGTAGTACTCAACTTTATCAGATAAGTCAAGTCGCAAAGCTAGTATGTCGACGAATAAAAACTGCACACCTTAATTCACAGAGTGACATAGAAAACACTATCACCACACACACACACACGCGCGCGCGCGCTCAAACAAACAGTTAAATAAGTACATAAATACACTCACTGGCTACTTAATTAGGTACACTTTTCTAGTTCTGGGTAGGGCCCATTTTTGCCCCAAAACAACCTATATTCGTCGTGGCATGAATTCAACAAGATGCTAGAAACAGTCTTTAGAGATTCCGGTCCATGATGACACCTTGCAGTTGCTATCATGTCGGCTGCACATTCATGCTACAAATCTCCTGTTCCACCACATCTTCTGTTCCACCACATCCCTTTGGGATGTGGTGGAACAGGTTGACAGCTTGTAACTGTCATGGAATTAGCATGAAGACATGTGCTCTGTGGCATGGCGCGTAATCCAGTTGGAAATAGCCATTGGATGATAGGTAGACTGTGGCCTTAAAGAGATGCACATAGTCAGCAATAATAATCAGGTAGGCTGCGGCATTTAAAAGTTGCTCATCTGGTATTATGGGTTTTAGATGCTTGTCAGGAAAACATTTCTCCACACCATTACAGCATCGCCTTCACCAGCAGCCTGATCCGTTGACACAAGGCAAGATGGATCATCAGTCATATTGTTTACACCATATTCTGACACTACCATCTGCATGTCGCAGCAGAAATTGTGATTCGACCTACCAGGCAACATTTTTCCAATCTTCAACCATCTAGTTTTGGTGAGCCTGTGCCCACTGTAGCCTCAGTTTCTTGTTCTTAGCTGACAGAAGTGGAACCCGGTGTGGTCTTCCGCTGCTGCTGTAGCCCATCCATTGCAAGGTTCAAATTATCATTACAATCAGAAGTGCTAAACCCACAAGGGTCATAGAGCACTGCAGGATGGGATGTGCTGAAGATGAACTATGTGAAGATCAGAGACCAGTGAGAGTTATGAGTAGGTAAGGGTAGTTGGGAACGCTAAAGGGAAAATATAATCAAATTTAATATAATAAAACAGTTGCTGACAAGTTAGAGAGGAAGTGTGTCAAAGGTGGAGCTTTAAGGTTCAAAGTGGAGTGAGCTCATGTAAGCAAAAATAAAAGTGATTAGTTAATTATATGGGTGTTGACGTGACGTCATCCTCATCAAAATACGACTGTGTTTTCTTTGTCAGGAAAGATGCCTCATGACGTGGGTCTTAAGTTCTATAATGACTAGTGGGCGAGCAGTTGATGGTGTGCCCATGCTAGGCTAGAATTAAGAAACAATCACAATGTGCGAGGAAGGAGGTGACAAGTGACAAGGTAACGTCACCTTGTCACTTGTCAGTACGAGGGAGTCATGTAACTTCCTCTGAGGTAAACAGCATCCAGGACTACCTAGCTTCATTAAAAAATAGGAGAGTGAGAGCGGGTGCTCTTAGAAGTTTACCTTGTTGTGTGTGTTTGTAAAGACATGGAGTCAGAACGAGGGAGAATGAAGAGCAGATCAGGGAACGGGTGGGATTTGAACCCATGGCGGGCGAGTCCTAAAACTCACGGTCCAGTGCGTTAACCACTTCAGTGACTTGTTTGCCAACGTGTTAAGATTTGGGGGATTTTTAACCAGGGGAGGGTTAGCCACTCAGAATAACCCAAGACAGTAAGTCATCGAGGACTGGCTGTCTTATTTCCATTGTGATCCTGCAATCTTGTCCCCCCAGGATGCGACCCACACCAGTCGACTAACACCCAGGTACCTACTTACTGCTAAGTGAACAGGGACAGCAGGTGTCAGGAAACAATGGCCAACATTTCCACCCGTGCCGGAGATTGAACCACGGACATTCAGCGTATTACAAAACGAAGAGCGGTAGAGGAGTGAGGTGGGACGGTGGAGATTCTTGGGGAACAAGACAGACTTATGATGACAGACGTGTTTATTTTCTTCCTGGGTGGAAATGTAATCCAGCGGCTGGTCTCGGTCCTGAGACCAAGAGCTACATCCGGGTCAGCACAGATTGTCCTTGCTGAATAAAATATTTCCCACCCCCCTTCCCCTCCCTCCCAAGTATGATAGATAGCACTTTGTACGTTCATGAAGGAGTAATTGAACGTGAATGGTATACAGTACCGACAAGATGAAGAATTAGACTTGTGCGACACCTGAGTATCTTTATTTCTAGATGTTTCGCCCTCCAGTGGCTTCATCAGTACAAGGATATAGTGTGAAGAATTATATACAATATATGAAGTTATCAGTCCCGTAGCCAAGGCTGAACGACACACAACCTCAGCTTTGTAAATAATTCTTAATAAAGCCGCTGTGTTGTTCCCTCCAGTCCTGTGCTGTGTTTGTTCCCCCAGTCCTGTGCTGTGTTGTTCCCTCCAGTCCTGTGCTGTGTTGTTCCCCCAGTCTTGTGCTGTGTTGTTCCCCCAGTCCTGTGCTGTGTTGTTCCCCCCAGTCCTGTGCTGTGTTGTTCCCCCAGTCCTGTGCTGTGTTGTTCCCCCAGTCCTGTGCTGTGTTGTTCCCCCAGTCCTGTGCTGTGTTGTTCCCCCAGTCCTGTGCTGTGTTGTTCCCCCAGTCCTGTGCTGTGTTGTTCCCCCAGTCCTGTGCTGTGTTGTTCCCCCAGCCCCTGTGCTGTGTTGTTCCCCCGTCCTGTGCGTGTTGTTCCCCCCATCCTGTGCTGTGTTGTTCCCCCAGTCCTGTGCTGTGTTGTTCCCCCCAGTCCTGGGGCTGTGTTGTTCCCCCCAGTCCTGTGCTGTGTTTTTTTCCCCCAGTCCTGTGCTGTGTTGTTCCCCCAGTCCTGTGCTGTTTTGTTCCCCCAGTCCTGTACTGTGTTGCTCCCCACAGTCCTGTACTGTGTTGTTTCCCCCAGTCCTGTGCTGTGTTGTTCCCCCAGTCCTGTACTGTGTTGTTCCCCCAGTCCTGTACTGTGTTGTTCCCCCAGTCCTGTGCTGTGTTGTTCCCCCAGTCCTGTGCTGTTTGTTCCCCCCCAGTCCTTGTGCTGTGTTTTTTCCCCCCCATCCTGTGCTGTGTTGTTCCCCAGTCCTGTGCTTTTGTTGTTCCCCCAGCCCCTGTGCTGTTCCCCCAGTCCTGTACTGTGTTGTTCCCCCAGTCCTGTGCTGTGTTTTCCCCCAGTCCTGTGCTTTTTCCCCCAGTCCTGTGCTGTTTTGTTCCTCAGTCCTGTGCTGTGTTGTTCCTCAGTCCTGTGCTGTGTTGTTCCCAGTCCTGTGCTGTGTTTTTTCCCCAGTCCTGTGCTGTTTTTGTTCCCCCCAGTCCTGTGCGTGTTGTTCCTCAGTCCTGTGCTGTGTGGTTCCTCATCCGTGCTGTGTTGTTCCCCCAGCCCTGTGCTGTTTGTTCCCCCAGTTCTGTGCTTTTGTTGTTCCCCCAGTCCTGTGCTGTGTTTTTTCCCTCCAGTCCTGTGCTGTGTGGTTTCCCTCCATTCTGTGCTGGGTTGATCCCCCAGTCCTGTGCTGTGTTGTTTCCCCCCAGTCCTGTGCTGTGTTGTTCCCCCCAGTCCTGTGCTGTGTTGTTCCCCCCAGTCCTGTGCTGTGTTGTTCCCCCAGTCCTGTGCTGTGTTGTTTCCCCCCCGCCCTGTGCTGTCCCCCAGTCCTGTGCTGTGTTGTTCCCCCCCAGTCCTGTGCTGTGTTGTTCCCCCCAGTCCTATGCTGTGTTGTTCCCCCCAGTCCTGTGCGTGTTGTTCCTCCCAGTCCTGTGCTTGTTGTTCCCCCCAGTCCTGTGCATGTTTGTTCCCCCCAGTCCTGTGCTGTGTTTGTTCCCCCCAGTCCTGTGCTGTGTTGTTCCCCCCAGTCCTGTGTTGTTCCCCCAGTCCTGTGCTGTGTTGTTCCCCCCAGTCCTGTGCTGTGTTGTTCCCCCCAGTCCTGTGTTGTTCCCCCAGTCCTGTGCTGTGTTGTTCCCCAGTCCTGTGCTGTGTTGTTCCCCAGTCCTGTGCTGTGTTGTTCCCCCCAGTCCTGTGCTGTGTTGTTCCCCCCAGTCCTGTGCTGTGTTGTTCCCTCCAGTCCTGTGCTGTGTTGTTCCCCTCAGTCCTGTGCTGTGTTGTTCCCCCAGTCCTGTGCTGTGTTGTTCCTCCAGTCCTGTGCTGTGTTGTTCCCCTCCAGTCCTGTGCTGTGTTGTTCCCCCAGTCCTGTGCTGTGTTGTTCCCCCCAGTCCTGTGCTGTGTTGTTCCCCCAGTCCTGTGCTGTGTTGTTCCCCCAGTCCTGTGCTGTGTTGTTCCCCCCAGTCCTGTGCAGTGTTATTCCTCCCAGTCCTGTGCTGTGTTGTTCCCCCCAGTCCTGTGCATTTGTTATTCCCCAGTCCTGTGCAGTGTTGTTCCCCCCAGTCCTGTGCTTGTGTTGTTCCCCCAGTCCTGTGCTGTGTTGTTCCCCCCAGTCCCTTTTGCAGTGTTATTCCTCCCAGTCCTGTGCAGTGTTGTTCCCCCCAGTCCTGTGCTGTGTTGTTCCCCCAGTCCTGTGCTGTGTTGTTCCCCCCCCAGTCCTTTGTTTGGTTTTTGTTCCTCCCAGTCCTGTGCTGTGTTCCCCCCAGTCCTGTGCTGTGTTGTTCCCCCCAGTCCTTGCTGTTTTTGCCCCCCCAGTCCCTGTGCTGTGTTTGTTCCCCCATCCTGTGCTGTGTTGTTTCCCCCCTGTCCTGTGCGGTGTTGTTCCCCACAGTCCTGTGCATTGTTGTTCCCCCAGTTCTGTGCAGTGTTGTTCCCCCAGTCCTGTGCAGTGTTGTTCCCCCAGTTCTGTGCAGTGTTGTTCCCCCAGTCCTGTGCTGTGTTGTTCCCCCAGTCCTGTGCTGTGTTGTTCCCCCCTGTCCTGTGCGGTGTTGTTCCCCCACTCTTCTGCTGTGTTGTTCCCCACAGTCCTGTGCGGTGTTGTTCCCCACAGTCCTGTGCAGTGTTGTTCCCCCAGTTCTGTGCAGTGTTTTTTCCCCCATTTCCTGTGCAGTGTTGTTTCCCCAGCCCCTGTGCAGTGTTGTTCCCCCAGTCCTGTGCAGTGTTGTTCCCCCAGTCCTGTGCAGTGTTGTTCCCCCAGTCCTGTGCAGTGTTGTTCCCCCAGTCCTGTGCAATGTTGTTCACCCCAGTATTGTGCTGTGTTGTTCTCCCAGTCCTGTGCAGTGTTGTTCCCCCAGTCCTGTGCTGTGTTGTTCCCCCAGTATTGTGCAGTGTTGTTCCCCCCAGTCCTGTGCAATGTTGTTCACCCCAGTATTGTGCAGTGTTGTTCCCCCTAGTCCTGTGCAGTGTTGTTCCCTCAGTCCTGTGCTGTGTTGTTCCCCCCTGTATTGTGCAGTGTTGTTCCCCCTAGTCCTGTGCAGTGTTGTTCCCTCAGTCCTGTGCTGTGTTGTTCCCCCCTGTATTGTGCAGTGTTGTTCCCCCCATCCTGTGTTGTTCCCCAGTCCTTTTAAGTCTTGCTCCCCCCAGTCCTGTGCAGTATTGTTCCTCCCAGTCCTATGCAGTGTTTTGTTCCCCCCACTCCTGTGCAGTGTTGTTCCCCCAGTCTTGTGCAGTGTTGTTCCCCCAGTCCTGTGCAGTGTTGTTCACCCCACTCCTGTGCAGTGTTGTTCCCCCAGTCTTGTGCAGTGTTGTTCCCCCAGTCTTGTGCAGTGTTGTTTCCCCCAGTCTTGTGCAGTGTTGTTCCCCCCAGTCTTGTGCAGTGTTGTTCCCCCCACTCCTGTGCAGTGTTGTTCCCCCAGTCTTGTGCAGTTTTTGTTCCCCCAGCCCTTGTGCATGTTGTTTCCCTCCAGTCTTGTGCATGTTTGTTCCCTCCCAGTCTTGTGCAGTGTTGTTCCCTCCCAGTCTTGTGCAGTGTTGTTCCCTCCAAGTCTTGTGCTCCTCTGTTAACACAACATTATACGTCCCATTGGCGAGTCAATGAATTACTCCTGACATTTGCCACCAGTAATCACTGACTGTTGCTTCTACTCATCCACTCCTTCACTCATTACTCACTCAGTCCTCAGCAGACAGCAGTGCAGAGCTGTGATGGGAGAACTAGTGATAATAAACCGTGTCTTGGATGTCAGAGGAGCATTTGCCTGGCTCAGGGATTGAAGGTTTTAACCTAGCATAAGTAAACACTGTAATAATATAGAATTACCCACAAAATGTTAGGTATCGGTCTCCAGGAGCTTTGTTAAGTCGTTAAAAACAAAACAAGGATCCAGTATATATAAGTACCAAGTGAGGTAAAAGAGTAGGCCTACTGGCCCAGGCCAGTAGGCCTATTCTTTCACCTCACGCGGTACTTATATATTCCCTCTGTGACCTTGTAATGTTCCTAACGACTTAACAAACCTCCTGGAGAGCGAAATTTTGCCACAATTAAATATCACATTAGTTGTATCTGTGTCCTCTTACCTAAATAAACACAACCAGATACTAAGATTTATTTCCACAGTGTTCTTCTCCAGGATGGAACCCACGACAGTTACCTAACAACCAGGTACCTTCTACTTCCTCTACTGTTAAGTTTATTTAGGTACGGGTACCATAAGTACGGTTACACAGATTCGGGTGATTAAAATTATTATATATGTAAATTACCTAGAATAAACATTAAAATGGTATAAAATACCGACAGATTGTTAGGTAAGACACATATGCAACAGTTAGGTATCTTTATTTCGAAACGTTTCGCCTACACAGTAGGCTTCTTCAGTCGAGTACAGAAAAGTACTCGACTGAAGAAGCCTACTGTGTAGGCGAAACGTTTCGAAATAAAGATACCTAACTGTTGCATATGTGTCTTACCTACCTAGAATAACCCAGATCAGACGAAGTGACTTATTTCCACTGGGGTCCTTGCAATATCTTATTGCAAGCCTGGTCAGGATACCTTATTGCAAGCCTGGTCAGGATACCTTATTGCAAGCCTGGTCAGGATACCTTATTGCAAGCCTGGCTGTAAGATGCAGTAGAAATCAGTCATGATTTTAACCTTAAAAAGTCAAAGAGCTAAGTAGTTGATGAAGCTTGTAGCGCGGGCGAAACGTTTCCTCACTGAATATACCTAACTGCTGCACCTATGTCTTACTCATCAGCCAGGTACCTACTTTAATGTTAAGCAAAGAATGACAAAACGTGACTGACAATGAACAAGACAGAACAAAAAAACATGTGAAGGTTAGGTTAGGTAAGATTTGTCAGGAAACAGGACAGGTGTTCCCTGACGCGGGTCTTAGTCATATGATGAGTCTCAGCTGCAGCTTTTGGTCATCTGACCGAAGCCTTCCACTGGCTTACCCGTCCGCCCTCTTTAAAAATTATGAATTAGATTCATATAGATAATTACAAAGCTTTTGTGAAGTTGGTGTTTTATTTATTAGGAGAAATAAGAAGACTACTCCAGAGGCGAGTCTTAGTCATACGATGACCTACCCAGTGGAGCTTTTGGTCATATGACCGAGGCTTTTAGCTGGCTTTCCGGTCCACACTAAAAAAAAGAACAGATGCGAGCGTTAAATTTCCATCCTATGAAAGACAATGGCGCGTCCCACAGGGTACCCTGACCAGGGTGGTGAGGATAGTCCCATCCCACAGGGTATCCTGACCAGGGTGGTGAGGATAGTCCCATCCCACAGGGTACCCTGACCAGGGTGGTGAGGATAGTCCCATCCCACAGGGTACCCTGACCAGGGTGGTGAGGATAGTTCCGTCCCACAGGGTATCCTGACCAGGGTGGTGAGGATAGTCCCGTCCCACAGGGTATCCTGATTAGGGTGGCGAGGATAGTCCCATCCCACAGGGTATCCTGACCAGGGTGGTGAGAATAGTCCCGTCCCACAGGGTATCCTAACCAGGGTAGTGAGGATAGTAGCGTTCCACAGTGTATCCTGACCAGCGATTTGAGGATAGTCACGTCCCACGGAGCATACTAACCTGGGATGTGAGGATAGTCACGTCCCACGGGGTATATTGACCAGGGATGTGAGGACAGCCACGTTCCACGGGGTATATTGACCAGGGATATGAGGATAGTTACGTCCCACGGAGTATACTGACCAGGGATGAGAGGATAGCCACGTTCCACGGGGTCTACTGACCAAGGACGTGAGGATAGACACGGCACATTGTGGTATCCAAACCAGGGACGTCTGCCTGTCGAGTGTACTGGGGGTCAACGCCCCCGCGGCCCAGTCACAAACCAGGCCTCCCGGTGGATGACCTGATGAAGCAGACTGTTGGTGTTAGCCGCACCAAGTCCAGCGTAAACATCACAGCCCGGCTGGTCAGGCACTGACATAAGAAATCTGTCCAGGGATAGTAGACAGTCACTCTCCCCGGTGGTGTCCTGAGCATGGACGAAGGAATAAACAACGGAGAAGACTTATGATCCGATTTAGGTTTAGGAGTAAAGAAACGGCAGAGGAAGCTGTGCACAGGTGACCTGAAGGAGTGTGGTCACAGTGTGGAGACGGTAGTCTTGTTTGGTCACAGTGTGGAGACTGGGGTCTTTTTTCTCGGTTACAGTGAGGAGACTGGGGTATTGTTCTGGTCACAATGTTAAGACTAAGGTCTTGTTTTTGTCACGGTGTGGACACAAGGGTCTTGTTTGGTCACAGTATGGTCACAAAGTGTGCATCAGAGCCAGAGAAAAGGAGCCACACTCACAGTAAATTTGCTACGCAATTAAAAATAGGTCTAGGTCGGCCCACAAGCCATAGGCTGATGCTATGTATTAGTTATCGCCCGGAAGTCAAATCAGTGTCTTTTCGGTTGTGAGCCTAACGACCTACCACTGAACTACATGTCCGAGGGAATTAACGTAAAAAAAGTTAATTGACGTAGTTGAAAGTTTTGATAAATTACATGATATAAATCAGTTTCTTGAAGTGAGAACATTGTGGGGTTAAAAGGAAATAAAAATAATTAGAATAGCATTATTTAGATACAGATTATTTCAGATTATTGCATTTGCAAATAATACAATAATCAGAGCGTCCTGCCGACGACAGATTGTTCACCAAGCTTTTTTGATGACAATGTTTCGCTCTGTATAGAACTTTAGTCATGGACTGATAAAGCTCTTCTACACATAGCGAAACGCTGTCAAAATTAAAAATTCTTTTTTTTTTTTTTACCGTGTCTTGTCATCACCAGAGCAATGTTAAGAGAGGAGATGGAAGGTAACGGTGACCAGGATGTCAACAGTACCGCCAGGCAAGTGTTTTGTGTTGCAGTTTACTGACAGGAGACAACACTATGTATCGGTGCTTATCCTCGGTGTTTCCAGGGCAGGAGATATGACAGTGTTGCTGCGGCCTTCAAGTAGTAGCTGCAACATTAGTGTTGCTGCCTTTAAGTAATAGCTGCAACTTTAGTGTTGCTGCCTTTAAGTAATAGCTGCAACTTTTCCTCCCTCCTCACTCATAAATTTCTTTGAAAGGTGTTGCTGATCTTAGGGAACTTAGGCTTAATAAGTTCTGAGACTTAGGCTGTCAGAGACACTTTTTTATCAACAGGGTCAGAGTTCCTTTGCTTACAGGGAGGGATAGGGGTAAGGTGTGGCAAATTGTCTCAAACAACTGGTTCATAATGATCGAAAAAGTGGTCCAAGGACTGCTACCTTTCTGTTCTAGCGTACCAGTGAGGCTATGCAGAAGGGGAACGCCTGATACATTCTTGGTTCTCTTCTGGTCTCCGAGTGTCTCGCAGAAGTCGGGGTGACAAGTACAGTACAAGTCTGATACCTCACAGGGGTCTGATTATTACTCAGAGATCTGAGTGTCTCACAGAGATCTGAGTGTCTCACAGAGATCTGAGTGTCTCACAGAGATCTGAGTGTCTCTCAGAGATCTGAGTGTCTCACAGAGATCTGAGTGTCTCACAGATATTTGAAACACTGAAGAGAGTGAAACAATTTTAGGGGCAGCTTAGTTCCTCTTCTTAATAAATCTGAAAAGATGACTGATGGTAGAAGCAAGCAAGAGAGTACAGTCTAGACACATCTATAAGATACCGTCGACTCTCTGTTATTATCTCCCAAGAAAATACCAATGTTATTACCGAGAGATACTCGGGCAATAACTCCCCCTTCTTGTCTGCTTTTTACGTACGGAGACGATCTTCAAATTTTGCAGGAACTGCTACGCGTAGTAGAGGCAGCCTTTCACACTCCTACCGTACCTCTGCTACATTGATACCCGTGAGAAACCTCGCAGTGTGTGTTTCGTCAGGTTGAGAAACGTCTGTGTGATTGTTCTCCTGTTGTCTGTGGTTCCCAGACGTCACTGTATTCTGGAGGACTCGCCTATTTACTCACCTACTTGTGGTTGCAGCTCCTGGCCCCGCCTCTTCGCTGGCAGCTTTTAGGTAAATTCTCTCCCTGCTCCAAGAGCTTTATCGTACCTTTTCTTAAAGCTGTGTATGGATCGTGCCTCCACAACATTACTCGCCAGACTGGAGTAATAACATCAGTGTTCTCACCTGCTATACAAGTGCCGAGGATCTAAATATTTTTTGCGGTGTTGCGCTGCTGCATGTAAATGCGCCTTGCAGAATAACCAGCACATTAGAGAATGAAACTTACCACTTTTCTCAAAACTCCAGACCGTCGCGTTAGCCACTGGACCAGCTAGCCACAATAAGATTCATCCAACTAGGTATATTTCTACACCATAGGAAGGTTAGCATAGGCACCACTGTGACCACAAATGCAAGTTTTTACAGACGAATCTCCAGCTACCGTGGCCGTGACGAACTCTAGCTCCAGTCCCCTCAAAGCCGTCAACATGACTCACGAAATCGTAATGACACGATTGCAAACAAACCATACCACGGGCGGGGATAGAACCCGCGATCAGAGAGTCTCAAAACTCCAGACCGTCGCGTTAGCCACTAGACCAGCTAGCCACAATAAGATTCATCCAACTAGGTATATTTCTACACCATAGGAAGGTTAGCATAGGCACCACTGTGACCACAAATGCAAGTTTTTACAGACGAATCTCCAGCTACCGTGGCCGTGACGAACTCTAGCTCCAGTCCCCTCAAAGCCGTCAACATGACTCACGAAATCGTAATGACACGATTGCAAACAAACCATACCACGGGCGGGGATAGAACCCGCGATCAGAGGGTCTCAAAACTCCAGACCGTCGTCTGTAAAAACTTGCATTTGTGGTCACAGTGGTGCCTGTGCTAACCTTCCTATGGTGTAGAAATATACCTAGTTGGACGAATCTTATTGTGGCTAGCTGGTCTAGTGGCTAACGCGACGGTCTGGAGTTTTGAGACTCTCTGATCGCGGGTTCTATCCCCGTTCGTGGTATGGTTTGTTAGCAATCGTGTCATTACGATTTCGTGAGTCATACGACGTTTCGGTCCGACTTGGATCATTATCAAGTAAGAAGACAGTCTTTAAGGGATTTCTTCTGGGGTGTGTTGAGAGTCCTGTGCTGTCAGTCTGCACCACCTCTTTGGATTCTTTGGCTGTAGAGGTAAACAGTGTTCAGCACAACAGATGCTGTGTTCCAAGATGTCAGAGACTGTCACTTGTTGGAACGAATACGTCTGTGTACCGGAGGTTCTCTACTGGACCGTCACCTTGAACCTGGTCTTTCTACTAGAGGTTCACTACTGGAACGTCACCTTGAACCTGGTCTTTCTACTAGAGGTTCACTACTGGAACGTCACCTTGAACCTGGTCTTTCTACTAGAGGTTCACTACTGGAACGTCACCTTGAACCTGGTCTTTCTACTAGAGGTTCACTACTGGAACGTCACCTTGAACCTGGTCTTTCTACTAGAGGTTCACTACTGGAACGTCACCTTGAACCTGGTCTTTCTACTAGAGGTTCACTACTGGAACGTCACCTTGAACCTGGTCTTTCTACTAGAGGTTCACTACTGGAACGTCACCTTGAACCTGGTCTTTCTACTAGAGGTTCACTACTGGAACGTCACCTTGAACCTGGTCTTTCTACTAGAGGTTCACTACTGGAACGTCACCTTGAACCTGGTCTTTCTACTAGAGGTTCACTACTGGAACGTCACCTTGAACCTGGTCTTTCTACTAGAGGTTCACTACTGGAACGTCACCTTGAACCTGGTCTTTCTACTAGAGGTTCACTACTGGAACGTCACCTTGAACCTGGTCTTTCTACTAGAGGTTCACTACTGGAACGTCACCTTGAACCTGGTCTTTCTACTAGAGGTTCACTACTGGAACGTCACCTTGAACCTGGTCTTTCTACTAGAGGTTCACTACTGGAACGTCACCTTGAACCTGGTCTTTCTACTAGAGGTTCACTACTGGAACGTCACCTTGAACCTGGTCTTTCTACTAGAGGTTCACTACTGGAACGTCACCTTGAACCTGGTCTTTCTACTAGAGGTTCACTACTGGAACGTCACCTTGAACCTGGTCTTTCTACTAGAGGTTCACTACTGGAACGTCACCTTGAACCTGGTCTTTCTACTAGAGGTTCACTACTGGAACGTCACCTTGAACCTGGTCTTTCTACTAGAGGTTCACTACTGGAACGTCACCTTGAACCTGGTCTTTCTACTAGAGGTTCACTACTGGAACGTCACCTTGAACCTGGTCTTTCTACTAGAGGTTCACTACTGGAACGTCACCTTGAACCTGGTCTTTCTACTAGAGGTTCACTACTGGAACGTCACCTTGAACCTGGTCTTTCTACTAGAGGTTCACTACTGGAACGTCACCTTGAACCTGGTCTTTCTACTAGAGGTTCACTACTGGAACGTCACCTTGAACCTGGTCTTTCTACTAGAGGTTCACTACTGGAACGTCACCTTGAACCTGGTCTTTCTACTAGAGGTTCACTACTGGAACGTCACCTTGAACCTGGTCTTTCTACTAGAGGTTCACTACTGGAACGTCACCTTGAACCTGGTCTTTCTACTAGAGGTTCACTACTGGAACGTCACCTTGAACCTGGTCTTTCTACTAGAGGTTCACTACTGGAACGTCACCTTGAACCTGGTCTTTCTACTAGAGGTTCACTACTGGAACGTCACCTTGAACCTGGTCTTTCTACTAGAGGTTCACTACTGGAACGTCACCTTGAACCTGGTCTTTCTACTAGAGGTTCACTACTGGAACGTCACCTTGAACCTGGTCTTTCTACTAGAGGTTCACTACTGGAACGTCACCTTGAACCTGGTCTTTCTACTAGAGGTTCACTACTGGAACGTCACCTTGAACCTGGTCTTTCTACTAGAGGTTCACTACTGGAACGTCACCTTGAACCTGGTCTTTCTACTAGAGGTTCACTACTGGAACGTCACCTTGAACCTGGTCTTTCTACTAGAGGTTCACTACTGGAACGTCACCTTGAACCTGGTCTTTCTACTAGAGGTTCACTACTGGAACGTCACCTTGAACCTGGTCTTTCTACTAGAGGTTCACTACTGGAACGTCACCTTGAACCTGGTCTTTCTACTAGAGGTTCACTACTGGAACGTCACCTTGAACCTGGTCTTTCTACTAGAGGTTCACTACTGGAACGTCACCTTGAACCTGGTCTTTCTACTAGAGGTTCACTACTGGAACGTCACCTTGAACCTGGTCTTTCTACTAGAGGTTCACTACTGGAACGTCACCTTGAACCTGGTCTTTCTACTAGAGGTTCACTACTGGAACGTCACCTTGAACCTGGTCTTTCTACTAGAGGTTCACTACTGGAACGTCACCTTGAACCTGGTCTTTCTACTAGAGGTTCACTACTGGAACGTCACCTTGAACCTGGTCTTTCTACTAGAGGTTCACTACTGGAACGTCACCTTGAACCTGGTCTTTCTACTAGAGGTTCACTACTGGAACGTCACCTTGAACCTGGTCTTTCTACTAGAGGTTCACTACTGGAACGTCACCTTGAACCTGGTCTTTCTACTAGAGGTTCACTACTGGAACGTCACCTTGAACCTGGTCTTTCTACTAGAGGTTCACTACTGGAACGTCACCTTGAACCTGGTCTTTCTACTAGAGGTTCACTACTGGAACGTCACCTTGAACCTGGTCTTTCTACTAGAGGTTCACTACTGGAACGTCACCTTGAACCTGGTCTTTCTACTAGAGGTTCACTACTGGAACGTCACCTTGAACCTGGTCTTTCTACTAGAGGTTCACTACTGGAACGTCACCTTGAACCTGGTCTTTCTACTAGAGGTTCACTACTGGAACGTCACCTTGAACCTGGTCTTTCCAGTCGTTGTAGAAGGTGAGTCGAGAGACAATTTTCCTGGTGTGAGGAAAATATTATCAGGATCACTGGGCGTTTTTCCTGCAGGTGAGTGTAGTGAGAGTCACCAAGTGTAGTGAGAGTCACCAAGTGTAGTGAGAGTCACCAAGTGTAGTGAGAGTCACCAAGTGTAGTGAGAGTCACCAAGTGTAGTGAGAGTCACCAAGTGTAGTGAGAGTCACCAAGTGTAGTGAGAGTCACCAAATGTAGTGAGAGTCACCAAGTGTAGTGAGAATCACCTAGTGAGAATCACCAAGTATAGTGAGAATCACCTAGTGAGAATCACCAAGTATAGTGAGAATCACCTAGTGAGAATCACCAAGTATAGTGAGAATCACCTAGTGAGAATCACCAAGTATAGTGAGAATCACCTAGTGAGAATCACCAAGTGTAGTGAGAATCACCAAGTGTAGTGAGAATCACCTAGTGAGAATCACCAAGTATAGTGAGAATCACCTAGTGAGAATCACCAAGTGTAGTGAGAATCACCAAGTGTAGTGAGAATCACCTAGTGAGAATCACCAAGTATAGTGAGAATCACCTAGTGAGAATCACCAAGTGTAGTGAGAATCACCTAGTGAGAATCACCAAGTGTAGTGAGAATCACCAAGTGTAGTGAGAATCACCAAGTGTAGTGAGAATCACCAAGTGTTGTGAGAATCACCAAGTGTAGTGAGAATCACCAAGTGTAGTGAGAATCACCAAGTATAGTGAGAATCACCAAGTGTAGTGAGAATCACCAGGTGTTGTGAGAATCACCAAGTGTAGTAAGAATCACCAAATGTAGTGAGAATCACCAAGTGTAGCGAGTCACTGTACTTCATAATTCTCTGATATCTCCGTTTGGAGCATTTCAGGAACTCTACTGATCAAATCGACTTCAGGCGGAGGGAGTGATTACCTCGAACTTCTAATTTTCAACCATTCTTCTCTGTACTGGACTGAGGAAGCCTCTGGTTGGTGAAACGTTTCCACAGTAAAGATACGCAAGTGTTGCACAAGTGTCTAAGTCATCATCCTGTCGGTTCCCTGAAGCAGTTGTCTACAGTGTAACACGAAGCTACGTCGTCTCTCTTAAGGTTAACACAACATATATATTATTGTGTCATTATTAACAACTGTAAATTTGTGTAACATAATTGTAACATACTGTAATATATGCAAGGCCTTAAAAACTTTTCTGTTTCATTACCCATAGTTCATTCCGGAGAATTATATTTATTGGTATGAGATCCAACAACGTATAAGAGAAGAAACAAACCATACCACGGGTGGGAATAGAACCCGCGATCAGAGTCTCTCAAAACTCCAGAAAGTCGGGGGTTCTATCCCCGCCCGTGGTATGGTTTGTTTGCAATCGTGTCATTACGATTTCGTGAGTTATAAGAGAAGAATACTCCAGCAGACACCTTAACAGCTCACTTTTAGCCATTGCAAATTTTCTTCATGGACAATAATCAGTGTCCTGGAAAGGAAAACACATTTTATACACGTTACAGCCACCTAAAACGAGTCATGTTAGAAGAGAAGTTATGGCCGAGGGAGAGAGACTTGTAACTTTTTCGTGGCGGATGTTTTGGACGTCTGAATAAAAATTCTAAAAAAAAAAAAAAAAAATCTGGATACTGCCATGGTGGCATTACCTGGATCAGGGACCAAGAAGAACAATGAATCTGCTAAAAAAAATTAACCTACCAACAATTCCTGGTTCAGACATGTGCAACAGTTGGGTGTCTTTATTAATGAAACGTTTCGCCTACACAGTAGGCTTCTTCAGTCAAATACATACGAAGCAGTAGTAATGAAATTAACGTGATGTAATCAGTCCATCAACCTTGGAGAAAAAGTATTTGAGGTGGTCAGTCCCTCAGCCTGGAGAGAAGTTCTGCTCCATAGTCTGAAATATTGTTTAAGACAATGGAGTGTTAGTTGACTGTCGAGGGTGGCATCCTAGGGGAACAAGATTAACCTAGGTTGCTCGAAATGCTCTGCACAACCAGAGATTTTCTATGTATCATTCATGTCAGCTAGGTATGTAATAGATGTACTTGTAGAAATAATGAATTATTATTATTATTATTATTATTATTATTATCATTGAGGTAGAGGGGAGTGGAATTATGGGATGCAAATATACCTTTTTCAAATCTCGCAGCGACTAAAACACATCTGGTTGGTGGAAAGTTTATAATGACGATATACGGAATACACACTGATAACTGGAATACACAATGATAACTGGAATACACAATGATAACTGGAATACACAATGATAACTGGAATACACAATGATAACTGGAATACACAATGATAAACTGGAATACACAATGATAACTGGAATACACAATGATAACTGGAATACACAATGATAACTGGAATACACAATGATAACTGGAATACACAATGATAACTGGAATACACAATGATAACTGGAATACACACTGATAACTGGAATACACAATGATAACTGGAATACACAATGATAACTGGAATACACAATGATAACTGGAATACACAATGATAACTGGAATACACAATGATAACTGGAATACACAATGATAACTGGAATACACACTGATAACTGGAATACACAATGATAACTGGAATACACAATGATAACTGGAATACACAATGATAACTGGAATACACAATGATAACTGGAATACACAATGATAACTGGAATACACACTGATAACTGGAATACACAATGATAACTGGAATACACAATGATAACTGGAATACACAATGATAAACTGGAATACACACTGATAACTGGAATACACAATGATAACTGGAATACACAATGATAACTGGAATACACAATGATAACTGGAATACACAATGATAACTGGAATACACAATGATAACTGGAATACACACTGATAACTGGAATACACAATGATAACTGGAATACACAATGATAACTGGAATACACACTGATAACTGGAATACACACTGATAACTGGAATACACACTGATAACTGGAATACACAATGATAACTGGAATACACAATGATAACTGGAATACACAATGATAACTAACTGGAGGCTATAATTGGTGTACATGCTGATAACTGGGACAGAGGCTGATGACGATGACAAACCGTGTCATGCTTAGCGGAGGGAGGAACGAGCCTACAATACTCTACTAGCTGAATGACCCATACGGGTCTGGTGCTTCAGATAATGATAGTGATGATGACACTGATAGTGATGATAGTGATGGGTCGCAGGTGAGCATCCTGGAGGCTGGCAGGGTAACCCAGGAGCTCCCTAGAGAGAGAAGATGAAACCTCCGACCCAGGATCATGTGAAGCACCATAACAAGGCTTCCCACTCATGGAGCCTCTTCCCCTCTACGGGGCATGACTGCGAGGTTCCACGTTGTGCTGCATGGATGTTGAGGCTCCACCCATTGCTGCGTCGTTTTTTGAGCTCCACCCACTGCTGTGTGGTTGCTGAGGCTCCACCCACTGCTGTGTGCTTGAGGCTCCACCCACTGCTGCGCGGTTGTTGAGGCTCCACCCATTGTTGCGTGGTTGTTGAGGCTCCACCCATTGTTGCGTGGTTGTTGAGGCTCCACCCATTGCTGCGTGGTTGTTGAGGCTCCACCCACTGCTGTGTGGTTGTTGAGGCTCCACCTACTGCTGCGTGGTTGAGGCTCCACCTACTGCTGCATGGTTGAGGCTCCACCCACTGCTGTGCGGTTGATGAGGCTCCACCTACTGCTGCGTGGTTGTTGAGGCTCCACCCATTGCTGCGTGGTTGCTGAGGCTCCACCCACTGCTGTGTGGTTGCTGAGGCTCCACCCACTGCTGTGTGGTTGTTGAGACTCCATCCATTGCTTCGTGGTTGCTGAGGCTCCACCCACTGTGTAGGTGATGAGGCTCCACCCACTGCTGTGTGGTTGCTGAGGCTCCACCCACTGCTGCATTGTTGCTGAGGTTCCACCCACTGTTGTGTGGTTGATGAGGCTCCACCCACTGCTGTGTGGGTGATGAGGCTCCACCCACTGCTGCATTGTTGCTGAGGTTCCACCCACTGTTGTGTGGTTGATGAGGCTTCACCCACTGCTGCGTGATTGTTGAGGCTCCACCCACTGCTGTGTGGTTGCTGAGGCTCCACCCACTGCTGTGTGGGCGTTGAGGCTCCATCCACTGCTGCGTGGTTGTTGAGGCTCCGCCCACTGCTGCGTGGTTGAGGCTCCACCCACTGTTGCGTGGCTGCTGAGGCTCCATCCACTGTTACGTGGTTGCTGAGGCTCCACCCATTGCTGCGTGGTTGAGACTCCACCCACTGCTGCGTGGTTGAGACTCCACCCACTGCTGCGTGGTTGTTGAGGCTGCACCCATTGCTGCGTGGTTGAGGCTCCACCCATTGCTGCGTGGTTGAGGCTCCACCCATTGCTGCGTGGTTGCTGAGGCTCCACCCACTGCTGCATTGTTGCTGAGGTGTAGAAGTTAGAGGTGTGGGGCTGCGTTTCGTAGTGAGGTCTTTGATAGATGATGTGTTTATGGTGGAAACGTTGATGTTGCTCTTAGCAAGTGCCCGGCGAGTATTCGTGGCAACATCGCCACATGGGAGTACTATGAACTGTTTAGGGGGCTGTTCCATGGGCGGTTTGTTGAGGATAGCTTGTGCCAACATGCGTCACACCAACATGCGACACACACAATCAGTGGTGGTGCCAACAAGCGTCACACAATCACTGGTGCCAACATGCATAACTGGAAACACTACAACAGCAGTGATCCTTGTCCCAAGAAGGTTACTGGAAGTCGTCAGGTGAAAGCACTGCCTCACCTCTCACTGTCCTGACAGCACCTCACCTCTCACCTCCCTGACAGCACCTCACCTCTCACTGCCCTGACAGCACCTCACCTCTCACCTCCCTGACAGCACCTCACCTCTCACCTCCCTGACAGCACCTCACCTCTCACTGCCCTGACAGCACCTCACCTCTCACCTCCCTGACAGCACCTCACCTCTCACCTCCCTGACAGCACCTCACCTCTCACCTCCCTGACAGCACCTCACCTCACCTCCTGACAGCACCTCACCTCTCATGCCCTGACAGCACCTCACCTCTCACCTCCTGACAGCACCTCACTCCACTGCCTGACAGCACCTCACTCTCACTCCCTGACAGCACCTCACCTCTCACCTCCCTGACAGCACTCACCTCTCACCTCCTGACAGCACCTCATCTCTCACTGCCCTGACAGCACCTCACCTCTCACGCCCTGACAGCACCTCATCTCTCACCTCTGACAGCACCTCACCTCTCACTGCCCTGACAGCACCTCACCTCTCACCTCCCTGACAGCACCTCACCTCTCACCTCCCTGACAGCACCTCACCTCTCACCTCCCTGACAGCACCTCACCTCTCACCTCCCTGACAGCACCTCACCTCTCACTGCCCTGACAGCACCTCACCTCTCACCTCCCTGACAGCACCTCACCTCTCACTGCCCTGACAGCACCTCACCTCTCACCTCCCTGACAGCACCTCACCTCTCACCTCCCTGACAGCACCTACCTTCACCTCCCTGACAGCACCTACTCTCCCTCTGACAGCACTCACCTCTCACCTCCCTGACAGCACCTCACTCTCACCTCCTGACAGCACCTCACCTCTCACCTCCTGACAGCACCTCACCTCTCACTCCCTGACAGCACCTCACCTCTCACCTCCCTGACAGCACCTCACCTCTCACTTCCCTGACAGCACCTCGCCTCTCACCTCCCTGACAGCACCTCACCTCTCACCTCCCTGACAGCACCTCACCTCTCACCTCCCTGACAGCACCTCGCCTCTCACTGCCCTGACAGCACCTCGCCTCTCACTGCCCTGACAGCACCTCACCTCTCACCTCCCTGACAGCACCTCACCTCTCACCTCCCTGACAGCACCTCACCTCTCACCTCCCTGACAGCACCTCACCTCTCACCTCCTGACAGCACTCACCTCTCACCTCCCTGACAGCACCTCACTCTCACTCCCTGACAGCACCTCACCTCTCACCTCCCTGACAGCACCTCACCTCTCACCTCCTGACAGCACCTCACCTCTCACCTCCCTGACAGCACCTCACCTCTCACCTGCCCTGACAGACCTCCCTCTCACCTCCCTGACAGCACCTCACCTCTCACCTCCCTGACAGCACCTCACTCTCACCTCCCTGACAGCACCTCGACTCTCACTGCCCTGACAGCACCTCGCCTCTCACTGCCCTGACAGCACTCACCTCTCACTCCCTGACAGCACCTCACCTCTCACCTCCTGACAGCACCTCACTCTCACCCCTGACAGACCTCACCTCTCACCTCCCTGACAGCACCTCACCTCTCACCTCCCTGACAGCACCTCACCTCTACCTCCCTGACAGCACCTCACCTCTCACCTCCCTGACAGCACCTCACCTTCACCTCCTGACAGCACCTCACTCTCACTGCCCTGACAGCACCTCGCCTCTCACTCCTGACAGCACCACCTCTCACCTCCTGACAGCACCTCACCTCTCACCCTCCTGACAGCACCTCGCCTCTCACTCCTGACAGCACCTCGCCTTCACTGCCCTGACAGCACCTCACCTCTCACCTCCCTGACAGCACCTCACCTCTCACCTCCTGACAGCACCTCACCTCTCACCCCCTGACAGCACCTCACCTCTCACTCCCTGACAGCACCTCACCTCTCACCTCCCTGACAGCACCTCGCCTCTCACCTCCCTGACAGCACCTCGCTCTCACTGCCCTGACAGCACCTCGCCTCTCACTGCCCTGACAGCACCTCACCTCTCACCTCCCTGACAGCACCTCACCTCTCACCTCCTGACAGCACCTCACCTCTCACCTCCCTGACAGCACCTCGCCTCTCACTGCCCTGACGCACCTCACCTCCTGACAGCACCTCACCTCTCACCTCCCTGACAGCACCTCACCTCTCACCTCCCTGACAGCACCTCACCTCTCACCTCCTGACAGCACCTCGCCTCTCACTGCCCTGACAGCACCTCACCTTCACCTCCCTGACAGCACCTCCTCTCACTCCCTGACAGCACCTCACCTCTCACCTCCCTGACAGCACCTCACCTCTCACCTCCCTGACAGCACCTCACCTCTCACCTCCCTGACAGCACCTCGCCTCTCACCTCCCTGACAGCACCTCCTCACACTGCCCTGACAGCACCTCGACCTCTCACTGCCCTGACAGCACCTGCCTCTCACCTCCCTGACAGCACCTCGCCTCTCACTGCCCTGACAGCACCTCGCCTCTCACTGCCCTGACAGCACCTCGCCTCTCACTGCCCTGACAGCACCTCGCCTCTCACCTCCCTGACAGCACCTCACCTCTCACCTCCCTGACAGCACCTCACCTCTCACCTCCCTGACAGCACCTCGCCTCTCACCTCCCTGACAGCACCTCGCCTCTCACTGCCCTGACAGCACCTCGCCTCTCACTGCCCTGACAGCACCTCACCTCTCACCTCCTGACAGCACCTCGCCTCTCACCTCCTGACAGCACCTCGCCTCTCACTGCCCTGACAGCACTCGCCTCTCACTGCCCTGACAGCACCTCGCCTCTCACTGCCCTGACAGCACCTCGCCTCTCACCTCCCTGACAGCACCTCGCCTCTCACTGCCCTGACAGCACCTCGCCTCTCACTGCCCTGACAGCACCTCACCTCTCACCTCCCTGACAGCACCTCGCCTCTCACCTCCCTGACAGCACCTCGCCTCTCACTGCCCTGACAGCACTCCGCCTCTCACTGCCCTGACAGCACCTCACCTCTCACCTCCCTGACAGCACCTCGCCTCTCACCTCCCTGACAGCACCTCGCCTCTCACTGCCCTGACAGCACCTCGCCTCTCACTGCCCTGACAGCACCTCCCTCTCACCTCCCTGACAGCACTCGCCTCTCACTCCCTGACAGCACCTCGCCTCTCACCTCCCTGACAGCACCTCGCTCTTCTCACCTCCCTGACAGCACCTCACCTCTCACCTCCCTGACAGCACCTCGCCTCTCACTGCCCTGACAGCACCTCGCCTCTCACCTCCCTGACAGCACCTCACCTCTCACTGCCTGACAGCACCTCGCCTCTCACTGCCCTGACAGCACCTCACCTCTCACCTCCCTGACGCACCTCGCCTCTCACTCCCTGACAGCACCTCGCCTCTCACTGCCCTGACAGCACCTCGCCTCTCACTGCCCTGACAGCACCTCACCTCTCACCTCCCTGACGCACCTCGCCCTCTCACCTCCCTGACAGCACCTCGCCTCTCACCTCCCTGACAGCACCTCGCCTCTCACCTCCCTGACAGCACCTCACCTCTCACCTCCCTGACAGCACCTCGCCTCTCACTGCCCTGACAGCACCTCGCCTCTCACCTCCCTGACAGCACCTCACCTCTCACCTCCCTGACAGCACCTCGCCTCTCACCTCCCTGACAGCACGTCGCCTCTCACCTCCCTGACAGCACCTCGCCTCTCACTGCCCTGAGACCTGACAAAACAGACCTAGTCTGGAATCGACCCGCAGGGGTGATGAACCAGTGATCGACTCCACATAAATAAAAAAAACACCTAAATTATTTTCGATTGATAAATATGATCAATGTGTCTGTTAGCGCCAGCGATGGGCAGCCATGAGCTGATCAACATGACTGTTAGTGCTATCGCTGTGTTCAACCACAAGGCACCGGGATGACAGTGCAGACAACATGCTGGTAGACAAGGGTAGACAGACAGGTTGATCTCGTGGTGTTGTCTCGTGGTGTTTACCTGAGTTACCTGGGAGAGGTTTCGGGGTCAACGCCCCCGCGGCCCGGTCTGAGACCAGGCCTCATAGTGGATCAGGGTCTGATCAACCAGGCTGTTACTGCTTGCCGCACGCAAACTGACGTACGAACCACAGCCTTGTTGACCTGTACTGACTTTAAGGTGACCTGTCCAGTGCTTCTGAAGACAGCCATGAGCATTGGTAATCCCCCTTAGTATGCTGGAGGCAAACTGAACAGTCTTGCCCCGTGCACTTACTGTGTTGCACTCTCAGTGTACTCGTGGCGCCCTGCTTTCATCGGGGAATGTTACATCTCCTGCCGGTCTTTTGCTCTCATATGGAGTGATTTTCGTGGGCAGGTTTGGTACCAATCCCTGCAGGACCCTCCAAGTGTATATTATCATGTATCTCTCTCGCTTGCGTTCGAGGGAATACAGATCAAGGACCTTCAACTGTCCCCGTAGTTTAGTGCCTTATCACACTTGTGTGCGTGAAAGTTCTTGTACTCTCCAAGTCTGCAATGTCGCCAGCCTGAAGGGAGGCCGTTACTAGTGTACAGCAGTATTCCAGCCTAGAAAGCACAAGCGATTTGAAGAGAATCATCATGGGCTTCACGTCCCAAGTTTTGAAGGTTCTCATTATCCATCCTATCATTTTCCTAGATGATGAGGTAGATACATTGTTGTGATCTTTGAAGGCGAGATCCTCTGACTTTATCACTCCCAGGTCCTTCACATTACTTTTCCGCACTATTGTATGGTTAGAAATTGTGGTATACCCTGACACATTTTTCATTTCTTCAAGTTTTCCATATCTGAGTAGATGAAATTTCTCCTCGTTGAACTTCATATTGTTTTGAGTGGCCCATTCGAAGATTTGGTTGATGTCCACTTGGAGTCTCGCGGTGTCTTCGATGGAGGTCACTGCCATGGTGATCTGGGTGTCATCCGCAAAGGAAGACACGGAGCTATGGCTTACATCTCTATGTCAGAAACGAGGATGAGGAATAGAATGGGTGCGAGTACTGTGCCTTGTGGAACAGAGCTTTTTACCATGGCTACCTGTTTACTATTACTGTTTGTGTTCTGTTTGTCAGGAAGTTGTAGATCCATCTACCAACTTTTCCCGTTATTCCTTTGTCCTGCATTTTGTGTGCTATTACACCATGGTCACACTTGCCGAAAGCTTTTGTTAAGTCTGTGTATACTACATCTGTATTTTGTTTATCATCTACAGCATCCAGGACCTTGTCATAGTGATCCACTAGCTGGGACAGGCAGGAGCGACCTGCTTTAAACCCGTGTTGCCCTGGGTTGTGTAATTGATGGGTATCTAGGTGGTTGGCGATCTTGCTTCTTAGAACCCTCTCAAAGATTTTTATAATATGGGATGTTAGTGATATCAGTGTGTAGTTCTTTGCAATTGCTTTACTGCCACCTTTGTGGAGTGGTGCTATGTCTGTTGTTTTTAGTGTGTGTGGGATGACTCCTGTGTCCATGCTCTCTCTCCATAAAATGCTGAAGGCACGCGAGAGGGGATTCTTGCAGTTCTTGATGAACACGGAGTTCCACGAGTCCGGGCCTGGGGCAGAGTGCATGGACATGTTATTAATTGCCTCTTCAAAGTCTTGTGGAGCTTGAATAATATCCGAGATTTTTGGGACTTTTGGTGGTGTTAGTTTCGTGTTGTTGCTGGTCTCGTGGTGGTGTTAGTCTAGTGGTGGTGGTGTTGGTCTCGTGGTGGTGGTGTTGGTCTCGTGGTGGTGGTGTTGGTCTCGTGGGGGTGGTGTTGGTCTCGTGGTGGTGGTGTTTGGTCTCGGGGGTGGGGGTGTTGGTCGTGGTGGTGGTGTTGGTTCCGTGGTGGTGGTGTTTTGGGCTCGTGGTGGTGGTGTTGGTCTCGTGGTGGTGGTGGTGGTCTTTGTGGTTTGGTGGTGGTGGTGGTGGTGTTGGTCTCGTGGGTGGTGGTGTTGGTCTCGTGGTGGTGGTGGGTTGGTTCGTGTGGTGGGGGTGGTGTTGGCTCGTGGTGGTGGTGGTGTTGGCCTCGTGGTGGTGGTGGTGTTGGGCTCGTGGGGTGGTGGTGTTGGTCTCGTGGTTGGGGGGTTGTGTTGTTGCTCGTGGGGGGTGGTGTTGGTCTCGTGGTGGTGGTGGTGTTGGTCTCGTGGTGGTGGTGGTGTTGGTCTCGTGGTGGGGGTGGTGTTGGACTCGTGGTGGTGGTGGTGTTGGTTCGTGGTGGTGGTGGGGTTGGTTGTGGTGTGGTGGTGTTGGTTGGGGTGGTGTGTTGGTCTCGTGGTGGTGGTGCTGCTTCATGGTGGTGGTGTTTTGGGTTTTTTGTGGTCTTGGGTGATGGGGTGGTTTGTGGGAATGGTGCGGTTTCGTGGTGGTGGTGGTGGGCTCGTGGTGGTGGTGTGGGTTTTGTGGTGGTGGGTTTTGGGCTCGTGGTGGTGTTGGTTCCGTGGGGGGGTGGTGTTGGTTCGTGGTGGTGGTTGATTCGTGTGGTGGGGTTGGTTTCGTGGTGGTGGTGTTGGTCTCGTGGTGGTTGGGGTTGGTCTCGTGGTGGTGGTTGTTGGTCTCGTGGTGGTGGGCTGGCTCATGGTGGTGGTGTTTGGGTTTCATTGTGGTTGTGGTGATGGTGCTGGTTTCGGGTAAGGTGTGGTGCTGGTCTCGTGGTGGTGGTGTTGGTTTTGTGGTGGTGTGTTGGTCTCGTGGTGGTGTTGGTTCCGTGGTGGTGGTGTTGGTTTCGTGGTGGTGTTGATCTCTAGTGGTGGTGTTGGTTTCGTGGTGGTGGTGTTGGTTTCGTGGTGGTGGTGTTGGTCTCGTGGTGGTGGTGTTGGTTCGTGGTGGTGGTGTTGGTCTCGTGGTGGGGGTTTTGGGGGTCTCGGGGGGTGGTGTTGGTCTCGTGGTTGGTGTTGGTCTCGTGGTGGTGGTGTTTTGGGTTTTGGGGTGGTGTTGGTCTCGTAGTTGTGGTGTTGGTCTCGTGGTGGTGTTGTTGGCTCGTGGTTGGTGGTGTTGGTCTCGTGGTGGTGGTGTGTTGGTCTCGTGGTGGTGGTAGTGGTGTTGGTCCCCGTGGTGGTGGTGGTGGTGTTGGTCTCGTGGTGGTGATGTTGGCCGTGGTGGTGGTGGTGTTGTTGGTCTCGTGGGGGTGGTCCTGGTGGTGGTGGTGTTTGGGCTCGTGGTGGTGGTGGTGTTGGTCTCGTGGTGGTGGTGTGGCCTCGTGGTGGTGGTGGTGTTGGTCTCGTGGTGGTGGTGTTGGTCTCGTGGTGGTGGTGGTGTTGGTCTCGTGGTGGTGGTGGTTTGGGGTTGGTCTCGTGGTGGGGTGGTGTTGGTCTCGTGGGTGGTGGTGGGTGTTGGTCTCGTGGTGGTGTTGGGGGTTGGTCTCGGGTGGTGGGTGGTGTTGGTCTCGTGGTGGTGGTGGTGGGATTGGTCTCTGGGGGTGGTGGGTGGTTGGTGTGGTGGGGTGGTGTATTGGTCTCGTGGTGGTGGTGTTGGTCTCGTGGTGGGGGTGTTGGTTTCATTGTGTCTTGTGGGAATGGTGCTGGTTTCGTGGTGGTGGGGCTGGTCTCGTGGGGGTGGTGTTGGTTTCGTGGTGGTGGGGTTTTCTCGTGGTGGTGGTGGTGTTGGTCTCGTGGTGGTGGTGGTGTGGTCTCGTGGTGGTGTTGGTCCGTGGTGGTGGTGGTGGTGGTCTCGTGGTGGTGTTGGTCTCGTGGTGGTGTGGGGGGTGGTGGTCTCGGTGGTGGTGGTGTTGGTCTCGTGGTGGTGGTGGTGTTGGTCTCGTGGTGGTGGTGGTGTTGGTCTCGTGGTGGTGGTGGTGTTGGTCTCGTGGTGGTG
This sequence comes from Cherax quadricarinatus, assembly GCF_026875155.1. Taxonomy (NCBI): domain Eukaryota; kingdom Metazoa; phylum Arthropoda; class Malacostraca; order Decapoda; family Parastacidae; genus Cherax; species Cherax quadricarinatus. The sequence continues at coordinate 34,042,953 of NC_069437.1, forward strand.
GTGGTGTTGGTCTCGTGGTGGGTGGTGGTGGTGGTGGGTGGTCTCGTGGTGGTGGTGGTGGTTTGGTCCCCGTGGGGTGTGGTGGTGGGGTTTGGGGCTGTGGTGGTGGTGGGGTTGGTCTCGTGGTGGTGGTGGTGTTGGCTCGTGGGGGGTGGTGGGTGTTGGCCTCGTGGTGGTGGTGGTGTTGGTTCGTGGTGGTGGTGGTGTTTTGGTCGTGGTGGTGGTGGTGTTGGTCTCGTGGTGGTGGTGGTGTTTGGTCTCGTGGTGGTGGTGGTGGGTTGGTTCTCGTGGGGGTGGTTGGTTGGGGGTGGTGGTGTTGGTTCGTGGTGGTGGTGGTGGTGTTGGTCTCGTGGTGGTGGGTGGTGGTGTTGGGCTCGTGGTGGTGGTGGTGGGTTGGTCTCGTGGTGGTGGTGGTGGGTTTGTTCGTGGGTGGTGGTGTGTTTGGTCTCGTGGTGGTGGTGCTGGTTCGGGTGTGGGTGTTGGGGGTTTTGTTGGTCTGTGGTATGGTGTGGTTTCGTGGTGGTGTGGTTTCGTGGTGGTGGTGTGTCTCTGGTGGGGTTTCTCGTTTGTGGGGGTGGTGTTGGTCTCGTGGTGGTGGGTTTGGTTTCTGTGGTGGTGTTGGTTTCGTTGTGGTGTTGGTTTTGTGGGTGGTGGTCTCGTGTGTGGTGTTTGGGTTTTGTGGTGGTTTGGGGTTGGTTCGTTGTGGTGGTGTTGGTTGTGGTTTGGGGGTTGTTGGTGTGGTGGTGGTTTCGTGGTGGTGGTGGTGGTTGGTTCGTTGGTCTTGTGGTGGTGTTGGTCTCGTTTTGGTGGTGTTGGTTCGTGGTGGTGTGGTCTGGGGGTGGTGTGGTTTCTTGGTGGTGTTGGTTCGTGGTAAAGTGTTTGATCTCGTGGTTGTGGTGTTGGTTTCGTGGTGGTGGTGTTGGTCTCACCATCTTTCAAAACAAGTGTTTTAAGCCTCATCTTTCTCCTGTTGAGTAGCGGCGTCCAGGATGGTGTTTCACAACCTGCCAGCCCGTTCTCGCCGTTTTTGTAAAGCCCGTTCTCGCCGTTTTTGTAAAGCCCGTTCTCGCCGTTTTTGTAAAGCCCGTTTTCGCCGTTTTTACAATTTGCTTATTTGTAGCTAAATATTGGTTTTTATATGTTTATATATCCACTACAGGCGAAGACGACAGCTAAGGGAGATCTTCAAAGGCAACAGACTCTCTGTAGAACGTAAAACAACAGGAGAGACTGAGGAAGAAAAAAGCCTCAAATTAATTTGAGAGAAAGCCAAAATATTTATGCAAAATCCCAGTCAAAAATAGCATGCTACAAACAGCTTCATAATTTCGGATATAACTCAAACCCCACTTGACTTCGAAGAAACCATTGACTGCATGCCCATGCACTCCACCCCAGGCCCAACTCTGGAAACTCTAGATTCATTAAGAATTGCAATAAGCCATTTTCTTATTCGTAACATATACAGTGGAAGAAGTTTGAACACTGGAGTCATCCTACAGTCATTAAAAACCCCTGGTATAGCCCCACTCCACAAAGATGGTAACATAACAATTGCAATAAACGATAGACTGATAATGCTGACATACCTCATTACCAAGATCTTTGACAGGATTTTAAGAAGGATTACTAGTCGCGTTGAATTTCCAGCAGGTGCTCAATCTAGGTAACATGGGTTCAGAATAGGTCACTCCTGCCTCTCGCCAACTGATTTTTGATACACTGTAAGACAAGTAAAATGAAGATGCAGTGTACATCGACTTTGCAAAAGCTAAAAGCCTTAGACAAGTGTGACAATGGGGTAACCGCGCATAAAATGCGTGAAGAAGGAATAATTGGAAAGGTGGGCACATGCACATTTAACATCCTAACTGATAGAACCCAAAGAATAATAACAAGCAGACCAAAAGCAGGGGCTGCTACTGTGCAGAGTTCTGTTCCCCAAGGCATAGTACTCGCCCCTCTTCTCTTTCTCATTCTTTTATCTGAAGCAGAGATATCATCTATAGCACTGTGTCATCCTTTGCAGACGATACAATATGTATGAGAGTGACATCCATATAAGACAAGCTATCAACCAAGTCTTCCTATGGGTTAATATGAGAAATCTCCGAGTGATACCGTCGAAAGATCTCGCGTTCAAGGATCACAATGTCATTATTGGAGCTGCAAAGTAAAAGATAGGTTAGATAACTAGAAGTTTCAAAGCAAGAGATGCCAAACAAATTATGAAACGCTTCTAATCACTCTTTCTTTCGGAACTAAAATAATGCTGTCTTTTAAAGTCCCCGTTCATGGCAGGCGAAATTGCAGAATTGGAAAATGTGTAGAGAATCTTTACAGCTCCTATAAATTCAGTCAAGCACCTAAATTACTGGGAGGGCCTGAAATCCTTCCTTAGAAGGAAGGCGAAAAAGATGCATGATAAACTACACCTGGAAGATTCTGGAAGGGCTGATACCAAATATGTACACTGAAATCACTACATATGACCACAAAGGGCTTGGCAGACAGTGCATGATACCCCCGGTTATACCCTCTCTCCATGTGTGCATAAGAAGGATTACCAACAATTCTCTGACTGTCGACAAATTTCTCAAATCAATTCTTGATCAGCCGTCGTGCGGGGACGGTGACCTCTCAAATCGACTCATGGTAGCCTACAGGTAACCTATCCGATGTTAAACACACACACACAAAAAAAAATAAGAATTTTATTGAGAAGACGTTTCGCCCATCAGGGACTTTACCAATTCGAGAATTAATGAAGTCTCCTGTGGATGAAACATCTTCACAATGTCACAATGTCTGTCTCATTAACATACTTGCCGGTAAAATACCATTGATATCGTAACCAAACTTATCCTGATTTAATCTCATTTAATGTAACCGAACATAACCAAACTTAAAATATGGAAATTATTATTTGCAAGTTTAAAGGAAGTAATAAGCAATTTGACGCTGTGCACCTCGTAAGAAAATTAACGTAATAAAACGAGGACAGGATGAGAGACAACAGCTGGACTCCAGCATCTATCGAATTCCTCCTCAAAGTGCTCTTTTGTTTTTATGTTGCAGATGCTCAATTTAAGCACTGTTAGGAGAGCGCTGTGTTGTGTTGTCTCTAAAATATGCAGTGTAGCCTACGTGACCATGTATGTGATAGTGGCCGACCCTCCCTCCCTCGACCCTCACTTGTCTGGGCTCTCAACAATCCGAATGAAGTATAAACAAAGCCTAATGTCAGAATGCAATGATGAGAGTGAGCTGAGGGAGAGAAAAAGAGCACTTAGCTAATATTATACAATAAGCTTCAGACACCACTCCACCGTCGAGGCAAAACAATTTTGCACGTTGAATAGTTTCGAGGGTTGAAAAATGTGATGCAAATGCTGCCTGTTTAGTGTTGAGGGACGAGGATTTCTGAGGCGGCTACTGATAGCCGTGAGAAAAACAAGAGGAAGCAAGTGTACTCCCCTGGGGACTCTCCAAGGTAACAGATGAGCACTGACACTTCTCCCTTGTTCACCGTGCAAGACGGTACCAGACGGGCACAAAACTGTATCAGATAGTACAGAACGGCACGATACCGTCCAGTAAATCAGAGTGGTAAGCAAGAAAGATTGCCCGGCAATCAGGGTGGAGCAAGCCGCGCAAAATTACACTCGAATATTCACACTGGAAAATTTTAGTTTTACCGAGGTAAACGTCGAGGAACTATGTGGCATTGACCACGACCAAGACTTGTTCTAGGCCTCTAGGAGAACATAACAGAACATACGGTTCTCCACAACATTTCTTAGTTCTAGCCAGAACATTGCACAACACTATGTTTTGGCTCTAGCTAGAACACTGGTTGCAGAACTCCAGGTTCTTCAAAGCTTGCTGGAATGAAGGTGTCATAAACAACAATCAATATCAAATGTGAACCCACTTGGACTAAAAAAAAAAAAAAGGGCAGGTAAAATAAAAATATTTCTGCCGAAGTTGAATTAGACAAGCCTTTTATTTTCACCAATTTTTTTTTTTTTAAATTTTCTCTGTAATTTTTAAAACTTCACAATAATGGAAGATGTTCCAGCCAGAATGATCTCAAACTTGTAATGACTCATGAAAGATGATCATTCTTTATCAAGAATGATGAAGATTGTTTTCCTGTAATGATTCAGTCTGCTTATTTTAGTGATTAGCCTAACGATTATTATTAAAAGAAGCGCTAAACCTGCATGGTTATAGTGCATCAGCGAAGTAATTAATACAATAAAATCTACCACTGAAAGAGTTTATAAAAAAATCACAGTAGACTTAGGTGGAAAATTATTATTATATTCACGTGGGAGCGCTAAAACCTTATGGTTCATACAGCACCCGGGGAATAGAGGGTAATCATGTTAGATCCAAGGAAGGCAGGGGGGGGGGAGGAATAACCCCAACTCCTCGGATCACGAGACCTTCAGCAGCCTCGAGGTACCAAGGGAAGGTCGGGATGACTCAGTTTCTGGATGTTTTCTAAAAGAACATCAAGTGGTTTCTAATGTATTTTAAGATCAATGTTGCAACACCGGACAAGCTTGTTGAATAACCTGTGCAACACCTGTGTAACACTTGTGCAACACCTGTGCAATACCTGTGTAACACCTGTGTAACACTTGTGCAACACCTGTGTAACACTTGTGTAACACTTGTGCAACACCTGTGTAACACTTATGCAACAGCTGTGCAACACTTGCGCAACACCTGTGTAACACTTATGCAACAGCCGTGCAACACTTGTGCAACACCTGTGTAACACTTGTGCAACACCTGTGTAACACTTATGCAACAGCTGTGCAACACTTGCGCAACACCTGTGTAACACTTATGCAACAGCTGTGCAACACTTGTGCAACACCTGTGTAACACTTGTGCAACACCTGTGCAACACCTGTGTAACACTTATGCAACAGCTGTGCAACACTTGTGCAACACCTGTGTAACACTTGTGCAACACCTGTGTAACACTTATGCAACAGCTGTGCAACACTTGCGCATACAACTGTGTACACTTATGCAACAGCTGTGCAACACTTGTGCAACACCTGTGTAACACTTGTGCAACACCTGTGTAACACTTATGCAACAGCTGTGCAACACTTGCGCAACACCTGTGTAACACTTATGCAACAGCTGTGCAACACTTGTGCAAACACCTGTGTAACACTTGTGCAAACACTGTGTAACACTTATGCAACAGCTGTGCAACACTTGCGCAACACCTGTGTAACACTTATGCAACAGCCGTGCAACACTTGTGCAACACCTGTGTAACACTTGTGCAACACCTGTGTAACACATTATGCAACAGCTGTGCAACACTTGCGCAACACCTGTGTAACACTTATGCAACAGCTGTGCAACACCTGTGTAACACTTGTGCAACACCTGTGCAACACCTGTGTAACACTTATGCAACAGCTGTGCAACACTTGTGCAACACCTGTGTTAACACTTGTGCAAACCTGTGTAACACTTATGCAACAGCTGTGCAACACTTGCGCAACACCTGTGTAACACTTATGCAACAGCTGTGCAACACTTGTGCAACACCTGTGTAACACTTGTGCAACACCTGTGCAACACCTGTGTAACACTTATGCAACAGCTGTGCAACACTTGTGCAACACCTGTGTAACACTTGTGCAATACCTGTGTAACACCATTGCAACATTTGTGCAACACCTGTGCAACACCTGTGTAACACTTGTGCAACACCTGTGTAACACTTATGCAACAGCTGTGCAACACTTGTGCAACACCCGTTCAACACCTGTGCAACACCTGTGTAACACTTATGCAACAGCTGTGCAACACCTATTCAACACCCGTTCAAAACCTGTGCAACACCTGTGTAACACTTGTGCAACACCTGTGCAATACCTGTGAAACACCCTTGCAACACATGTGTATACAAGTCAATACAAGACTTCACTATAACAACGTTTCTCTTAATGAGACCTTTGTTAAGTTATGTTAACTTGATAAAGTTCTCCCTCGTGTACTGTACTTGACATCCACTTCATGTACTGTACTTGACATCCACTTCCTGTACTGTACTTGACATCCACTTCCTGTACTGTACTTGACATCCACTTCCTGTACTGTACTTGACATCCACTTTATGTACTGTACTTGACATCCACTTCCTGTACTGTACTTGACATCCACTTTATGTACTGTACTTGACATCCACTTTATGTACTGTACTTGACATCCACTTCCTGTACTGTACTTGACATCCACTTCCTGTACTGTACTTGACATCCACTTCTGTTACTGTACTTGACATCCACTTCCTGTACTGTACTTGACATCCACTTCCTGTACTGTACTTGACATCCACTTCCTGTACTGTACTTGACATCCACTTCCTGTACTGTACTTGTCATCCACTTCATGTACTGTACTTGACATCCACTTCATGTACTGTACTTGACATCCACTTCATGTACTGTACTTGACATCCACTTCCTGTACTGTACTTGTCATCCACTTCATGTACTGTACTTGACATCCACTTCCTGTACTGTACTTGTCATCCACTTCATGTACTGTACTTGACATCCACTTCCTGTACTGTACTTGTCATCCACTTCATGTACTGTACTTGACATCCACTTCCTGTACTGTACTTGTCATCCACTTCATGTACTGTACTTGACATCCACTTCCTGTACTGTACTTGACATCCACTTCATGTACTGTACTTGTCATCCACTTCATGTACTGTACTTGTCATCCACTTCCTGTACTCTACTTGTCATCCGCTTCCTGTACTGTACTTGTCATCCACTTCCTGTACTGTACTTGACATCCACTTCCTGTACTGTACTTGACATCCACTTCCTGTACTGTACTTGTCATCCACTTCCTGTACTGTACTTGACATCCACTTCATGTACTGTACTTGACATCCACTTCATGTACTGTACTTGACATCCACTTCATGTACTGTACTTGACATCCACTTCATGTACTGTACTTGACATCCACTTCATGTACTGTACTTGACATCCACTTCATGTACTGTACTTGACATCCACTTCATGTACTGTACTTGACATCCACTTCCTGTACTGTACTTGACATCCACTTCCTGTACTGTACTTGTCATCCACTTCATGTACTGTACTTGACATCCACTTCATGTACTGTACTTGACTTCACTTCATGTACTGTACTTGACATCCACTTCCTGTACTGTACTTGTCATCCACTTCATGTACTGTACTTGACATCCACTTCCTGTACTGTACTTGTCATCCACTTCATGTACTGTACTTGACATCCACTTCCTGTACTGTACTTGTCATCCACACGTGTCCACTCAGACACGCACCAAACACGGTCACTGATAACATTCAACAAAGAACAAGGCGGAACAATATCGTGACTGGAACAATACACAAATAACCCGCACATAGCAGAGAGAAACTTACGACGACGTTTCGGTCCGACTTGGACCATTTACAAAGTCCAAGTCGGACCGAAACGTCTTCGTAAGCTCCTCTCTCTCACGTGCGAGTTATATTGCGTAACATTCAATAATTCGGCGTCGGCAAAGATACGTTTTTTTTTTCTCTTTGGTTAAATTTACAGGTTAAGAACGGTCATCCTACCTGAACTAATTTTGTATCCAAGCTTCCCTATCCAGGAAACCCCTTGGGATACCACCCACAACAGTCTAGTGAAACACTTGTACCCACTTACTGCTAGGCGAACAGGGACAACAGGTGTATGGAAACATGACCAGTGTTGCCACCCATGCCGGGAATCGAACCATGGACACTTAGCACGTGAGCTGAGTGCGCTACCAACTGAGCCACGGTTCACGAAACTACCAGCAGGAAAGATAAGATAAAAGATAAGATTGTTCGGATTTTTAACCAGAAGGGTTAGCAACCCAGGATAACCCAAGTGCGTCATCGAGGACTCTTATTTCCATTATGGTCCTTCAATCTTCTCCCCCAGGATGCGACCCACACCAGTCGACTAACGCTCGAGTACTTACTTACTGCTAGGTGAACAGGGACATCAGGTGTAAAGAAACACGCCCAACGTTTCCACTCGGCCGGGGACTGAACCTCGAACACTCAGTATGTGAGGCGAGAGCGTTGTCTACCAAGCCACGGGACCTGCAGTGCTTTAAAGCTCGTTGTTTATATTTCACATCACGTGGACACGGTCATCAGCATACAAATATAGTGCCTTACCTAATCGTCATTCAGATACCATCCAGGAAACGTAAAATTGCAGAAAATTGGCTCAATGGAAGATCGTTTCTTTGTCTGCAGTACGATATGAGACTGCACCACCTGACTCACCTGAAGATAGGATCACGACCTGCGCTGTCCTGACGGAGGCTTGGATAACACACTGAGGCAGGGCATATCACCGCCAGTAAGCAGCAAAACTGTCATTACTCAACAGCCGCAGATTATTATTATTATAATCAAGGGGAAGCGCTAAACCCGGAGGATCACACAGCGCCTGGGGGGGGGGGGGATGTGGAAGGCATTCAGGCCCAATTCGGGGAACTGGAGCACAGATCCAATTCCCCAAATCAAGAGCCCCTCACCAACATCAAGGAACCTTCCTTGAGGGGCAACAGCCGCAGAGCTATCATTGCTGACAGTCACTGTGCAGCATTCCGTCACTATGGTAACAGCTTCTGCTGAGAGATGATCTCGCGAAACATAACAACGAGTAGTCTGGACTGAGGGTAGACATGCGCGTGGAACAGGAGTGGAATCTTGATTCAAACAACCACGGATTATAAGAGACTCCAACACGTCCACACTATGTGAGAACACTTTGAAAGCCGGTTTGTGTGTGTGTGTGTGTGTGTGTGTGTGTGTGTGTGTGTGTGTGTGTGTGTTAGTCATGCAGATGTTCAACACTTGTGTTAAGTTGTGCTGTCAACGACCGCTGTAGGAATCCCTGTGGAGCACCTGCCCCGCCCTCAGCTTGACCCGGGGAGACCACGCCCGCCCTCACCGCCACCAGCACCACCACCTCCACCACCACTGCCACAACTCCCACCACCACTGCAACCACCACCGGCACCAGCACCGCTCAGCACCAGCACCACCACTGCCCAGCACCACCGCCCACCACCCGCACCACCACCCACCACTAGCACCACCACCCACCACCAGCACCACCACCCACCACTAGCACCACCACCCACCACTAGCACCACCACCACCACCAGCACCACCACCCCACTAGCACCACCACCCCCCACCAGCACCACCACCCACCACTAGCACCACCACCCACCACCAGCACCACCACCACCACCCACAACCAGCACCCTCGTCATCGCTCGCTCACTCCACCAGGATAAATATTTATTGAGACCTCAAAAGCACTCGTGCAAAAAGTGACAGAACAACTTTAAGTTACCTTCATTACTCTCTTGTTTAACTTTGCTGATCAACTTCAATACTTTTGTTTGTGTGAATGCTAACTTGTTAATATTTTCTTATCCATCAATGTAATCAATTCATATTTCATATATTCTAGAAAAGACGTTTGTTAGAGGTACAGATTCTAACTTGACAGCTGGTGCAAGTCCTTCAGTTGGTCGGTGTTACACAGTCTGTGTACACCTCCGGGGATATGCTTGGCGTGATGCCGACCCCGAGGCCCTGTTCTGTAGCTGATAGCTACAGTTTGTCCCCGCTCTTTCTCTCTCATCTTTCTTCTCCCTCTCCGATCCTTGTTATTCTGCTTCTTGATGATTAAGACACATGGCAAATGTGATACCTATTTTCAAAACAGGTGACAGGTCCTTAGCTTCGAACTATAGACCAATAAGCCTAACCTCCATAGTGGGAAAATTTATGGAATCAATAATTGCCGAGGCAGTTCGTAGCCACCTTGAAAAGCATAAATTAATCAACGAATCTCAGCATGGTTTTACAAAGGGGCGTTCCTGCCTTACGAATTTATTAACTTTTTTCACTAAGGTATTTGAGGAGGTAGATCATGGTAATGAATATGATATTGTGTATATGGACTTCAGTAAGGCTTTTGACAGGGTCCACATCAGAGACTATTGAGGAAAATTAAAGCACATGGAATAGGAGGAGAAATTTTTTCCTGGATAGAGGCATGGTTGACAAATAGGCAGCAGAGAGTTTGCATAAATGGGGAGAAATCAGAGTGGGGAAGCGTCACGAGCGGTGTTCCACAGGGGTCAGTGTTGGGCCCCTGCTGTTCACAATCTACATAAACGACATAGATGAGGCATAAAGAGCGACATCGGCAAGTTTGCGATGACACCAAAATAGGCCGTCGAATTCATTCTGACGAGGACATTCGAGCACTCCAGGAAGATTTGAATAGACTGATGCAGTGGTCGGAGAAGTGGCAGATGCAGTTTAATATAGACAAATGCAAAGTTCTAAATGTTGGACAGGACAATAACCATGCCACATATAAACTAAATAATGTAGATCTTAATATTACGGATTGCGAAAAAGATTTAGGAGTTCTGGTTAGCAGTAATCTGAAACCAAGAAACAGTGCATAAGTGTTCGCAATAAAGCTAATAGAATCCTTGGCTTCATATCAAGAAGCATAAATAATAGGAGTCCTCAGGTTGTTCTTCAACTTATACATCCTTGGTTAGGCCTCATTTAGATTATGCTGCACAGTTTTGGTCACCGTATTACAGAATGGATATAAATTCTCTGGAAAATGTACAAAGGAGGATGACAAAGATGATCCCATGTTATCAGAAACCTTCCTATGAGGATAGACTAAGGGCCCTGAAACTGCACTCTCTAGAAAGACGTAGAATCAGGGGGGATATGATTGAGGTTTATAAGTGGAAGACAGGAATAAATAAAGGGGATGTAAATAGTGTGCTGAAAATATCTAGCCTAGACAGGACTCGCAGCAATGGTTTTAAGTTGGAAAAATTCAGATTCAGGAGGGATATAGGAAAGTACTGGTTTGGTAATAGAGTTGTGGATGAGTGGAACAAACTCCCAAGTACGTTATAGAGGCCAGAACGTTGTGTAGCTTTAAAAATAGGTTGGATAAATACATGAGTAGATGTGGGTGGGTGTGAGTTAGACCTGATAGCTTGTGCTAACAGGTCGGTTGCCGTGTTCCTCCCTTAACTCAATGTGACCTGACCTGACTAGGTTGGGTGCATTGGCTTAAGCCGGTAGGGACTTGGACCTGCCTCGCATGGGCCAGTAGGCCTTCTGCAGTGTTCCTTCGTTCTTATGTTCTTATGTTCTTATGTGCAAGAGTTAGCTAGGTTTATTGATGAAACGTTTCGCCTACACAGTAGACTTCTTCAGTCAAATACAAAGGCAGCAGTAGTAATGAAATAAAGATGATGTAATCAGACCATCAACATTGGAGGCAAAGTATTTGAGGTGGTCAGTCCCTCAGCCTGGAGAAGAGTTCATTTCCATGGTCTGGAACAAGGTGGTCAGTCCCTCAGCCTGGAGAAGAGTTCATTTCCATGGTCTGGAACAAGGTGGTCAGTCCCTCAGCCTGGAGAAGAGTTCATTTCCATGGTCTGGAACAAGGTGGTCAGTCCCTCAGCCTGGAGAAGAGTTCATTTCCATGGTCTGGAATTAGGTGGGCAGTCCCTCAGCCTGGAGAAGAGTTCATTTCCATGGTCTGGAACAAGGTGGTCAGTCCCTTAGCCTGGAGAAGAGTTCATTTCCATGGTCTGGAACAAGGTGGTCAGTCCCTCAGCCTGGAGAATAGTTCATTTTCATGGTCTGGAACAAGGTGGTCAGTCCCTCAGCCTGGAGAAGAGTTCATTTCCATGGTCTGAAACAAGGTGGTCAGTCCCTCAGCCTGGAGAAGAGTTCATTTCCATGGTCTGGAACAAGGTGGTCAGTCCCTCAGCCTGGAGAAGAGTTCATTTCCATGGTCTGGAACAAGGTGGTCAGTCCCTCAGCCTGGAGAAGAGTTCATCTCCATGGTCTGGAACAAGGTGGTCAGTCCCTCAGCCTGGAGAAGAGTTCATCTCCATGGTCTGGAACAAGGGTGGTCAGTCCCTCAGCCTGGAGAAGAGTTCATCTCCATGGTCTGGAACAAGGTGGTCAGTCCTCAGCCTGGAGAAGAGTTCATCTCCATGGTCTGGAACAAGGTGGTCAGTCCCTCAGCCTGGAGAAGAGTTCATCTCCATGGTCTGGAACAAGATGGTCAGTCCTCAGCTGGAGAAGAGTTCATCTCCATGGTCTGGAACAAGGTGGTCAGTCCCTCAGCCTGGAGAAGAGTTCATCTCCATGGTCTGGAACAAGGTGGTCAGTCCCTCAGCCTGGAGAAGAGTTCATCTCCATGGTCTGGAACAAGGTGGTCAGTCCCTCAGCCTGGAGAAGAGTTCATCTCCATGGTCTGGAACAAGGTGGTCAGTCCCTCAGCCTGGAGAAGAGTTCATCTCCATGGTCTGGAACAAGGTGGTCAGTCCCTCAGCCTGGAGAAGAGTTCATCTCCATGGTCTGGAACAAGGTGGTCAGTCCCTCAGCCTGGAGAAGAGTTCATCTCCATGGTCTGGAACAAGGTGGTCAGTCCCTCAGCCTGGAGAAGAGTTCATCTCCATGGTCTGGAACAAGGTGGTCAGTCCCTCAGCCTGGAGAAGAGTTCATCTCCATGGTCTGGAACAAGGTGGTCAGTCCCTCAGCCTGGAGAAGAGTTCATCTCCATGGTCTGGAACAAGGTGGTCAGTCCCTCAGCCTGGAGAAGAGTTCATCTCCATGGTCTGGAACAAGGTGGTCAGTCCCTCAGCCTGGAGAAGAGTTCATCTCCATGGTCTGGAACGATGTGAAGCTGAAGCATGAAAACAGTGCGGTGGAAAATCTCCAGATCTTAGTAGTAACTGTAGTAGTAGTAGTATAGCAGTATAGTAGTAGAAGTAGTATAGTAGTAGTATCCTAGTAGTAGAACAGTAGCAGTAGTATAGTAGTAATAATTGTAGTAATAGTAGTAATTGTAGTAGTAGTAGTAGTAGTAGTAATCGTAGTAGGAATATGAATTGTATTAGTAATCATTGTAGTAATAGAAGTAGTAATGATACTAGGATTATGAGGAGGAAGAGGGAGGAGGAAGAGAGAGAGGAGGGGAGGAGGAGGAGGAAGGACTAAAGAGGAGGAGAAGGTTGAGAAGGAATAGCTAGTACATACTCCTTACTTCCTTCACACTTCCTTCAGGGACTCACGAAGGAAGGTGAAAGCGAAGAGAATTCGCAAGACAGGTCAGGTAAGGAAAACCCAAAAAAGGCCAGGTCAAGACGGGAATAGAAGGCCAAGGTCAGGCCAAGGTCAGGTCAAGGTCAGGTCAAAGTCAGGCCAAGGTCAGTTCAAGGCAGGTGCGTGTTTTGAAGATTAAATCACTTGACAATATACTAGGCCAACATGTACTGAACCAACACCTTGACTGAGAGACCTGTTAAGAACGTCGTGTACAAGAACGTTAAGAACGTCGTGTACAAGAACGTTAAGAACGTCGTGTACAAGAACGTTAAGAACGTCGTGTACAAGAACGTTAAGAACGTCGTGTACAAGAACGTTAAGAACGTCGTGTACAAGAACGTTAAGAACGTCGTGTACAAGAACGTTAAGAACGTCGTGTACAAGAACGTTAAGAACGTCGTGTACAAGAACGTTAAGAACGTCGTGTACAAGAACGTTAAGAACGTCGTGTACAAGAACGTTAAGAACGTCGTGTACAAGAACGTTAAGAACGTCGTGTACAAGAACGTTAAGAACGTCGTGTACAAGAACGTTAAGAACGTCGTGTACAAGAACGTTAAGAACGTCGTGTACAAGAACGTTAAGAACGTCGTGTACAAGAACGTTAAGAACGTCGTGTACAAAAACATTAAGAACGTCGGGAACAAGAACTGATTCAGCAAGATACCGCCTTTGAAGGCCAGAAGAGGGGTAAAGCCTTGGAGGAGGGGGTAGATGAGGCTAAAATGGAGTAAATAGAAGTTAGAAGGGGGTATACAGAAGCTAGAAGCCGGGTAGATCTAGGCTAGAAGCCGGGTAGATCTAGGCTAGAAGAGGGGTAGATCTAGGCTAGAAGAGGGGTAGATCTAGGCTAGAAGAGGGGTAGATCTAGGCTAGAAGAGGGGTAGATCTAGGCCAGAAGAGGGGTAGATCTAGGCTAGAAGAGGGGTAGATCTAGGCTAGAAGAGAGGTAGATCTAGGCTAGAAGAGGGGTAGATCTAGGCCAGAAGAGAGGTAGATCTAGGCTAGAAGAGGGGTAGATCTAGGCTAGAAGAGGGGTAGATCTAGGCTAGAAGAGGGGTAGATCTAGGCTAGAAGAGGGGTAGATCTAGGCTAGAAGAGGGGTAGATCTAGGCTAGAAGAGGGGTAGATCTAGGCTAGAAGAGAGGTAGATCTAGGCTAGAAGAGGGGTAGATCTAGGCTAGAAGAGGGGTAGATCTAGGCTAGAAGAGGGGTAGATCTAGGCCAGAAGAGGGGTAGATCTAGGCTAGAAGAGGGGTAGATCTAGGCTAGAAGAGGGGTAGATCTAGGCTAGAAGAGAGGTAGATCTAGGCTAGAAGAGGGGTAGATCTAGGCTAGAAGAGGGGTAGATCTAGGCTAGAAGAGGGGTAGATCTAGGCCAGAAGAGGGGTAGATCTAGGCTAGAAGAGGGGTAGATCTAGGCTAGAAGAGGGGTAGATCTAGGCTAGAAGAGGGGTAGATCTAGGCCAGAAGAGGGGTAGATCTAGGCTAGAAGAGGGGTAGTGTCAGCAGATGCTCTGTCAATAAGACAGCTATGATCGTTAACTTGACAGAATAAGAGCATTACAGGTGTCAGCAAGGTGAACACTTGTGATTTTGAAGTCTATCACGCAGTTCAGAAACATATGCAGTGTCTTATACAGCACTGGTGACACATGCAGTGTCTTGTACAGTACTGGTGACACATGCAGTGTCTTGTACAGTACTGGTGACACATGCAGTGTCTTGTACAGTACTGGTGACACATGCAGTGTCTTGTACAGCACTGGTGACACATGCAGTGTCTTGTACAGCACTGGTGACACATGCAGTGTCTTATACAGCACTGGTGACACATGCAGTGTCTTGTACAGTACTGGTGACACATGCAGTGTCTTGTACAGTACTGGTGACACATGCAGTGTCTTGTACAGTACTGGTGACACATGCAGTGTCTTGTACAGTACTGGTGACACATGCAGTGTCTTGTACAGTACTGGTGACACATGCAGTGTCTTGTACAGCACTGGTGACACATGCAGTGTCTTGTACAGTACTGGTGACACATGCAGTGTCTTGTACAGCACTGGTGACACATGCAGTGTCTTGTACAGTACTGGTGACACATGCAGTGTCTTGTACAGTACTGGTGACACATGCAGTGTCTTGTACAGCACTGGTGACACATGCAGTGTCTTGTACAGTACTGGTGACACATGCAGTGTCTTGTACAGTACTGGTGACACATGCAGTGTCTTGTACAGTACTGGTGACACATGCAGTGTCTTGTACAGTACTGGTGACACATGCAGTGTCTTGTACAGTACTGGTGACACATGCAGTGTCTTGTACAGTACTGGTGACACATGCAGTGTCTTGTACAGTACTGGTGACATGTGCAGTGTCTTGTACAGTCCTGGTGACACGTGCAGTGTCATGCACGGTACTGGTGACACGTGGTGTCATGTACAGTACTGGTGACACGTGCAGTGTCATGTATAGTACTGGTGACACGTGCAGTGTCATGTACGGTACTGGTGACACGTGCCATGTCATACAGTACTAGTGACACGTGCAGTGTCATACAGTACTAATGACACGTGCAGTGTACTCACCTAGTTGAGGTTGCAGGGGTCGAGTCCAAGCTCCTGGCCCCCGCCTCTTCACTGGTCGCTACTAGGTCACTCTCCCTGAACCGTGAGCTCTATCATACCTCTGCTTAAAGCTATGTATGGATCCTGCCTCCACTACATCGCTTCCCAAACTATTCCACTTCCTGATTACTCTGTGGCTGAAGAAATACTTCCTAACATCCCTGTGATTCATCTGTGTCTTCAACTTCCAACTGTGTCCCCTTGTTACTGTGTCGCATCTCTGGAACATCCTGTCTTTGTCCACCTTGTCAATTCCTCTCAGTATTTTGTATGTCGTTATCATGTCCCCCCTATCTCTCCTGTCCTCCAGTGTCGTCAGGTTGATTTCCCTTAACCTCTCCTCGTAGGACATACCTCTTAGCTCTGAGACTAGTCTTGAAGAATTGAGACACTTATGCAACACATGGGAATCTTTATTGAAGAAACGTTTCGCCACACAGTGGCTTCATCAGTTCAATACAAAGTAGAAATGGGTAAGGAGAGGAGGAGTTTGAGGTAATCAGTCCTTCAACCTGGAATCGATGTGTTCAGTCCATCACTCTTGTAGGAACTGCAGCATAGGGCCAGAGAGGTGGCTTATATACTGCGGTGAGATGAGTTGAAGCAGGAGGAGGCGGGATCACAGTGGGACCTGCCACTAGTGTAAGTAGGTCGTCGTCCAAAGGTTGGACAAGCGTTGAAGTCTTTGTACCAAGATCCCATGATGTTGCAGTGTCTGACAGATGTGATGAATGGTTTTGAAAACCGACAAGTTAAAGTCTTGTTGCAAACCTTTACACTTTCTCTAGTTTCTTTACGTGCTTGGCTAGGTGTGGGTTCCAGTGTCATACAGTACTAATGACACGTGCAGTGTCATACAGTACTAATGACACGTGCAGTGTCATACAGTACTAGTGACACGTGCAGTGTCATACAGTACTAGTGACACGTGCAGTGTCATACAGTACTAGTGACACGTGCAGTGTCATACAGTACTAGTGACACGTGCAGTGTCATACAGTACTAGTGACACGTGCAGTGTCATACAGTACTAGTGACACGTGCAGTGTCATACAGTACTAGTGACACGTGCAGTGTCATACAGTACTAGTGACACGTGCAGTCATACAGTACTAGTGACACGTGCAGTGTCATACAGTACCAGTGACACGTGCAGTGTCACTCAGTGGTTGAGAGCACCAGTGGTTTGTTTTGTGAGTTACCAGGCAGATTGATAACATTAGTTAGTTAGTTAGTTAGTTAGTTAGTTAGTGTGTGTGTGTGTGTGTGTGTGTGTGTGTGTGTGTGTTGATGTTGTGAGGAACGTCCAGTGTCCTGACTTGCTGTCCGAGGTCGTGAACCCTTCTAAACCTGGCAAGGAGGAGGAGGAGGAAGGTGGAGTATGGAGGAAGGTCGTGGTGTAAGGAGGGAGGGAGGTGTGTTAAGGAGGGTTGGAGGTGGTGTAAGGAGGGAGGAAGGCCGTGTAAGGAGGGGTGGAGGTGGTGTAAGGAGGGATGGAGGTGGTGTAAGGAGGGATGGAGGTGGTGTAAGGAGAGAGGGAGGTGGTGTAAGGAGGGATGGAGGTGGTGAAAGGAGGGATGGAGGTGGTGTAAGGAGGGAGGGAGGTCGTGTAAAGAGGGGTGGAGGTGGTGTAAGGAGGGCTGGAGGTGGTTGTAAGGAGGGCTGGAGGTGGTGTAAGGAGGGCTGGAGGTGGTGTAAGGAGGGCTGGAGGTGGTGTAAGGAGGGCTGGAGGTGGTGTAAGGAGGGATGGAGATGGTTTAAGGAGGGATGGAGATGGTGTAAGGAGGGATGGAGGTGGTGTAGGGAGGGGTGGAGGTGTAAGGAGGGGTGGAGGTGGTGTAAGGAGGGGTGGAGGTGATGTAAGGAGGGGTGGAGGTGGTGTAAGGGGGGCTGGAGATGGTTTAAGGAGGGATGGAGATGGTGTAAGGAGGGCTGGAGGTGGTGTAAGGAGGGCTGGAGGTGGTGTAAGGAGGGCTGGAGGTGGTGTAAGGAGGGATGGAGATGGTGTAAGGAGGGATGGAGGTGGTGTAAGGAGGGGTGGAGGTGTAAGGAGGGGTGGAGGTGGTGTAAGGAGGGGTGGAGGTGGTGTAAGTCTCAGTAGTATCAGTTCCTAGTAACCAGTTACCAGTAACCAGTAGTATGACTCGCTACCAACCGTCTGTGTGAATCACTGTTATTCACTGATGTTACAGCTGACCTTAGCATGTTTTTGAACACCGCTCACCCCTAGGACCCAATTCGTGAGTCAGTCTTAGAGAGAGTTAGCAGAGAGGCAGGCCAGGTGTGGTACTTCCCATATTTTCCCTCCAATATACATACTAACCAGCCTACGTTAGTGTTCTTACCCAATCCACGTTTCGAACCCCCACATGACAAGCAGGGAGGGAGGTGGTGTAAGGAGGGATGGAGGTGGTGTAAGGAGGGAGGGAGGTGGTGTAAGGAGGGATGGAGGTGGTGTAAGGAGGGATGTGTCAGCATAGTTGCTGATCCCCTGTATATGTATATGTTATCTGAGTATCATAGTTATTACCATCCATATGTTTTACATACACGACCCCTTGCTAGGCTCAGTGACTAGCTTGTATGACGTCATGTGATGCCGATGTGAGTGCTACGCTCCCGGTCCTAGGCCTCAGTTCCCCGTAGTCCTAGCAGGCAACAGGACAGGCAGTTTGGGCTCTCCCTTATCACAGTCTGCAATATAAGCGTTAACACCCAACGACTTGTGTTTAACTCCAACCATCAAATCTCCACGAACCCTCTCAACAAATGGTGCCAGCGGTGTGGGCATAAAATTGTTATTTACATGGATGTATGGAGATTTCTTTTGACCAGCACGATGGACATTTTGTTTCGCCAGCAGGCAGACCTCACAGCAGCTACCCGAGCAAGCGTCCACCAGCTTGTTTGCTTCCTGCTTACCGGTCAGTCCTTGTGTCTTTTCTGCTTATTTGCATTACTTCAGAGGGGTTGACCCGAGTTTGCAAATTAAGCCAAGCCACCAAGCCAGTCTGTGGGGGGAGTCAACCCTATACCATCCAGCCTGTCTTAAGTACCAACCCTGCCTGCTAGCCAGTTTTCCACCCCTGCTGTGCTCATCATTACAAGTTCTCAGCCAGTCTGTGTGATGGGTTAAGCCAGTCAAGCCAACCAGCCAACTAACCCAGGGGAGAGTCATCCACTCTACCGAGTTTGTTCATTTCTCCAGTAAGAAAGAACCGATCTCATGTGCTCTGGTGTGATTTGATTCCTGCTCAAGAAAGATCTTATTCTGACTGTGAAGCCACCAGCACCCATTAGTGTCTGTCATGAGTCAAGAATTACTGTATTGCACAGCCGAGTTGGGTACCAATTAGTAATTCCACAGTCACTAGTGAACGTAGCTCTACAGCTAGTTCACGATGCACCAGGTGTTGCACACCCTGGTATGGATCGTTCTGTGAAACAAGCCAGAATGAAATACTTTTGGCCACGTATGGCAACCGACATTTCCGAGTTTGTTAAGAAATGTAGTGTCTGTATGCAGCATAAAGGAAATGTCAATGGTCCTAATCCAATCCAGGTGTATCCAACTACTAGCAAACCGTGGGAAAGAGTTGCGCTTGATTTGTTAACCAATTTTAAATGTTCCCTCCAAGGTAACAAACATGTGTGTGTTATGGTAGACCATTTCACCAGATATTGTGAGTTAGTTCCTACTGCAGGTAAGACTGCCGAGACAGTAGCTAAAGCATTTAAAGAATGCATTATCTGCAGGCATACCACCCCTAAGTCCCTAGTAACAGATAATGGAGGTGAATTCTGCAACAAGATACTTGAAAATTTGCATACCTTGTACAAGATCTCTAAGTAAACCATTGTTTCCCATCATCCTGCGAGTAATGGTTTGGCAGAATGGAAAAATAAGAAAGTACTTGATGTTTTGAGAGCCACTATCAACCCCAATAGTGAAACTTTGGATGAAGTTATACCAGATGTTCAATGTGCTATAAATTCTGCTTACAATGCTTCTGTAGGTGACACTCCACATTATGCATTGTATGGTGTAGACAGGCATTTGCCTTATGAGTTGTTTTGTTCCACACAGAAACCCAATTATAACCCTGATGATTTCATAGCAACTTGTACCAGCATAGCTCAAAGTGTTTTTAGAAGAGTCCGTGAAACACTTTGTAAGTCAACAGCAGAATTCACAAGAGTAACTAATAGCTGTGCTAAGCCGACCAAAGTTAAAGTGGGTTCGAGAGTAATGCTGACTAACTTCAATAAAACATCTACAATGCCTAAGCTCCACCAAAAGTTTGTTAGTCCTTATTGAGTAGTTGAACATATCAATGGCAATAAGTATAAGGTTAGATAAATTAGTACTGGTCAGTATAAGGAATCGCATTTAGATCATATGAAATTAGTATGCGATGTCGAGGATATTTCTACCCAGACTAATGTGTCAGTCGCTGACAATCCTCCTGACTCTGTACCCTCTACCTCTAATACTCAGACAGATAATCAACCCGAATGTCGTTATTCTTTGCGTACACGACAAGTAATGAGAAACCCCCAAGTATCTTTTGTAGATACTTGTTCAGATTGCCCTCAGTCAAGGTATGTGTTAGCCATTGCAGAAGAATTTGATCCACCCAAAGATGATAACCATTCTGCATGTGTAAATCTAACCCTCGCAGAGTTGGGTTTAAATGTACATACCCTGTATAATTAGATGTTCAAGATGAGTGAAGCTGTCCACTGTGTGTTATTAGCTGATCAGATTTTCAGAATTTTTTTTTTTTTGTGTTCATGTTCTCTCTGAATTCTGAGATTAGCAGTAATGATCTGTGAGTGCCAGATCTGCCTTTGCTGTTAATTTACTTTCACCTTTGTAAATATATATTTATTCTTCCTCAGAATCTGTAGAGTGCATGAATACAGATCGATCAATCAATCCCATCCTTTATAACACCATGATTTGTTCTTATAATTCATAATGCATTATGTTAACACCCATTACGTTAACATAAATTACGATACCATCTATTAGTTCTAAGTTACATATGTCTTTGCCATTGTATAGAATCAGCCCAGACCCACCTGCCTGTTCAGCCTATAGCATAGTATTGTATGTTGAGATGACATACGTAACATGCCCGAGCTGTCAGCATAGTTGCTGATCCCCTGTATATGTATATGTTATCTGAGTATCATAGTTAGTACCATCCATATGTTTCACATACACGACCCCTTGCTAGGCTCAGTGACTAGCTTGTATGATGTCACGTGATGCCGATGTGAGCGCTATGCTCCCGGTCCTAGGCCTCAGTTCCCCGTAGTCCTTGCAGGCAACAGGACAGGCAGTCTGCAATATAAGCATTAACACCCAACGACTTGTGTTTAACTCCAACCATCAAATCTCCACCAACCCTCTCAACAGATGGAGGTGGTGTAAGGAGGGATTATCATAGGGGTTCTTAAAAGGAGATATCGAGGGTTGAAGGTAGACACACTTGTTGGATGGTAACGATATATTGTCAGACTGTGGTAATGAGAGATGGAGCCCCCAGCCTGCCTTGTCCTGCCTATGCCTACACGCCGACTGAGAGGGAGGCAGAGGTACGAACGTACACATGCGCATCCCGTGACGTCACACAGTCACAGGCCTAAAAGGGATCTTCTATATAAACACATGGATGGTACTATGATGCTCAGCTAATCTATACAGCACATGTAAGGGGATTCAGCAACTATGCTGACAGGATGGAGGTGGTGTAAGGAGAGATGGAGGTGGTGTAAGGAGAGATGGAGGTGGCATAAGGAGGGACGTCATGGTGTAAGGAGGGATAGAGGTGGTGGAAGGAGGGATGGAGGTGGTGTAAGGAGGGATGGAGGTGGTGTAAGGAGGGATGGAGGGACGTGTAAGGAGGGATGGAGGGACGTGTAAGGAGGGATGGAGGGACATGTAAGGAGGGATGGAGGGACGTGTAAGGAGGGATGGAAATATAGTAGTAGACAGGACAAGTAGTAGACAGGACAAGCCTCCATCCTCTGCAAGGGTATACATAATCCCTTGTAATGACTGCAACAAATTATATGTGGGCGAAACATCAAGAGACCTCCAAACACACATTTCAGAACACCAATATGCAAGCAGGACTGACGATACAAGGAATGCCTGTGTACAACATCGCAATTCACACAACCATTTAATTAACTACAGAAACTCAAGACTTATAGCCACAGAAGACAACACTCAATACAGAAGAATCCTGGAATCATCGCTTATCTCTATAACCAACAATTTCAACCAGAACAATGGCTTCTATAACATAGCTGAACCACTCGCCAAGAAACTTCTTCATCGCTATCCCACATAAGAACATAGAACACTGCAGAAGGTCTACAACTTGTCCAATACCCCTGCCAAGCTACCCAAGACTCTATAACCCCACCCGGTAGATCATCAGATGCAGCATTCTCCACCTGACCTCAACATTCTGAACATGACTATAAATACTCTCGTACCTTCCAACCCCAGGTAGATCCGTGTGTGTCTTGAAAAAGCCCACTGTGTGGGTGAAACGTTGTCAATAAAGGATCACATTATACTGCATTTGTGTTTATATTTCCATTGTGTCGGTATTTTATACCATTTATTTCCACCGTAAGGAGGGATGGAGGTGGTATTAGGAGGGATGGAGGGACGTGTAAGGAGGGGTGGAGGTGGTATAAGGAGGGATGGAGGTGGTATAAGGAGGGATGGAGGTGGTATAAGGAGGGATGGAGGTGGTATAAGGGGGAGGGAGGTGGTGTAAGGGGGGGAGGTGGTGTAAGGAGGATGTCATGGTGTAAGGAGGGATGGAGGTGGTGTAAGGAGGGATGGAGGTGGTGTAAGGGGGGAGGGAGGTGGTGTAAGGAGGGATGGATGTGGTGTGAGGAGGGATGTATGGTGTAAGGAAGATGGAGGTGGTGTAAGGAGGGATGGAGGTGGTAGTAAGGAGAGATGGAAGTATAAGGAGGGTGGAGTGGTGTCAGGAGGGGTGGAGGTGGTGTAAGGAGGGATGGAGGTGGTGTAAGGAGGGACGTCGTGGTGTAAGGTGGGATAGAGGTGATGTAAGGAGGGGTGGAGGTATGTAAGGAGGGGTGGAGGTTGTGTAAGGAGGATGGATGGACGTGTAAGGAGGGATGGGTGTGGTATAAGGAGGGATGGAGGGACGTGTAAGGAAGGGTGGTGGTATAAGGAGGGTGGAGGTGTTATAAGGAGGGGTGGAGGGACATGTAAGGAGGGGTGCAGGTGGTATAAGGAGGGGTGGAGTGGTATAAGAGGAATGGAGGGACGTGTAAGGAGGGGTGGAGTGTATAAGGAGGGTTGGTGGTATAAGAGGATGTAGCGGTATAAGTAAGGGTGAAGGTGATATATAGAGGGATGAGGGACGTGTAAGGAAGGGTGTGGTATAAAGGACGGTGGAGGTGGTATAAGGAGGGAGTAGGCGGTTATAAGTAAGGGTGAAGGTGATATATGGAGGATGGAGGGACGTGTAAGGAAGGGTGGTTTGGTATAAGAGGTGGAAGTTGGTAAAGCGGATGTAGGCGGTTAAGAAGGGTGAAGTGATATATGGTAGGATGGAACTGTAAAGAGGGAGGGAGATGAAGGACATCCTTCACATGTAAACATAAATCAAAAATGTTTTCGACTGAAAGATCTCTTCCGTTCAACGAGGTATTACTACTAGAAGGCCGGATAATAAACGTTCTGTCAAAAGGTAAGTACTATGTATAGGAAGTTCGGATAAACGATTCCGTTCAACGAGGTATTACGTACTAGGAAGGCCGGACAAACGGTTCCTTTCAAAGAGGTAAGTATTACCTACTAGGAAAGCCAAAGCCGGATAAACGGTGGTGGTGGTTGTCAATACTACATTTTCCTTAACATTGTAAAAGCTGCCGTATATATTCCTTAATGAAAAAAATGGTTCAGTCGTGATTGTCCCTAAACTGATAAACAATGAACTAAGCCATCACTTGGGTAAAAAAAAAAAAGAGAGAGAGAAATTTTTAGGCGAGTTTAAAGGGGGGAAGGATCACCTTATTGATGAATATGATTAATAAGGGACAGATGTCTGGGAGAAAAAAAAAAAAAGAGGTTGTGAGGGAATCAAAGATCAACTCAAAAAATATTTCTGTTAGATATACAGAGAGAAGATCGTCAGGTCAGCTTGACCTTGCCATGTACCCAGCCGCGGGGGCGCTAGGCCCCCCGAACAACCTCCAGGTATATAGCCTCCAGGTATGCAACCTCCAGGTATATAGCCTCCAGGTATGCAACCTCCAGGTATATAGCCTCCAGGTATGCAACCTCCAGGTATACAACCTCTAGGTATATAACCTCCAGATATACAACCTCCACGTATATAACCTCCAGGAATACAACCTCCAGGTATATGACCTCCAGGTATACAACCTCTAGGTATATAACCTCCAGATATACAACCTCAACGTATATAACCTCCAGGAATACAACCTCCAGGTATATGACCTCCAGGTATACAACCTCCAGGCTTACAACCTCCACGTATATAACCTCCAGGTATATAACCTCCAGGTATACAACCTCCAGGTATACAACCTCCAGGTATATAACCTCCAGGTATATAACCTCCAGGTATACAACCTCCAGGTACATTACCTCCAGGCTTACAACCTCCAGGTATATAACCTCCAGGTATATTGTATACCTGGAGGTATACAACCTCCAGGTATATAACCTCCAGGTATATAACCTCCAGGCTTACAGCCTCCAGGTATACAACCTCAAGGTATATAACCTCAAGGTACACAACCTCCAGGTATATAAACTCCAGGTATACAACCTCCACGTATATAACCTCCAGGTATACAACCTCCAGGTATACAACCTCCAAGTATATAACCTCCAGGGCTTACAACCTCCAGGTACATAACCTCCAGGTATATAACCTCCAGGTATACAACCTCCAGGCATATAACCTCCAGGCTTACAACCTCCAGGTACACAACCTCCAGGTATACAACCTCCAGGTATACAACCTCCAGGTATACAACCTCCAGGTATACAACCTCCATGTACACAACCTCCAGGTACACAACCTCCAGGTACACAACCTCCAGGTACACAACCTCCAGGTATACAACCTCCAGGTATACAACCTCCAGGTATACAACCTCCAGGTATACAACCTCCATGTACACAACCTCCAGGTACACAACTCCAGGTACACACCTCCAGGTACACAACCTCCAGGTACACAACCTCCAGGTATACAACCTCCAGGTATACAACCTCCAGGTATACAACCTCCATGTACACAACCTCCAGGTACACAACCTCCAGGTACACAACCTCCAGGTATACAACCTCCAGGTACACAACCTCCAGGTACACAACCTCCAGGTACACAACCTCCAGGTACACAACCTCCAGGTACACAACCTCCAGGTACACAACCTCCAGGTACACAACCTCACTACAAACGGGTATCGTACTAATTAAGCAGAAAATAACAAGTGTGACATCCATTTACAGATCCGGAGATTCGTTTTCAGCTTCAGATTAGAGACCAGTCTGCCTGATCTCAACTGGTGGGATAGTTGATGGAATCAGCAATCATCGATGCAGTTCAAAGTTTTCTTGAAAGATACAGTTTGATGAGTGAATCTCGGCCCAGTTTTACAAAGAGGCGTTTTGACCTTACGAAGTTAGTAACCTTTTTCATTAGTGGTATTTGGCTTGGAAGATCATGATAACGATTTCTGAGAAATTTTCTCATTGGTCAAGGCAACACTGACAGGTAACCGTGCTTGCATAAACAACTCAGAATGGGCCATTGTTGTAAGTGTTAAGCTATTGGGACCTGTACTGGGACCCATGTTAATCTGTATAAAGAAACAGATGAGGGAATTGACAACGACATAATTAAATTTATGATATTAAAATAGGCTACCAAATAATTTTTAATGTGGACACTACAAAGTTAGAGTATGACTTGGATAGGTTGGTGTTGTGGTCGAAGTGGCAGACGGAGAAGTGGCGGACGGAGAAGTGGCAGACGGAGAAGTGGCAGACGGAGAAGTGGCAGACGGAGAAGTGGCAGACGCAGAAGTGGCAGACGCAGCAGTGGCAGACGGAGTTCTTTACAGAAATGAAAAACTCTAATCTAGATGAAGAAAATAACTGTATCCCAAATGAACTAAATAATTCAGAGTTATGTCAACGTCAAGATAAAAACAATGTAATCATTGTTATTACCAGAACTTACAGTCCAAGACAACAGATCATAAATGTTTACAATAAAACTTATGAAATTCTGGCCTACACATCAAGAAGTATAAATAACAGGAGTCATAAAGTCTTACTGCAACTTTATATATCTTTAAGTTCTCATTTACATTATTCAGCACAGTTTTGGTCTCCATTTAAAGCAGAGATGTAAATCAACCAGAATAATTACAGAGGATAATAAATACAAAATTTATTCTTCGTACCAGCGACACAGTGACAGGGGCGAGACGTGTAGCAGAGTGCATGTGACTGCTGAGTACAAATGTAAAACAGGAATAAATATAGGGGATAGAAATAACGTGATGCAAATAACCATGAATGAACTCGCAGCAATGAATTCAAGCTGGATGAATTTAGATTCAGGAAGAATACAAGGAAGTGCTGCTTTGGCAATAGAGTTACACATAAGTGGATTAAAATCTAAAGGTAGCGACATCATATAGTCAACAGGACTATTTGAAGTGTTCCATAGGTATTATTTTATGTTTTTATTTCAAGTCTTAAGGAGATTAAAGTAAGGAATTTGTTCATCATTCGCGCTAAAGTGTGCAATATTTACTTACAAAGAGCCAAGTAGTTATGTCAAGTTGCTGCTGTGATAACATAAGGGAATTCAGCTGTAATACATAGTTCACGCTCTCAACACTAGATGGTGTTGATCAGCCAACACGTCAAGGCTTGTCATCTGACAGGTAGGTATAACTTGTGGGTCATCTGATAGGTTGGCAAAACCTGTGTGTTATCCGATAGGTACATCTTGCGCGTCGTCTGATAGGTAGGCACAACTTGTGTGTCATCTGATAGGTAGGTACAACTTGTGTGTCATCTGATAGGTAGGCACAACTTGTGTGTCATCTGATAGGTAGGCACAACTTGTGTGTCATCTGATAGGCACATCTTGCGTGTCATCTAATAGGCATAATTTGTGTGTCGTCTGATAGGTAGGCACAACTTGTGTGTCATCTGATAGGCACATCTTGCGTGTCATCTAATAGGCACAATTTGTGTGTCGTCTGATAGGTAGGCACAACTTGCGTGTCATCTGATAGGTAGGCACAACTTGTGTGTCATCTGATAGGTAGGAACAACTTGTGTGTCATCTGATAGGTAGGAACAACTTGTGTCATCTGATAGGTAGGCACAACTTGTGTCATCTGATAGGTAGGCACAACTTGTGTCATCTGATAGGTAGGCACAACTTGTGTCATCTGATAGGTAGGCACAACTTGTGTGTCATCTGATAGGTAGGCACAACTTGTGTGTCATCTGATGTAGGCACAACTTGTGTGTCATCTGATAGGTAGGCACAACTTGTGTGTCATCTGATAGGTAGGAACAACTTGTGTGTCATCTGATAGGTAGGCACAACTTGTGTCATCTGATAGGTAGGCACAACTTGTGTCATCTGATAGGTAGGCACAACTTGTGTCATCTGATAGGTAGGCACAACTTGTGTCATCTGATAGGTAGGCACAACTTGTGTCATCTGATAGGTAGGCACAACTTGTGTCATCTGATAGGTAGGCACAACTTGTGTCATCTGATAGGTAGGCACAACTTGTGTCATCTGATAGGTAGGCACAACTTGTGTCATCTGATAGGTAGGCACAACTTGTGTCATCTGATAGTAGGCACAACTTGGTCATCTGATAGGTAGGCACAACTGTGTCATCTGATAGGTAGCACAATTGTGTCATTGATAGGTAAGACAACTTGTATCGATAGGTAGGCACAACTTGTGTCATCTGATAGGTAGCACACTTGTGTCATCTGATAGGTAGGCAAACTGTGTCACTGAGGTAGGCACAACTTGTGTCATCTGATAGGTAGGCACAACTTGTGTCATCTGATAGGTAGGCACAACTTGCTTATCTTGACATTACATCCTGCAAAAGTATAAATATTGATACACTTCTGGGAAAAACATCTCAGACTTTATCTGTATTATTTTAGTCACTGCAAACCATACTGACGTATCATACTGATATATTATAGTGACGTATGACACTGATGTATAACACTGATGTATAACACTGACGTATAACACTGACGTACAACACTGACGTATAACACCCACGTATAACACTGATGTAAACACTGACGTATATCACTGATGTATCACACTGACGTATAACACTGACGTATAACACTGACGTATAACACTGACGTATAACCCCGACGTATCATACTGACGTATAACACTGACGTAAACACTGACATATAACACTGACGTATAACACTGACGTATAACCCCGACATATCATACTGACGTATAACACTGACGTAAACACTGACATATAACACCGACGTATAACACTGACGTATAACCCCGACGTATCATACTGACGTATAACACTGACGTAAACACTGACATATAACACTGACGTATAACACTGACGTATAACACTGACGTATAACCCCGACGTATCATACTGACGTATAACACTGACGTAAACACTGACATATAACACCGACGTATAACACTGACGTATAACACTGACGTATAACCCCGACGTATCATACTGACGTATAACACTGACGTAAACACTGACATATAACACCGACGTATAACACTGACGTATAACACTGACGTATAACCCCGACGTATCATACTGACGTATAACACTGACGTAAACACTGACATTAAACACTGACATATAACACCGACGTATAACACTGACGCATCACACTGACGTATAACACCGACGTATAACACTGACGCATCACACTGACGTATAACACTGACGCATCACACTGACGTATAACACTGACGCATCACACTGACGTATAACACTGACGCATCACACTGACGTATAACACTGACGCATCACACTGACGTATAACACTGACGCATCACACTGACGTATCACACAAGGATGCCACAATGTTACCTAAATGAAGTACATTTTTTCTCTCATGTATGATAATTTTCTTGTGTATGAGTTAGTTGACCCATTTGTACTTAAACACTCTACGGTACTGATGAAAACTAATTCTACGATAGAGATTAAAATAATCTAATTTTTAATCAAATAATCTACATATAACACACACTTTATTCCAGAAACAAGTTTCCCTAACATTTATCTACTTCCAATGTAAGTGTAAGTAAAGAACAATAAAATTATGGCACATAATCAAGTTGAAAACATGTAAACAGGTGATAATTATCATAGTCTCGTCTGATGTCAGAAACACCGCTGGGACAAGTGTAGAACACTTTAAGAGGAAACTAAACGCGTGTCTTCACCAGGTGCCACCAGCAGCAACAGCCTGGTTGATCAGGCAAGCACTAGACAAGCCTGGCTCAAGGCCGGGCTCTGGGAGCAGAAAAACTCTGGGAACTCATCAAAGGTAATGCTACTTTCAGGTCTGTAAGGAGGGTAGAGGTGATAAGGAGGCTGAACCGATCTTGACAGCTGACCTGTTGTTGTTGCAGACCTGTCAATGGGCAGATATGGCGATGGCTGGATGACGTGTTAACTAAATGATGGTGTTGATGTGTACTGACCTCACTGAGGTTGTGGGTCGTGGGTTGGTCATGGCTTATAAAGTAAGAGCTGAAACACTGATGGGTTGGAAGGTATCAGGTGGCAATTAGTGCGTGTTTGTGACTGACTCTTCATCTGACTCACACCTAGACGTGACCAGTCAAAAGTCTCATGAAACGATACCCGGAGGTTGACTGATATCACAGAGGTTAACAAACACTGAATCTATAGAGGGCAGCAGAGCGAGAGGACAGCGAGAAGCAAGCTTATGTACCACAAGACGGGCAGAAGGCGGCAACTTCACTCTGGCTGTACCCTTCTCCAGAACATCACTTCATCTGAGATAATTTATCCCCAGGATGACTCGAGTATGGAACACAATCGTACAGCATTATGATGTCAACGAGATAAAGTCAGTTGATCAAATGAAAATGCTGGCCCACAGATGGCTCCAACTTTATCCTGTTCCCTACTTCTATGTCTCAAAACAAAAATGCTTTCAAATGAGCTGATGTAGGTAACAGCTCTTAGCTTGCCAATAAAGTTAGGAATCCTTAACCTGTAAATAGCTTGTCAATAAAGCTAGGAATCCTTAACCTAACCTTGTCAAACCCTGTGTAGAGAGAGAGAGAGAGAGAGAGAGAGAGAGAGAGAGAGAGAGAGAGAGAGAGAGAGAGAGAGACATAGAGAGAGAGAGAGCAACCTATATCAACATTTCTCCTATCATACTTCATGTATCCTTTTAAATATAATTCTCTCATTACATTAACATACCTGTGAAAAGTGTTTACCAGTTCCCCAGTGTTTCAAGTTATCAATCATTAGTAAATTGCATCTGACAAGAGAGAATTATTGCTTCATTCTTTATAAGGAATAGTTAATCAACAGGAAATTTTTAAATGTACAACAATTATTTAAGTACCGAGTTTGATAAACAGCAAAGTTGCCTGAAAGTGTTGTAAACAAAGGCAAAGTGACACAAATATTGTCTCATACCACTTACAATGTCGTAGTTTAATCTTCACTTAAACTGACACTACACTTTAATTTATATTGTAGACACACGTTCATTATTAATTTTTAAGTTTCCCTAACGGAAAACAGATTCTGAATGAAGTTATGAGGTATTTGTCGTCCCCGGGCGGCCGAGGCAGCCGAGCTGGGGACGACAACTACCTCACAGAAACCACTCGGGGCAACACTTAAGTTGTGTTAAATTAAAGGACACAGGTGCAACTAACGTGACATTTCATTTTGGCAACGTTTCGCTCTCCAGGACCTTTGTCAAGCCGTTACAAAGCTCCTGGAGAGCGAAACGTTGCCACAATAAAATATCACATTAGTTGCACTTGTGTCCTTTTACCTAACATATTGTCGGTAATTCTACCAAAATTATTACTCTAAGTTGTGTATCGAGTTCGCCTCTATAATAGAGTTAAAAGTGAGAGTAAGACACATGTGCAACATCTGGGTATCTTTATTGTAGACGTTTCGCCATCCAGTGGCTTTATCAATACAAATTCTAGGACATAACTTGAAGACAGTAGAACTATGTACAGAAGATGAGGTAATCAGTCCCTCAACCTAGGAGTAACTGCGAACAGCACCATAGTCGTGGAGAATCTCCACGACTATGGTGCTGTTCGCAGTTACTCCTAGGTTGAGGGACTGATTACCTCATCTTCTGTACATAGTTCTACTGTCTTCAAGTTATGTCCTAGAATTTGTATTGATAAAGCCACTGGATGGCGAAACGTCTACAATAAAGATACCCAGATGTTGCACATATGTCTTACTCTCATCTTGTCGGTATTATATACCATTCGTACACAGAGTTAAAAGTACCCTGACCGGAGATCTCGAAATTAAGTTAACAGTATCGAAAAACCATGCTCCAGGGTATGGGATCCACGTCTAGCTTCGGCTAGGTGCCCATATCTGGTATCCGACTGTGTGGTTGAAGTACTGTGTACTTTGATGCAGTATGTGCAGGTCGCAGATGAACAATATGGTTTTACAATGGGTAGGGGATATGTAAACCAAGTGTTTACATTGAAGCATACAAGTGAACAATATTTAGAAAAAGATGGGGAAGTTTTCATTGCTTCTATGTATTTTAAGGATTTAGAACAGGCATATGATAGGGTGGATAGGGCAGCAATGTGACAGATGCTGCAAGTGTATGGAATAGATAGTTACTAAATGCTGTAAAGAGTTTTTATAGGATAGTGAGGCTCAGGTTAGGGTGTGTAGGAGAGAGGGAGATTACTTTCCAGTAAAAGTAGGCCTTATACAGAGATGTATGATGTCACCATGGTTGTTTAACCTACTTACAGATGGGCTTGTAGTAGTAGTAAATGCTAGGGTGTTGGGGAGAGGGGTGAGATTCAAGTATGCGGAATCTAATATAAAATAGGAGTTTGCACAGTTACTTTTTGCTGATGATACTGTGCATTAGGGAAATTCTGAAGAGAAGTTGCGAAAGTGAGTGGGCGAATTTGGGAGTGTGTGTAAAGGAAGTTGAAAGTAAACACAGATGAGAGTAATATGATGAGGGTATCAAACGAGTTAGGTCAGGAAAAATTGGGTATCAGATTGGAGGGAAGGAGAATGGAAGAAGTGAATGTGTTCAGATATTTAGCAGTGGAAGTGTCGGTAGATGGGTATATGAAGGACGAAGTAAAGCATGGTATTGATGAAGTGAATAAGTGAGTGGTGCATTGAGGTATTTGTGGAGACACAGAACGTTATCTATAGAGGAATAGAAGGAATGTATGAGAGTACAGTAGTACTAACACTTATATATGTGTGAAGCATGGGATGTGAATAATGTAGTGAGGAGGAGGCTGGAGTTAGTGGAGATGTCGTGTCTAAGGGCAATGTGTGGTGTAAATATCATGCAGGAAATTCGTAGTATGGAAATTAGAAGGTGAAGAGTTACTAAAGTATTATTCAGAGGGCTGAAAAGGGGTTGTTGAAGTGGTTTGGTCACTTACAGAGGATGGATCAAAATAGGATTGTTTGGAGGGTGTACAAATCTGTAGTGGAAAAAAGGTGGGATAGGGATCGTCCTAGGAAAGGCTGGAAGGAGTAAAGGAGGCTTTGTGTGGGAGGGGCTTGGACTTCCAGCAAGCGTGTGTGAGTATGTTAGATAGGAGTGGAGACGAATGGTTTTCATGACCTGACTTCTGTTGGAGTGTGAGCAAAGTAACATTTACGAAGGGATTCGGGGAAATCGGTTAGCCGGACTTGAGCCCTGGAGGTGAAAAGTACAGTGCCTGCGCAATGAAGGAGGGGTGTTGATATGCTACAGTTTTTATTTTATCTGTGGTGTAGGAGTGTGTCTGTCAAGACAGTTATGGAGTGAATGCTGATGAAAGTGTTTTTTCTTTTTCGGGTCACCCTGCCTTGGTGGAAAACGGCCGAAGTGTTAATAAATTATATATATATATATATATATATATATATATATATATATATATATATATTATATATATATATATATATATATTATTTATATATATATATATATTTTTATATATATATATATATATATATATTAATATATATATATATATATAATATATATATATATAATATATATTATATATATATATATATATATATATATATATATATATATATTATATATATATATATATATATATGCAAGGAATTCGCAAGAGCAGGCGAAATATACACAAACATTGATCTCTGGCTGAAGGAGATTCGAACCTACGAACCTTGGAATAAGGTATGCAGTGCTATACCATTCTCACCACACTGGACCAATACCTTGACGTCCAGCTTGCGCTGGACGCCAAGGTATTGGTCCAGTATGGTGAGAATGGTATAGCACTGCGTACCTTGTTCCAAGGTTCGTAGGTTCGAATCTCCTTCAGCCAGAGATCAGTGTTTATATATATATATATATATATATATATATATATATATATATATATATATATAATATATATATATATATATATATATATATATATAAACATTAAAATGGTATAAAATACCGACAGGTTGTTAGGTAAGACACATATGCAACAGTTAGGTATCTTTATTTCGAAACGTTTCGCCTACACAGTAGGCTTCTTCAGTCGAGTACAGAAAAGTTGATAGAAGCAGAAGATTCTTGAAGACGATGTAATCAGTCCATTACCCTTAAAGTTTTGAGGTGGTCAGTCCCTCAGTCTGGAGAAGAGCATTGTTCCATAGTAGGAAACAATGGAACAATGCTCTTCTCCAGACTGAGGGACTGACCACCTCAAAACTTTAAGGGTGATGGACTGATTACATCGTCTTCAAGAATCTTCTGCTTCTATCAACTTTTCTGTACTCGACTGAAGAAGCCTACTGTGTAGGCGAAACGTTTCGAAATAAAGATACCTAACTGTTGCATATATTATATATATTATATATATATATTATATATATATATATATATATATATATATATATATATATATATATTGTATGTATTGCTAATATTCACACAAAGTATCATTGGTATGAATATGCAGGTGTATACAATATAAAGGGAATCATATTACAGAGACAAGAGTGATAGTGTAAGCAAGCAGGTTAGTGGGGCTAATAGTATTAACCTTAGTAAATGGTGTGTGTATCTCGCCCGTCAGAGTGGATCCTGTCTGGCTCCATTAATGTGTCGTGTGCTGGGATCCAGTTATCATGTTTCACTCTGCAGCTCAACGCTTCAAATAAAAGCATTTAAATGACTGGTAGATAAGCCTCATGAGCACTCAGGCTGCTGAGCTCAGCAAGGGTAAGCAGGAGCTCGTTGCTGTCGT
The DNA here is from genome assembly GCF_026875155.1 of Cherax quadricarinatus. NCBI lineage: Eukaryota > Metazoa > Arthropoda > Malacostraca > Decapoda > Parastacidae > Cherax > Cherax quadricarinatus. The sequence goes on from NC_069437.1 coordinate 34,077,468, forward strand.
GGCCCGTTGTAACTGTTATACCTGTGATCGGTTTCGAGAGACTTCCTACTCTCGCATTAATCAGACTGGGGCCAGGCTTCTCTGTCGATTGTCTTGCTCTTGGCGACCTGTTGGCTCCCACATATCCACCACAACCTCGTTAATCCGGCACTCCGCGGAGTTATTGATTCAGTTTCTTCTTAAAAAAACTTCTAGACTTGTTGCGGTAGTGTTTGTGATATCGGCAAGGCACAGGCTGAAGAGTCGAGGACCACAAATGTTGATGTAAGAACGAAGGAACACTGCAGAAGGCCTACTGGCCCATGTGAGGAAGGTCCAAGTCTCCTACCGGCTTAAGCCAATGCACCCAACCTAGTCAGGTCAGGTCACATTGACTTAAGTTCTCTAATTTTGCCCATATCACCCCTCTTTCGCTGGACATATTTTACACTTACCATATTTGTCACTTCGGTATATTATGCCAGAATTTGTCTTAAAGTAAATATCATCAGATAGTTCTGCTTCCCCAGTTTTTTTAGGCACTACAGTAGTTTGTTTTGTTTGTTCTCTGTGGGAAGTAAATGATCTGTTTCTCCTGCCCTGAATGGAACCGTCAACACTGAACAATACTTTAAGCAAGGGAACACCAGTGATGTGAAAAATGTCACTATTGGCTTATTTCTCGTTATGAAAGTTGTCATTATCCACCCTATCACTTTCCTGGTTTGCCTGGTATTTGCCTTATCGTGTTCCTTAAATGATAGGTCAATTAAATTTTTATACCTAGGTCTTATACATGTTTCTTTTGTTCCATGAAGTGGTTCTTCTGTAATGCGTGTGTACAGTGGTTCTTTTGAGTTCTTCAGTTTTTTTCATATCTGAATATATCACATTCCCAAAATCCCTATGAATTATACAACTCACAGGGAATGAGATTCAAACAGATTTGATTCCATATAGGTTGGATCCAAAACTGCGGATAGCGTTTTTATTTGTTTGCTGAGAAGACGAGAAACAGTGTAGGAAGCAGGATTGTGCTCAGGGGTCCTGAACTTCTGTCCTGGCTAAGGCTAGATTGTGCTCTGTTTACTAATGCTTTGTGTTAACACTCTTCGTCAGAACTGAGAAATTTGTGCTGATGTCAGATACATAATTTATAGGTTAACAGTGGTAATTAAAAAATTTCTCTGGATCTTTACCTCGCCAGTTGTTTAGAAGATTCATGAACTTTGATTCACACAGAATTTTTCATAATTTTGTTCATTTCTTCATCGTCGTCTGTGTTTGAACCTCACGTCAGCAGTGGGCCAGGTGTAGAGGCATTTTTTTTAATATGGATTTTTTTGCTGTTTCTTCAACGACTTTTCTTTTATCTCATGCTCAACTTTCGTCTGGTAAAAATGTTTTGGTTTCTGTTTCATATTAGTAGTCTCACTCGGTGTAGTTTATTTTTCCATCGTTGTGACAATATTCTTCTGTATGTCCTGAGTCTCACTCAATCTCTAATCTCACTTTAGGTTTCCTCAAAGGAGTATCTTTAACACAGAGGTTGGGGTGGGTCCGGATTTCCCTGTTCCATGCACTGGTGTCGATGTAGATTCTTCGGGACCATTTTCCAGGCACTCTGAAAGTTCTGTATTTGGTTCGAATCAAATTTTCGTGTTAAACTTTCTAGAAGTCTTAGCTTATTTTTTTACGCAGTTGGTTATGTTTGTCTGTCGTTAAAAATAGGTTGTAGTCTTAGTCTATTGTATTTGAGATCGTTATGTCTGTGATCAGCACTTTGTCCAGGAGCATCAGGTCTTCACTCTGGACGGACTCTGTTATCTGTTGCTTCAAAAACCCTTCACAGAGCCCCAGCAGTTCTCTGGTACGTGTACTCACCTAGTTGTGGTTGCAGGGGTCGATTCACAGCTCCTGGCCCCGCCTCTTCACTGGTCGCTACTAGATCCACTCTCTCCCTGCTCCATGAGCTTTGTCGTACGTCTTCATAAAGTTATGTATGGATCCTGCCTCCACTACTGTGTGTGCGCGTTGGTTGACGTGTCTATCAGTGATGTGCTTGGTACAATGGTTAAATAAAAAAGATGGTAGACAAGTCTACCATCCTCATTTAACGTGTTAGGTGGAAATCTCCAATAAATACATTATTAGGTTTTCTATTCTCCATAATCTGTTTAGTGACTTCCTTATCCACTCTTGACTCTGGTTTATATACAACGATAATTTCCAAATTTTTTTCTCCACTTAAATTCTGATTATTTCACCATTATCATTTGACGAATTCATAACTGATGCATTACAATGATAGTCTCTTAGATTCCTCATTCTCACTCTGACTTATTTACTCTCTCGCAATTATATATTGTAGCTTTGCACCCAAATCTCACTGTCCAAAACATTCCTTCCGTGTTTCTGTGAATGTTTTTAAACCCTGAATGTTGGCAGAAAAAAAAGGAGGACGGTGCACCTTTAGTGATTCTCGAGTTGATGGGTTGTTTTAATACATCTAGTTTGACTTCATTTTGTAATGTGGCGCTTGGTGTGCATATCTGTATTCTCTTTAGGACCAGTTGTACTGTGAGCTCTTCTACGTTTGACCATGGTGTACATAACACAGTACTTTGTTGTGTATCAGCTGTTGTGTTCCACTGTCCTGTATCAGCTGTTGTGTTCCACTGTCCTGTATCACCTGCTGTGTTCCACTGTCCTGTATCAGCTGTTGTGTTCCACTGTCATGTATCAGCTGTTGTGTTCCACTGTCATGTATCACCTGCTGTGTTCCACTGTCATGTATCACCTGCTGTGTTCCACTGTCATGTATCAGCTGTTGTGTTCCACTGTCATGTATCGCTTTGTATCACGTCATGTACTGTGTTCCACTGTCATGTATCACCTGCTGTGTTCCACTGTCCTGTATCACCTGCTGTGTTCCACTGTCTGTATCACCTGCTGTGTTCCACGTCCTGTACCCTGCTGTGTTCCACTGTCTTATCACCTGCTGTGTTCCACTGTCCTGTATCACCTGCTGTGTTCCACTGTCCTGTATCACCTGCTGTGTTCCACTGTCATGTATCAGCTGTTGTGTTCCACTGTCCTGTATCACCTGCTGTGTTCCACTGTCCTGTATCACCTGCTGTGTTCCACTGTCCTGTATCACCTGCTGTGTTCCACTGTCATGTATCACCTGCTGTGTTCCACTGTCATGTATCACCTGCTGTGTTCCACTGTCCTGTATCACCTGCTGTGTTCCACTGTCCTGTATCACCTGCTGTGTTCCACTGTCCTGTATCACCTGCTGTGTTCCACTGTCCTGTATCACCTGCTGTGTTCCACTGTCCTGTATCACCTGCTGTGTTCCACTGTCCTGTATCACCTGCTGTGTTCCACTGTCCTGTATCACCTGCTGTGTTCCACTGTCATGTATCTATATATCCCATTTTTTCCCTGCCTTATTTCCTACTGAAGATCATTTCTGAATCTGCCTAAAAATAATGATTTTTTTATTCACCATGACCTTCGTTTTTCTGTAACGTAATTTCGTCTAGTTATTTTCACCAGCATTATGATCAGCCTGAGTCATACCATCCCTGTGTCTCCTGTTGTTATTATTTGCACATCTGAAATTTTTATCAAAACACATCGTCTCTTCCCTAACACTGAGTCCAGCACAGGTAATCCAGTGGTCACTGCTGCTGTGGTCCACCACAGTGACACTCAGACCACTGAGTCAAACACAGGTAATCCAGTGGTCACTGCTGCTGTGGTCCACCACAGTGACACTCAGACCACTGAGTCAAACACTGGTAATCCAGTGGTCACTGCTGCTGTGGTCCACCACAGTGACACTCAGACCACTGAGTCAAACACAGGTAATCCAGTGGTCACTGCTGCTGTGGTCCACCACAGTGACACTCAGACCACTGAGTCAAACACTGGTAATCCAGTGGTCACTGCTGCTGTGGTCCACCACAGTGACACTCAGACCACTGAGTCAAACACAGGTAATCCAGTGGTCACTGCTGCTGTGGTCCACCACAGTGACACTCAGACCACTGAGTCAAACACTGGTAATCCAGTGGTCACTGCTGCTGTGGTCCACCACAGTGACACTCAGACCACTGAGTCAAACACAGGTAATCCAGTGGTCACTGCTGCTGTGGTCCACCACAGTGACACTCAGACCACTGAGTCAAACACAGGTAATCCAGTGGTCACTGCTGCTGTGGTCCACCACAGTGACACTCAGACCACTGAGTCAAACACTGGTAATCCAGTGGTCACTGCTGCTGTGGTCCACCACAGTGACACTCAGACCACTGAGCCAAACACTGGTAATCCAGTGGTCACTGCTGCTGTGGTCCACCACAGTGACACTCAGACCACTGAGTCAAACACTGGTAATCCAGTGGTCACTGCTGCTGTGGTCCACCACAGTGACACTCAGACCACTGAGTCAAACACTGGTAATGCAGTGGTCACTGCTGCTGTGGTCCACCACAGTGACACTCAGACCACTGAGTCAAACACTGGTAATCCAGTGGTCACTGCTGCTGTGGTCCACCACAGTGACACTCAGACCACTGAGTCAAACACTGGTAATCCAGTGGTCACTGCTGCTGTGGCCCACCACAGTGACACTCAGACCACTGAGTCAAACACTGGTAATCCAGTGGTCACTGCTGCCGTGGTCCACCACAGACCTGGAATTGGAGTTTGGCCGATGAATAAGCAAGGAACAATCCACTTCATAAGGACGTCAACAATTCATTGCTTACTGCATGTAGCGTCAAGCGCTAAACATGCGCTGGGAAGACGCTACGTTGAGCGATGCGGAAAATTAGTATTGTAACAATGACCTTTTGTAAGAGCGACATGGTGGTCTCACTTGCTGCATTATACAGGGACTAGCAGACCATGTTAAGACAGGGTGGCAGACCATGTTGTGGCAGGCTTCTAGAGAGACCATGTTATCACAGGCTGGCAGACCATGTGATGGCAGGCTGGGTAATTGTGTGTTTAGACAAGCGTGTTTGTATTTATGTTTTACGATATTATCTGATCAGAGTGAAGACGGTTGTTCCAGCCACTGCAGCAAGCACTGTGCTCCGTTCCTTGCTCATCTACTGTTGTAACACTAACACCACCACAGCTCCTCGTAACTACACTCTGAAGACTGAACAGTTCGAACTGTTTCTGTAATTAGAAACACTGTAGATGAAACACCAGCAACATAACTCTGCTGTAGTAACTACAGAAAATGATTCTGGATGCACTGAGAGTTTATTATATTTATGTAGAAGCTCTAAATAAGTAGGAATAGCTCCAATTCCTTAGATCAAGAGCTCATCACACTGTCAGGTAGAGACTCATTTTAGGCAAACATTCTTTCACTCATTTCCTTCGTTCTCTTTTCCCTTATCTCCTCCCTCCTTTCTCTTCTTCCCTTCCCTTCTTTCTTTCGCCCTTCTCTCTCCCCTCTCTCCCTTCCTTCCTCCTCCTTCCCCTGTTCCCTTCTTTCTCCCCTCCCTTCCCTCCCTTTCTTCCTTCCATCGTTCCTTCTCTCTTCCTTCCCTCCTCTCTCTTTACCTTCCCACCTCCCTCCCTTCCTTCCTTCCAGTAAGATACTGTCAGGATAGCAAACTGCAGCACTTGTAGAAGGTGTGATGAAGTGTGATGGGAGAATGAACAAGACGAGTTACACTTGACTTACCTCCGTGTAAACACCATGTCTCTTGTTTCCTGGGCATTAATCTAGGGAGACAATCCTGGATTTGTAACAAGGACATGAGGCTTTGGACAGGTGGCAGGAAGGTGCTGATGCAGGAGCTGAATAACAACAGTCAGGAGAACACAGGATCTCCATTGGATAGTTTACCAGGAATATATAAAAATATGGAAAGGAAAAGGGAGATACACGTTGCGGAGCAAAAAACAAAAACAAAACCTCAATGGATGGGAAGGCTCTGGAAGAGAAGATGGTTATAACAGTATTCAAAAGATTTAAATTTCAGTAGATAACTGGAATAAGACTGCAGACTCGACTGAAGAAGTACACGTGACCAAAAGAACACTTTCAACAGCCTCCAGCCCTAGTGTTGCTTCTACTACAGATTATGTTACAGTTTCAGGAACACAGACTCAGTTGAAATAACTGAACATAAAACGATACTCAAACCAGACACAAAAAGATGCGGCCACCAAAATATCCAAGTGTGCTGGCAGTATACTTGAGGAATTTGCAAATATGGACCAATTGGAAACAAGAATGGAATGTGTGAATACGACGACCCACAGATATATCATACCTTTTTCGGCAAGTGAGTATGTCACTCCAAGACCTGCGCATACTTTCACCCTTCACTGTGCTATTACTCTATACACGAGAGACAATGATATGATACAAACTGGCCGATGTTCCGGGTGAAGGAAAGAGACACGTAAAACAATATATACACGCGAACATGATAACTACAACCATACAGACAAAAGAGATATTTTATTGCCAGAAAACGGAAAGCAATGTAAGAATATATCGCCTAGGAGCCATCCTGGACTGGAAACAGAACCAGTGGCAGGCTCCCCAGAGCCACACATATTAAAAATAACAGAAAAGCCCACACATCTAAAGCAAGGTTTAAGACCTTGAATGCACAGTTATATGTGCATTCAAGGTCTTAAAACTAACAACAACAACAACAGTAACATTCATCAGTGGTCTCCTCAGCGAGTGGAATGTAATATTTACAACTTTTATGGAGAGCCACGTTGAGGGTTACTTTGATAATGAAATGTGAATTCCTGAGCAGTCTAACTAGATGTAGCTACAAAAAAGGTAACAAGGGGGAAATGGGTTCATCTGTATGCTGAAGGGTCGCTCACATATATAATACGTTACCTAATACCACGAATAATGTAGTCGAAGTACTGGTGGTTAAAATTGAAAATCAAAATCTAAGTACTTATATATAAGCCACCAGATGCAACCTCCCAGAAGTTCCAAGACCAACTAATGAAAATTGAATACCGTCTTGACACCCTTCAACCCGGCCCCAAATATCCTATTGCTTGGTGACTTCAGTTTAAGACACTTACAATGGAAGAATATAGCAAAGACTTCAATAGCAGAGAGAATCCCAGGAGCCAGTCATGATGAACACTCAATCAACTGATATACTAAGACTCTGCAACAAATTTGCCTTATGCCAGCAAATAGCTGAACCGACCAGACATAATGCTCACAAATAATGAAGATCTGGTACGGAACATTATAATGTCCAAGACAGTAAACATGAACCACAACCTAATATAAGTTCAAACATGCATACTCAAATTTCTTAATTAGCAAAGCTCTCTTAATGACAAGACGTATGTTTAACAAATTTAACTTTCTCAACAAGAACATCATCTGGGAACTAATAAATTAGGAGCTTTCTGAAATGTGCTGAGAAGACTGTTATGTGTTGATAACCTAGGTGGAGATAATTTGTCTAAAATGTCGACACGATGGAAAAATAAACACAAAAACTGTATAATGCGGTTCTTTTTGACTACGTTTCGCCCACACAATGGACTTTATCAAGTCACAAACAGATTTACCTGGGTGAATAATACATGAGTACTTGTAGGGTAGAGAGTCCTTCACTTACACTCACAGGACTCGCTGTAAAGAGTCATAATTATAGGAAGGATGAACTTTACTGAAAGAGGCTAGAATATCGAAGCAAATTTAGTCAGCAGACCAAAGTTGCTTTGATATACTAGTGTGTCTGGAGCTGAAGCTTGCCACAGCTTAATGACCAGATGACTAGTCATGTAATAAAGCTCCTCACCTCAATAACATGTGTCAAAAACTTTACGACAAGAACGAAAAGAAGTGACACAGTTGAAATCACCTGTGTCAGCAGGTAATCGTTACGAATGGAGGCCATTGATCCCAGTTGACACACGACCTGGGCGAGGGTGTGCGCTGTCCAGTCACGTACCAACACACAACATAGCAGTACACTAATGCCACAGATATTAACAAACTTCTGCATTAAACACACACAAATATTCTAACGTTCTGTGCACATTCATAAAATATTAACAAGATCAGCAATCTTAACTCTACAATTATATCATAGAACATAATAGTATAAGTTTTTATACTTTTTTTTTTTTTTGCTGATACTCAAGCACTGAACTGTATCCATGAAATTGCATGTGATTAACGAGAACTTATACCAGTATTTTGAGAGGATGAGCTCAGTGGCAGCAGAATTATACTCCAGACACATACCACAGTGAGGATGAGAAGGTGCAGGTTGGGAAGGGAGAAGCGTATCCTTTAGAGGTGAAGACGACAGCTAACAGATTCCCTCAAGAACAACAGACTATCTGAAGAATGAAAAGCAAAACTGGCTAGAGAATGAAAAATGCTGAGCTCAAACTGAATGTAATATGCAGAGTCCAGAAGAGACAGAAGGAGCAAAAAGCCATAAATGAAACTGAGAAAAATCCAAAACACTTCTCACATGCAAAATCGAGGGCAAAAACAACATCTAGTATCGTACCTTTGATTACAGATGAAACAGATACTGATGACAACAAACATAACACTGAGATCCCACTAGATACAGTGTTTAGTGAGCCGTTGCTCAGCCTAAACACTGACAACCCAAATGAGTTATTTATGAGCGAGATGTAAAATGCTACAAACATCTTCATATTTTCTGATATAATTCTAACCCCACTTGACTTCGAAGTCATGAATATATATCCATGCATTCTGTCCCAGGCCAGACTCGTGGAACTCTATATTCATTACAACTGCAAGAAGCCATTATCGTGAGCCTTAAATATTTTATGGGGAAGGAGCCAGGACATTGGAGTCATCCCACAGTCATTAAAAGCCACCAGTATAGCCCTACTCCTTCAAGGTAACAGCACAGCAATTGCATAAAAATCCGGGCTGTTGGGACACTGACTCCTGAACACCCTCCAGGTAGACTCCAGGTGTACGTAGACCCAGATCAGGATGGATTCAGAAGGTGTTGCTCCCGTCTTTTGCAGCTGCTGGACCATTACATGGTCTTAGATACACTGAAAGATAGGCAAAATGCAAGTGCAGTGTACAGGGACTTTGTAAAAGCCTTTGACAAGTCCAATCCTGGATTATTTGTGCACAAAATGCGTGCAAAAGGAATAACTGTGAAGGTGGGCAGATGGAGATTAAACTTTCTAAAGTAATACAACCCAAATAGTAGAAGTAAACAGAATAAAATCAGGGCTTTTTATGGTGAAGAGTTCTGCTCTCTGAAGCACAGTACACGCCCCACCTCTCTCTCTCTCTCTCTCTCTCTCTCTCTCTCTCTCTCTCTCATTTTCATATCTGACAAACTATAGCACTGTATCATCCTTTGCAGACGATGCTACAATCTGCTAGAGTGGCATGCGTAGAAGACAAAAGAAGCATTCATGCTGATATAAACCAAGTCTTTCAGAGGGCCACTGACAACAATATAATGTTCAGTGAGGATGAATTTCAATTACTACGTTACAGAAAGGCCGAGGAAATGAAAACAAGAGTAGCAGAAGACAAACTTAAATCACTTAATAGAGCACAAGTCTAATGTGAGAGACCTGGGAGTAAAAATGTCAAAACGCATCACACTGAAGGAGCACAACACTGTCATTATCGCAGCTGCAAGGAAACTGATATGTTGGATAACTAGAACCTTCAAATCAAGGAGATGCAAAGCACTCAAGTCACTCGTTCTCTATAATTTGGAAACGTATGAAGAACTCCCTCAAAGCAGGCGAAACTGCAGAAAACTGTATAAACTCAAGTGAAGCACCTAAAGTACTGGGAGTGCCTGAAGTTTCTCGAACTGTATTGCTTAGAATGTAGGAGAGAAAGATGCATCATAATCATCACCTGTAAGGACTAGTCCCAGATCTTCACACCAAAATCACTACACATGAACTTAAAACGCTTGGCAGACGGTGCAATATACCTCCGATAAAAGCAGGGGAGCGATGAGTGCACTGAGAGAACTCGTAAGTGTAAAGGGACCACGACTCAACACAGTCTCTTCATTAATTAGGGCAGTGATTCTCACCCTGGGGTAAATTTACCCCTTGAGGGTAAAAAACAATACATGGCAAGGGGTAAATATTTGATGTACCTGATAACTGAATAATAATTTAATTAAATTTAATTTTCTAAAATGTGTGTGTGTGGTGTGTGTGTGTATGTGTGTGTGTGTGTGTGTGGGTGTGTGTGTGTGTGTGTGTGTGTGTGTGTGTGTTGTGTGTGTTGTGTGTGTAATGTGTGTATGGTGTTAGTGTGTGTGTGGTGTGTGGTGTGAGTGTGTGTATTGTGTGTGTGTGTGTGTGTGTGTGTGTGTGTGTGTATGTGTGTGTGTGTGTGTGTGTGTGTGTGTATTAGTGTTGTGTGTATGTGTGGTGTGTGTGTGTGTGTGTGTGTGTGTGTGGTGTGTGTGGTGTGTGTGAATAGTCACACGATCATTCTAATTTTCCAAACTTGGATGAGGTCATTAGTGAAAGACGTGGAGTGTTACCTGAGATAAATAAAGACATCACAGAACATTTGTAAATTTTGAAGAATCACTTCACTGACAACTTTTCAAAAGACATGATTCCATTATTATTATTATTATTATTATAATCAAGGGGGAAGCGCTAAACCCGTAGAATTATACAGCGCCCAGGAGAGGGGGGGATGTGGAAGGCATTCAGGCTTAATTCGGGGAACTGGAGCACAGATCCAATTCCCTAAATCAAGAGCCCCTCACCAACATCAAGGAACCTTCCTTGAGGGGGACATGATTCCAACAGAGAGATGGATAATAAGACCTTCTGCCACTGAACTGTCAGAAATGAAAGTTGATGACCCAGCAACAGAAGAGCTGACTGATCAATCCTCAGCTACTCTTACAGAAGAATTTGAAAAGGTCGGTGTTCATTTTTGGGTAAAACTCGTAGATTCATTTCCACTCTCGGCTGAGCGAGCCTTCCAACTGCTGGTTCCTTGTGTCACTACATACTTATGTGAACCAGGGTTCTCAAGTTCAGTAGCAATAAAGACAAAGTCCAGGAATTGAGTGAAAGCTGATGACGATATGAGAGTAACATTGTCATCAACAGTCCCTCACATACACCAGCTGACTGACACAATAACTCACCAGTGTTCCCACTCATAATATTTCTGTTCTTTCTGTTTGCTTTGATTTTTTGTGATAAAAATAGATTGCATAATTATTTCTTTGGGAAAGAATATTTTACTTTTTTTTATATTTTTAGTGATACGAATGTATACTGCAATTTTTGTGCCAAACCTGAATAATTTATTTTTTTCTGACCTTGTTTTTCTGTCCCTTTATGATGGCGATAATTTATTTTGTATAAAAGGGGGTAAATGGAGAGATACATCAGGCCGAGGGTGTTAAAGATGGCGGCGAAGTTGGTCACCCATGCATTAGGGAGGTACCAACAGACTCTGGCTGTCTTCAAGTGGAAAACTCGACATGTTCCTTAAATCAGTTCTTGATCAGCCAGGCTGTGGTGCATAAGTTGTGCTGCGGAGGGCAGGTACCAACAGCCTGGTCGATTAGGCCAGCAACCAGTAGTCCTGGTCTGGGACCGGGCCGCGGGGGCGCTCAGGAAGCGGCTACAGGCAACCTTTCTTCCTTCTGCCCCCTTCTCTCCGCCCTTCCTTCTTGATGTCCCTCCTTCCATTTTCTTCTACCTTCCTTCTTCCCTTATTGTCATTCCCTCCCTCTCTGTCCCCTTTTCCTTTCTTCCTTCCTTTCTTTGTTCCACCTTCCCAATGACCCCTCCTCCTCCTCCTCTCCCTCTCCTTCCTCCTCTCCCTCCCTACCAATCTGCGTCTCCCTTCTTTACCTCTTCCATCATATGCTCTTCCCTCCCTCTTCATTCTCCACTTTGTTCGTTTTCCTGTCACGTCTTCTCAATCCTTTCTCTCTCTCTCTCTCTCTCTCTCTCCCTAGTTCTTCACACTCACCCTCTCACCATCTTCTACACGCTCCATACATCTTTCTCTTTTCCAAGTATTTTTCTCTATTCTTCCTCTGTCTCTCCCTCCCTCCTTGTCTCTCTCTCCCTCCTTGTATCTCATTTTCTCCCATATTTCTCGTTCCAGGCGTCTCTCTCCCTTACTCCCGCCTCTCCGCGAGTTCGCTCCCTCCCTATCATCCTCGCTGTGTCTCACCCTCTCTCATCCTTCATTTTGTCTTCAACCTTTTCCTTCTCCCTCTGAACCTTCCCTGTCTCCCTGTAACCCTGCCTATCACCCTGCTGGGTAGGGTTAAGTTAGTCCTAGCTGGGCAGGGTTGGCAGTCACGTCTGTGCTGCCACACAGAGAGGCACTGTTGGTCCTCAGCACAGCTCATCATAGCGGCACCAAGACAGTGCCAACCTCGCCACCGTAGCGGCAAGACAGTGCCAACCTCGCCGCCGCTGCAGCAAGACAGTGCCAACCTCCTAGCAGTGGCAGCAAGACAGTGCCAAGCTTGGCGTACAAGCCAGCCAGTGAGGGGAAACTTAATCCTATCTCGTCTTGTTTTCTCTATTACTAATTTGCTCTCCCCTTCCCTACCCTTCCATCAACCATCCCTACCCTTCCATCAACCATCCCTACCCTTCCATCAACCATCCCTACCCTTCCATCAACCATCCCTACACTTCCATCAACCATCCCTACACTTCCATCAACCAACCCTACCCTTCCATCAACCATCCCTACCCTTCCATCAACCATCCCTACCCTTCCATCAACCATCCCTACACTCCATCAACCCACCCTACCCTTCCAACAACCATCCCTACCCTTCCCAACACATCCCTGCCCTTCCATCAAACATCCCGCCCTTCCTTCAAAACATCCCTGCCCTTCCATCAACCATCCCTACCACTTCCATCAACCATCCCTACCCTTCCATCAACCATCCCTACCCTTCCAACACAATCCCTGCCCTTCCATCAAACATCCCTGCCCTTCCTTCAAACATCCCTGCCCTTCCATCAACCATCCCTACACTTCCATCAACCATCCCTACCCTCCATCAACCATCCCTACCCTTCCATCACACATCTCTAACCCTTCCATCAACCATCCCTACCCTTCCATCACACCATCCTACCCCCTCCATCACACATCCCTACCCTTCCATCAACCATCCCTACCCTTCCATCAACCATCCCTACCCTTACCATCAACCATCCCTACCCTTCCATTAACCATCCCTACCCTTCCATCAACCATCCCTACCCTTCCATCAACCTTCCCTACCCTTCCATCAACCATCCCTACCCTTCCATCAACCATTCCTACCCTTCCATCAACCATTCCTACCCTTCCAACAACCACTCCCTACCCCTCCATCAACCATCCCTACCATTCCATCACACATCCCTACCCTTCCATCAACCATCCTACCCTCCCATCAACCATCCCTACCCTTCCATCAACCATCCCTACCATTCCATCACACATCCCTACCCTTCCATCAACCATCCCTACCCTTCCATCAACCATCCTACCCCTCCATCACACATCCCTACCCCTCCATCACACATCCCTACCCTCCATCAACCACCCTACCCTTCCATCAACCATCCCTACCCTTCCATCACACATACCTACCCTTCCATCAACCATCCCTACCCTTCCATCAACCATCCCCCTAAAACCCTTCCCATTACCCATTCCATCAACCTTCCCTACCCTTCCATCAACCATCCCTACCCTTCCAACATCCATCCCTATCCTTCCAACAACCATCCCTAACCTTCCATCAACCATCCCTACCCTTCCATCAACCATCCCTACCCTTCCATCAACCATCCCTACCCTTCCCATTCATCAACCATCCTACCCTTCCATCACACATCCCTACCCTTCCATCAACCATCCCTACCCTTCCATCAACCATCCCTACACCTCCATCACCCATCCATCTACCTTCCATCAACCATCCCTACCTTCCATCACACATCCCTACCCTTCCATCAACCATCCCTACCCTTCCATCAAACCATCCTACCCCTTCCATCAACCATCCTACCCTTCCATCAACCATCCCTACCCTCAACCATCCCTACCCTTCCTTACAATCCCTACCCTTCCATCAACCATCCCTACCCTTCCATCAACCATCCTACCCTTCCATCAACCATCCCTACCCTTCCATCAACCATCCTACCTTCCCTACCATTCCATCAACCTTCCCTACCCTTCCATCAACCTTCCCTACCCCTTCCATCAACCATCCCTACCCTTCCATCATCCATCCCTATCCTTCCATCAACCATCCCTATCCTTCATCAACCATCCTACCTTCCATCAACCCTCCCTCCCCTTCCATCAACCATCCCAAACCCTTCCATTAACCATCCATATCCTTCCATCAACCTCTCTACACCTTCCATCAACCTTCCCTACCCTTCCATCAACCTTCCCTACCCTTCCATCAACCATCCCTACCCTTCCATCAACCATCCCTACCCTTCCATCAACCATCCCTACCCTTCCATCAACCATCCCTACCCTTCCATCACACATCCCTACCCTTCCATCAACCATCCCTACCCTTCCATCAACCATCCCTACCCTTCCATCAACCATCCCTACCCTTCCATCAACCATCCCTACCCTTCCGTGAACCATCCCATCAACCACCCCTACCCTTCCATAAACAATCCCTACCCTTCCATCAACCATCCATACAATCAATAAACATTCCCTACACTTCCATCAACAATCCCTACCATTCCACTAACCATCCCTACCCTTCCATTACACATCCCTACCCTTCCATCAACCCTCCCTCTCCATCAGACACTAACATGCACAGATCATTCGTTTGGTTGGGTAATGAGATGAACATTGACGGGTACAGAGAAAGTTGACGTAGTGGCAATGTTTCCGCCACAGTGTTTAACATTATCAGTGACTTCATGAACGTTTTGTGACATGATACTAAGACTGAGTGAGTCACTGAGCTGGAGACTCGACCCTCCGTCCGATAATGTACGCTCGGTATGTGATTAATGAGGCTGTTGATAGGGCCTACCTTCATCGAGTATTGCATAGGCTTAGAGATTATATTAAGCAGATCTTACACTCGCTAAGCACGGCAGTAGGCCTAATGACCCATAGTAGGTAGATCCTATCCTCACTAGCACTGCAGAAGGCCTACAGACTCATAATGTGTAGGTCCTACCCTCACTAGCGCTGCAGGCCTACTGGGTAGGTCTTACCCTCACCCAGCACTGCAGTAAACCTACTGCTAGATACAAAGTTATATTCAACATTATCCTTCAGGGTGCTCTTCTTGGCTGACATATCAACTTTATCATGAAGGAGTAATCCAATGTGTGATGGGATCCATAACAATTGTACATTAATTCCTTTTTCCCTGATTTTTGAGTATCAGTACCTGGCTTCTCCAATAAACATGTTATTAGAGTCATTATGTGAGCCAAGAGCCTTCAGTCATGATAGAGTCAACCTCAGTGTCATAAGTTAACTTTAGCGCCATTAAGATGGCAAACAATTCTGTTTGCAGTGTAAACGCCAAGTTAATTCTTATACCTAACTGAACAAAGTTGCTATCGTTCTTAACCAGGGAGGTGACAACAAGAGCAGATGCAGCGCTGCCAGTACACTCCTGCTTACATCCATCACTGTATATAACTTGTGATAAATTATTACTAACACTTAAGAGGGATAGAAATTTGGTTCATTCCTTAACATTCTAATACCAAGTACAGTGTTAATTTCATTCATGTCAATGATACAAGAGACATCAAGCACCTTCCTCATATTTACAACCTTAGTAGATTTAAGACATAGCTAGTCCATCACCCAGGCTAAAATATCCCGCAGGTTGAGTCAGTCTCTGGCGGAGTGAAGGCTGACCTCTCCCGGGTGGTTGACACACTAGTGACCCACTTGGGAACTCCATTGACTTGAGCCCATACCGCTGTCTATGCTAGATCTCTACCTACCTTGACCCCTCAAGGAAGGTTCCTTGATGTTGGTGAGGGGCTCTTGATTTAGGGAATTAGATCTGTGCTTCAGTTCCCCGAATTAAGCCTGAATGCCTTCCACATCCCCCCCCCAGGCGCTGTATAATCCTCCGGGTTTAGCGCTTCCCCCTTGATTATAATAATAATAATAATAATAATAATAATACCTACCTTGAACAAGATTATGGATTGCAGTCTACACTGGACAAGGTTGTAAGACTGAGCAACGAGTAGCGGTACTAGAGACGTCAGGGCAAAGCATCTATTCACTCCTGTAATGTCAATGTCATTCAAATCCTCGTGAATAACACCCACACACTAAACGGGGAAGGTCACCTTCACTACACTTGACTGTGAATCCGCCGTAGGTCCAAACATCCACGAGTCACCTAGATGAGCCTTCAGTGTTCCCACGCTAGGCGTCCCTCGCTAGGCGCAGGATACCTTCATATGATGTCCTTTCAAACCAAACTGCCCCTTGGCTTTCAAAATTGTATGCCTGAGGGCTAGGCCCTAGGCGAAGTTGCCTAGGACATCTAGAATGTCAGTCACTTTGACATTCACAAATTCGAGAACCTGGACCTAATGGGTCAGGGTCTCATGGCTTGACATCAAGTCACTGATGACTTAGATATGTCATAAAAGACGCTCTGGTATATAACGGCTTCTCCTAAGATGGAAGAGTTGGTCAAGAACCTCCCCCCCTTCCCCCTCCCCCTTTCTCCACCCGTGGTGTGCCAACGTTGACGGTGACCCTGGGGTCAGGCACTCTCCCCTAGAGAGGGAGGAGGGGACGGTCAGACACCAGTGGAATAAAATTCCAACACGTAAAGTAAGGTGTTGAAAACCTTGTCAACGCTAAGCAGAGACTGAACACCTATTATGGTTGAGGAACTACCTTTTATCAAGGCTGAGGGAGATAATACCCATCAAGGCTGAGACTGAACATCTCAAATTTTCTCTACCTTGAGTCTCCAATATTAAAAATTACCTCTACATTCGACTGAAGAAGCCTACAGTACCAGGCGAAACGTTTCGGCAATAAACATACCCAAGTGTTGCACATGTGTTTTACTTACCAACCCGACGGTGTTTCATATATTTACTTGTATTATTGCCCTGGTAGGATACAATACCGTGAGACACTGTCCAGTGCTAGACAAGGGATATATACATGATTTTGAAAACTGGCCTTTGGCCTCAGTCCTTAAGAATTGCTGATCTAGGGTAATTCCTTGTATCTTCATAATGGGGGGAGGGTGGAGATGGCTACAGAGACGGAACTCAGCCACGGGGGAAGAGGCGAGGCTCGACTCCTCTTACAACCGTTAAAGGCACCGTATAAGTGTTCAGTAAGAGGATTCCCACTTAATTATAAATAATACTTGTATGAGAATAGTATTGTCATTTTCCAGAGATTATTGTTATACTTCCTCCTAAACTCCTCTAGTGATATTCCTCCCCCTCCTTCAGTGCAATATTCCACCCCCTCCTTCAGTGCAACATTCCTCCCCCTCCTTCAGTGTAATATTCCTCTCCCTTCTTCAGTGTAATGTACCCCCCCCCTATGAAAGAGTGCTAAGAAGCAGGATTGCAAATCACCTGGATTCCCAAAATCTGCACAATCCAGGGCAACATGGGTTCAGGAAGGTCGCTCCTGCCTCTCACAACTACTGGATCACTGTGACATGGCCTTGGATGCACTGGAAGAAAATCAGAATGCAGATGTAATATACAGACTTTGCAAAAGCATTTGACAAATGCGATCATGGTGTAATAGCGCACAAAATATGTGCTAAAGGAATAACTGGGAAAGTGGGGAGATGGATGTTCAACTTTCTAACCAATCGAACACAAAGAGTAGTGGTAAACAGAGTTAAATCGGAAGCTGCCATAGTGAAAAGCTCTGTTCCACAAGACACAGTACTCGCCCCCATCTTATTCCTCATCCTTTGCAGAAGGATGCTGCCATCTATTGAGAACACGGTTAACCTCCAAGTTTTCCAGTGGGCAACGGAAAACAATATGTTGTTCAATGAAGACAAATTCCAACTACTCTGTTATGGAAAACTGGAGGAGATAATAATTAGAACTGAGTATACTACAAACTCTGACCATACAATAGAGCGAAAAAATAATGTGAGGGACCTGGGAGTGGTAATGTCTGAGGATCTCACCTTCAAGGATCACAACAGTGCCACTATCACATCTGCGAAGAAAATGATATGATGGATAATGAGAACGTTCAAAACAAGATATGCGAAGCCAATGATGATCCTTATGAAATCATTTGTTCTCTCTAGGCTGGAATACTGCTGAATATGACAATGATATATAATACCGACAAGTTGATAGATAATACACGTATGCAACAGTTAGGTATCTTTATTCCGAAACGTTTCGCCTACACAGTAGGCTTCTTCAGCCGAATAGAGAAGAGTTAGGAGAATCAGTAGAGATGTGAAGACGATATAATCAGTCTATCACCCTCCAGGCTGAGGGACTGACCACCTCAAAACTACGTCTTCAAGGGTGATGGACTGATAACATCGTCTTCACATCTCCACTGCTTCTGGTAAACTCTTCTGTATTCGACTGAAGAAGCCTACTGTGTGAGCGAAACGTTATAGAATAAAGATATCTAACTGTTGCATATGTGTATTACTTATGGAATACTACTGTACATTAACATCTCAGTTTAAAGCAGGTGAAATTGCAGATCTAGAGAGTGTCCAGAGAACCTTTACTGCACCTTTACTCCTCAACTACTGGGAACGCTTGTGCTCGCCTTGTGCTTGACTTGTGCTCGCCTGAACGCAGGAGAAAGAGATATATCATTATCTACACTTGGAAAATCCTAGAAAGAATGGTCACTAATATACACACACAAATCACTCCCTACGAAAGTAAAAGACTGGACAGGCGGTGCAAAATACCCCCAATGAAAAATAGGGGCGCCATTGGTACACTAAGAGAAAACATCGTAAGTGTCCGGTGTCCAAGACTGTTCAACAGCTTCCCGCCATGCATAAGGGGAATTACCAATAGACTCTTGGCTGCCTTCAAGAGGCAGCTGGACAGATACTTAAAGTCGGTGCCGGATCAGCCGGGATGTGGTTCCTACGTTGGACTACGTGCGGCTAGCAGTAATAGCCTGGTTTATCAGGCCCTGATCCAACGGCAGGTCTAGTGGACCGGGCCGCGGGGGCGTTGATCCCCGGAATACCCACCAGGTATACTCCTTCAATGAAATATTCTTCCTTCTCATTCAGTGAAATATTCCTCCCCTTCTTCAGTATAATATTCCTCTCCCTTCAGTGTAATATTCTTCTTCCCTTCCTTCAGTGTAATATTCCTTTCTCCTCCTTCAGTGTAATATTCCTCTCTCCTCCTTCAGTGTAATATTCCTCTCCCTTCAGTGTAATATTCCTCTCCCTTCAGTGTAATATTCCGCTCCCTTCCTTCAGTGTAATATTCCTCTCCCTTCCTTCAGTGTAATATTCCTCTCCCTTCCTTCAGTGTAATATTCCTCTCACTTCCTTCAGTGTAATATTTCTCTCCCTTCCTTCAGTGTAATATTCCTCTCCCTTCCTTCAGTGTAATATTCCTCCCCCCTTCCTTCAGTGTAATATTCCTCTCCCTTCCTTCAGTGTAATATTCCTCTCCCTTCCTTCAGTGTAATATTCCTCTCCCTTCCTTCAGTGTAATATTCCTCTCCCTTCCTTCAGTGTAATATTCCTCTCCCTTCCTTCAGTGTAATATTCCTCTCCCTTCCTTCAGTGTAATATTCCTCTCCCTTCCTTCAGTGTAATATTTCTCTCCCTTCAGTGTAATATTCCTCTCCCTTCCTTCAGTATAATATTCCTCTCCCTTCCTTCAGTGTAATATTTCTCTCCCTTCCTTCAGTGTAATATTTCTCTCCCTTCCTTCAGTGTAATATTCCTCTCCCTTCCTTCAGTGTAATATTTCTCTCCCTTCCTTCATGTAATATTCCTCTCCCTTCCTTCAGTGGTAATATTTCTCTCCCTTCCTTCAGTGTAATATTCCTCTCCCTTCCTTCAGTGTAATATTCCTCTCCCTTCCTTCAGTGTAATATTCCTCTCCCTTCCTTCAGTGTAATATTCCTCTCCCTTCCTTCAGTGTAATATTCCTCTCCCTTCCTTCAGTGTAATATTCCTCTCCCTTCCTTCAGTGTAATATTCCTCTCCCTTCCTTCAGTGTAATATTCCTCTCCCTTCCTTCAGTGTAATATTCCTCTCCCTTCCTTCAGTGTAATATTCCTCTCCCTTCCTTCAGTGTAATATTCCTCTCCCTTCCTTCAGTGTAATATTCCTCTCCCTTCAGTATAATATTCCTCTCCTTCTTCAGTGTAATATTACAGCAGTACGTTAAAGAGATAAATATTGATATTCCCTATTTAATATTCCATTATCCACACCACAAACTCACTTACATTTACTGTCATGATTAAGTGTACTTTAAGTGGTTACTAAGTGGTGTTTCTGGAGGTGAAGTGTACTTTAAGTGGTGTATCTGGAGGTCAGGTGGCAGTGAAGACCTTGTTACGAAGACATCCACTCACACCTGTCTTTTAGCAGTTTGTAAGCAAACTCAGTGGCATTTCAGAACATGTGTGAGTAAAGAATCCACGGTACGGGTAGGGTTAGAACCCATGGCGGGTTCGAGAACTCCAGGCCAGTGCGTTATCCACCGGGCCAGCTGCCTACAATAAGATTCATCCAACTAGATATATTTATATACCATAGGAAGGTTAACATGTTAACCTCCCTATGGTGTATAAATATACCTAGTTAATAATAATAATACTAATAATAATAATAATAATAATAATACCTTATTTACTACAAGTACATGTACAAGGTATACAGTCCTAGCTGACATCAGTGACATACTACTATACAGAAAGCCGCTTGTTATGCTGAGCATTTCGGGCAAATTAGGTCAATTTTATCTCCAGGATGCGACCCACACCAGTCAACTAACACCCAGGTACCAATTTAACTGATGGGTGAACATGGGCAATAGGTGTAAGGAAACACGTCCTAATGTTTCCACCCGTACCGGGGATCGACCTCAGTATGTGAGGTCAGTGCGCTACCACCCTGGATGAATCTTAATATAGCCAGGTGGCCCAGTGGCTGACACACTCACTCGCTATGGGTTCAAGCCCCACCCGATCCGTGGTTTGTTTACAACCGAGTTATTACGATGTCGTGGGTCGCGTCTCGGAGTATTCTCCTGCTTCTCTACCTGGTATATATGTTACATTATTTATACGTCATTTATTTCGTCCCATTATCGTCTTGATGAGTGAAGGAGGTAGTGATGAGTGAAGGTGGTAGAGTGATGAGTGAAGGTGGTAGAGTGATGAGTGAAGGTGGTAGAGTGATGAGTGAAGGTGGTAGAGTGATGAGTGAAGGTGGTAGAGTGATGAGTGAAGGTGGTAGAGTGATGATGAAGGTGGTAGAGTGATGAGTGAAGGTGGTAGAGTGATGAGTGAAGGTGGTAGAGTGATGAGTGAAGGTGGTAGAGTGATGAGTGAAGGTGGTAGAGTGATGAGTGAAGGTGGTAGTGATGAGTGAAGGTGGTAGTGATGAGTGAAGGTGTGTAGAGTGATGAGTGAAGGTGGTAAGTGATGAGTTGAAGTGGTAGAGTGATGAGTGAAGGTGTAGAGTGATGAGTGAAGGTGGTAGTGATGAGTGAAGGTGGAGTGATGAGTGAAGGTGGTAGTGATGAGTGAAGGTGGTAAGTGATGAGTGAAGGTGGTAAGTGATGAGTGAAGGTGGTAGAGTGATGAGTGAAGGGGGTAGAGTGATGAGTGAAGGTGGTAGAGTGATGAGTGAAGGTGGTAGAGTGATGAGTGAAAAGGGGGTAGAGTGATGAGTGAAGGTGGTAGTGATGAGTGAAGGTGGTAGTGAGGAGTGAAGGTGGTAGAGTGATGAGTGAAGGTGGTAGTGATGAGTGAAGGGGGTAGAGTGATGAGTGAAGGTGGTAAGTGATGAGTGAAGGTGGCAGAGTGATGAGTGAAGGTGGTTTGAGTGATGAGTGAAGGTGGCAGAGTGATGAGTGAAGGTGGTAGAGTGATGAGTTGAAGGTGGTAGAGTGATGAGTGAAGGTGGTAGAGTGATGAGTGAAGGTGGTAGTGATGAGTGAAGGTGGTAAATGATGAGTGAAGGTGGTAGTGATGAGTGAAGGTGGTAGTGATGAGTGAAGGTGGTAGTGATGAGTGAGGTGGTAGTGATGAGTGAAGGTGGTGAGTGATGAGTGAAGGTGGTAGAGTGATGAGTGAAGGTGGTTAGAGTGATGAGTGAAGGTGGGAGAGTGATGAGTGAAGGTGGTAGAGTGATGAGTGAAGGTGGTAGAGTGATGAGTGAAGGTGGTAGAGTGATGAGTGAAGGTGGTAGAGTGATGAGTGAAGGTGGTAGAGTGATGAGTGAAGGTGTAGAGTGATGAGTGAAGGTGGTAGAGGAATGAGTGAAGGTGGTAGAGTGATGAGTGAAGGTGGTAGAGTGATGAGTGAAGGTGGTAGAGTGATGAGTGAAGGTGTAGAGTGATGAGTTGAAGGGGGGGTAGTGAAGGGATGAGTGAAGGTGGTAGTGAGAGTGAAGGGTAGAGTGATGAGTGAAGGTGGTAGAGTGAAGAGTGAAGGTGGTAGGTGATGAGTGAAGGTGGTAGAGTGATGAGTGAAGGTGGTAGAGTGATGAGTGAAGGTGGTAAGTGATGAGTGAAGGTGGTAGAGTGATGAGTGAAGGTGGTAGTGATGAGTGAAGGTGGTAGTGATGAGTGAAGGTGGTAGTGATGAGTGAAGGTGGTAGTGATGAGTGAAGGTGGTAGTGAGAGTGAAGGTGGTAGAGTGATGAGTGAAAGGTGGTAGAGTGATGAGTGAAGGTGGTAGTGATGAGTGAAGGTGGTAGAGTGATGAGTGAAGGTAGGGTAGGAGGGGTTATGAGGTGAAGGGGTAAGAGTGATGAGTGAAGGTGGTAGATGATGAGTGAAGGTGGTAGATGATGAGTGAAGGTGGTAGTGATGATGAAGGGGGTAGTGATGATAAGGTGGATGATGAGTGAAGGTGGTATGATGAGTTGAAGTGGTAGTGAGAGTGAGGTGGTAGATGATGAGTGAAGGTGGTAGAGTAGGGGTGAGGTAGGTTAGAGTGATGAGTTGAAGGTGGTAGTGATGAGTGAAGGTGGTAGTGATGAGTGAAGGTGGTAGTGATGAGTGAAGGTGGTAGTGATGAGTGAAGGTGGTAGTGATGAGTGAAGGTGGTGTGATGAGTGAAGGTGGTAGTGATGAGTGAAGGTGGTAGAGTGATGAGTGAAGGTGGTAGAGTGATGAGTGAAGGTGGTAGTGATGAGTGAAGGTGGTAGAGTGATGAGTGAAGGTGGTAGTGATGAGTGAAGGTGGTAGTGATGAGTGAAGGTGGTAGTGATGAGTGAAGGTGGTAGAGTGATGAGTGAAGGTGGTAGAGTGATGAGTGAAGGTGGTAGACGAGAGATGAGTGAAGGTGGTAGAATGATGAGTGAAGGCACACGAGTAATGAGTGAAGGCACACGGTAATGAGTGAAGGTTGCTGAATGAGTGATGAACATAAGAATATGGGAAGGAACACTGCAGCAGGCCTACTGGCCCATGCGAGGCAGGTCCAAGTCTCATACCGGTTTAAGCCAATGCCCCAACCTAGTCAGGTCAGGTCATATTCACTTAAGGAAGGAACACGGCAACTGACCTAGTAGCACAAGCTAGTCAGGTCCAACTCACACCCACCCACACCCCTCATGTATTTATCTAACCTATTTTTAAGACTACACAACGTTTTAGCCTCTATAACTCTACTTGTCCACTCATCCACAACTCTATTACCAAACAAGTGAGAGAGATGAACGAGTGACGAGTGACGGTGATAAATAAGTGATGAGAAAAAGAGGTAGATGAGTGATGAATAAAGGAGGTAAGTGAGTAATTAATAAAAGTGGTAGAATAATGAGTGATGAGTGAAAGTTGCTGGACAGAGCTAACATACGTCTGAAAGTTGGGTGTGGTTGGGTGAGTAGGTGAGTCCGGCTCCCTTGTAAACGGAACAGTGACGTGAAACCAGTCCACCAGCCTGCCCCAGTACCCTGGGCAGATAGTCCTGCCCCAGTACCCTGGGTAGATAGTTCTGCCCCAGTATCCTGGACAGATAGTCCTGCCCCAGCACCCTGGGCAGATAGTTCTGCCCCAGTATCCTGGACAGATAGTCCTGCCCCAGTACCCTGGACAGATAGTCCTGCCCCAGTACCCTGGGCAGATAGTCCTGCCCCAGTACCCTGGGCAGATAGTCCTGCCCCAGTACCCTGGGTAGGTAGTCCTGCCCCAGCACCCTGGGCAGATAGTTCTGCCCCAGTATCCTGGACAGATAGTCCTGCCCCAGTACCCTGGACAGATAGTCCTGCCCCAGTACCCTGGGCAGATAGTCCTGCCCCAGTACCCTGGGCAGATAGTCCTGCCCCAGTACCCTGGGTAGGTAGTCCTGCCCCAGCACCCTGGGCAGATAGTTCTGCCCCAGTATCCTGGACAGATAGTCCTGCCCCAGTACCCTGGGCAGATAGTCCTGCCCCAGTACCCTGGGCAAATAGTCCTGCCCCAGTACCCTGGGTAGGTAGTCCTGCCCCAGCACCCTGGGCAGATAGTTCTGCCCCAGTATCCTGGACAGATAGTCCTGCCCCAGTACCCTGGACAGATAGTCCTGCCCCAGTACCATGGACAGATAGTCCTGCCCCAGTACCATGGACAGATAGTCCTGCCCCAGTACCCTGGGCAGATACTCCTGCCCCAGTACCCTGGGTAGATAGTCCTGCCCCAGCACCCTGGGCAGATAGTCCTGCCCCAGTACCCTGGGTAGATAGTCCTGCCCCAGCACCCTGGGCAGATAGTTCTGCCCCAGTACCCTGGACAGATAGTCCTGCCCCAGTACCCTGGACAGATAGTCCTGCCCCAGTACCCTGGACAGATAGTCCTGCCCCAGTACCCTGGGTAGATAGTACGCTAGACAGATAGTCCTGCCAAAGTACCCTGGACAGATAGTCCTGCCCCAGTACCCTGGACAGATAGTCCTGCCCCAGTACCCTGGACAGATAGTCCTGCCCCAGTACCCTGGACAGATAGTCCTGCCCCAGTACCCTGGGTAGATAGTACGCTAGACAGATAGTCCTGCCAAAGTACCGTGGACAGATAGTCCTGCCCCAGTACCCTGGACAGATAGTCCTGCCCCAGTACCCTGGACAGATAGTCCTGCCCCAGTACCCTGGGTAGATAGTACGCTAGACAGATAGTCCTGCCAAAGTACCCTGGACAGATAGTCCTGCCCCAGTACCCTGGGCAGATAGTCCTGCCCCAGTACCCTGGGTAGATAGTCCTGGCCCAGTACCCTGGGTATATAGTCCTGCCCCAGTACCCTGGTAGATAGTCCTGCCCCAGTACCCTAGGTAGATAGTCCTGCCCCAGTACCCTGGACAGATAGTCCTGCCCCAGTACCCTGGGCAGATAATCCTGCCCCAGTACCCCATTCAGATAGTCCTGCCCCAGCACCCTGGGCAGACAGTCCTACCACAGTGCCCTGGGCAGACAGTCCTACCACAGCACCATGGGCAGACAGTCCTACCACAGTACCCTGGGCAGACAGTCCTACCACAGTACCCTGGGCAGATAGTCCTACCACAGTACCCTGGACAGACAGTCCTACCACAGTACCCTGGGCAGATAGTCCTACCACAGTACGCTGGGCAGACAGTCCTACCACAGTACCCTGGACAGTCCTACCACAGTACCCTGGGCAGATAGTCCTACCACAGTACGCTGGGCAGACAGTCCTACCACAGTACCCTGGACAGTCCTACCACAGTACCCTGGGCAGATAGTCCTACCACAGTACCCTGGGCAGATAGTCCTACCACAGTACCCTGGGCAGATAGTCCTACCACAGTACCCTGGACAGTCCTACCACAGTACCCTGGGCAGATAGTCCTACCACAGTACGCTGGGCAGACAGTCCTACCACAGTACCCTGGACAGTCCTACCACAGTACGCTGGGCAGACAGTCCTACCACAGTACCCTGGGCAGATAGTCCTACCACAGTACCCTGGACAGTCCTACCACAGTACCCTGGGCAGATAGTCCTACCACAGTACGCTGGGCAGACAGTCCTACCACAGTACCCTGGACAGTCCTACCACAGTACGCTGGGCAGACAGTCCTACCACAGTGGGGACACTGAAGATTTAGATTGGATTTTGCAGCCAAAGTCTGCAGTTTAGTGTACACCCCAGATCACCCAGCAGACCGCAGACCAGAGCTGACCTACGATCTACGGTCTGCCAACCTTCCGTATTCCATGAGCCAGTTTTTTCCACTCCACATACGACATTTGTACCCCCGTTCACTGCTTTAAAAATATGTTAATATGGACATATTTGGCCTTCTTACACAAAATGATTTAATATAAAACAAGAAAAACATTACTTACTTGAATGAGACTTACGAGTTTCCTTTGATTGGAATTAGTTACTGAGAGCAGCAAAGAATTCTTCAAATTTGATTCAGTCAGTCGCGGCCTCAGTTAGTTTTAATCAATTTCATGCGTGAAAATGCTTGTTCGCATCTGTACGTTGTTCCAATATGGCGGATATAATTAACACTGGGAAAATTTTCTTATTTCTGGAAAACGTTCACAAATTACGTCAGCATTTAGGAGTGAGGGGAAGCTCTTGAAATTTCATTTTCAATAGTGAATTTGTCTTCAGATTAATACGTTCCATTTGTATGTTACTAGGCATCTTCAGGATTTTTTTGGTACACTAAGTGAAAATAGGTTTATATATGCGAGAATGTAGTCTTCGTCTTTAGCAAAATCACTAAAACGTCTTTCAAATGACTCTTGCAATAATCTGATTTTTTTCCATATATTCCATAAAATTGCCATTTTTTTCAGCACATTCACTCTCTTTTAAATGTGGAAACTGACTCAATTCCTTATTTTCTAACTGAGAGGTTAACAGTTTTAACTTCATCTTGAATACACTGATATCACTTAATAAGCTAGCAAACAATTTGTTCTTAATACGTCTAGTATCTAATTTAATGCGTCTATCTTATTTAATACGTCTGGTATCTTATTTGCTTAATACGTCTGGCACCTTATTTTCAGCAGTGTGATACACTGATGTATCACTGGTTATTATGGAGGTACTGAAAATATGTGGATACCTGGGTACAAGTTGTGACCCAAGAACACAGCACCGGCAGCTGGGAGGCGGGAAGAGGGGGGAAAAGGGGAAGGGGAGAGGGGGAGCGGGAGAAGAGGAGGGGAGGGGAGAAAGGAGGGGAAGAAAGGGAGGGGGGTAGATGGGGTTGGCCTGTATAGCATAGAGTCGCTCTCATTTACACGAGAGTTCCTTAACCCCACAAATGGTGTAAATGACGTTTTGGCAGCAAGATCCCAGAGCCAAAACCCAGTTCTTGTGGTTGTAAACAAGCCACCCACCGAATACAACTTCTCAACGGCTCAAGGAACAGTAATCGAAAAATTTAGTAATGTCTGGATAATTTTTCAACCCCAGCCGCGAATATCTAGTTGCTTGGTGATGTCTACGCAAGATATTTAAATAACGGTACCGACAAGTCTAGGAAATAACCTTGACCTTATATTCACGAATAATGATGAGCTGGTATGGAATACAGATCAGGACGTAATCAGACTTCAGGTCAGCATTCAGTTGTCTGGAAGAACAACGTACAGTCACGATGTTTTCACTCAATACAACTTTAACAAGAACATCAACTTTGATATACCTTACCTTTGATGAGTTCCGAGAGTTTTTCTACTCCCGGAGCCCGGTCGTAGGCCAGGCTCGTCTGGTGCTTGCCTGATCAACCAAGGTGTTGCTGCCGGTGGTCCGTCGACCTACATATCCATCACAGCCTGGCTGATCTAGCACCTGGTGAAGATACTTGTGCAATTTTCACTTTAAGACTTCTGCACTTATCCCAGCAATGTTTCTGATATCTTCTGGTAAGATGATGAATAGTCTGGGGCCACGGGTGTTGATACAGTGCTCATTTATTGTGCCCACAGCACCCCTGCTTTTCATTAGGTTTATTTTGCACTTCCTCCCATCTCTCTCGTTCCAGTATATTGTTAAGGCAGTGTGCAAATTTGGGGCAAGGTTCTTAAGTACTTTCCATGTATATATTATCATACATTTCTCCTCCGCTCCAGTGAGTACATATTTATAACTAAGGCTCTCCCAGTAATTTAAATCAGGTAAGTCATGTCCTTAACGAAACATGCTGGAAATTTATATTGAATAACCTGACTCTGAACCAGTGTCTCTAGAGGTTTAATTATGTGGCACTAGAAGTACGCACCAGGCTCATACCACCAAGGAAAAAAACAATAGAAGATGCAGGCTAGAGAGGGATGCTCCCTCTACAGGCGAAGACGAAGCATCACATTACTTCTCAAAAGTGGCAGACTATCTAAAGTATGGAAAGTGGCTAAAGAAACAGGATATTGAAAACACACTGAATAAATCATACAGAACCGAAGACAGGGAGACCTAAAAAGCAGTTTACAAAATTGAAAGAAATTCAAAATCCTTTTCACATATGCAAAATCCTAGGCAAAAAAAACTCATTTCGTTTTGGGCTTTTGCTCAAACAAGATGACAAGGAAGAAATTAGTGAAATGCTGAAGCCTCAATACGAATCTGTGTTCAGTAAACCGTTAATCAGACTAAAGGTTGACAATCCAAATGAATTGTTCATGAACTAGATTCAAAGCTGGCCATATCTCCAGAACTCCCAATATAACCCTAATCCCACTCGACTTCAGAAACCCCAGTGGCAGCATATCTATGCTCTCTTCTCAAGACCCAGACTCAAGGAACTCTATATTTATCAAGAACATCACGAAACTACTATACCTCGCCGTAAATATTCTATAGAGAGGAAGCCTAGACACATGGGTCAACCCACAGCCGCTTAAAACAACAGATATAACTCCTCTCCACAAAGGTGGCAGCAAAGAAATAGCAAAGAACTAAATAATGATAGCACTAACCTCCCGCATTATAATTATCTTTGAAAGGACTTTAAGAAGCAAGATCACTAACAGCATAAATTAGCAACAATTACTCAACCCAGGGCAGCATAGACTTAGAGCAGGTCGCTTCTACTTCTCGCAACTGCTGAACCATTACGACAAGGTTTTGGATACAACGGAAGACTAGCAAAATGTAGATGCATTATACACAGACTTTAGAAAAGCCTTCGAGTTCGATCACGGTGTAATAGCTCACAAAATACAAGCTAAAGGAATAACTGGAAAAAGTTGAGTCAGAGGCTGCCACTGTAAAAAACTATCCCCTAAGGTACAGTACTCTCCCCCATTTTTTTTTTTCATCCTCATACACGATATTAGAACTTGCACGAGTGACATACATCCAATGAGCACTCTACAAATATCTAATTCCACCAGCTGATCACAACATATATATATATACATGTTCAGTAATATATCTGTTCAGCGAAAAACGAACGTCAATAATTTAGCAGTAATAATATCAGAGAATTTCACTCTCAAAAAACCCACAAGTGCTATCACAACCAAGAAGAAAATGATAGGGCAATGATAGGACTGATAACGAGAAACTTCAAAACAAGGTATGCCAAGCCACTGATGATCCTTTAACCAACTTGTTGTCTCTAGG
This sequence comes from Cherax quadricarinatus, assembly GCF_026875155.1. Classification (NCBI taxonomy): domain Eukaryota; kingdom Metazoa; phylum Arthropoda; class Malacostraca; order Decapoda; family Parastacidae; genus Cherax; species Cherax quadricarinatus. Next base: position 34,107,271 of record NC_069437.1, read on the forward strand.
CTGGAATACTGCTCTATACTCACAGCACCTTGTAATGCAGGCGAAACTGCAGATCTAGAGAATGTACAGAGAACCTTCACTGTACGTATAAATTCAGCCAAACACCTAGATTATTAGGAATGTTTCAAGTCCCTTGACCTGTACTTGTTGGAACGAAAACGAGATATATAATTTATACCTGGAAAATTCTCGAGGGACTGGCCTCGAATCTGTACTTAGAAATTACTCCCTCCGAAAGCAACATGCCTCCATGAAGAGACGAGCGCCGTGACTACATCAAGAGATAAGTGTAAGGGACCCAAGACTGTTTAAACATGCTTCCATCATATATGAGGAAGATGAACAGACCCCTTAGTGTCTTCAAACCGAAACTCGATAAA